>JAJJHQ010004697.1:7245059-7993850 GCA_021223825.1 Drosophila ironensis
GACGGACAGACGGACATGGCTAGATCGACTCGGCTGTTGATGCTGATCAAGAATATATATACTTTATAGGGTCGGAAACGTTTCCTTCTCCCTGTTACATACTTTGCACAAACTTAATATACCATTTGTACCTTAAGGTACATGGTATAAAAATCAATTGAATTGCCGCTTTGGTTTTTGCTTTAGAATGGCATTGCTTTCGGGCACATGGCGGTGACAACATTGAGTTTGCATCACCCGCAAAACTATAGGTTTAAAAATGGCTCACGAAGAAGAAATTATATCGAACCGGTTAAGATACGAGATTGTTGTATAAAGCGAGGAACTGGATTATTATCTCTGAAGCTCCGAAATTGGAGCCAAGGCAAATATTTTTTTTGATCAGTTGTCTGACCTCTTTTGGTATCATTCAATTTTAAAACTTTTATACCATGTACCCCAAGTTCTCATTGGTGTATTACGTTTGTGCAATTGATTGTAACAGGCACAAGGACCCCTGAAAGTATAGGGGTTCCCTATATACCTCCTCACCACAAGGTACATGTTTTCTTGATCAGCACTCAAATGCGAGTCGATGTAGCCCAAGTCTGCTCGTCTGTTCGTATGTAAGAGAGAGATGAGACGTGAAAGAATTATGTTTAATTTTTTAATTGTAACACGACCTGTTACCGCTCGCCAATTTAGGTCCTGTTAATAAAAATGCAGATTATCCCACTTAAATATTTTACCAACATATCTGTTTTGGCTTACGTCTCATATACATATTTAATTTATTTAAGAGTTTATTTTAAACGAAGACCTAGTTGATAACGAAATTAGTTTCATGGTCTCTCTATGTCGAAAAAGCTCGACTTCAGCGTTTCCACTTGTTTATTGTGAATGCGAAAACTACAAGTACTATATATGTTAGGTAATTATGTATATATGTACAGCAATAATCAGCGGTCTCATTGATGAAAACAACTAGTGTCCACGGTGGTTATTTATACAATGGTTCCGTTGACATTTGTGGTTTGGTTTATTTTCTGTTTATGTGTAACCAATGAATATTGCTACAAGAGCAGCATAGTATCCTAACAATTGACAGGTTAGCTGGGTATTATATTACCAAAAACATGTTCGTAATGGGGCAACAATGGCTATGTGATAGTAATTCAATCTCCCGGGTGCTGAAAGCCAAATCAAAAATCAGCGACAGACATGTGCACCGCCTTTTTCATATTTCATCACTAGTACTTACGAGGCGGGACGATTAAGTAATACGTCTGATTATATTGACACGATTGTGGTTAAAAAAAAAAAAAATTAAATCAGTGCTCAAAGAAACACTTCTTAAGTCGATTAAGGACATCCGAAGAGCCGTGACGAGGCTACTCACTTCGACATCCCACTCGAAGCGCTCCAGAAATGTTATGAAGCGTGCAAAATGCGCTGGAATCATTGTACGAGTATAGCTGCCATAGGGGACTACTTTGAATGTGATGGCAGAGTTGGAGAAAAATTGTTAACTAAACGAGTCGGATTACTTATTTGTCACACCTCGTATGTACTGCACACACATTATGATGGACACTTTGGTACGATCGTTTTTAGATATTGATGTGGTCTTTGAAGAGCTGAGATCCCGTGGTAGATAATTACTTCAGTGCCATCCTGGCGTTAATTGGCCACTCCTCTCGAAAATTAAATACGATATAGCCGCTCTGATGCCAGTCAACCATTGGATATTCGTGTAGAATAGAAACAAAGGCTTGTATGGCTCTTCACAACTGGCTGGTTTCCTTCCCCAAGCCGAACCGACTGTCGCATTGAATTTCGCTTTTAAACAAACAACGTCAATCCTATAGAATTTGTGAGGCCAGCGTGAGCACTGCATTTTGAATTTAATTACAGCCAAAAATAAATAAAAATAAAAGCACATAATTAAGGGAAGGCTATGCCCCTTGGGTCACTGCCTAAAGGTGAAAGAAATGTCAAATGGGATCCTAAAAGTATTCATAACAATTTGTAGAGCTTGTAATTGGCACTTAAACTTGAACTTCATCTGACAGGATGTAAGGATTAAAGAAACCAAGTCAAAATAATTGATTCCGTTTTCATTCCGTTTTGAACTGTTTAATTTATAGGTATACAATATAGTAGGCACATTTAAATGAAATTGACTGGATTGTAAGCAAGAGATAAGAGAAAACGAGAAATTGATGAAAGCAAAAATGCGAGCACCAAACTGATAACCGGGTCAGGGAAGCCAGAGTTGGCTACAACTGTTTGTTGGGTTCCACAAAATGTCAGCACTCGCCTACCAAGGTGTGGCAGAAAATCGCGCTAAAAATATATATTTTCTTTGAACGCCGATAAGAGGATGTGGAACGGAAAGCATTTTGCTAATTTTAGATTCGCTTGTAAGCACAGGCTTGCCAAGAAATCCTCGCTTCGAAGCTGCTACACTGAGGCTGTAGCGTGCCCATTCGAACAATATCGCCAAGAACTTTGATTTAATTCTCAAGCAAATTACGAACGAACACACACTTCAGATCCCAAAGTAATCCAGGTAAATTCTATTACATATGTATACACTTGCACGGGATACATGGAATGCTTATGGCACCCATTCACATTCCACCGCCGTGGCAAAATCATTTACACGATCATTATTGTCGAGCCTGGACATTTCGAGCGGGTTGCGACCTTATGGGCTGCAATTTGCGATTACTCCGATCAATATGGCCAGCCTTTATGGCTAAGACATTGAATACTTTTTGGTTTTCGGCTAAAACGCGGGTGGATTACAAATTGCACAAAATTTTGAAACACAATTTTCTCGGTTTTTGTTTTGCTGTTCGTTTGTGATTCGCTATTTTTATATTTCTTTCGAGACTTTCACCCCAACTGAATTCCCTCGCGCGACTGGGAGCAGACTTAAAATGCTGCTTTTCTAGTCATTCGTCGGTTTATTGATACACGTATATTTACCCTTTTCTTGATGTATTTGGCTATTTTGGATATTTTCATTGTTTTGACGCTCATTTTGGTAGCGTTTTCAGTCGAGGGCATTTGGCTGCAGAGAAAATATGTGAAGACCAAAGAACGGACGCTGACAACCGAAGACCCTGAGAGCCGAAGCACTTTCTTCGGGCCCTTGCCGCTTAGCTTTTTCCACTTTTCTCCCGGACCCAGCAAATTTTTGCCAGAACGCTCCTCGCTGGGAGAGAGCCTCGAGCGTTGAAACCGCTGGCACTAGTGCACTATTTAAATACGGACAGGCGTCGGACCAAAAGTCACATTTTCGAAAGACAACTGCGAACCGATCTGACGAGAATCACCAAGTGTGGATACGTGGTGCGGCGACGGCGACGACTGACTGAGTGGCTTGAGTGTGATGGGGAAACTAAAACACTCGGCAGTCGCTGGCTCAGCCGATGCCGATGTCGCAGCTGCTTGCCGCAGTACCAACAAAAACAATGGCAACAACAGCAGCACAGCAAACCAATAATAACATCAACAATATCAACAGCAGCCAAACGTGGTTCAGATGGTTTCTCTGCTCTTCGAGAACTGCTCACAACCCCGCGTTGTTGTGCACCGTCGCACTGGGACGCGACTGTACGGGAGATTCAGGTAGTCCGGAAGCACCACTGCATCCCTTGCCCGATCGCCATTCGGATCGGTATGGTGTGGGCCTGAGGTATTAATTTTTAGTCCCGGCAAAGGGCAGATCTACAAACATATGCTATACCTGGAAAAATGTAGGTGAATTTACATTTCCACGTATGATTTTCATGAAGCATTTGCTAATATTTTTTGGGTGCATTAACACACATTGAAGCCTTTGGTTTTGGTTGCACTTTTATTATTAATAACGTTCCGATTTCCAGTGTATCTCCCGTTCTCACTCTTGTTATTTGCCTTTCGATTGTGTGGGTTACAGGTGAGCAAACATATTAACCGTTATGCTAATCAATTTACTGCAAAAAGTCTATATTTATAACCCGTCAGTCCGGTTTGTTTGTTTCCCCAGTATTTAAAAAATGCATTGTAATATATTTCGCCTTATTTGAACGCATTTCTTAAAAGGTAATCAAATCTGTTGCAAAAATGTTGGTCAGTAAGAGCACCTGTCAGAATACATTTTAAAAAATTCTACATGCATTTATGGAGTCAACGTGAATCGTAAAATGTGGGAGTGTGCCCAGATACTTCAGGTCATTGATCCTACTACTAGACTGTTGTTTGAATCGGACTCAATTTTGATACTAAAGTACCTGCAAATATTTGTCCCCTTTCCATCCACTCTTTAATTTTATAAGCCCCACCTATCCAGCTGGTTTGACAGAATACTAAAATAGATTGAGGGTGAACCTTACGGATATTATTGAAATGTTAAACAAGTGTATTTAAATAGGGAAGGGAATCGTATGCAAAGCCGATCTGCGGTGGGATAAAGATGCGAAGAGGCCTATGGGCAATCCATTTCCAATTGTCCTCCCAGCATCGTTCGTATTTCATTGAGTCCAATTGATTGTGCATGTACAATATACAAACGAGGCATCCACATTTGCTTATTTATAGCATACATATGTATGTATACACATGGTCAAGATATAGGCATATAGCAATTATGGAAAGTAAGTTAAAATTGATGGCGTCAGTGGGTCATATGGGAATAGAGGAATTGTGGGACATTGGGACAGCACTTTTTAAATTTCAACGTATTGAATACAGGGAGAGTGGAGCTAATGTCTGTAGCTACCAATCTGTAGTTATTAATTAGGGCTCGGATCGAAGTTCCTATTCTCTTACAGTTTTTTTCTATAGGTTTTTCTTAGCAGAGAAAAATATAACATTTGGACTCTGCTTCCAGGACTCCAGAGACATCTCATTGTTCGTGAAATGCAATGCAACATGAAGAAAATGAATGTACCCTGGAAGGTTATTAAGGCGAAACGCATTGCTTATTTAATTTTTGCTCTTCTTATTCAGTCGATCCGTATTTGACATAAAAAAATGGATGTTTAAGAAACCAGAACCAGCAATAAACAGTTAAAGCAAAACAAAAGTAAAAAAAAAGTTACAAAACAACATCTATATGAAACCGGCTAAATGACATTCGCTTGGAATACGTATTTAATTAAGATTTATTTAGAATATGGTTAAATGTAGTTAGCTCTACATCGCGGCTCCGACTAACTTGACATATGTTTGATTGGGATTTTATGGGTCTTTGAAGTATTTCCCATTAAAATATCTATCAACGTCACCTCACATTAACAGTTTATGTTCGGCACACGCTTATCATAGCATAAACAGTGCCCAAGAATAACTAACCTACCCGGTTGTAGACAAAATTGGGGACAATACTCATCCGAATCCAACTTGTGTAGCCCATTCATCGCTGGATAATTATTTTAAAAACGCTTGGCAGTTATGGTTTGTAAAGCAACCCAATTTCCTCGAAATCCCGGTAGTTAAAGCAAATCCAAAAATCCAAATAAATCGATTAAAGAAGTCTGTTGTGAACAGATGTTTTCATAATCTTCAATAGCTATTTAATGTTGAACAAAGAAATCTAAGCGACTAACAAGTAGAGACTGATGTATTCTTCAATTGTCAGACGCTTAAAGCTGTCATAATGCTGTTTGTTGATATTTGTTTTTGGTCTCCACATGTCTTCGCGCCATTATAGCTTGCGGAATCGCATCGAAGTTATGGCTCACGTCGGAAGCAAACCTCGAATGACGTTTTGCCCCTCTAGGCATTTGCAGGTATTCACATTAATGAAGACAGATAACCCCTTGGGCTGCGTTTAAGAGAGCAAAGATCCCGACGATAGCCCTGTGCACCCAATGTAATGTGTTTTCCGTTGAATGATAGTAGATGTTTTGATGCGACGCTAACGAGGAAACAATTTGCTGATGCGCCGCAACACTGACAGCTGATAAGGTGTGGAAATCGTCCAGTTCGACTTTCGTCTATAATGAAACACTGAAAACGCACTTAGCATAGTGCCGTCGAAAAATTGTCTGTCCGGGCAAGAGTTACTCATCCATCGTGATTCCAAACTTGGAGATGGCACGCTTACAGGTTGCATGTGACAACGTGACTCCGTGTATTGCGCCAGCACATTTTCGAGTGCTAATTGTTGTAAAAGAGACGATGAATTAAACGCTCCTAGCTTTTCGTTTAGGTTCAACTCAATTCAGTTCAAGTGTCTTTTAAATAACTTCAGCATTGCGAAATGGAACCGCATCAGTGTTGGACCCAATCAAATTAGCATATCAATTTGGGGCTTTGTATTTATACACTAGGAGTGCGGTTAACTCAAGGGGGCAGACATTAGATTGGCTCTCAGGTGATATAACCCGATCGCACGCAAGGTCGCATACTTTACGTATGTACATGGGTTAGGTTAGTTTTTATGGTAGATTTGGTCATATGGCCACGTTTGTATAGTTATAATACCTTAAAATGAGCTGCCTGCAGTTTTTTCATTTCATTTGCACGATTGAAGCCTCATTAGCGGATAAGCAAAGAAAATTAGGTACATAAACCCCATTTTGCCTTTGCAGATACGTTAAAATTGAATACAATAAGTTTGTTTGGCTCATTGACTACATCCTAAAGTATCTGTTTCTTCTTTAATTTGTTCTTCACCCCTATACTTGGTTGTCCTTATAATAATTGAATAGTTCGAATGGATTGGATCAATGCGATGAAAATGTTTGAATTTGTAAGTTGTTTGGTGAAAACATAATTTACTGAAATGGCCGATCAAAACATGATAAATATTTCATTTTTGCAGGTGTAAATGTAAATAGAATCAGCAATGCTGGCTTAGGGAATAGGGAATGGATAAACCAGTAACTTTAAATTGAATTGGGATAAGTCCAATGATGGGAAAAAATGATTCAGATAAAATTCCAAGGGGATTCCATTGGCCATAAAGTTAATCATACAATTATGTGGATGATTGGTATATCTTTTTCATTGTGGGTGGGAAAACATAACAAACAGAAAACAGTGCAAGAGAGCTTAGCTTAAAAAAATACTACTGAAACATCAACTTAAATACCAGCGAGCATAAAGTGTTTAAAACAACAATACCAAAAACATAATAATAATTAGAAATATGCAAAAATTCAAAACTTTCACACAATTCCCAAAATAGATTTGTATTTTTTTGCATGTCTATGTTCGGTGCGGACAACACATTTAGCTTTAGGTGAAGAATTCATATAAAAGGTTGTTGGTTCCTAACCTCGCCACCCAATAATTCCACCTCATGCGATGCGGCATGCGAAGCCGTTTTTATGATCTTGTAGGTCTTGGCAAACGGCGCCTTTATAAGCTGTCGTAGTCGCATTAGTTACAAATTATACAATTTATGCATACACAAGAGTTTATGCATTTATTTATATGTTTGTATAGATAGGTAGCGGATGGGTTGTTGTAGTATTTTTATTTTGTTTAATTGGTCGAACGTATTTTTCGGTTGGAAAATATATGCAAATCAAATTGTAGGATACGAAAAGAAGAAGAAAAACAAGAAGACGGAAACGCATGTACAATACACGTGGGAAAAAATGTAAACAAGATTTACTTTCATATATTAATATAGAACAAATTGGAGTAAAAATTTCATTTATTAGTAGGTAATTATTAAATCGGTTTCTGAGGCATAACCTAAATCGAATGTTATATCCCATTTTAGGTTTCAGAACACGGAAACTTCGTGAAGATTTTTTGAGACATTATTTTAAAAAAATTCGTGGAGGAAACTCAGAATAAAGAGTTAAACAGTATGGGTAGGCGGATAAAGAGAGAGTCGCAAATGGGCAGGCCATTGTCTTGCGTTAAATAACTGGCTGGGCACTCACCTCCCAAGATTCCCGGGTCAAGTCGCTGATCTCCTCGCCATCCTGGCTTCCGCCGCCGAGGCCGGCCTTGGTAGTGCCGCTCTTGGTCCATTCGGTATCCTCTTGGATCAGCTCGAAGCCACGTGCCTTGATTTGCTCTTCGTCCAGTTCACCGTACAGGTGTTTAACCCAGGTGTTAATGAACCGATAGAGCTCGTCAACGCTGCAAGAAATAGTTTCAAGGAATTTGAACAGGAGATTGCGATGTGTACCCCGAAGTTGGACCCTAGGACTCACCGATTTTTAGGCACACTGAACCAATACTCAGCGCGCAACTTGTTCTTGCCGTAGGACATGACAGAGGTTGGCAGCGGAATGGCCTTGCCAATGGGCTTGCCCATTCGCAGGCGCAGGTATAGTGGCGGGTCAAGGCAGGCGCGTGCCGGACGTGGTATGAGTTCTAGGGATCAGATTGGTTAGTGTTTATGCTGGGCATCTCTTACACAGTTCTTACTATCCACACTGATAAACAGTTCCGGCTTGTCGTCCATGGAGACCATGGAGCGGTAGTCCAGCTTCGGCGCCTGCTTGGCCTCCTTCAGTTTGGTGCTTGAAGAGGTTCCTTCGGAGGAGTGCGGCCGTATGAACGTGCCGATTGAAGAACGTCTAGGGAATATGTAACCAATAGCTTAGTCAAGGCCGACCAAATTAAAACCTGGACCACTTGAGAACTATGAATGAAATTTACACTCAGAAATCAGGGATGCGGCTAATGAGACTGGCGAAAATTAAGTATAAATAATGTGCTTGAATGTAAAATGAAGTTATTCATTGCGTTTCAATACAACAATATCAACAGCACTAGAAACAACAACGACAAGAGCAACAACAAGGCAACATATTGGGGCACACATCAAGAACATGTGGTGGCAGCTGATCTAGCTGGATCCATCCTTACCCATAGGTCAGGTGACCCTCGGAATGAGTGGAGTGCGGAGTCAATGGTGGCACAGGTGAGCCACCAGAGTCCTCGGACGGTGTTTTCGAAAATAGATTCCCGCCCAGCTCTGAGACTAGAGTGATGGGCGAGCTGTGTGTATTGTGTATTTAGGTGTATTGGGACAGTGAGTGGTGTCCGGTTATGGTGTGTATGTTTTTTGTGAATAGATGAGGAAAAAGTGGAGTATGTAGGTTTAGCAAAGCAGCCGATCCGCATAAAACGAGGGTAAGCATTTCATATTATTTGTGTTTAGTTTTCGAAACGAAAGAAACAAAATTTTTTGGCACTAATTATATCCAGAGATCGCTGAATGTTTTTCGGGACCCAGGTCTCGAGCATGCTTACCTGGAGAATACTTTCGAAAATACACTCTGGTTGGAGTCACCGGTGTTGGGCGCTGAATCGGTGTCCGCGGATTTGTTTAGGTTTCCACTGCCCACGCCCATGGGCGGCACAGCTCCACCCTCGCCGGTCAGGCCCTCCACCCAGGTCAGAGGGTAAGAAAGACGCTTCAGCATCTGCAATCAAAACGGAAAGTCAGTCTGGTGTTGCATGGCGCATTTGGTTTTATTGATCCACTAAATGAACGCCAGTTGTTACCTTATTCTTCTTCTCCGCCTGCTTGTCGGTAGCCGCTAATGTAACCGTCTGCTGAGCGGCCTCGTCGTCCACGCTGAAGCTGACGCTGGAGGTCTTCTTGCGAACGCCGCCACTGGTGCCGGCATCTAGGCTCTGGCCCTGGATGGTGCTGCGCGGCGGGGATTCGCCAAAGTGTGTTGGCAAAATGTTTTTAGGTGGTACCCAGTCCGAGCTCAGGACAATGTCTGCATCGCTGTAAACGGTTTTCTTTGGTATCGGCTGCACGTTGGGAATGGGCTCGCGTATGTCGATGCCTGAATCATAACACGACTGCTTTGACAGCTGCTCCAGGTGCTCCAGATCAGCGCCTGATGGGGGCAGCGGGCCAACGGCCGAGGCTGAAGCTGCAGCCGATGTTGCGGTGGGAGCGGCTGCAACGATGACGGCGGCACCGACACCGGCACCTGATGTAGAAGCAGAAACTCCTGCAACAGGTGGTTGGCCGAACGGCACTCCGCTCACCGAGCTGTTGGCCGAATGCGGATCCTTGTCGCGTGCTCCGCTGTCCACAGTTACGTTGGACTCGTTGTCGCCCTCGTCTTCCGAGGATCTTCGGGAATTAGACAAACAATAGCTGAGTAACATTCGGCGGCGTGTCGCACACACAGAGACGGTAATGTACAAGTTGTTGGTTTGTGGGAGTGGTGTGAAAGATGGGTGGATTGCGGTTGTGCGTAAATGCAGGTTTGTTTGGTTTTGAATATGTAAGTGTTGGGGTTGGTAACATAAATTACATTTATGGTAGGAGTGTTTTTGGCGTGGCGTGGTTCGAAATATGAAAGTAAAAACGCAAAAATACAAATAGTTATTAACGCAAAAATAAATTGCCTTTGGCGAGCCAAAGAGTGATCACCATCCAAGCCTTATCTAAGTCGATTGCAGATGAAGTTCCGCGTTGCGATGGAACTTAATTATTTTAAGCAATTAGGTTCCTTATCGCATGCACTCAAGAAATACAATTGATTATTCCGAATTTGAAGAGTCGAAAAAAAAGCCGATTCCAAGCATTTACAGTTTCAATACTTTGTTGCTCAATGCGCCTGCGTATAGCAGAGACATCAGCAACAGCGAATTATTTACTAGATTGGCAGGTAGGTATAACAAAATAAAAACCATTAAAAAAATAGCTCAGCAAACAAAGGGTGAAAAAAGCAGTTGATAAAATACTTTTCGGAACAGCTGGACAAATACTAACCGGTCTTTGCTCGGAATGGCCCAGTGATGGTCCAGTAGACTCTTTCGCCGCTCCTCCAGGGTGGCGCGGCTGTCTGTTAGGCCCAGGCCGGTCTTCTTGTCTTCATCGTCTTGAGCGTCAGTCTTAGCGCTATCTTTGGCTTCCGTTGATGAGTCCTGCCAAACCGAAAGTGATTAGTTTTCGTTGCTTTGCAGATTGATCGTAACTCACGTCCACCCGTTCCCGGTCAAAGGCCTTGGGAAAGGCGTCGCCATCGCGTCCAGTACTGGAGCAGATCGATTCCTGGTCGTCGTTGATCTCCAGAGATCCAATCTCAGCTGTTTTATTTAACAGAAAAAGATTGTATAGTGTGTCAGTGTGGATGGGTCAGCACTCACCTTCCAGCCGCTCTTTGTTAGTCTCGCCGTCCTGCTCGGACAGCTCCTTGGAGTCCTCCTCGACTAATACTGGTTTGGGGTAGTATATCTCCGGCTTTTCCGCGTCTCCGGAGCCGCCGCCGCCGGAAGCCAGGCCCTGGCCGGCGCCTCCAGCCACTCGCATGTGTGCAATGTCGTGAAAGATGGCCGCGTTGACCACCAGTTCCATGGGCGCGATGACGCCGTAGCTCTCCGGGCCGTGCTCGATCACCAGCGGGTCGCTGACGTTCGGGTCGAACATGACGGCGTTCGGCGTGACCAGCAGCACGCCGCCCACCACGCCCTGCCCGTCGGTAATGTGCCGGACGTTGATCTTGAGGAAGCGCTGCGTGATCACCGGGTCGTCGCTCTTGTTGGCCTCCTCCTCGGCCAACTGCAAGCTGCTGCCTCCTCCCACCCGCTCAATGTGGCCGGGCTTGGGCGAGCCGGGCCGCAGGCCCTCGAGAATGTCTGCAGGAAGAGGCATTCCATCAGTGGTCGATCGCAACAGCTAATAACATAATACAGTGGCTGCACAAGAGGCTTGCAAAGGCTTCTGAGGCCTGTGATTTTTATCAACCCCGGCCGCCCAGTTCCGGCGATAAGATAGTAAAATCAAAATTGATAAATGGGATATTTTAAACTAAATCTGGGCAGAGACTTTGCGGGGGCCATGTGACCCCTGATCGACACCTCCTGCTCCGCTCCTGTGTCCGGGCTCCCTGTTTCCGGAACAGCAACATGGCGGGAGGAAGACCTCCAGGGCCGTAGAATTCGTCAACCGCAATGCGCACTTTTCACAAGGCAGAGAGAGGCCCACTTTGTTGTGCGCCGAAAGGAAACCGAAGAAAATACCTCCATTGCGCCAGAAGACAGCGGTGTGCATGCTGAGTCCGCGGTGTGAAGTGCGTCCTGGTGCAGTTTGCGTCGTGAAGGTAACTCGCTGACTCAACAACAAAAGGTAGCATGGACCGCTATATATAGTATATTTTTTTGTATTTTCAAACAGCTGTTTGTACATATGCTTTCTTGGAGCCAAAGAGCTGCCAACACGATTTAGCTCAAGAATTTCAACCTATCGCAGCTATCGATAACTGTAATGCGATTCCGCTTATTGTCTACTTGTCGATGCAGTGTTGCCACTCTTTAAGCGGTCGGTTAAGCATTCAAATGCGAAAATAGAACCAACAAACGCTGATTTTGGAAACCAATTTAGCTATGACTATCTCTTGGCAATTTTGAATTGTAATTTATGTTGCTTATCGGTTTTACGTTCTTTTACTAGATTTAGTTAACTATCAGTCACTCATTCAACAGATATTTACAATTTATACTAAGCTTAAGGTCATCGCTGCTATAGCATTAATTCATGTTAGCTTAGGCAATGTTGTATACGTTAACATATAATTAGTAAACGTTAATAAATAATTAAAATAATGTGAAAAAAACTCTAATTCGTAAGGAAGTGGTGGGGCAAACTGAAAACGCAATAGGAGGGCAGGCAATGCTCCACTTCGTCGCACCAATTGCACCATTTCCCAGACGGCGAGCTTGGTGGCACGTTGCTTACCTTTCTCCCGGCTCTCGTCGCCGGACAACTTGCGCTCGACCGGACTCGACTTGCCGGAGTTGCTGCCTCCGTCAGGGTCGTTGTTGGAGCCACTCGAGGCGTCATCTTTGGCGCTCTTGTCGGGCACTAGCAGCTGCTGGCCCGGGTAGATGAAGGAGCTGTTCAGCCGGTTGAGGTGCGTCAGCTCCGAGGGCGTGGTGTCGAACCGGGCCGCCACCGAGGTCAGGGTGTCGCGGTTGCCCACGGTGTAGGAAATGGTGGGTATGGTGGGCAATGAAGACTTTTGCCCTGCAAAACAAATACAAAAACAAACACAAAACACAGTCAGAATCGAAATCGGAATCGGAATCGGAATCAGAGAAGATCGGCGGGAGGAGCGTTACTCGGAATTGTTGCGGCGGGGGATCGCCGCTGTTGGCCGAAGACCGCAAACAAATCGCTGTTGGGACGCAGGTGCGAGTAGAGCACTCCCGAGCGCGGCGCCTGCTTCCGGCACAAGTACAAAACGGAGAACTCGTTTGTCGGCAAACGCCAGTAAATCTGCACCACTTCCAGCATTTTGCATTAGACTGACCATCTATTCGTTATACAACGAATGTCACAGCCCCCCCGCAAAACGCAACCGACAGAAGGGCGCTTACTCGAGTCAAACAGCGCGTTTATCAAGTTGATAGGAAAAGCGCTGATAAGGCGAAATTTATGGACTGCCTGTTCACGCCGGGAGAACAGGTATTTGAATTGTGGCGGGTGATTTTCTATATCTAAATTCTTATTGGCCAACATATGTTTCTACAGTTCCTTTTGCCAAAACGATCAATTATAGATTTTTACTCTTCAACAGTTTAAGAAAATTAATTTTTAGTGAGTGGTAATAAGTATTTGCAAGTGAGGAAACATACGCGTTGACATTTACCACTTTTTCAAAGGTCCTCTTATTCCAGTACAATATTTTTGCCCAAAATAAACAAAAAATTTCTTAAAAAAAGAAAAAATAAAGTTTTAGAGAACTTTCATAATTTAAACTGCAAAGAAAGGGTATTTTACAACCTTTATGAACTGTACATTTTTTCTGATTTTAATTATTTAAACGAAAAACTTGTATTTTTAAAAAGCCATTCGATGGTATCCATCCTATAATTCGGCATAGCATTTTAAAACGTTCCCCAAAAACAACTAGCACATACCTCAAGGTGCGCACGTTAGTGAGTGTTTTTAAAGCCAATTATATTTTGTTTCATTTTATAAACATATAGTATGTGTATTAAGTTATCCATTATTTTTAAATTGATTTGGAAACTAAATTGTTGGACTTAAAGTTATTTCTAGGGAGTACTCACTTGATAGCTTGTCGACACTCTCAAAACGCTGCTCGACTTTCGAGCGGAGCGAGTCCAGATCAAATGGAGCCGCGAGGCCATGATCAACGCTGCGCGATTTGCTCCTGAAAACGGAAGAGGCATAGTTGTTGGATATGTTAAGATTGAAAATGTGATATAAAGCGATTAGAACGTCGCCGTTGTGAACGTTATCACTTACAAATTCCAGAACGAATTGTGACCATAAGCGGGTAAAAAACTATCGTTTTGTTAACACTATCTTGAAAATTGGCGAGTTTCCAAATATAGCATATTTTGACATTTGAAACGTTTTTACGCGTCGACTTTTTTAGAATAAACCTCTAAACGACTGGACGCCTATTTCATTGGGCTTGACCTTAAAATGTCTCCTATTTAACTCCAAGACCCAGAGTTTTTAACTAACATAAAACAAAATACTGGCAGGCTTCGACTTATCAATTTGCCTTACCTCAGATAGAGTTACTGCCATTAAAGCATTTCCCTTTGCCCCAGGCCGTAGAATGGAAGAGTACAACCGGGAACCGTGTCCTTTTCGCATAATCGAGGATTGCGGCGGCGCCTTCACCATGGGTGCCGTATGCGGCGGCGTCTTCCAGGCCATCAAGGGTTTTCGCAACGCACCCTCGGGCATGGGGCATCGTATCCTCGGGAGTCTGGCTGCAATACGAGCACGATCCCCCAGAGTGGGCGGCAACTTTGCGGTTTGGGGCGCCACATTCAGTGCCATCGATTGTACACTGGTCTATCACCGCAAGAAAGAGGATCCCTGGAACTCGATAATTAGTGGCGCCGCCACCGGGGGTATTCTTGCAGCTCGGACAGGTATGCGAATATTTGGTTTTCCAAAAAGGCTCGGAGAGCAGCCAGTGCATAATTTATTACATTTCCGATGTATACCTCTGTTAGGCCTGACGTCCATGCTGAGCAGTGCATTCGTGGGCGGCGTTATCTTGGCCCTGATCGAGGGCGTGGGCATTGCCGTTGCCCGCTACTCGGCGGATGTGTATAAGCAGATTTCGCCCGTGGAGAGACACGAAATCATCAAGAAACGACAGTTCCAACTGCAGCAGCAGCAACAAACGCCAGGGTTCTCCACATTTTGCAGCGAGTATTCGGAGGTTTATTGATTTCCAAAGCAACGTTTATTCGCCGCACTAAATCGCATTCTCCCTCTCATCCTAGGCGAATCCATCAACTATGTAGAATTCTTTGCTGCGTCATCGTCATCGGCCACTCGTTAAGCCATTCGCGATCCATGGATCGTCGATAGAATACAAATTCGATACCAGATTCTTTTGATTGTTCAACGACGACGCCTCAAAATCGGCGACTGGCGACATTCCGATTTAATTAAAATTCATTTGTCGTACATTGCAAGTTTTAGAATTAATATATTTTTGTTTTCGTTTCTTGCTTCGTTTGGTTCGGAGACGGGCCTGTATGAGGAGGCGCGTGTGCTTCCTGGACCCATAATTGAGACTCTGAACACCCTTGGATCAATGGCAGTAGCCGCAATCTAAACTTGGAAACCAAGAAATATTCGAGTAGCGACGTCATCTATGTATGTGCAAACCTAAAGGTACCTCGACAAATGTGTGGCCGCTTTATTTCGCTGACAGCCAGAAATCTTTTTTAAAAAAGTTCTCATTCAAGTCACATACTTTTTCTGATTGTTTAATGATTATTTCTACGCCCATGATGTCATTTAAGCCATGCTTTCGACTTATTTGTGACTTGTTATATTTTTTACCTTTCGCAGGATTCGCAGGATAAATGAAATGGATTTAGCGGCAAGTAGCCCCTTTTCTTCGACAGTAAGAATATGTTTAAAAATAATAGAAACTTATTTACGCGTGTCTTTTTACTGCGCTGCCAATTAACGAGCAACCCGCGATAACCATAATTGAATGCCAATGATAAAAAATAAATATTCATAAATATGTATGCGGGTAAAATAATTATTTGCCTGCAGCTGGCAGCAGCAGGGGCATTCAAAGCGATTCGTTTGAAAAAATATGAAAAAGCAAATAACAAATAATTATTTAACGCATATTTGTCGCACATTCGATGTTTGTTTGTTCCGTTTTTAATTCGTACTTGTGTTTACCACTGCCCGCGCTGAGAATTTTCCATGGAAATACAGGAAAGCCTTTTAATTGTGCTTAATTGCGCAGCTGAAAAAACTTTCGCCCTAGGCATAGGCATAGGGTGAAAACTCTCTGCAAATACAGAGCCCTGGCCAAAACAACTGTGTTTGATCTTAAGTTGGCGACATTTGAACCAGAGTTATTTAGGTTTATAATTTGAATTGAGTTCAGCCGGCGACCGAGCAATGGAATTTCATTTACACAGTTGGACTTTGCGTTTTATATGGAAAATATTTTTTTTTCTTTTCATTAAGTGAGCGTTAATAAGTGTGTCACTGGCAATCATAAAATAATACATTTTTGATGCATAATTTCCTTTGGCTGCATACGCTCTCAGCAAATATTTAATAAAACATTCATATGTGTAAAATGTTTGGACAATGTCAAAACACTCAACAGCTATAGGTACTATTGAGTTGGTAATGCAGAAACTATCTAAAGGTGAAACCCGAACAATGTCATAATTGGGGCACTACTATACGATATGTTATTCCCAAGGCACCTTCGTGGCTGGGTGGTTACTGGGAGCATATATAGATGTACGTATGTATGTATAAAAGTACATATCTTATCGCACCAGTGCATTGTTTATTTTTGATAATTTGGCCCTCAATGGCATAAACGCCAAAAACCGCGGGAGCCGACTCGCACAGCTCCGTCAAATGTCAACAACCCATACTCCCATTTTTGATTTCGTTTTTTCCAGTGCTCCGACTCATAGGCCGGCCAAGTTGGGTGGTGATTCATTTTCCGACAATATTCGCAATGTGCCACGCACAAAAACATCAGCGATTCGCGATTATTGCAGTTGTGAAATTTATAATGGTAGACTTTACACACGATTTGTGTCTTCTCAATTGGTATTCAGATCTTTGAAATACATAAGGCGGTATTAATGGATCATTGTACCCGCCAATTGTATATGTCAGCACCCCTTCAATTTGTTTATAATTGTATGCTACTTATAAATTATCAAAACGACAGTGAACATTAAGATTATCTGTGCCCGATTGTAATTTGAACACTCTTTATAAATTATCAAAACCTGCTTGCTTTTCCTCTTTTTATTTGCTGCCAGAATAATTTATGAATAGACTCGGTAAGCGCTTCAACAGCCGTAAATCCTAGATTCCCTCTTAACTATGGTCACAATTCGCTGAAACTCGGTTAAACTTATTATATAAATGTAAATGGTAATACATATGAGCATGCAGCAGTCTTAATAGTCAGGCCATGCAACAGTCAACAGGAATACAAGATTCGCATTCAATATATATACTCGTACATACATATATAAATACTTCAATAAGGAGCTAGAAAATATGTCATGCAGGTGCTGTTTAGGGTTTTATCCATGCATTTGATAGGGCTCTGGCTCATTTGCATTTGTGAGTGCGCGTTTTTGTGGGTGTGGAGGTGAATGTGAGCGCGTTTCTATGAGCATGTGGAATTTTTAGTTGCAACTTACCTGCGCACCGGTATCGCCAAATTGTCAACGCTGCGTGACAAACTGGAAACATCCTGACTAGCCCTACGTGACCTGGCACGTTCGCAAATCATAATGAGTACATCGGGACAGACGAACACAACCAATTAAATTGGAAAATTGTGCCAACACAAAATACAGTAGGTCCAAAAAGCAAAAGGGAAAAATTATAAAGTGAAACAAAATAATATACATGAATACACAGTAAATTATAAGCCAAAAAATATTGAGTAGATGCAGGGAGAGAAACCTGCATCGTACGGTTCGCGCGGGTTTAACAATCGCCGATTTATGGAATCCACACGTACTATTACGAATATTACCGGCCCAAAACCCAGCCCATCTAACAATGTTCCCCTCATATTTAAATACCCGACATTAAGACCAAAAAGTCGTTACATATTTTACCTCATTGTGTATCAGAAGGATCAGAAATGAAAAATAGCGGGGAATACTCGTACTCGTAGATGGCTGCTATCTACATAGAGACTTTTGGTTTTCTTTTAAACACTTGAGCACTTGCTAATAACATGTCTTAAATCAGCTGCAAAATAATACATACTTCAGCTGTCAAGGGCGAACAATTTATAAACCGATACGATATGAGTGCAAAACAAAAATCCCACACTCAGTGACTTTTTTAGTTAAGATTGCTAAACCGAAGGTGTCACACTGATACTTCACACAAAAGCACTGCAAATAGGTCACAGCTGAAAACATTTGGCCCAGACAGTTTTTCTTGGTGTGGGACAATTATAACTCGTGGCTTTAAAGATACATTAAGCCGGTTTATATTAAGTGAAAGAAATTTTTCAAGTGGCAATCGCTTCCAAAGCGTTTTCGACATGTCAGTCACAATAGATACATATGTTATGTATATGCAAAAATAAAACGATTTCTTTCTGTAAAAAAAATCAGTAGACTAGTTCCACCCTAATAAAACAAACGGCCAAACCATTTTGGTAACTTATAATTTAGTTACTCTAAACGTAAAAAATTGATGAGTTAAAGATTCACAGAAAACGTACGTGCCCAAGATCATGTATGTAACATATGTTGATGGTTCCGCAATAAAATCCCAAGCCGGAAGTTTAATTCAAGCCAAACAATGTATTTGATAGAGCTCTTACTAAAAATACGGATAAAACTCCAACACATATGTTTTGTCTTGATTATTGCCAAAAATAATGTCCAAAAATCTAATTAAAATTATATTTTTAAACATTTACATTCAGTACGCCTTTAAATCTAATTTTGTTTCCCAACATTACCAAAATCGTTGTTTTAAAGGTTTCCTAGAGAGATATTTATATCTTACCAATAATAATGGGAAGTAATCAACACGTTCTGCATTTTGTGTTATTTCGCGTTATTTATTGATTTCCTTTTTTTTAGAAGGACATTTCCTTAAAATCAGGTCAAATGCAAATTTAGAATATATTCGATTTTTTCGTGTTGTTCAGGTCAAATATCATTCAGGATTCAGGAGTCATCCAGTCGATAAATCATATACCATTTTAAACGACATCGGTCGACAGACAACAGGAGGGGGGACAATGGATTGGAACTAAGACAAGCGAAAGATAAATGTATCTGATATCTGTTGACTTTTAATGATTCAATTTTGCTGTCGCTGCTGTAGTTTGTGGAAATATTGATGACAAAATTAATTAGCTTGTCAGAGGCGTAACGGAGCCGCGAAGTACAAACAAATGACGACCAAAGTCAACCTTTATCAGCAGGAAAGAGCTACACACATAAAAATTCAAACAAGCCAACAGAAAGTAAACTGCAGCAGTCGTCTGCTACTTACTCCACGACTTTTCAGTTGGCTCCTATGACTGGCCATATGATTATAATATACCCCTAGTTAGCGCCGCGATTGTGCCCACCTTAGATAATTATATTATAGCCTCCCCCTGATGGGGTCTTGCCTTCTTTTCACTTCATAATTATAATTTTAATGCCGCATTGTTATCGCTGTTTGGATAGCTAACAAAACAAATAAAACGAAGGAAATTCAAACAGCATTTGCGCGTCCGCTGCTACCAACTTAACGACGAAGAAAAAGGTTAATTGGTTTTGGACACAATTTTGTCGTTGTGTGCCATTTGAAATGTTTTTTTTTTTTGCATCAGAAATGTGTAATTTTCGAGGGCGACAAGCACGTGAGATTTGCATAAAGAAAATAATTTATAGGCTTGAGTTAAGAAAAGCAAACAAACACAAATGACCGTCACTTTATATTTAGATTAAATTTTCTTTACTGCCACTTTTGACAACTCTCAATATTCTATAGAAGCCATTAAACTCATTTTTACAATAAGCCACTCAATATGGCAGAAAAATCTGCCATATTTCAGACAAATTTGTCGTACGTGGCCTACGGACAAGGTCCTATATATCCGATCTGTACTTGAAGTTAATCCAACGCCGGGCAAACGACAAACACATATTTGGGTTAAGGTTGGACGTCACCCCAAGCCGGGTAAAAGAAAGTCAACGGCAGAGGCATCAAAATTATCTTATTTGTGGGTACACGCGTGTATTTGTGCCCAAAAATGTCTCGTTGATATTTAAATTGGCGTCAGGCATCTTAGTCACAGAGCAGACAGGCGAAATAATCGTCGCACATTAATATTGTGCGCCAACATTTTTGGAACGGCCTTAATTAAACCAATTAATTGCATTTTATTTACTTTGGTAATGCCTCCCGGGTATGAGCACGAGTGATTGTGGTCAGTTGCCTTACGTTCCTCGGCGGGAGTGGGAAATTAAAACATCAGCAACTCGTTTGCACCCGGTACTCTTAGCAAACCAGGGCATATTCAGAATATTTAAACATTTTGTAAGTCTCCGCACGCATGTAGGGAAATACGGAAGTATTTTCATAAACCCTTCCACAAATGCGCATATACTCGTCGTAATAAATACATATCAACATAAATATATTCTTGGTGATCGTCAACAACTGAGTTTATAAGTCTCTTTGTTGTCCCTTGAAAATGCGCAGTTCGAAATTCTATCATGGTCCAAAAACTGAATCGATTCCAAACATTTGAAAATTGAGCTTTGACACTAAAGCGTTCACGCTTCACTTCCATAATTCCTACACATTTCTCTTGTTTTGATCACTTCAACTGACTGATTTTCACATCAAGTCTAGTTGACTTTCGAAGTATTTGGCAGGCATTTAGCGTAAAGGCTATAATTATTTTTTTGTGAGTGGGGATGATTTGTGAGAAGATGTCAGGCTTACTTCGTTAGCGGCCCATTGAGGTATTTCTTACGAGCAGCGACACCTGGCAACGTGTTTCTTGGACTAGATAGACGAGCCCCTTCAGTGCCTTTAACATTCAAAAATGTGTGATCTTTCCTCGTGTGAGTAGCTTGATTGGTCTTCTCATTTGCTAATTTTCATCAGAGAAACAACAAAAGCAAAAAACGACGGTGACAGTATTTAATAACCAGTTCGGCTAAAGTTCAAAATATTTACACAAACTGACGCAGCGAACACAGCGACGAAAAACTGTTATCTTTTATTTAAATTGAAACTCGCTTTACGTAAATTAAGATAAGAACATCTTATCACTGGCAGCCTGGGAAAAAACATGCACACCAAATAAACAGAGGGACAAAGAGAATATCTAATTGAGGTGAATGCCAAATTCATATCCAGATCGAACGATTTTTTTCAATAAACAATACCGAAATTAAACGCGACGTGGAAATGTGTCTGTGTATCTGCCACACAGGGTGTTCAAGGAAATTAAATTTAATTGGTTTTCAAGAGTTTCGTTATTTTTTACGAATATACAATACAATAATGCCCGATTGCTTTGCACATTTCGCCATAAATTCGTAATTCTGATTGTAAATAAGTTATGAAATTCAATTAGCGAGCTTAAAACGCGCTGGGAATCCAGCTAATTACTTGCTCCGTTTTTCGGGCGTAAAAAACTAATTTTTAGTGCGTTTAAGGAACGGACTCCCCGTGAGTGATCGCTTTTCAAATGTCCCGCTACGCGTCAGTTCCATTCGCGACTGACAGACAGAGAACAAAAGTTATCCCATGGATGGATGGCTCGCTGCATGCTATCGTCAAATCATGGATACACTGGCGATGGTGTGCGCGCTTGCCTCTCGTTGGGGGTGGCTGTGTGCCACTTAAATGTACACATGCATATGTACATTTATTAAATCAGCGGCCAACAGAGCACAAAAAAGGCCTCTGCGGACTTTGTGCACACTCGCACGTAATCAGTGCGGCTCAAACGATCCATAAATCCAAGAGTCCACACTTGATCCGGAGAGAAATGGATTCTCTGATGCGGGAGAATTGAATAGACATACGCGTATGTATACGTTCATATCACAGGTTTCAGAGGAGATCTCACTGCTACGACAGCGCCTCAGTTACGCCTTCCCAGATTGTTATCAGTCCTGATATTAATGTGCCTACTTGATATTTGTGTAATCCATTCAGAGTTATCGCTTAATTTGCGATGTAAACACACCCAAAGGAGTTTTGTATGGCGGGTTGAAATATTTGATACACATTTTTCGAATCTAAGAACCGTCATAAATACTTTATTTTATTTACTTATTTAACCGACAATTATATTGATTTTACAAGTAAACCGGAATATTTCTGTTAAAGAATTTTTATTACTGACCCCTGGATACGAATTAACAACGACTAGAATTAATTTAAATTCAAATGTATTACCTAGTTTAGGCATTATTTATTTTAGAAATTTACCAAGTCCGAGGCAAGGTAGTTAATTACTCGGACTACTCGCGCTTGTTTTGATGGCTTGCTAATTGATATTCGCATATTAGAGAGAGGACCTTATATACAAAATAAAATCAAATATGTTATAGGCAAATAAGTCTTTACACACAGCCCGAATACGGCTGGACATGTGTACTTGGGCAAGGGCAGGTTCAATATTGAATTACGGCACAATTGCCGTTATATTGAGCGGCTATAAAGAGATAGATATTGATACAAAAATGTCAGGCCAGTCAAACTTGTGAGGCCTTATGGAAACTCTTTGGTCAGTCCCCACTGGTCCCCATAAATCGCCCGATTATAAACAATATAATAAAGTATACACTTGCCAAGTACCCGTCACATATTTATATACATAGCTTTTTTGTTCGTTTTTCGGTTTATTGTTCGGTCCGGACGCAAGTCCTAACGCATTCATGGGAACGTTACGAGTTAATAAGTTAAGTGTACGCAGAACGGCAAGTATTGAAAGATTGCTAAATTGGTGCGGTTGTTCTGCATTTATTGTTGGCGTTTTCTGTGATAATTCGATAGGCTGAAGTGGTGTAGGTTCCAAAGAAATAGTAAAAACAAGATGTGTGTTTGCTTCGTACGAATCTGATATAGACATTTTCAAGTACAACCATCACAACCATGACAACCATCAAGTGTATAATCAGTGCTCTCATATCGGAGATGAGTCACTTTACCTCTCTGGTGATTCTAATTCAAAAGTGTTTTCAAATTGAATAGATTATACGATTCGTACATAGATTCTGTACAAGAGGTTAATTAGAAGTTCTGGTTTTGCAAAAGCTAAAATCAGTCAGGGAACTGTTGTGGGTTTTCCTCGTGTACAATATTAGATACAGAAAGAAGTTTATAAACAGACTCTATGGTTTGAATGTGAAGGAAATAACATTTTCACGATGTCCCGCACATGCCTATAAGCTGCTTAAACATTTGCTCAAATTGTTGTGGTATTTAACTAGCTGTTGTGGGTATTGGCTCTCCATCCAGTCGGCTAACTAACTTTAATGACTGACAATGTGCGCCAACAACGGCTGATAGAAACAGAAGCCAACTTGAAATCCCAAAGGTAAGTAGGGGTGACTTCAAGCCGTCAAACTGTGCAAACAGGCACGTGAGTGGAAACTGTGCCTTGTGATTTGAGGCTGTGGGATTCGTTTGGGCCTGGGTTCAATTACCCATTTCAAAGCGGCAAACAATATTGTCCTCTACGAGTATATTGTCGGTTTATGCCGACCGCAGAAGGGGGGTGCATTCAGATCAAAAAAGAATCAAGGGGCATATTAGAAAGAATTTCATATATCGGGTGACATGTTTATATAGCATTATAGATATCGTTGCAAGCGGTTACACCGCGAGATCAATGTTTATAATAACTAATGTCAACAATAGGGAGGAAAGCGTCCTGTTCAACCAATCAATAAATTGCGATTTTTTTAAAAACTGACTTGCTTTAGGAACAGCAACAATTATTTTGATTGCCATCGTTTGCATTTTATTGGACTACTCACGTATTTGTGCGCTCTATTCATTAATTTACAATTTTAATTGACATTGAAAATTGTAATGTGCCGCTTTTTATTGCTGTCGTGCCGCTTACATATAAAAAAGTATATGCCATGTTTGTTTCTGTTTGCAGGGAAGAGTTTATGTAATTTATGCTGCTGGCGTTACCGAAAAGCTCGTTCTTATCTTGAAATTATTTGTTTACCGATATTTTCATCCCTAAGGTTCGTTGATTATAAAGACTTTCGGGCAATAATTTCAATTGTTTCTCGTTTTTAATTAAAGAAAAGCAAAGGCAAAAACAAAGCAATCACATATAATCGAAAATAATTAAGATCCGAAACAGAGAGTAAACAAAGTTAAAATCGAAACATGAGCAAAGTGTGACAAGGAAAAAAAGAGCAAAACAAAATACTGGTAATTAAAAGTAAGATACGATTAAAAGTAAATAAACATATAATATATAATATTATCATTGTATTCATTCAAAAGCATCTAAGCCTGACAGGCATCTGATTTTATGGACTTTCGCATCTTTTCTTTGGGGGGAACGGCGGTAATTACCTTGGTATTTGATCGGGCTTTAAAAATAATAGTTATTATCGCAAACATTGTGGCACGATGCGTAATATCGCATGATAGACAGCCGGTTAATGTGGGCCCGAAGGCTGAAACAAATCCACGTTGGGCGTCTAAGGCAATGACTTGGCCAGGTCGGCGGGTCGGGGTCGCCAGATAATAAACTCCAGAGTCGAAAGACTACGAAGGTCTTTGGGAGTGCCGAGTGTGTGGAAGTTTGGAGCAGGTGGACGAAGCATGGCAACATTAAGTCAGCCGTTTGTTTGCTCTCATAAAGAACTTTCCAATAGATAGGACTTACCACCCATAACTGTAATATCGGGACTTAGCTAAAAGCATGCTCCAAGGAAAACAGTTTCAGTTCTACTACTCCGAAACCTTTTTAATCGGATCGGCGCAGATGAATGAATTTTGTGAGCGGGTTAATTAAACAGATTAATTCGCAAACGGCTGGTAATAAACCAGATGCGAGATTCTTCGCAGAGAAAATGTCTCGGGAGACATCGAAAAAATAAGCCTAAGAAAACCGGAAATGTATTTCGAAGTGTGTATATCTGGGTGTGGGAGTGATTCATGCCGGCAATTAATTACTTATTTGACAGGTGTTAGTTCAATGGACGGGAAAGCGGGTAGGGCGGAGGACAAAGGATCTCTTACGCAATCAATGCATTTTAGTCACTTAGAAAGGCGCTTGTTAAACACGCAGAAACGCATAGTTATATACATTAATACAGCAGCTGCCGGATATTGAAATGGAAATGGGAATCCGACTGCTGCGGACGAACCTGTTCTTGAAATTATCGGGCACGAATATGTTCCACCAAGAATGGCGCTTCTCGCGCGGAAAATACTCGGCATGGTTAGGATCGGTGATGTCGTCGTCATCATCGTTTCCATTGGCATAGTTACTGGACCGCTCCGCCATACTGTCATTGGTCAAGTCGCTTTGCGACTCGCTGCAGACCATTCCCGAGTCCAGGCTCCGCTGGTTAATGTACTCCATCTTCTTACGCCGGTGCCGGTCCAGTTTGGTCTGCAGCGAGCTGCGCCGGCGCCGCTGGCGATCGTTCGATGGCCCCTCATAGGAGTTCAGTCCCAGGAGCACTGGCCGCGGCGATTGGCTGCCGTCCTCAAAATAGGTCTGTTTGCCGGGATCGTTAGGGGAGCTGGCCCGTATATTCTCCTCTGAGCTGTACACGATCTCCGGACTGGTGGGCGTACCAGATCCGTCAGACTTCTCGCTTCGCACAGCCGATTCGTACGAGTCTTTGGTGGAGTTCTAAAAAGAAGAATGGTATATACAAAATGTTAATAGGAAGATACGGATTGTCAGCTCGATTTTCTTGCACAATTTGTTCAATCATGGGGTTTATAAGAACAAACATTGCATCAAGCTTGTTGTTTGGCGTAACTAACATTGGCAGGATGTCACTTACCTTACTACTATCGCGCCGTAAGAAGGACACGGCTATAGAGCTGCGGCGCTTCTGATTCTTGTCCGATGATTTGCTCGAGAACAATCCCAGGGCCAGAGAACTTCGCCGTGGGGGCTTCTGTGGGGGCAGTGGTGCCGTGACGTTCATACGGGCGTCCGCATCCCCGGAATCGGCTTCGTGCTCGTCGATGTTGACCAATGACGGTATGGAGGCGCTGGCCCAATCCTTGCGCAGGCGGTACTTGCCGCTGTCGATGATACTCATTTTGGCAATCAAATAGTGTCTCGGTTCTCGGTTCAATGCGGTTTGGGTGGGCTACCGTTACCGTGTTCGTAACGAGTCTTGGGGGCTGCAAGTATTCCATTTGATTAATAATTATCTAAAACTCAAGTCCTCTTTATTAATGGCTGCGCTCGCATTTCCCATCTCTCTCACTGTCTCGCTCGCTCTCCCGCTTACAGGCCTGTGGTTGGGAAACTTTTACTTTCAATGAACTCCATTGAACCGGCATTAGCGTGGTAATTAGCAGGCCGTTGCCGGTCGAGTGGAACGTTGTCGTTGTGCCAACGAAAAAATAAAAACAACGAACAACAAAAGCAGCACCCAGCCCTGCGGTATCGCAATGGGGTATCAGAGTGCATCGGGGCGAATTGTTGGGCGACATTCCCCAAAATGGGGTTTTTAGGGTCTATTGAGCAATTCATCTTCAGGGGAATGAATTGCGCTTACACTCGGTTTCAGAGATGCTGACACACAATTGTGCAGAATGGGCTTTCCCAGATTGGGAAGCCGAAAATATTTAAAACACTTCTTAAACAAGTAGAAACGCTGTAGTCGAGATTCTTCGACAACGAGATACCATGTACCTCTCTTGCCGTTGCCGTGGGAAGGGGTGGGTAAAACTTTAATTGGTCATATCTTCTATATTTATTGTTCGATCTGAACGTAAATGCACGTGTTAAACGATCAGCAGACTTAGCAGACTTAAAATTAAGTCTCTCTCTTTTATCATTTTGGAGATATCGATTGTTTTGCGAGTACGGTCGGAAACGTTTCCTTCTCCCTGTTACATACTTTGCACAAACTTAATATACCATTTGTACCTTAAGGTACATGGTATAAAAAGATTCTGATTTCAGAGGACTAAATAGTACCAATTTAATATCATTATTAGGTACACTACCAGCCCCCTTTCTTACAGCGTGTTATATGGTATTATCAATAATAACAAG
The DNA here is from genome assembly GCA_021223825.1 of Drosophila ironensis. Lineage (NCBI taxonomy): Eukaryota > Metazoa > Arthropoda > Insecta > Diptera > Drosophilidae > Drosophila > Drosophila ironensis. The sequence continues at coordinate 7,272,260 of JAJJHQ010004697.1, forward strand.
CTATTTCATATTACTGAAACCTTTGTGACATCATGAGCCACTAACAGTATGAACCAGTGTAAAACGACAAAAACAGGCTAAACAAGTAGGAACGCTGTAGTCGAGATTTCTCGACAACGAGATACCATGTACCTCTTTTCTTTATGAACCATTTCTTTGATTTTATTTTTTGTGTGCGGCATGCCGTTGCCTAGGGAAGGGGTGGGTAAAACTTTAATTGGCCATATCTCCTATATTTATTGTCCGATCAGTAAGTAATTTTGCACGTACGTGTTTGACGATCAGTGGACTTATTGGACTGAAAATTATGCCTCTAGCTTTCACCATTTCGAAGATATCGATTTTTTTACAAATACGAGGGCGGAAAGGGGCGTGGCAAAAATCCAAGAACGACATTATCTGCGCAATACTTAAACGGACATGTTGCAAAAAGAAATAGGTCTCTAACTCTTATTTTGTCCAAGTTATAGGCAAATGTGTCGAGGAACATTCAGTTTTATGCAAATTACGAAGGCGGAAAGGGGCGTGGCAAAAATCCAATAATACCATTATCTGCGTTATTGCTAAACAAACATAATGCAAAAAGAAATAGGTCTCTAACTCTTATTTTGTCCAAGTTATAGGCAAATGTGTCGAGGAACATTCAGTTTTATGCAAATTACGAAGGCGGAAAGGGGCGTGGCAAAAATCCAATAATACCATTATCTGCGTTATTGCTAAACAAACATAATGCAAAAAGAAATAGGTCTCTACCTCTTATTTTGTGCAAGTTATGGGCTAATGTGTCGTTATGGGCTAAAGGTACATTCACTTTTATGCAAATTACGAAGGCGGAAAGGGGCGTGGCAAAAATTTGAAATAAACTTGATCTGCCTGCAATAATAACACACCAAAAGCAAAAAGAACTAGACCTCTAGCTCTTACCATCTCCGAGAACGAGGTGTTCATACATACAGACAGACGGACAGACGGACAGACGGACGGACGGACAGACGGACAGACGGACAGACGGACATGGCTATATCGACTCGGCTGTTGATGCTGATCAAGAATATATATACTTTATGGGGTCGGAGATGTCTCCTTCTGGCTGTTACATACATTTGCACAAAGTTAATATACCATTTGTACCTTAAGGTACATGGTATAAAAAGATGGGATATTACAAAAATCGGTATATTAATTCAGTGAACAATAAACGAATGCCTAGAACTTCTGGCCTGCTAGAAGACAGCGTAGGGGGACCTCGGGAACGGCGTTTGGCCGCGAAATCGAAAGTGCCTAAACTTTAACTCGGCTTACAACACAACAACAACATACGCTTTCACACGATTCTGCTTGGAACAATAGACGACGCCATCAATTTAATGGGCGGGCCAGTTCGCATATGTTTCTCTGCTGCCTGACATTACAATTTGACGCCAGATTAATTCGTGTGTGTCTGTGTAGGTTTTTTAATTTTCACCTGCTCCCGTCAAAATTATAGTTAATATTGACTGGTAATAGAGGTAGGCTAATTGAAATGGCTCATTTAAGCCCACGCGTCAAGTTATTTAAGTTTCTACTGAACGGTTCTACCTCGCATTTGTATGTACTTGCACTTACGCTTTCGATATTGTGTTTAAACATTTCGAACTTTTTCCGTGTCTTGTAGTTGGTACCTCATCCAACTTGGAAACACTCGGCAACCTTTTAAAGCCTCTTGGAAATACATGTATAACTTGAGGCACGAGTACGTATCTAAGGACTAGTCTTTGGGGATACCTGATCCCGAATGATTAGATCACTCAAGTACACCAGTTTTGCACTTCTGGTTGCATGTGTTCCCGACAGTATCTCTGTGGGACCCTGCCGCAGATTTGTTTGCAAACCCTCGAACGGGGCCGTCAAGTGCGCGCCGCCTTATCGAGCCGCCATTTAGGAAGAGAGCTATTTGAATACCGCCATATAATGAAACAGCTTGACCTTGTCCGCTCGATAAGTGGGCAGTTGGATTGCAGCTGAGAAACCGATCACAACCGGCCAATCTTGAGGCGCTTGCGCCGTAAATACATCCACCTTTGAATCGTGCGGCAAATGGAATCCAATGGAGTTCACGCTCGATGACCAGCCTTATATGCAAGCCTCGGCCGGGCCCTAGGTCTAGGTCTTGGCTTTTATTCGGGCTCCATTAGTACGCGAAGGTGGGATCGGGATCCGACCGCAATTTATTGCCCGCATGGATAACCCATTGAAGTCGTTTATTTGGCAGTCGGACGATCAATTGTGCAATTCGCGCATAAATAAATAAATATAAAAACCTATTTGGCCAAAGTCCGAGCCCAACATCTTACTATGTCAATGCCATGGCAAGTCAAGCGAATAAACTGGTCATGGATCGGCATCACTCCCAACCGTGTTTGAAAATAATTTATTATTTTTGAATGGATTATCACGTATGTCAACATTGTAGTTGTAGCTTTTTTTTAAATGGGTACCATTCAACTCAAGATAGAATACAAAAATGAATTATTATCATTTCATTCCGGATAAACGAAATACGAAGGGAAACAAACAGCAAACGCATTTACATACATGCACAGAATGCGCATGTACTCGTAAATATGGGGCTTCTTGGGTGTGCAAGGAAAATCAAACGCAAGATCGAAGCCACAAAATTTTCCATAAAATGCCCGCAAGAACGGAAAACAACAGCACGTGATAAGCAGCCGCTGGCACTGATAACGTCGGCATTCAGTGGCACGAGAGACTTATAAATACTTCTTTGGAGGTGGCGGCGGATCGGACCAGTTACGTACTCAGATGAAGACGCCATACATGAGCGCATAAAAAACACGATGACGATGAGGCCGTATGTTACATGGGTCCGTGGCTGCAGATGCAATTTGCTGTGCATGGCAAGGTCCAGTGAAAATGCCGATTAGCTTTGATGTAGTGAAGTGTGAAAATTTTCCATTCTTTGTGTTTGTCCGCAGTTGCAAATAAAACAGTTCGATACAGAGCGGGGCATATCGGAAAGTAAAAATGTCAGGAAATGGGATTGCCTGAGAATTCAACTTTGGCCAGCCGGTCGAGGCAATCCTGTCTATCGTCAAAGATTTATGGGCTACTTGCAGGCCTAATCTCTCGTATCAAGCACTACGATGGGGCAAATCCCATAAATACAGCCTTTATAATGTTCGATGGTGTACGTCACAGTGGCGCTTTGACTGCAATGCCCGCAGATCCAACGCACTTTCATTTTTCGTCCATAACAATGTAACAATGTAACACTTTTGTGGCACACTCGTTATGGGGCCAAACGAAATGAAATGCGAAAAGCAGAGAGACAACATGCAACTCAGAAACCAAAACAGATACAGATACAGCAACAGCGTCAAAACAGAGCAAGCGATATAAATAAACCACCTCGTACGGCCAAGAGAGTGCAAGCGAAAAGATTCACATTATTGCTTCTAAACACGACAATTGGTGAATACGTTCCATGCGCACGGCATGTAAACGATTGGTCCGACGACTTTGTATTAAAGCAATTTGACACATCAAGCCCGTAAACAGCTGATCTGGGTGGGGCTCGGCGGCGTGTGTCGATGAAACATTGGCCCAGTTGAAGGCTAGCGCAGACTACTATGCATACGAGTGGAGGGTGTTGTATCCAAAGGGGAAACTTTTTGCTTGTGGCTTTCATCTGCGTAAGCAGCTGGCAATTGTTTTTAAACCTGACCGGATACACACACTGGTGTAGCACCACTGGTAAACCGGTTAAAGAAACAATGTGCTAATAATCGTCTAAAACTCATACATTTTCGATACCATGCGACACCCCTCAGTCGAATTTCCAAGCCAGTAGCAGTATTAGAGTTGTCAGCTGTCGCGAATGTGCTCCACAAATGACAGGTTGAAATATTTACAATTGTGCGGACTCTTTTTCCTATATAGTATGTGCAAAATGCGTACATGAACTTATGTTTTCAAAACGACAACAAAACTGGTAACTGGTCGGCCGGTGTCGTTGCACTGTAAGCCTCACGCCCGTGCGGCTGGGCTGGCGTAAAGAAACGATGTACTCGTATCTACATGAGCTGGCTACCGTTTTACCGGGCGTTGTCATTGGCAAAAGTGTCAAGTGGCCGACGGAAGCAGCAAAACATGCGTCTCAATTGGCGTTTGTTGACTTATTAGTTACTGTTGCATGCGTATCAGCCAGACTCTGTTCTCTTTGCGAGCGGTCGCTCGCATTTCCTTTTCCGAATCGTCGATGTCATATGAATGGCGAGATCAAACAACAGCTCGGTGGTCAGACGCCGGTTTGTTTAAGCCCTGTTTCACATGACAGCGGAGCTTGCTTTTATTAATAGAGCCGACGCAGAGGGTTTGCTCTGGCGCGAATTCCTGTCAGTCCATTCAATCATTAACTAACCTGTTTACACTTGGCCGGGCTTGCACACCTAATGCGCGCCGGTAGGCGATTGCGAGGGAGTGTTCCTTTCTGGGTTGCCATGTGTAAAAAATATTGTTGTCAGCTAAGGAAAATTGGGTGTGGCCAAGGGGCGTTGGATCAGGTGCTCGCAGTGCCCCATTGATATTTATACCGCTTTTGTTTAAAGCAGAAAAAATTCCTTAACGGCTTATTCAAATTAATGATAAATGCAAACAAATAGTCGATCTGGTATTCAAATTCATTTAGAGATAGTTATGAGACGAATGTACATGTACTTAATCTAGAAGATTTGGTACATGAAATGATTTTCAATATATTTAAAAGAAGTATCAGATTTCCATATGTGATCTAATTATCGTGCAAGTATAAAATCGATATATCAATGGGAACATATCAATTACTAGAACCTCTCTAATAAAAACTATATGGAACTATCGAAACAGCTTGGAGCGAATTATTTGAATACACTTTATTTCAGATGCTTGTTTTCTGAACTTATTTAGAATTTGTATTTCAAAGAAGCTCAGAGCACAACAATTTCTGAGGGGATGGGAGAGCAATATTGGAGAAGTGGCGAGGGGATCCGAATGTTGGTAACTAGAGAACCGACATCGTCTGGCCGATACGGCGATCTACAATGACATAATCCGCAACCGTGACACATGAGCCGATTTGTGTGTGAACCTGTGCTGGGTTGCTCGCCGCAAAGTCCACGGATTCGTTTTTTTCCCAGTACATGTACATAACATATCAGTGTCTCTTGTGGCATGGAGACGGCCAATAATGAAAGTGTTCTGACCGTTGTGGTCCGATAATTATTTACTGTACTATAAGAAAAAACAAAAACCATCTTAATATGGCGGAAGTTGATCTGTTCGCGCCGTCTTTGTTGGCAAAACCAGTTCGGAAATCAGTCTACGCCGGGATCAAGTGTCGACTGTCTCCCTCACAACTATTCGCTCAATCAAACCCAATCAATCGTCAACTTGTCGTTTGTAAAATGTGAACAGCATAGAAAACAGCTTCTATATGAGTAAACAATTTACAAACGCGCCGAATCAGAATTAAAGACGGAACCAAATCACATGGGTGGGGAATGGGAATATATACTCGTAGACTCGGCTGCGTCTTGGCCGTTTCTTCTAAACAAGGGTGTGGGGCAATCGATATGCAAAACGGAAATGATTTCAATAAAGCAACATCATAAACTTGATCACTTGAATGTGTTATGAGTGCACGCGCTGCTTGATTAATGATACTAATATCTTGGGGTGTATATTTGGGCGTAGGCGTGTAAGCAAGGAAGTGGAAGTGAAATGTAAGATTCTAGTTGTGGCAGGTAATTGCCTAATTAATTCAGTAATTTCTATCATTGGAATGCTACCTATTCAGATATCCATTTAAAATCATTTTTTCATCCACTCCATCATAAATTGAGTAAATCGAAAATTTTCCTTGTACATACGTTAAGATATGAATGGTATATTAACTTTGTGCAAATTTATGTAAAAGGAAAAAGCAAACGTTTACGAACCTATAAAGTGTATATTCTTGACCAGCATAAAAAGCCGAGTCGATCAAGCCATGTCCGTTGGTCCGTTAATATCAATATCTTCGTGATAGTAAGAGCAAGAGCCATACGCAAGTCCGTCTGTTTCTTACGGTCAAAATTGTAATACTATATCTATCCATCCAATACCGAAGACACGGCCTTTGCCAGTGTCAATGCCTGGTGAAAATAGGTACAAGGTATCTCGTTGTCGATAAAACTCGACTACAGCGTTTTTACTTGTTTACCTACAGAAACGTAAATTTTGGTGGACGTTACTCTTATTCTCCTCGATTTTTTAAAATTTATCACTGATTATCAACCGTAAATCAAAAAAATTGTTCAAGAAAAAGTGAACAGGCGTCTATAGTGCCTTTGTTTGCTTTTGGAAACAAATGCATACATATATAGACATACATTGTATATATTAACGAATATTATACAGATTCATATTTATTTGTGTAATTATGATCTTTTTCACGCCAACTTGATTAAACAAATAACAGTAAGCCCCTTTGTCTGAGACCAAGTAAAATTCAGACAAGTGGACAACAAGAGTCCATAAATAAATCATAAAATAACAAAAATGCACATACACTTCCGCTCACTTGAATAGCACACCTTACTTTACCTTTTATTTTCCTCAAAAATAATATTTAAAAATGTTTCATCTGATGTTTGATTTTCTCCTATGTTCTTGGTTTTTTAGGGAGTTTACAGTTGAGTTTCCATCCAAAACCCGTTTTCTAGGTCGTCGGCTTAGCTATAGCAGTTTCGAAACATATATTCCTCATATGCATTACGACTTATCATTTTAAAGGTATCCGGATATGCTGGGTGTGCTATTCATGTGAGCTGCAGAGTATTTGCGCACGTTAATTTATTGATATAAATACATTCTGCCCTGTGACAAGCCTCCTTTGCACAAATAATGGAAACAACGGATAAATGCCGCAGGTATGACTTCCTGATGCCAAACTGCGAGTTTTCATGGGTAGGTATACATATATATATGAGTATGGAAATGAGCACAATGCATGGCTTGTCACTTAAAATCAATAAAAAAAAATATATGTAAAAACCTGATGCAACAACTATGCGTGAACACTGGGTGGCGATTTTTATTTCCGTGTTTTTTCATGCAATTTATTAAGCGGTAAACTTAATTTTTAAGCCCAGTTGCCGTATATTAAAACAAGGGTATAAATTTATACAGTAAACGAATCGGACGAGTCTTCGTAACAAGCTGAAATTAGTTTCCAAATCAAAATCTAAATATGTATGTGTACATCTACAAAACATACACATCTGATCATTTTAGTAAATGTACGTAGTACTATTTGTTAATAAGAATTCCGGGATTACTGACATTTTAATTAAACACTTTTACTTATAAAAAATAAAGTAGGAACGCTGTAGTCGAGATTTCCCGACAACGAGATACCATGTACCTCTGTTCTTTATTAACCATTTCTTTGTATTTATTTTAATTTTTGTCAAATAATTCACATACATGCACTTCTGTATGTATTGTGCATACATACCCACACTTGTGTATGTATGCACGTGCGAACGAATTGAAGTCAAAGAAGAAACGGATGACGTCACCCCAGCATGGGCGGCATGCCGTTGCCTAGGGAAGGGGTGGGTAAAACTTTAACTGGTCATATCTTCTATATTTATTGTCCGATCCGTACGTAATTTTGCACATACGTGTTTGACGATCAGTGGACTTATCGGACTGAAAATGATGCCTCTAGCTTTTACCATTTTGAAGATTTTTGCAAATACGAGGGCGGAAAGGAGCGTGGCAAAAATCAAAGAATGCCATTACGGACATGGCTATATCGACTCGGCTGTTGACGCTGATCAAGAATATATATAGTTTATGGGGTCGGAGATGTCTCCTTCTCCCTGTTACATACATTTGCACAAAGTTAATATACCATTTGTACCTTAAGGTACATGGTATAACTACCCATGATTTAAATTGATCTACATATTTCATCCTCTTCCTCGGTCTTTGGGTTCGACGGGCGTCATTGCGTGGCCTAAAATTTATGCAGAGCTAGCAAAACATGGTGGTAAAGGCTTTGTCAATACGAGTACTATATTATTTATATCACTTTGTGTGGGCTTTAGCTGGATTGCGTCAAAAGCAACAGCTGAAAAGTTAAGCCGTATTAATTATGCCATCAAATGTTGATTGAGTGTATCGCACTTTCTGTATGTTCATTAAAAGAATTGATGTCTAAGACGGTGTATGTATATTTTTGCCAGTTTTACAGACCTCAGTGCGCAATTATTTTATTTTGCACGCCATACATTCAGAATGCAGCCTTTTAACATCGGCATTCTAATTTTACTTTGCTTTCGAATGCTCATTTTAAGTGTTTTCGGTCTATTTTTAAAAAACATAAATAAAAACGACACCGAAAACTTGGCTGTTTCTCCCGATTCTCTTATGATAAAAATCGAAGGAGAAATCCTGTTCTGCAGCCGCCAAACAGTAGGCGGCGAATTAGATTCAAAATTTGGGCAGTACTGGTTGTAAAAGGTTCGTATTCCAAATGTTTCTTGAAATTTTAGCCAGGCGTATCCTTTGCTTTTTTCATATTTGAGTGTCACCTAACAATCGATGGAAGATACTATTTCCTTCGGTTCTGAGACGACTTTAGCTTGTACATACATATGTGCATTTGCTATTAAATTCGTTTGTTTACGTCTAGTCTTGTATACAATATAATTTACAAGTGTGGCAACTTTTTGCAGGTCAAGCCGCAAAAACTTTAATTGTGATTTGGTGGAGGGAGGGGGGCCAAACAAACTGTTTATGGCACGGAGTGCACGTGTGTGTCCATTATTTTTTGGATTACCGTTCCCTTTTAATTCTCCACTCTACACAAATGGCATGGCATGGCACGGCATGCTCGTGGGGCTATAGACAAAATCAGAAAATCAGAAATGACGGGGCGATGGCAGAGAAACTGGCGACTTGAACTTTTTTGTAGTGAAGCCTCTTCTTCATCGTCGGTAGCTAATGTCATTGTTGTTGTTGTTTATTGTGCTGATGACCTTAAATTAGGCGTAGGTCTTTTGGATTTTCTGTCGGTCGTATTCGTCACTGTTGGCCAAGTCTTTGTCTTTGTCTGTTTTTTTTTAAATGGTCAGCTGTTTTTTTTTTTTAGTTTTTGTTTGTTTGTTGCTTCTGCTTTTGTGATTGCAGTGTAATATTAAAAAATATATTACACGATTGTCACTGGCAGCACTGAAGCAAAATATGCCGAACATGTGGTTTTGCATTCTTGTGCTGCTGGCCCAACAAAGGAAACTCCTGAAGAAAAAGAAACATTCTTCAGTGTCAGGGAAATAGACAGCTTGAAAGCAAAACTTGTGATTACTTAAAACGGTAAATATATAGCGACTGGCTATAATTGAAACCGTTCACTGCAAAAAGAAACTTGCAAAATACACCGCAAGCCGCGCCTAAAACAATCGCAGCAAAAATATTGCGGATGGGAGAGAGGGCGGGAGAGAGACTTCGAAAACAAGCTTATTCGAAAATGAAAAAACGGTACAATAAACAAACGGAACCATTAAATATTGCATTACGAAAATATTCAACTATTTCTCTACCTTTAAATTTGATTTATATATGTATATAATTTCGTTGTCGTACTTTTCCCTATTTATTGGGTTTTATCAAATGGGTTTCCTCGGAGTGATTTGTCACATTTCTCATGGGTATTGAGTTGCACTGTTTTGCCACTTGTTTTAAATTTTCGAATTTCCTCCGTTATTTATGTATGTATGTTGTTTAGATTTATCTTTTGACACACTTTGCTCACTTTACAAAGAGTTGATAAGTTTCGTATTTCTGTGGATAATTCGCGTTGTTTTATTTTTTGGATATTTTTGCAAAGTAAGATTAATAATTTCTTTGTGAATTAATTGCCAATATTGTATGTTATTATTTTGTATATTTTCCAATCGTTTTAATTTTAATTTCTTTAATTTTTAATGTTCGATTTGCTTGCTGTGGCTGTTGTTGGACCAACGGACATTTATGTACTCTGAAATGCAACATACGGCCTAAAAACGAGCACAGAAAACTCACACAGACACATTGAACTCGATCATAATTTAAAAATAATGTTTACTTTACAATATTTCTCACTGCGGCTGCACATTTATCTCATTCCTGAGCACCGACTTGAAAGCGCGCGCGTTTATGTTTCTTTCGGTTGCGTTGCGCGCGGTTTCTTCGACGCGATCGTTGCAAATGAAAATGTGTAAATTTAACTGCCTCCTGCACCTGGGTTCAGTTTTATTCACATTTGCGACTTGAGACTCCGCTTGAGACGTTCACACTACAACTTTTCGATCCGATCTGATCGAATTGGAAAACGTTAAATTTAAGTTTAAGGCAGTCAGGCGGCCAATTAGCTTTTTCGGTTTTGTCTGGCGCTTTTGCGTCGCTCGCTTCGGGTTCGTATTCGGCTCGCGCTGCTCTCTCGCTTCTCTCTCATGCAGCCTGCGTGTGTGTTTGGATGTGTGAGAGAATACTCTGTGCACTGTGGAAAACTTTATACTTTTTAGGGACAAAATCCTCGACGACTGCTAAAAAGTAACCGCTCCATACTTCCAAATTGGTCAGTTGTTTCAAAATAAGCATTTTATACGGGATACTAAGGCTCTACTGGGCTGAATCAGAAACATCAGAAACAAAGGACAAAGGACAAAATGACTACCCCGTATTTTCCTTATTAAATAAATAAAAAAAAAATTTAAAAAAAGTTAAAAAAAAAAATTTAAACAAAATATATTTCCTTCCATATTTGTGACCAAGTATAAACGAGGCAAGATTTACCAAAAGTTAATCGGCAGAGTGGTGTCAGTCTGACTATTTCCCCGTCAGACGAACGGCCCCTCGAACAACTAATCTAGCGGTATGTGTTGCCATAAACTCGTTTATTGCTGGCCAAAACTGGCTTTTTTCTGCTTCCCCGTTTGAGTAGCTAATGTTGAGATAATTGGAAATGTTGAGACACATATGCTGGCTGCATGTTGCTGCCAATCGAAGCCCGACTTCTAATGAGCTGCGCATGCGCAATGAACTTGTTTTCCATTGCAATCGCGATACACTTATTGTTGATTTTTTTGGAGGTTAGTCAGTTGCGGCGACTTTGTAATTTCATTTAAATTACTCATACTATTCGACATGCGCCATTTGACGCCGCCGCCACTGGTTTCATTGGTTGCTGCAGTCGCAACAGCAATAATTGTTTGGTTTTGCCCGAAGCTTCTCGACGGCAAATGCATTTCCTCAACTTTAATGTAGGTCACCGGTAAGGGGTGAAAGTGCTGCCATTACAACTTCCCCCTTTTCTTCAACAGCAAGGAAATAGCCGTCAAGGTTAAAGCGTTGCCCAGAGCATTTCCCTGAGGTTAACTGCCTTTCAGATGGAATTTTCGATCCAACCCTGAGAATTTATCCGCTTCGAGCAGTAACGGTTTAACCGCTGCCTAAAACCCAAGTTAAATAGCATGACTTGGCTTGAATCACATATTATGCAAATTTCAAACGACACCACCACTCATTGAAATGAAAAGTGCACCGTCACACTTTTCAGACTTGGAGCGAAATTTGCAGCCTTCAATATTATTTCACAATCGTAAATTGTCTGAACCCCAATACGAGTATGTAGAAATGGGGGCCTGCATAAAATCGCATTCGTATAATTTAATTATACGTGTTCGAGTACTTATAATTTCGTGTGCATTAAACGGTGAGAGAATATATTTTTAAACTTTTCCTAATATTTCAAAATATGGGAATTTGGAATTTTGGGGTAATGCACATGTAAAAAACATTGCTCCCGCCTACGAATGGATTTTTGAATCTATGTACGACGACAAAATACTAGAAATTTTTGTTTTTGTGGTTTTCCATGGGTTATTTCCTCCGGGAAACGACTACGTTTCTGGTCGGCAATCTTTCGCAACATTGAGTTGCAGCTACTAAAAATAGCAAAAGCCGTCCAGCCACTCAACACAGCATTGGCTGCAAGTTGTTTGGATTTGCAAATGACGAGGACAAAAACAACGCTACATAGAAAGAAAATTTGTCTTTAATTCGGTAGTCCCGCCGATCTGTTTTAATGATGTACAGACATTTCTCTTTTTCTATATTATTTAATGTGTAAATAATGTGGGGTTGGCTTGAAACACAGGCAGATGATAATTTTGGGAAAAATTACATGTTTTTTTTTTGTGCAACGTTGGTTTGCTTCAATATTGAAAAGAAAACGGAAAATGTAGAAAACCGGATCAACAGGAAAATACAAATTTTGTGCAAGTGAGGAAAAATTTAAATGAGTTCGTTGTTGCTGAATATCATTTGAAAAGTGAATTCCTATATATTTTTAGTTCATGGGCAAGGAGCTAAAGTACTTAATATTTATGTTAAATCGAAAAAAACACCAGAAACTATTTAGTCAGAAATCATACAATAAGATAAACAGCATGGCGCATTGTAATTAGTTCAATCGTATAGAACTATTCTTATTTTTTTATTTATTTTTTTTTTTACAATAAAATAAACCATTTATTGCATTGCGAATGTCACTTAAATGCTCTAGAAAATGGCTCTTGCATTTCTATACATAAAAATCATCTTAAAGTTAACAACTAAGAAATTGGTAGTTGTCTCTACGAAAAACGTAGAGTTGGGGCTAATCCTAAAACCTATAGAAACATGTTATTCCTGAGCTTCTCTATCCCTATCCTTATCCTTCTTCTTCTTTTTCTTCTTCTCCTTCTCTACGGGCTCGGCCTCCTCCGACGCAGCTTCTTTTTCTTCTTTTTCTCGGCCTTCTCTGACAAACTATGTTTTTAAAATTTAAATATTTGATTATAGCTGTCAACATTGGTTGTGCGGGACAAAAATAATAGCTTGAACCTACATATGCACATATGAATATGATTGAAACAAATTGCAAAAGAAAATGCCAAGCGAGTTGCCAAGCCCACTGACAGTTGCCTGTCTATGCTTCTAGGAAAATGTGAGAATAGTGCTAAAGCATTTGTCGCAGCCCGCTTAAATATTCATCCATTATGCCTGACCGGTATAACGGTGTGTTGAAATCGAATTTCAATCCTTATTACCCATTCGATCATTTTGTATTGCAACCTTCAACAAATGTATCAACAAATAGAAATACAACTTACCGTTTTACAACAACTTTTACAAAATACGAAAACCACTGTTATCTCTTGTTTTGAAAATATTTTTGACAGTTCTAGATTACAACTGAAAGTCATTGTTATGAGTAATAAACACTTTGTGAAAAACGAATTTTGAAATGATTAATGCAAAGGTAAATAAATTATTTCATTGTTATTATTAAAAGACAAATAATACCTGTACAGTGGTTTCATGCGTCAAAATAAAACATCAATTACCGGACCAAAAGGAATTCACAACTAGTACGCAATCGAATTATTATAAATGGCCCTTCATAGACTCACGAGACCTAAACGTTGATAAATCACCTAATTGGTGACCGAGAGTTTTTTAAACAAATCCATTTAGAAATCTGAATCCATCGATAAAAGAAACCAATAGGTGAATGATTTTACTGGTAATTGTAATACTGTAAATTGTTTAAAATAAAGCGGTGTCCGAGGTGGCAATCATTTTTAAATACAATAAGAATATTGTTATTTTCCATTTCAGACGATTACCTCGATTACCTCGTCGGACTTATAGCTCAAATACGATTTTGGAAAAACTCCACCAAGCAGAAAAATAAAATTTCCATGGTTCATTCCTCATCGGCGGCTTTTGTAGCCTTTTGAGTTTTCCCTAAAATTGAAGTCTACTAACACGTCGCCGCCGTGATAAGCTGGATGTGTGGTCAATTTAAATGCAAAAGCTATATCGCGTGATTATTTAATGGCTTATTTATATCAGGTGTGCGGAAACCTATTATATATGAAAACTGACTGATAAACTAGGAGTATTTTTGGTTGCCATAGATTTACTATAGCCTGTCAACAAATCATTCTAGCCGCAAGCTAATTGAGCTGTTTAGCCTTATTAGGTTCCCTTGATCTGGGGCTCACCTGCCACTCCCCCGGGTCGACTGTTGTCTTATATCCTTGTTTTAATGCCTTGCTAATCTGAAAATCAATAAATTTGTAAAGCAAATCATAATGCTTAATTCGATAAGCAAGGACAACGAGAACGCCAATAAATCCAAACACAGATCCGAGACAATCGATAGCAAAGCGAACAATGTTGGCGTAATGTGAGTACGCTTGAACAATAATGACAGATAATTACTATATATCGCAATATATACAAACAATCTCGTAGATTGAATGCCAAATTGATATTTGTCATTGCGGCTCGTGCGGCATTGAATCGAGGGTGTGAAAATCGGTTAATTATTTACCTATAACATTATTTTTTAAGAAAGTTAAAAAAGGCAATATCTCTTCAATATAAAAATTGTTCATTTTATGTAAAATCTTGCGTCTGGTAAGACCCATGCATGCATAACTCTTGCGGGTACTATTAGGTTTTTCCCATTTAGCGAAAAATTTGGACAAAAATTTGTATGAATTTTCCTTTATCTATTCGGTTTTTGGAATGCATAAAAACATTTATGATAATGATTTTTGCCTAACAAAGTAGCAGACAATGTCAAAACCAACAATGATTTGTGTGACTCGTGTTCTATGCAATGACACATATTTATATTATGCATGTAGATAGGAGTCGTGCTTCTATGGATTATTAGGGCCAAAATAGCGAACACGACCTCAGCCTATCGGCCGGATGAAACGAAACGGCGATTCGCGTTACTAACATAAACGTATACCAATAAACTTGATGTGCATTTTCTCGTTATATGCATTATTAATAGAAATTTTGGAGAATTTAGTAGTTATTGGAGAAGGTCGTCATGTGTTGAAACTGACTGTAGGTGATTGCGATTCCACGAGGATCATGCGGAAAATAGAATAAATATAATAAATGGGTTTGATTTATGGTACAAGATTTCTATCATCGAGTGGCTAGTGCTTCAGAATATAGCCATTTCCGTCTGTCCGTCTGTCTGTCTGCATGTGTATATGTATGTATACCTCGTTCTCTGAGATGGTAAAAGCTAGAGGTGTAATTCTTTTTGATTTTGGTGTGTAATTATTGCAGGCAGATCAAGTTTATTTCAAATTTTCCATGCCCCTTTCCGACTTCGCAAGCTGAATAAAACTGTATTAGCTTCGAGATATTTGACCAAAACTTGGACAAAATCAAAGCTAGAGACATATTTGTTATTTTGCATTAGGTCCGTTCAACTATTACGTAGATAATGTAATTCCCGCATTTTTGCCACGCCTCTATCCGCCTTCGCATTTGCAAAAAGACCAGATCTCCGAAATGATAAAATATAGAGACATCATTTTAAGGCCGCTGATTGTTAAACACATGTATGCCAATTACGTCCAGATTGGACAATAAATATACATAGAAGATGTGGCCAAATAAAGTTTTACCCACCACTTGGATGTTAACAAACAAAAACTTTTTTGAATTATTTAGAAAAAATGTTGGTATCTCGTTGTCTAGAAATCACGACTACAGCGTTTCTACTTGTTTTTCGGGTGACATGAATAATATGGCACTAAAATGTATTTTGGTGTCTTGGATTCCTCAGCTGCTCTGTGATGGGAAAAAAACCCTAATCACAGGAGTCTTAAATTGAGTCTTGCCTCACATCTAAGTATGCACCGAATTTAATTATTATTTTGTTTTAAGTATCCAGATAATTGATTGCCAAAAGCATAACCGAAAACAAAAAGCAACTATGGGTGTACGAAGGGGGAATGTTTCTATCGTTGTCTTCGCGTTTCTGACGCTGAAAGGCACAACAAACAACCAAAGCTACAAGTGAAAGTCCAACATGTAATGCTTTCAGACACATGGGCTCCCAAGGGCAAAGTCACTCAAGTTCGATAACCATTTGGCAGCCATTTAGAAGCAATGGTGGGATAAAGCAAGAGGGGCTGCTCAAGTGTATCGTTTCAGGGTCGAATGTCAGCCGAGGAACACTGAAAACAAGACTGAAGTGTCCACATATAAATTAACATATTATTAAGCGTCGAATAGAACTAAAAGTTTTCCCCATCTTATACAATCGCTCGAGCAGACATCCATGGATTAATTTAACCGCTTTCTTTTTTTCCTTTCAAAGCTGATTCTATCTAATAAAAAATAATGTCTACCCAATGGCTTAGACGGGAGAAAGAACGTTTATGAACAGAGTTGATACGGATCAAACTTATCTACGGTTCGTATATGTAATACGCATGATATTCAGTTAAAAACTATGTAAGACACATTGCAGATACATTTCGCCATTTACATACATATGTATATATTTGGTTGCCGAGTGTCTGGGAGCCTGATTTTGGGTCCGGCCGTGCCGCTTAAATAACAAATGTGGTCAGGCAACTACATTAAAAAAGAGTGAAAAGTCTTTATCATCCGCGCACGACAAACCAACGAAATCTGCGCTCAAGGCCAACTTAAAAGGGATCAAGTTTTAGCTTGCCAGACGCTGTCAGCTGTTGAGAGGAAGTGGCACACACCAATGCAGATGCAGCAGCAGCGGCGCGCTTGATGAACAGGTTCGAAATGTTTCCACTTGTAAAAAATATAACCAATCCTGAAATTGTAAATATGCTTGGACTTGGTTTTTCAATTTGGAATTTTTGCAACATTGAGACTTGTATATGTACTATTTACATACCTACATATGTGTAAGCAAATGTCCTCGACTTGGCTGCCAACTTATAAGGCCAAGTTGCTTCAGTGACAATGACATTGCAACGCCTGCTCCTACATACGGATAAGAATTCACATATGTGCTGTAGCAGGGGAATCTATACAAAATACAATTTTGAAAATAGTCTCGGAAGTGGATATTTAGCAACAAAGGTAGCTAGGATAATTTTGCAATAAAAATAACCCGCCTTTGCCAAGTAGAGCACAACTCAACTGTCGATTTCAAATTTTCCTTATAACTTGCCAAGCGGAAAAATTCGACACATTTAGCTGGTTGACAGCTAAATGAAACGTCCAAAATTGTTGTTGTCGAGACAAACTTTTGAACTGGCTTTAGAACAACTTTTGGGTGAGCACAATGGGGCCGGTGAATGCGAGTCCGTGGGAGAACGGCTTTTTCGAGGACCTCAAGCCTTGTCGCTCGTGCTTTCAATTGTTTTGGAATCGGTTGTGAAATATGTTTCGGAACCATTTTTGCAGCGTATTTTTGTAATAATTATAGCTTACATATCCATATTTACTTCACAATACATACGAGTATGTATCTTCAAATCTTCCAAAGACAATTTCCGAATAGGAGCAGAAGAGTTTCCTACTTGGCCCTCCTTTTCTTATATTTTACAATCTTGCTGTTCCATCGAGTTTCAAACATATATGTACCTATAGAAACGCACTTCCTTAGTGTTCGGTTCAATTGGGAAGTGCATTTTAGTTGCAACCGTACATCACCTACGCTTCTTGTTGTTTGTCGTCCCATTTTATATAATTTTGTTTTATTTTTAGGGAACGCTGTGTTTTTATACTTGTTATGTCCGCGTAAATTCCTTTGTGACAAAGCCAGGATGCATGGAAATTGAGCTGCCAAAATCAATTGATTTATGACCACAGCTTTTGTGTGAAGTTGTAAAATTGCTTTGTTTTCTGTTAAGTAATTTTTTGTTATGGTCTGGTTTCAATCCAAGCGCCTAAGCTTTCAGTGTAATTTCTTTTCCGGGCTTCTAAATGGGTATAATAAAATACTGCTCAAAAACAACTCAAGCTCGACGCAGTATCCCAGTAATCATTTAATTAAGCGCTGTACTTTTAGTGGGAAAAGTGAATAATATATTTTAATGTACCTCTGTTGTATAAATTATACACACATTTGCGTGTCTGTAGATAGGACTCTTTTTTATATGTCATTAAAATTGTATTTTCAACATTTATTCGACGAGTAGATCTAACTCATTTTCACCGTCTAAAAAATCGTTATTTGCACACTTACCAAACGAGTTGTGAATTTGGACCAATATTTTGTTTCTGTGTTTAAACTTTAGGGTATAAATAATGCTTTTTTAGTAAATGTGCTGTGCAATCTAAGTGCAGACCTTGCTCACGTGGGCTTACTTTTTAATTGTGCACTAAGGAGCCGTGGGGGTACTAACTCAATCGGTTTCAACACTATAAAGAAAGCTTTAACGTACACTTGAATTTGGAACTACTGAAAAATGCTACACATATTAATCCAAACGATTTTAAATTGGGAGAAGGTAGAGTGGATTGGTAAAGAGTTTTGAACAAAAGTGGTGGAAGAAGCATAAGAAACTGTCGTAGCACAAATAACTTACTGCCAGGAGAAGCTGCCAGTGATGCCGTCTTTGAGTCGATCGCGCAAGGACCGCTGACGACTGGGTCCGGAGCCGGTGAGGGGTGGCAGACTGGGGATTTCGCCATCCTCCATCACCGTGGCTATGTTCGAGGCGGACGTGGAGATGGGGGCGCCGGCATGCTCCATGATAGGCGGCTGCGGGTAGTGGTACTGATGGTGTTGGTGGTGATGGATTGACTGCTGCGGATGGTGAGGCGAGCTCGGCGCTCCTGCCGCCTGATCTCTGTTGTTCAAATTGCGCCGGAACGAACCGTGCCGTGGTGAGTTTTCGCGCGACATTGTGCACCGATTTAAATTTAATTTGATTGGCGGTTAGTTATCGATAGGAGTTTCGAATAAAACAATCAGAAGCATAAAACAATTAGTTCAATTGAAGTCAATGGCCTGAGGTTTTGTTTTTTTTTTTTGGTTCTGTTTTTGTTTCGGGCTTAGATGAAGAATACGAGCGAACGAGTTAAACTTGCTTTTGATATTTGTTCTTGCTTTTTAAATAACTTTTGCTTAGGTGGTGACTTTAATTAAATTGCACATAGAGCCAAAAATGATTAAACGTTGTGTAATAGTTGGCTATTTGGAGGGGTAAGGCATGTACAAAAGATATATATAAAAAAAGTAGAACGGTTGAATAAACGGTATAAATATTCAATTTTTAATATAATATAGATTTGGTGTAAGGAAAAAACCGTTTGGCTTTGTTTCAGATATGGAAATAGTGCGGATAAAATATTAACAGCGAAGGATGTAAATGAAGATGTACGAGTTATGAACGAATAGGAGTGACAAGCGCACTATAATATATAATTAGGTTCGGGAAAGTACTAAACCATTTTGTATCTATTTGCTGTCGATGAATTGCATTTTTCTGTTAAGCTACAAAATAGTTTCAAGGGATGCCAGAGTGGAATGAATTTCTCGCCACGAATAGATACGTTAACAGTTGATTAAATGTTGTTGGTTTTCATAAACAGCTTGTATACTTGTAGCTTGTATGTGTGTTAATTTTCATAGCCATAAGCACGCTCTTTAAAGGAAGTATAATAAATATGATCTGTATAGTTGCATAAATGTATTGTCTTAAGCGATCACAAGCAGCATGCCCTCTAGGCTATATATGTAGTAATATGTTTGCAGGAAAAATTAAGAAGGTATTATTATTACTGAATACACGAAGTTAGGAAATATGGAAAGGACTGGTATGTTAAGAAAAATGATGTGGATCAAAAACTCAAGGTAACGCAGACGCACATTTTAATTCGTGTGACGCCACGAATTCTTGATTTCAGCAATCAGAGCACAGATGTGTGGGGGTTGACGGTGGCGGGTTATCCAATATCTCGGTTGTACATGGAAAATCGGGAAACTTGGGCATTTCAAAATAAACGTGGTCAGTTGATTTTACTAGTTAGTATAGTCTGTATTTACACATGTGTTTGGCTATATGGTTAAATGTTTTCGGGGTTTAGGCATAAAGCGGTAGCAGTCGGGTTAGCTATAAGTTGCATAGCAGATACAGAGTAGAAAAAAATCAGACGATGCAGTATTTGTTTTTACTGCATTCTGGAAGACGCATACAGAACAAGAGCGAGTGTTCATTTTTATTGAAACAAGTTGGAACGACGAGACATTAAAACGTTTTGATACATATAGCAATACACTAATATGATAAAAAGGCAACTATATTTTATGATTCGCTTTTAGTATTTGCATTTAGTGCCTCTAGTATTGTTTTTTTTAGTGACGTGGACGTGGCTGCCCTTGCTGATAACTGATGCGCAAATATTTGCAGCTTATTTATGTAACGACGTTGTTTCTGGGCAATATACTGGACATGGGCTAGTTAGGTGTCTGTTGTCTGATCATTGTTGTTTAATTGGCCTTAGCTATTTGTAACTTAATAGCCAATATGCACATTCCTCTATGTCTGATATTTATTAAGAGTGTATTAGTGTCGTGTTCGTGTTCGTATTCGTATTCCTGTTGTGCTTCAGTTTTTGATTGTTTAAGTACTGAGTCGGCTGTTGGTCTATGTAGAGTGTTTAAATTTAATTCGTGGATGTTAGACATTTAGGTTAGTGGTTTTCTTATCATTATTTTATAATTTAGATATTGGTTAGCTGATGGACAACGAACCTGTAAAGAGAAGAATGTAAACACAAATACATTAATTTAAAGCATTATCAAGAAATCAACACAAAATTTTAACAGAAATACATATGTATAGTACATACGAGTATATTAAAAACTTTGCATTTTAAATACTTGCACTTCCAATCATAAATATTAAAGTGCAATTATAGGCAGCAGAGGTATTTTGTGTATTTTTAACAAGTAGAAATGCTGTAGTCGAGATTTCTCGACAACGAGAGAAGCAACATTTTATTTCTTTGACTTCCAAACAATCAGCACGTGCAGTGCACACATACATACGCTTCCGTATATATGAATACACTTGCTGATTGTGCATACTTACACACACTTCTGTACGGACACACGTACTGGCGGATCAAAGTCAAAGAAAAGACGGATGACGTCACCCGACTTTTGCAGCGGCATGCCGTTGTCGTGGGAAGGTGTGGGTAAAACTTAAATTCACCATATCTTATATATTTATTGTCCGATCTGGCTTAACGATTACTGGACTCCGCAAATGCGAGGGCGGAAATTCGGGAATCACATTATCTACGTAACGGACCTAATGCGAAAAACAATAGGGGTCTATGTTCTATTTCGTCCAAGTTATGAGCAAATATGTCGAAGCAAATACAGTTTTATGCATATTGCGAAGGCAAAAAGGGGCGTTGTAAAAATTTGAAATAAACTTGATCTGACTGACGGACACGGCTATATCGATTCGGATGTTGATGCTGATAAAGAATATATATAGTTTGTGGGGTCAGAGACGTCTCCTACTGCCTGTTCATACATTTGCACAAAGTTAATAGACCTATTGTACCCTAAGGTACATGGTATAAAAATAAATAATATAAATTCAGAGGTACGAAATTCCCTATAAATCACAATGCAGCGCAAAAGTATGCACCAGTCTTAGATTCTCGTATGGATCCCTGTTAATATTAAATTGATCCCTAAATACTTTTATTGAATATACGAAAACATGGCCACCAGGTCAACTCTTTCAACCACAAATAGTACAATATAATATACAAACATTAAACGTAAAGTCTCGATTCCTAGTCAGGTCCATTTAGGGTTCTATGACCGTACTCAGAGTCATGTGGCATCAGTTGTGAACATATATTTGTTTTATTATGTTGGTTATTTTATATATGGCCTTTAAGAACTCACCCACCCGGTCAGTTGCACGTCGCTAGAACGACTCAGCTGTTGATGCAGATATATTCGTATTTTATGGAATAGGTAAATCTTCCCTATGGATCCAATATGGTATTTTTTTCTGTCCAGAAATTTTCTAAGCCATTTACATTTGCAACATGAAATACATAAACTAGATAAAAATATCACTTTTAATGTGACAAAAGGCAAAGGGTTTTTTTTAACTTTTTTAACAATTTCTATATAAACCACAAAAATTCATATATAATTAATTTCATATTCATGCATATCATGAATTCATACTGTGACCAAATATTACATTACATTTTAATGTCAAAATGGTAGACGCCACAGAATTTTGCGGTTGTCGGGAGTGTATTTTTAAACTATCTTGAACTGATGTCAACTTTTCTGATATAAAATGTAAGTTGTGTGTCTTATTCCAAAATTTTTACCAGGATGTATAGCCGAGACACTTGTTTTTTTACGTTTGTCCTTTTTTTGTGAATGAAAATTGCGCAGATAGCGAAAAGTGTGTTTTCTCCCACTCACTCCTCTAACTCCCATCTCTGCCTAGCGAGCTAACGCTCGTCTTCTGGCTGAGAGATTAAAAAAAAGGTCGAAAAAAACAAAACCTTGTCAAGGACAAACCACGCGACACGGCCACAAAAACAGCTGGGCCGACGGTTGTTGTTGTTTTCGACTCGTATTTCTCTCTTGTGAACTAAAATTTGTTGGGGTGCGTACCCTGTTACTTAACAGCAGTTGGGTCTTACTGTTACCAATCCCTATGTTATGCTATGTTATCATGGGCTCCACAATTGATTATTTCATGGGCAAACAAATGTTTAGTGTCACGGAAACAATTAAGTCATATTTTCAATAGTTATTGCAAATTCCAATGTATTCTGAGGGTTCCATATAAAATTTCATAATAGTCCAGCGTATTGGCAAAAAAAAGCACATTACTGGTGCAGTTGTTTCCTGTAGTAATATTAAATTTATTATTATATTAAAACATTGTATTCGCGCTAGAGTAAGAAACAAACATTTCCGCCTGTGGCTAATATTTCCGAATGCTTTTGTGGCAACTTTTATGGGAATGTTGACAACTTTTCGGTGTTGCCAACTTTTGAATATTGTGGGCCATTATTTTGAAACACAAGAGAAAAATTGTTCACTTCGAAAATTAAAAAAAATATATATTAGCAAATTAAGTTTAACATTTTAAGCTTAACACGAATATTACCAGGAATAGAAATTCAAATCTAAATTCGATAGACTTTAATTTATAATCCTATTATCTTTCATTTAATATGTGGATGTTTATTTTCTGCCAAGCAGTTAAAAATGGAATGACCCTTGAAACTTGCCCGCAAAGATTTAATCACAAAGACTTTGTTGCAAAAACATGATTTTAAAAAATGGGATAACTATGGGAAACAACGGATTGACAGTCACAGCTATATTATCTCGACTTTTGAAGCTTCCATCAGCATATTTATTTTCCTAATCCTTACAGCTTAACATTTGTACGTATGTTAACGTAACATATTTATGTGTGTTAGTTATTGGCCCTTAACCAAATTAAGGTGACTTTAGATACAAATGGCGTTACAAAAATTATTCGTTTAATGGGCTCTATTAGCCGTTCGTGTTGGGGAAAAAACAGATGGATCCAAAACGGGAGTATGGAAAAAGTATGGCAGGCGGACAGGTCATGCGTGGGCATGACACACCATACGGGGAAAAACAATACAAGACTGGTAAGCGAAGGACTAAAAAGAAATTAACAAAGTTGGGGCACAAAACAAAGCGCAAAATGCCAAACGGGCGCTTATTAAATTTTGCAACCAATTGACTTGACCAGAAACAAACTGAAAAGTGGACGGGGACCGATAATCAATAAATGTTGTGGAAAATGTAACGCTGGGAAATTGCTACACATGTTGCAGCTGATAGGGCGAAAATAACAGAAATTGAAACCGAACCCAAAATGAAAATGAAAGCGAAACTTCGGCTGCAACAGACACTTCAACGTTTCGATTTTTCAAGTCAGGCGTATAAATGCCCGAGGTCAAGGCATAATTATACACATAGATATTTCTCTAGCTGACAACCTTGTTCTTGCGATTTTGGTAGTATTACTCACATTGCTTCCACTGCGTGTTGTTTCTCTGATTGTGCTTTCTTCGCCTGCGACAAGGGTCAAGTGACCGCAGAGCTCCAGCTCCACGCCTTGGATAGTAACGCTTTTAATTGACAAAGTCCTCCTTTGGGTTACAACCAATTAACTAAGCACTCCAGAGACAAATCGAAATCGGGGAGTTGTTTTCCACAATTTTCATCTGCTGCTGTTGTTAGTCGCACACTTCCACAATCGTGCACACATAAAGATGAGTCCCTCTCAGTGACACACACACGTTTACCGAGCTTTATGTAACTTAACACACAGCTGGGGAACATCCACAAATCCAAATATAAAGGCAAATATGTATATATATTTGCGCTATGCCACCGCCTTGCTAAGCGCTCGAAGAGGACATTTTTTGTTTATTGTTTTCGCAAAACAGAGTCGGGGTCTCTGATCGCTTTGTTTGCGTTTAATGCATTAATTTGATTCACTGTTTGCTATTTTTTTGTGTCGCCCTTGGAAATGCGTCTACAGCTTCTGTCATCCCAAACTTTCACGCTCAACTGTCCACGATGCACTGTGCTAACGGTATTTACGTCGTTCTGACCAACAGACAGTGCTCCGCTCTCCCACATTATGCCATGCCAGTCTTTTAGAACAGTGCCTTTAACAGAACAAACATGTATAGCACATAAGTTTGACTCGTGTTTGAGCTAACCATAACTACCTTTTAGTTTACCAGGCGCACCAAAAACGTAACAAAAAGTCTGAAGTTTCCTACAATTCTATCGCTTCGCCCGAAAACTATTGCCTCCAGTGCAGTATCATGTTTAACAGTGGCTGTAAACTTCAAATATTACAAATATGTATTAGCTTTGTTGGTGTTGTCATCAAACTTTCACTATCAGGCTTCTATATGTATGCGCGATAAATTTCACGCTCTCTCCCGCTGAATGCGCAAGCTTGTGGAGCGGAACTTTGCTCCTTGGCTGTGCAGTTGACGGGTTTTTGACCACTTGGGGGGTTTGTTTTCGATTTTCAATGTTAAGTGCGTGGGAGCGTGGGTGAGACAGAGGCACGGACACGGGCAGGTGGCACCAACGGGACGAATGCGCAACGACAACAATACCGATCAAAAATTAGTAGAAGTTGAAGTAATATAAGAGCAGAAGTACTGAAGTTTTAAGTAGTATATGAGCAGAAGTACTACAAATAGTAGTAGTAGAAAAGTGCGGCATTAAAGGCAATTAAAGCCGTTTACAAATTAAACCCTTTCTCGTTCTTTCCTTAACGCGCAAGTGAGGAATTATGGTAATCTAAAACCCTGCATTCGGGATGAGAAAATGCATACTTTGCATTTGTCAGCTCTATGTCCAGCTCTTAACTCACTTGATTCAAAAAGCTCGACCTACAAAAATTTGGCATTTCGAAAAAGTATGCACCAAAATCAAAAATAACCTCAAAGGCGATACCTCAAGATAATTTTACATCTTTGAACCAACAAAGTAGTTATGCCAAAATTAACCTATCATATTGGTTTTGAAATCAATAAGTTTATAACACTCAGTGTGCTATTTTTAACATTTTTTTTAATTAAAAAAATATATAGCTTGAGAAATAAAGCTTTAATACTTGCAGAATGAAAAGTTATCCTGAATAATCCTGAATTGCTAAGTGTGCTAAGTGTCACTCGGAGGATGACAGTTACATTAATTCAATATTAAGATATTTGCAACCGAGGCTGGAAAAATAAACGTATTGTTACAAAAAAACATTTATTTCTCTGGTAAAAAAACATTTGCTGGAGAAAAAATAAGTGGGACTTGGGAAGTTAATTTGCAAGATACTCGTACCAAGGCTCAGTCAATGTTTTGGGAAGTGGTTAATCGTTGCTTAGCAGGTCAAGCCCATCTGAAATTTCTTGCGATATTTGGTATTGCGACAGCCAGTAGTACGACATCTTTGTTAACCTAATACTCCCACAAAAGGAATTACCTATGTGAGCAGCCACTGACCCGTTTAAAATATGGTATCAAAATAGAAAACATTGGCAGCTGTAGAACAGGCGTGCATTGGATTCAAGCGAAAGCACGAAAAAAGGTTGGCGCAAAGTTTGCTAATACCATTTATAAATGTATAACCATCAGTTCGAATTTTTTTCATTACGTACCTTTAGGTACAAATGATATATTAAGTTTGTACAAATGTATGGACGAGTTGTACTGGCATTATCTGCGTCTTATTTCAACGGACCAATGCAAAATTTTGGTACCTAAGTCTTATGTTATTTTGTCCAAGTTATGGTCAAGTATGTAGAGAGGCATGTACAGGTTTATGCAAATTGCGAAGGCGGAAAGGGGCGTTGCAAAAAGCAAAACGAATTACACCTCTAGATCTTACCATTTCCGAGAACGACGTGATCATACATACAGACAGACGGACAGACATGGCTAGATCGACGCGTCTGTTGATACTGATCATAAATATGCATATATACTCTATAGGGTCGGAAACGCTTTCTTCGCCCTGTTACATACATTTCACAAATTTAATACAAGTATACCATTTGTACCTTAAGGTACATGGTATAAAAATGTTTAATAATGAAAATAAGTACATACTATCAATACATCGTCTCTACTTGTCTTAAAGTAAATCTGTTAATGAAATCCGAAATACCTTGGGGTATTATTGACAGCTCAACGGATACTATAGTAACGTATAACTTCTAATATTTTATACATCCATACAAAAAAGCGGGTATACAAATAATAGAAATAGAATGCAACCACTTACAAAAATTTAATTTCTAAACATCCGAATAATTTATACCTTATAATATAAGTTATACCTTAAAATAAAATAAATTTATTGTTATGATTGAAAGGTTTTAATATTAAAAGATCCTTTCGAATTTCCCTACGGTGCAGCATCAGCTTAGAAAATTACCGCCCGAGTATCCTTGCAGCTGTTTTAACATGAACAGAAATGGTTACAAGGACAACCCGATTATGAAAATCTATAAATGAGTATGTTGGCTAGGTTGAGTCTGCTAACATTTGACCTTACTGAGCTTACAATCTGTTCGGTTCGAGTTTGGCGGATGGGGTGGTAGTTAGAAGGATGAGCAGACAAAGCGTTGACAATTCCTTAAACAAAAGAATGGAAAACAGACGAGCAGATAATGGACGTTGCGCTAGTTACAATGGGGGGGGGAACCGTGAGCAAAGTAAAAATTTATTTACATAGATTATGTGGTCGGGTCGGGATAAGCTCTATTGTCTTTTGCATGCTAACAAAAATGAGCAGGGGGACGAGACTGGGACGAGCCACTGCACTTGCAATGTTGAAAATTACAGCAATTCTTTTTGTTAGAATAATCGTTCCGCGCAGCGCAAACACAGTGCGTGTTGGTTCGGTCAATTCTTTATTCAAACTGCGTTTTGGGTACTTAAGAAGAAGCACATAAGGAAACGGGTAAACCCAAGAGAGCGCAAACTACTTGTCAGTGAGATCCTTAAAATAGAGTTGCTACCGTGGTAGCAGAGCATGGCTGAGTTGCCACTACGTTGGTCATATTTAGTGTACATTTTCAACACTTTTTAACAGAATTTGGTAAATGCAAGCTGATGTGAAACTTCCCTATAGTTGCTGTGCTGAAAACTTTCTCAGAAGACATCTAAATGTTTATTAAATAATAGAACTATCCATCCTAAAAAATACTATAGAACTGGTCACTCATAAACTGCCAACCGGCCAAAGTAAAACCCCATATCTTTACATTTAGCAACATTTACCAAATACTCGTATATATAGGTGAGTGTTTCGACTATAAATTCGTGGATTTTACGTTAAAATCATAGCACTGAATATTACATGATTCTAGTTTTAGGTTTTGGATAAATCAATATCATTAAAATATATCATCTGTTTCTGGCATCAGCTTAGAAAATTACCGCCCGAGTATCCTTGCAGCTGAGAGGCAGAAAGATGCCAGACAAGTGTTGAAAACAATAAGTAATATTATTAATACATTTTATGTAATTATTTTTCCACCAGGTTTAGTATCCAGCTCTATGGTTGAAGTTATTAGTTACGAATGTTTGGTTGATTTCGTGCCGGAATTTCGTGGGTTCTAAAGTAAGTCGAGTAGTTTTGTTTTAATCAAAAACCCTTTTCTTTTTTCGACTGAAATCATTGATATATTTAATTTTCCTCACTCATTGATAAATTGAATCATCTTATTATTTTAAACAAAGGATCCCATTATTTGTAATTACAGCCTTAGGACGGTAAATAGCTTTGAATTTGATTAATAAACGCATCTAGATACAGAATATCTAAACGAAAACAATTGGAGGGCATTAAAACGTGGCTTAAATAATAAGTATAATGTAAGCTATTGCATTCTGTGGTGTAAAAATTCCGACTGGTTTTATAAAGATGATCAGTAAAAAGCCACCCATGGAAATTATAGACCTCCAAAGACTAACACACATCTGTGTTCAGGACATTTCCCTAAGGACAGAATTTCAACAATGTCTCTGATCGAATTAAAATAGTTTTTAATTTGTTTCGTTTGTTAACGTTATACACAACAATAACGCGGATACTCTGAGTCATTTGGGAATTGAACTAAATTATAATTTAAGGGACTAATAGGTTGGCGGTAGAAAACGGTGCAGTCGTTGCGGTTGGGCGCCCGTAGCCAAAAACTACAGCTCCGAGTGAGTGTACTCTTCTGGCGCGGAGCTGCCTTCCTTCGGTACGATAAACAGGCCCTCCGCCGTGGTCCAACGTGTGCCGTGCTGCGGCTTGTGGACGCCCACAATTTCCATTTGGCCGGAGATGGGGCGGCCATAGGAGCGGCCCGACATTCCCAAGTACATGCCGGTGTCTATGTGGCGCAGACGCACGTGGGCGTCCCGCATCCACTTGTCATTGGAGCACACCACCTCCCAGTGGTCCCCGGTGTCGCCGTGGCCGTCTGTGCCGTAGGCGGACACCTCCTGCTCGCCGGACAGGGGCGACGAGAAGTGGTGCGAGTGCAAGTTCTTCTTGGTGGTCAGATGCTCTAAGCGCACGGTGACGCCGCAGGCGATCGGTTCGCCGCGCTCGCACAGCTCGCCGGTCTGGCCCTTCACCACCCAGTGGCTGTTCACGTCCTCCTGCTGCTCGACGCCCGTTACCGACTGCTGTCCGGACCCAGAGCCGTACTTAACGTCGTGTGAGTGCAGACGGAAGGCGTAGTCCGAGTTCAGCAGCTTCAGAATGGACCCGCAGGTGACCACGTTCGTTTCCGTTGCTGCTGGCCGGGATTGGGAGATAAACAAGCGAGTGCCGCGTTAAAGCCAAATCAGAATAAGTGCTCCCGAGGGGTGGACGGGCCAGCGCGTGGCCAATCAGAGCAGACCACATAAGCCCGCCACCGCAACGCTTCGGCATTCGCGCAATCTTACCGGTTCCGCGGGAAATGCTGGCGGAGAGCAGCAGCCCGGTCAGGAGGATTGTTTGTAGCATGATGTCGCTCCCGAGTCCTTGGTCCTTGCCCAGAATGCGTAAATCCTCCAAGCAGTGCCGGTATCAACCGTTTGAACACGAATACAAACACTATTAAGAGTTCGGTGACAGAGATGCAGTGTGGCCAGAGGGCGGTGCCAAGCAGAACGTCTCCGGAGTGACCGTTTCCAGCTAGACTATTAGTGCAGTCAGCTCAGCCACTTAATAGCAAAACAATGTGCGCTAGTAACCAAATCGGTGGACCTTAATGATTGCTTTTAAATATACTATGATACAAAATATCATATTACTACGGACATGCCAATAAAATTTTAATGCCAGCAAGGCATCAATTTATATTGGAGTCAATAGACTTTTAGTACTTGCGCGAAGTTTGCAAAATGAAGTTATGGAGAGCGAATTTTAACACTAAAACATTAAACTGTTTTAATACCTACTCTGTGTGCTTGTATAATATATAGGAATGTTAACTGTATAATTACCGAATAGTCAAAGAGTAAAAACTAATAACTTGTACATCTTGAAATACCCTTGAAAAGGTCCTTTGATATCATCCTGAAGAGACATTTTACTCGACGGATATGAAAAATCTTAGTCACAGCTGAAAAACATAGCTAAGAGAATCACTCCAAATTACGTATTTCTTAAGTTAGCTCCATATTCCGTTCCAAGCAAAATAAATCAAACGACATACGTCAGTAATGACTAGGGTTTTATTAAAAATTTACAATATATGTGGCCTGCTAAAAGTCAATACCTTATTAAATAATGTGACATTACGTATATTTCCAGTTTTATATTTCTTTTGTTTTCTCGTTTTTATATTACATCTGCACTTTGGTCGCACGGGAATACAAACGTTTGCTTGCACACAACGAACACTTAAATTAGAAGAACTTAGTGATACATTTTCTACACATTGATTTGTTTTGCGAAAACAAAGCACAAAGAGTCAGACAATTAATTAGATAATACATTATATATAATAACAACATATAATTAGCCGTGCACTTTGTTCACAGTAATACACAGGAAGGCTTGGGAGAGGACTTCGGTTTCCTGTTTACTGCGCGAACTGCCTCTTCAAAAACCTCCTGGAGGTTCTGTTTCTTCTTGGCAGAACACTCGACCAGGCTGGCTGCGTGGATGTCCCTGCGCAACCGTTTCCCTTCCTGCGTGGTCACGAACTTTTCGGAATTGGGGATGCGCAAATCCAGCTTAGTCCCCACCAGTACCACCGGAACATTGTTGGAGAAGTGACGGATTTCCGGCCACCATTTGCTCTTGATATTCTCGAACGAGGTGCGGCTGCTGATTGAATAGCACAGCAGAAAGCAATTTGTCTGCGAAATAAAAAATTATCAGTTCAAACAGTTGCATTTAAATAAAACTGCCTGGTTTTCAGTGGATTTACTTACGCTTGGGTAGCTCAGTGGCCGCAGTCTCTCGTAGTCCTCTTGCCCGGCCGTATCCCATAGAGTGAGATTATATTCTCGATCATCCACAGAAATGTTGCACGCGTGATTGTCGAAGACGGTGGGTATGTACTCCTTTGGGAACTCGTTCTGTGTGTAAGTTATCAACAGGCAGGTCTTGCCCACCATGCCATCGCCCACAATTGTTATTTTGAGCGGGCGCGGGCTACTCTTTGCCATTGCCGCCATCCCCGGTGTTTTAAGAAACTGCATTAAATAAATAAAGACGTTAATTTAGCTGTTGGCTTTTGCAGATATCGTACCCAAGCCTTCGTCTCCACATTGCACTATTTGGCAGCATATGTTGCCGCATGTGTGTTTATCTTGGCGCACCCACACGGACGTCCTGAGGCTGTGACAACCGGAAACCTCAACGGCTTAGCCACGACTTTATCTACAAACCACAATCGTTCAACATAATTTGGTTAAACAGAACCAAACTTATGTGTAACCGGGTGAATACATTAATGACTATAGTTTCTATAGTTTCAGTATAGTTTCAAATATGCATAAATTCTGAAATTATTTGGCCTACACAATTTTAAAACTGGGACCACTACAGTTGAATATGATATCCAAAATTTCCTATCCAGCCGTGACTCGAACATGCCCTGAACATCAGGTGACCAAGCACACTTCAGCCTTCATAAAAACACTGAACTCTTGTTCTTGATGCCGTACTACTTATTGCAGGATATTCCAATATGCAGAAAAGGGTGTTTTCATATTGTGGATATATTTTATATATTAAATTGAATTGTAGCTTAAAAAATGTAATATAATA
Source organism: Drosophila ironensis (assembly GCA_021223825.1). NCBI lineage: Eukaryota > Metazoa > Arthropoda > Insecta > Diptera > Drosophilidae > Drosophila > Drosophila ironensis. The sequence continues at coordinate 7,303,960 of JAJJHQ010004697.1, forward strand.
TGTGGGGAAGGTCAATTAAATTACAATTTTTTTTAACAGAAATAAATAACTAATAAAATAAATAAAATAAATAAATGTGCAATTATTTTTGTTTTCGCTTATATAACTTTAAAATAAAAGCCTGTCCTAAACCACTAGACTTTCACCATGCGGCCAACAACAAGAAACGAGCAAACAAAACCCCGAATGTTTTATTAATTTTTCCTTTTAATTAAAACTGGTTTGGTTGGTTTTCAGTTGACCCGAAAAACAAACTATATTTCCCTGTCAGCTTTGCATCCAAACCAAAATACCAGACTCATAGTCGATCCACATTGGCTTACAAATTCCGTTACGTATTGTCAGATGCGACTCACGGGGTCAGGCACTTACGAAGAATACTCATACGAATTCCAGGAAATCTTTCAGTCTCGGAGTGTGACTCATCACAGTCACTTGGTGGAATCTCGCAGCCTTGCAAACATGACTTATTTAATTAATTTTTATACCATGTACCTTAAGGTACAAATGGTATATTAACTTTGTGCAAATGTATGTAACAGGGAGAAGGATACATCTCCGACCCCATAAAGTATATATATTCTTGATCAGCGTCAACAGCCGAGTCGATATAGCCATGTCCGTCTGTCCGTCCGTCCGTCCGTCCGTCTGTGTGTATGTATGAACACCTCGTTCTCGGAGATGGTAAGAGATAGAGGTCTAATTCATTTTGCTTTTGGTGTGTTATTGTTGCAGGCAGATCAAGTTTATTTCAAATTTTTGCCACGCCCCTTTTCGCCTTCGTAATTTCCATAAAACTGTATTTTAATTTTCTTCGATAACTTGGACAAAATAAGATAACTTGGAATTTTCTTCGATAACTTGGACAAAATAAGAGCTAGAGACCTATTTCTTTTTGCAAAATATATCCGTTTAACTTTTGCGCAGATAATGCCATTCTCGGATTTTTGCAACGCCCCTTTCCGCCCTCGTATTTGCAAAAAAATCGATATCTTCGAAATGGTAAGTCCAATAAGTCCACTGATCGTCAGACACGTACGTGCAAAATTACGTACGGACAATAAATATAGAAGATATGGCCAATTAAAGTTTTACCCACCCCTTCCCTAGGCGACGGCATGCCGTACACGCTGGGGTAACGTCATCCGTCTCATCTTTGACTTCAATTCGTTCGCACGTGTATACATACAGTAGTGTATGTATGTGTGCACCTGCTGATTTTTTGGATGTCAACAAACGAAAATTTGGTGAATTATTTGAAAAAAAAAAATAAAATAAAAAAATGGTTCATAAAGAAAAGAGGTACATGGTATCTCGTTGTCGAGAAATCTCGACTACAGCGTTCCTACTTGTTAGGGCTACAGAAGTAGCTTTTGTAAGTCTTTTAGACCTAGGCCACACTCTTATGTACATATGTACACACATATGTACATGTGTTAGTGAGTCAGACGATTGAAAAATCTAAGGCCATCCCGTACTACATACACACATGTGTATATACTGTATGTATATAAACTTAAAGACCCAAACAAATTACAATTGTAAAACCGGTTCCGTTGTCACAAAGTTTGCCGTTAGACGTAATTTGATGTATCTGCCCGTTTTTGGCAACTTGATAAAAGTGCAAAGTGTTTACTGAACAGACACCTTTTGGTTCTTTGACCAATTTGGTGAAAAAATGAGCCCCAAGATAGCTTCCCCGATACCGAAAAAAATAAAAACCAACAAATTTGACCAGGAACAACAACTAAACGAAATAAACATCTCCGCTGCCTTTTGTTTTAGACTCTTTGGACTTGAATTTAGGTTTTTATAAACAAACAGCTTGGGGAGCTGTTTTAACGACTACAGCTGAGTGCAAATAATGTAGTGCCATTGCTAGTGAATTCAGCTATTTATACTTTACAACCGATAGATACAGTTATTCCAATGAAAATCAATATGAATGAATGGAAACTCCAATGTGCAAACTTTTGATTCAAAACCAGCTGTTTAGGATCGGTACGAATTTTTGCCGAATGGCTAGGCCCTAGGCCAAAAACACGAGCTCAATTTCCTACTATAATAAAACCACATTTTCTTCTGCAATGTACCGAAGACGTATTATACAGATTACAAATCCCAAAGCGGAAATACCACCAGCTAGCTTAGCGCTCGGATTATAATTAATGCCCATAATAAATTATTTAAACCAAACATAATGGTCTTCGCTTATTAACACTCGCTATGAAATATGAAGTACACATGCACATGCATGGGCCAGTGCTTTGTTATCTGCAGTTTTTGTTGTCGGCTTGGCCTCTTGTAAACTTTTCATATCAAGTTACGTCTCGTCATTCTTGGAACACTTGCAACATTTCACACTCCACCCATCGATTTCCCAAGATGAAATGGTCTCCTCAAGCTTTATTTGATTTAATCGGCACTAAAGGGAAGATTCATGTGCAATTTTCTTGGGTTATTTAAGTTCAGTTTGCTCTTTGTGCTGCCTTATCAGCCGCGTCTTGCTTACTATGTTACTGCACGTATACTGTTTCCCTGCAGCCTCTATACCATATACAATCAAAAATAAAATTTACTAGAACAGTAAAACTACCGTTGTGATAAAAAAATGGTCTAAAATTTGACTCCATTAATATTCGTCCATAAATATGCTTTGAGATGAAGACGTACACATTTTTTTAATTTATTGCTTTTAACTTTTCATAATACCATATTGTTTTTAATAAAAATAATCTCTTTTAACAATCTGTCAATTAAATTGTATTCGTATCTTTAGTAGGTTTGTAGTGCACTAGTTAAGATCCGGGATACGTTTTTGAAAAGATGCTCTAAATCAGCTTAAACACAGCTTGTGGATCCATGATTTTAGATCAACCCATAATAAGGGGCGCTCCAAAATAAGTACTTTGTATGGAAAGAGCTGTTGAATACAACATCCCTCCACACAAGCTAGATTCCGATCTTCTATGTGCAAAAAATATGTACATATATGTATGTACACAGATATCGTTCAGATGTGTTTGTATTTTTATGGTACTCGCATGGGTTTTATATTTATTAAGCTGATTAGATAAGATAGATGTCGGCGAATGCGACATACCTACATCCATATATGTATATACAAACGTACATAGGGAATTGTACTTCAACGAGGAGAGCCGATAAGCGGAACTATGGCAATCTGTGGTTACCTGACCAAAGCAAATAGCGAATCCAGAATCAATTGGATCACGGTGTATACGTACATGTATGTATATTGTATGTACGGTAGATGTATGGTAAATGCCAGGGGCACGCGCTCCCAATTAGCTAAATTAATTGCGGTTAATGCGGAATATTTATGATGGCAAAGGTCCCACCAGCCCGATTAGAAGAGATTGGCTGTCAGATCCGCTGGGCGGTGGGAGAGGCTGGAATCCACGTACTGTGTTTCCTGTAGGGGCCTTTAAATATAGGGGTGCGACCATATAATTGTTGGGGAGAGCCAAAAATGGTATCAGAGTCATACCAGGTATCAACACAATAGAGAGGGAGAGTAGCAGTGGCGCATTCCAAACCTCCAGACAAAAGGCAACGGGGGGGAAGCCAAACCGGTGACGTGAGCCCCATACTAAGTGACTCAGTGATAAAGAGCGATCGCGAAACCTTTTGCCGTTGTCTGGTTGGAGAGTTTCCCAGCCAAGTCTTTCCCACTGATCAAGCCAACATTGTTTACACCAAAGAAAATTGTTGTATTTCTACATAGTTCAATTCACTCGCACGTCAACACCAACAATCGACAGAGATCGCAAGGTCACAAGGTGTTAATTCCCCCACATCGGTGTTTTTTAACAGCTAGCTGATTTTGGGGGCGAACTTAGTTTCATATGCATATTAACTTTGCACTGGCACGTACTTATAGATACTACAACGGGCAAGTAGAATTCGCAATAGCCGATCGAACAACACGTCTAGCGATGACGTGCGTATTGGTCGCTGAGTATTGGTGATTACACGTAACACGGCAAAGGCGGCGAGAGAAGCGAGCTCCGATTGATAAACGAACCGATCGCTTGCGATGTTGTCAGGCAACTGAACGGCAGCGTACCACTTCGAGATCTCACGGATACGCAGCGAGAAACTCGCCCTGCTACTCTTTCTCTTTTTTCGCCACTCGCTCTCGTACCCGTTCCCGTTCCCTACCGCTGCCTGCTCCGCCCCATCTTAGATTTCGTTTTATCAGCTGGCCGCAGCCACGGGTTGACTTCTGATAAGGAGCCGTTCTTTAGTCAGTTCCTTGGCACTCATTCTCGACAACCGGGGAATTGCGAATCGAAAAGTTACACTCAAAGGCAAACGAAAGATACTCACAGGAGTATACTTTACTGAAATTCATGCCTTTGGTGGATGATAAAATATAGTATAAATATTATGGAACATTGGGAAATCAGGTTTTCGAATGTTGTGTGGGATTAGAACATATCGACATGAATGAGCATTGTTGCATTTTGGAGAATACCATGTGGAGTATTGAATACGGCAACAAAATCCTGATAATACAGTGTCTCACAGCTTATTTAAAACACAGTCCTATAAATCTTTTGAGCCTTAATATCAAGTGCACTTTAAGAGATATTCACAAAATTGTAACGCAGATTCAAGTGTAAATATTTAAAAAGCATAATATGTATTTATTTATTTTCTAACAAATTTCTTATAATTGCTAAAAATTAAATACTGAAATAGAATTTTTTAGGGTCACAGCTTATTTCAACCGGAAACTTTTCAACCTTCGCAGATTCGATTTTTTTGTATCCCAACAAGCTTTCATTTCGGCCTATACTTTTTATACATTATTCGTTTTATGTTCTCGCTGGTTTTCTATATGAAATATTTAAAGTGGTAATTTCTATTAATTGATAATCATTATCCCTAAGCCTTATAGCTTTCATATTTTGTGTATAGACACATGTCAATTTTGGCTCAATCTCGGGAAGAAAACGTTTGTATTGAATTTAACAGGAATAAGGATGTCTTTTCGGAACCAAAAAGCCTTTCTATCAGACTTAAAATCAGCATTGATGTCTGAGTGGATTTAACACTTGTTGCACGTTCGTACTATGTAGGTACATATATATGTATGTACATGTAAGTCTATGAAATATTTTCATTCTTAATTTCCAGAGTACAGCGATTAATTTAAGATATTTGCTGGGTACGATCTCGAAACCGAGCTTAGTACTTCGTCGCCGGATGACCAAAAATGTAACGAATAAGTTCAATTAACCCGACACGTTAAAGGAGCATTACATTAATTAGAACTGCCGGGGCAGTAGGCATGCCACTCTTTAAAAGAAATATAAGTCAAGTGATAAAGGCTTCGACCTCAGAGCCAGGAGGTCAGATAAAAAAGAAGCGCCGGAATATTATTAACAAACATGCAGTCGTGCCAATTAGGCACAGCCGCTTGCCCCAGCACATGAGCAACATCTGTTAAAAGATGAAAAGTTAGAACGCGATGGGGATTGAGGGCCCTCAAAAAGGGCGCACCGAGTACGTAAGAACAGGTGCAGGCTGCCAGGAGTACTTACAAACAGTCCAAGCCTGCTGATAATATTTCGCGGTTTCCGAATCCGGAGAGCGCCTCCAATAACAAAGAATCAAATTTTCTGAGGGGAAGGGCATGTAAGAATAGCACAAGAGGCGAGACGACAAATGATACTATTGCATTGCGTTTTCCCTTCCCACTTCCGGTTGGATTTTTCTTTCGATGCATTGGTGCTATTTCTGAACACCATTCATAATATATATCTTATCTGGTTTGCAGTTTCTGTAAGGGCACATTATAAAATCTGGTGCTCGATAGAGACCTAAGCTGAACAAGGTGTCTATTCATATATTCATATAATTATTATTGTCCATTATTACTTCATGATAGTTTCCGTGAATATGTATTTTACATAGCATTGATTCATGGAAATAACTGGCTATTAGTGATCAGGGTCAAAATCTGATCCGGTCTCAGACACTATATATATGTTGGAATGCTCATTAACTACCCATGTGCTGAAAATCAGGCAACAACTGGGAACGGGGTGTATTCAATGTGGAACTTCACTATAAGTTAATTCATTCTAGTTTTAGATTGTATACCTTTTCTTCACACAGTGAGTTCCGTAAGTAGCATAAGTTAAAAAAGTTTTATTTTTATTGCATACAATGTTATGCTACAAAATTAAACATGTTACGCATATAATTAAAAAGTACATGGTACCAGAGACTTGTCATTTTATTCAAACTTGAATTTTTGTAGAAGTGTGTTTTTTCCCATAATTCGAAAGAAATTGTTGAGAAAATCGTGCTGCATTGCTCCGGTCACACTATGAATAGGTAGCCAATTCTGTATATTGTACAGTTTCAGGAAATTTGTCAAATAAAATAAAAAAAATGCCTGATAGCGACGTTACCAAATTGAAGGTAATTTGTTAAGTCGCCCCGCAGCTGCAGTCGAGCCTAACCCCTCTCATCTCCTTCCAGGTGGCCGACCTAAAGCGCGAGCTGAAGCTGCGTGGCCTGCCCACCAACGGGAACAAGACCGAACTGCAAGACCGCCTGCAGACCGCCATGCTCGAGGGCGACATCTCGCTGGAGGACGGCGTGATAGCCGATGCCATAGACGACGACGTCTCCCTCTCCGACGAGGACGAGCAGAAGCTGCTGGGCGAAGACCACGAGGAGGAGGAGCTCCTCAAGAGTCCGATAGGCACTCCCACGGCAGCCGTCGTTCCCGACTTTCCAGCGGACAAGTCGTCCCTAGGTACCACCGCGGGGGCATCGAAAGCGTCCGTGGGTGAGGCAGCAGCCTCTCTGCAGTCCAAGAAAATCGTACTCAAGCGCAACAACTCCCAACAGTCGGGTGTTGGTGCCAGCGCGGGAAGCACCGCGCCCACCACCAAGGAGAACACTGTGCCGTCGACTGAGGCGGTTGCCAAGGAGGCCACCGAAGCGACTTCTGCCAGGAAACATACCCCCATCGTGGTCGGCGAGAAAGGGCCGGAAGCGAACAAGCAGCTAATGGAACTGACATCGCAAGAGCGTCTCGAGTTGCGGGCAAAGAAGTTCGGCATCACAGCCCAGCCAGAGACGCCGACTGCTGCAGCGGCCAACAAATCGTCCAGCGCCTCGATCACAGCCAACAAGGGCAACAAGGACACGGAAGAGCAACAGAAGGAGGCTCTGAAGAGGCGCGCCGAGCGCTTCGGGTGCGTGGTGCCAGAAAAAACAAACAAGTCCCTCGCCGAAGAGCGCCTGCAGAAGCGCAAAGAGCGGTTCGGATCCTCGGCCAACACACCGCCCACAACAGAAACAGACAGCGCTACTACATCGACGGATTCCAAGAACGTGTGGTGCGAAAAGGCTCGCGCGCGTTTGGAGAGATTCAAGACTACGCCGGCGACGAAATAATGTCAACAATTTAATTATGCGCACTAATTGCAAATACTTTGTGGGGTATTGTTTAGAATCATACATTTTACGGCACCCGCCAGTTCTTCTCGTATTAGGAATCAACTCAATAAAGTACATATTTAAAACCCAACAAGTTGGATTGGATATCGTCGAGGGCCGATTTAGTTTTTAACAGTTTATCTTGTTTAATAAATAATGTTTTGGTAGTATTCATACGAAAAGAATGTGCCCGTAGATGCCACAATACAATGGCCGCCTACAAAAACTCGCTAAAAATGCAATATTTTGGCATAGCCCGAATTTAATTTTGATACTTCCGTGGTAACCCCTGAACTAGCATCGGCTTGATGCTGACTAATATCAATAAAGATATGAATTGGACTCAGGCTTGTGGCTTTTCCCATATACTCGTAGCCTCGAAGGGGACAACTTTCCTCTACATCCACTCCACTCCTTTTATAAGCTTCAAACAGTTCATCGAGCGCAAACACATTGAAAATTGTATTAATTTATTTTATTGGCTTTAGTTCAATAGCTTAAAATTAACATGAATTGCGTCGGATTTGGGTTCGGAGTAAATTAATTCATGTTCTTCTTGGAACGTCGATTCAAATAATATTGGCTGTTATTGAATACGCATTAGTATATATATATAAAAGTTACAAATATTCGCATCTGCGGTATGAGCATGCAGCGGGGGATGTCAATGGTGCGATGCAATGAAAACTGCTTTATTGTTTTTTATTCAGATGAAGTCATGTCGATTTTGGGGGCCCTACCGATTATGAGCGATATTTCGATCATAGCGGATTAACTTAGAAGTACGTTACTTTGATGTTGCGACCATCCAATCGGGAGCCATCCATCAGTGCTGCAAATGCAAAAGGGCTTGGCTTAGAATCAAGGGGAAACAAATGAACACTCGGTACACGCACCTATGGCCATCTCAGCCTCGCGCTCATTGAAGAATCGCACCACTCCCACGTCGTTGCCGCGGATTTCCGCAAACTTTACGTCCCCGATCTCGCGAAACTTGTCCCGAAGAGTTTGCCAAGTGCAACTCATCGGAACGTTCTTAATGATGATGGTGTCCGACTTGCGAGGCCCACCACCTGCGTTCCCGGCGCCAACATTGGTATTTCCCACGTTATTGCCACCGCCGAACATGTCGAGCTGGTTGCCACTGTTGTAGTCGTTGCCGTCCAGTCCACCGCCCCCGTTTCCGCCGCCAACTCCTCCAGAACTGCTGTAGGCATTGTACCCGACATTGCCGCCGGCGATGCCACCAACCCCGCTGTAGTTATTCCCGCCGGAGCTGTAGTTGTTTCCGCCACCGCTGCCGCCACTGCTGTAGTTGTTCGACATGCCGACATTGCTGGAGGCCAGGGTGTCGTCGTTGCCCCCCGAGTTGCCCAAGTTGAGGCCAAGGCTGCTTAGCGAGGAGCTGAGCAGCGGGTTCGACAAGTTGGCTCCCTGGCTACCAAGGTTGCCGACCACAGCAGCCAAGAGGCTGGGGTTCAGATTGTTCAAGTTCAGCCCTCCGGTGCCGGCGTTGTTGGGCTTCTGCACCGGAGCCACCGGCGATGGCTGCACCGCTGCGTGGTTCCCAAACATCACACCGGTCAGATTATTCAAGAGGTTGCTGGCATTGCCGACGCCTACACTGCCGCCTCCTGGGCCTCCGGCCCCCGCTCCGATCTGGCCGCCCTGTTGCACGTTGCCCAGCAATTGATTCTGGTTCTGACCCCCGTTGGGCAGGTTGTGGGCCACGTCCTTAAGCGGCTCCCCGTTGGGTCCCAAGCCAATGCCCACTCCTCCCAAGCCCTCGGGAAGTTTCACGCCCTCGCTCTTGTCCGGAATGCGATCTAAGCGCACGGTCATGCGACGGTCGAACAGCATCTGACGGTCCAGCATGGATATGGCTTGGACAGCTTCCACGGGATGATCGTACTCTATTACTGCAAAGCCGCGACTGTTGCCCTCCTTGTCCAGGGAGAGATCTACACTCTGCACCTTGCCGGCCAGTTTGAACACCTGTTTGAGCTTCTTGCTGTCCACCTTGTAGTCCAGCTGTGGGGAGTTTCAAAGCGACAGCATTTAGTAAGAGAGTGACCAAAGGGTTTCGGCCACTGTAATGTTTTCGAGAAAGGGTCATTCCAATCTGGACCGCTGTCTTTGAGAAAACCATGCAGCTAAGCTATAATGGCAATGGATGAAGTTTGAAGGAAATCACAACCCAGTTGCATTGGCCTGAGACGATGTCGACGTTTGGATCAAGTTACCCTACAGCCTGTAACTGCTTCATATTTATAACCCATTATCAAGGAGCATGCTAATATCGGGATGCTAAAACACGACAACCAAACCAGCCGAGCAATGAGACAAAGTCAAGGTCATATCAAACCGACGCCATATCAAAAGGATGCAATGATTAAATGATAAATAATTTTATAATTTACAATAGCCCCACACAAGTAAGTCACTACCTGAATGTCAACCAGAATCAAGTTCGTCGTACGAGTGTCTGACACAATGTTAGGAAATAGGCTTAGGAACCAATAAAATCACTCGGGATCTAGTGTTCTTAGAAACGGGAATTTTTCAACCACAGTTCCACGATGTAAACCATTCGACTTCGAATCTCTTGTAAATTAGATAATATGACGACTTGAGGCCCATATTTCGATCATTTCGGAATATATATATATTTTTAAAAATCAGCTTAGTAACAAGCAAGACAGGTGACGAGGTGATATTTGGGTTATAAATACGAAACAGAGTCCCCGACGGCAACGTTTTAAAACACAGCAGACGACGAAGTACAGTCAGCTTCGGAATCCGGTCCATTTGAGTACTAAACATAGAATAATTGGAGTTTAAATTACAATATACTCACATTAGCAACAAAAACCTTATTATGCAAAGGTCCACTTATGCCAAGACTCTCCAAAAACGACGCAGAAAGCCCATACAAATTGTAATTCGACGAATTATTATAATCATTTGACATCATGTTAAAATTATTACGCCCAGATCTAGAAAAAGAGAAGCCAAAGATCCAGAGAGAGATAACAAAAAGCAGAGGTAACCTTCTTCAGCTACGACACGGTTAGATTCCGGTGAGTCGCAGGACCTATAGGCAGGTTGAGCTCTCCCAGAACCGGTCCATTGTCAAGGCTCTGGCAGATCAAAAGTGGGGCTATGTGGCTTAAACGGCTGTGTATGTTAAATGCTCATGTTTTCATTTCCGCTGTATGCTGAAAGTTTCTTCGACGAATTTAAATGTTGATCACTTAATTTTGAGAGGATAAATTGAGTATGGTTTTCTCCCGAATGTGTAAACCTAATTGCATACTCTGAAGCTGCTTAACTCGAAACTCCATCAGGAAACTCCACAATTAAGCACAATCAAGCACTTGACCAGCTTCAATATTTCCATACTACACAATATTACACAGAATCGGGCTCGCAAAAGTTGAAAAAAATTGTCTCGCCCATTTAAACGAAGCAGCAGCTCAAACATATAGTACGCGTTGTGTTGCGATATAATCGGCTATTATATTCACTTGAAACCTGTGTAGCTAACTACTCATCTTGTGGCAAGACAAAACTATAACCATTGCCTTGCAAGGCAACCCTTGCAACCCTTTCAGAATGAAAAGGCAAGGGAAAGCACATTGCGATCGGTGCAGACGATAAAACTGGTGGCAACCTGCTGCAAATCTCTAAACGAATCTGCGGATGCTGGAATCTTCTGCTGCGACTCTGCTTTATGCTCGAGAATAACGACAACAATATGCATACGCCGATTACCCAGGTAGTACTTACAATCTGTCGTCGTCGCGACGCGAGAAGCCGCGGTCTCGGTCGTCCATGTGGTCGCGTCCGCCTCCGCCGCCTCCTCCACCGCCGCCGTTGCCTCCTCCACCGCCGCCGCCTCCTCCCCCGCCGCCGCCGCCTCCGCCGCCTGTGCCGTCGCGCACAATGCGGCCGTACTGGTCGCGCTGCTCGCCGTGGTCCTCCTTCACGACCAGCTCGCGGCCGTTGACCTCGTAGCGGTTCATCTTCTCCATGGCCTTCTGCACGTTCTCCGGGTCCTTGAACTCGACGATGCCGCAGCCGCGCGCTTTGCCGCTCTCGTCGTGGAACAGCTGCACGTACTCGATCGAGCCGACGATGCGCCGGAAGAGGTCCTTCAGGTCCTGCCAACGGTAGTCGTACGGAATGTTGGAGATGTACACCCGGCAGTTGCGGCGCTCGCGGCTCCGGTCGCGGATGTTTCCACCGCCCCCGCCTCCGCCGACGCCACCACCTCCGCCCATGTTTCCGCCGCCGTTTCCGCCTCCGCCTCCGTCGGCGTCCGAAAAGCGGGAGCCCCGTGCCCCGCGGCCCCTGCGGTCGCGCTCCTTCTCGCGGCTCTCCACAGAGTTGCCCGCGTCGATGTTCATGGCCGACAGACTGCAAAAAATGCAAAACAGAGCGGCAAGCGCGGTTACACTCGGAGGTTCTCGCTCCCCCACCATCCACAAAAATGGCGGCCGCCGCGCCTGCACTTTCGCGCAAGGCGAGAACACCTGCGCCGGGTCCGCCGTCCCACCTTTGCTCCTTTGGTTGTGCTGATGCAGATGGACCGACGTTCTCCCTGGCGCTGGCTTCAACGATAAATGCTTAGATCACACAATGACAGGTCGGATCAATAGAGCGCAGGAGACTTTTTTGCACGGCTTCGTTTGGTCTAGTGGTGGGAGAGAATATATATCGATAACACGTCTGCTTAGAGCACATTCAGGGGGTGCGTTCAGCACAGTCGATGAATGGGGTATTGCTATTTAGTATTGGAGAGATAATTTCATTGCGAAGCGAAAACCAAACTAGGACTGCAAGCGATACTAAAATGCATTTTGAGTTTTGCTATGCATATGTTTAGCTAAAGGCTGCATATCCGATCTACTGCGTTTCCCACACAATATAAAAGACAAATTTATAGTTGAAAGCGTACGTATTAATAAATCCGTTCTGGATAATTAGTCTTATACGCGCTCTATTTTCGTTATTTGGAACATGCCAATTCTGTTGAGGGAAATTTATACGAAATCTTTTGTTGAATGTAGTACAAATACAACCCGTCCCCGTAGAGTTCAACGACTCGGGCAAGCTCGTTTCATATCATTAAAACAATAAATTAAAATATTAAAATATTCCAAAATCTAAATAAATTTAGTGAAATTCTACCATTCCAGGCACGCATCCAAACTTTATGCACGTAATAATTTTTGCCATAACCGATACCATGTTTATTTATATTTCCTTATTATATTAATGTTTCCAAAAATGCAAATTCCTTTAATTCATCCCACGTTTATATTTTCGTCGTAAGTATCTTTACGAAATGAGCTGTTAGCCTCCGTTTACTCTAGATCAGCATCAAACTACTTCTCCGATCTAAATACCTACATAATACATAGCTGTTATTGTTTTAACAACGTGACGTGAAAAACTATAAATACATAATAAATTAAACCTTTTACTTTTAGGCTTATGCACGTGACATTGGGCAAAAATGTTATGTTTGTATTTAAACAAAATTATAATTATACCCGGTTCTTTTTAAAAAGAATAAAGGTACGAATGTCAAATATGTAACAGGGAGAAGGAAGCTGTTCCAACCATATAAAGCATATATATTCTTGATCAGCATCAACAGCCGAGTCCATCTAGCCATGTCCGTCTGTCCGTATGAACGCCTAGACTTTGAAAACTATAATAGAAAGAGAAAAACTAATTGCACATTCTAATTATAGGAATATCAGTTTATCACAAGTTTATTTTAAAAATCAGCTACCTCCCTCCGCAACTCCGCAAACCATTTTATCTCTATAGGCACTTTAAAATTTGGATAGTACATTGGTATCTATCTGTTTTGCGAAAATCAGCCGGTTACGCCCACTTTTGTTCGCGAAAATGACAAAAATGAGTTGCGTTGAATGAAAATATGACAAGTTTCTCCATAGAAACACTTCCCACACTAATACACACCTAGAAACATAAATTACGAAAATTTGTTGCTCCCAAAGTTTTAATGGTAGGTATTGTGTCAAAAACCAGGTGAAACTGAGAACCGGGTATTTACACGAGGGCGGTTTGATAAGTCCGTGATTTTTCGAATTTCCCGAGCAGTTATTCCAAATACAACAGTGCTGCCGTCAACTGTAATCTATTAGTGGGCAACTGTCAAATTTTGAGCCAGTTTCGTCATCTTATTGGTTTTTGAGAGCCATTCAAAGCAGACAACCCCGTGAATTTTTACGAAAATAGAATTAAGATTAAGCATTAATTTTTACGGAAAAAATCCACTACAGAAACCAAATAAAAGCTTAATAAATACTACAGGGACTCTGCACCATTAATTTCAATGGTAAAGAATGGGTTTACTGAGTTCCGTTGTGGTCGTACGAGCACAAGTGACGCCGAACGTTCAGGTCGCCCAAAAGAAGTGATCACTCCGGAAATCGTCGATAAAATCCATGAAATGATATTGGATGATCGGAGAATGAAAGTGCATGAGTTGGCTAATGCTGTAGGTATCTCAACTGAACGGGTACATTATATTTTACACAAATATTTGGACATGAAAAAACTCTCCGCGAGATGGCTGCCGCGATTGCTCACACTCGACCATAAACGCAAACGAGTGACAACTTCAAAAGCGTATTTAGCGATGTTCCGCCGTAGTCCGGACGAATTTTTTCGCCGAAAAAGTGGGTCGCTGGGGGTAAACGTGGACCAAAGAAGGCAAAACAGAGTCTGTCATCCTACAAGGTCATAGCCACATTTTTTTGGGATGCACGCGGTGTCATTTACATGGATTACTTCGAGAAAGGTAAAACAATCACCGGCGAATAATATTTAAAGCTTTCGGACAGATCCGACGTTGTCTAATAGCCAAAACAACCGCATTTGGCGAAGAATAAAGTGCTGGTCCATCAATACAATGCACGCGTGCACACTTGTTCAATCACGATGGGCAAAATCCTCGAAATGAGGTACGAATTGCTACTTTATCCAGCATATTCTTTAGATTTAGCCTCCTGCGACTATTATCTGTTTCCAAACCTAAAGAAATGTCTGGGTTGTAAGAGATTCGAGTCTAATGAAGAAGTCATTACCGAAACGAACACCTATTTTGAGAGCCTTGGAAAAACATAATATTTTGAAGGGAAAAAAAAATTAGAAAAAGGCTGCACTAAATGTATCGAGCTTAAAGATGATTATGTAGTAAAATAAAATGTTTATTTGCCGAAAAAAATGTTGTATTCAAAAAGTCACGGACTTATCAAACCGCCCTCGTAGTCATGACCCTCGACTATAATCGTTCTTACTTCTTCTTGAAGCTGGTTCTTGATTAGTACTTGATATTCCACATCATGATAGATTTAAGGTGATTTGGCATATGTATGTTCATAAGTATAACAAAACAATTTTTAAGTCACATTTGGGGATATCTGCTGCCAGGCTCATTTCACATAGTAGACGATTGATGATTTTTCCCATTTATTTTTTATGTGCCCATAAATTCATTTCATGACTAACGTCTAAAGAGCAATTTCAACATTATGTTTCAGATCATTATCCTGGTAGTGTCCAAAATTAGACTAAATTTCAAAATTTCTGGCGCCTTGGGGGAAATGGTCCTTTAAAACCTGGAGGGACTAGAACGTATTCTTCAAAGACTCTATAAAAACAAGATTACCAAGATCTAGGAGATGATAAATATATAGGCCTATACCATCACGTGGGCACCACCATGTTTAACGTCTAGCCTCACATGGTTTGTTATAAGCCCAGTCTTTGGCATCCGACTTAGTGATTTTCGGCTGACCCGTATTTCAGAAGTCAATATTATTTCAAAAATGAGCAAGGAATATTTTTTCCTTGCAACTAGACCGTGGTATCCATATTTGATAAGATTTCAGATGTTTCGCCAGCTTTAAGGCCAATATATTAGGATTAGCTTTCATTTTCCAGGCATTCAGACATAGTGAAATTAACATTATACAGGTACAAATTAAGAGGGCTATAGTGTATACGTATTTTTCAGACTTCAAACTTATTTTTTAACGGGGATAAGCTAAAATTAGTTACCTTGGATGTTTTCATATTGTCTGCTGATGGTATGTGTATACTAAGCCCAGTTTCCAATTTTGAAAAAAGCCGGCAAATTAATAATGCATCCATATTTGCTCCCAGCGCGACTTAAAATTAGTTAAATATTCGTCACTCCTATCGGATCAAGTTTTATATTGGTAACTTTTTGACACACTTGAAATGTAAAAAGAAACATCAATAAATAAATAGTTCACACAATCGATTTATTACATTCCTTTTTGTATGGCAAAAAATGAATACAAAAAAAATTCAATATTTAATGTATGTATGTATAAAAAGCTTAAAACAAACTATAATTTAAAGTTAATTGGCTGCTGGTTTTCTATTGTATTAATCTGTCTGTTGTGAGAAAAAGGATGGTAAAGGGTGAGGCATTTTACGCGTTTTGCTTCATTTAACCGAATATAAATTTGAATTGTTCAAGGATGTGTGCGTTTGTGCGACAATTACTGAGCTTTTCGGGTTTCTTCTTCAAGATAAATACTTATAAATTTCGCGCATATGTCCCTGAAGGACATAATCTGATACAATAGATACAGGTGAACATTCACACTTGTAAACATCTGGAAGTGGGGATATTCGCACTGAGTTTAGAGGTGGTTGAAAACAAATGAACGTTGCAGCTGAACAAAGGCAGTACGACAGTTTTCATGCACAGTAGTATGCAATTCATTCTGATCTTGTTTCCCTTTTACTATGGTTAATACTCTCAAACTGGCGCAACGCAGCCTTCCACAAACGACACAAAACACACGTTCACAAAATCATTTCGACATACATAAAACTCTAGTTACTTAAATTAATTTCAAGTTTCCTTTCTTTATATGACAATTGCACCATCCAACACGCTTCCGCAGGTGTGTGTGCCATCGCTCTCCGTGTATTGTGTGAGTATGGACCAAACATCCCGATCCACCAAACCACTTCCACACAGGCAGTGCAGACAAACAGGCGACATTTGAAGAAATAAAAATCGAAAAATCGAATAAAAACCAACGCGAGGAATGCCCTTTAAAGCACTGTACATTTAAATCTACGATTGGGCTTATTCATTTTGCGACCCCTCCGTCCCTTGTTGTCCTTGTCTTTGCGGATCTCTCGAACCAGTGTGTAAAATGCATCGTCCACGCCCATGCGCGTCTTCGCCGATGTCTCAATGTATGGAATGCCATATTGTTTGGCCACCTAGGAGCGAGGAGCCAAGCATTAATGGGATTAAGTACCGCACCGGGTCGGCGATCGGCTGTCGGCGGTCAAAACTTACCTCTCTTGCCTGCTCGTTGTTCACGTTCCACGAGGCCAGATCACATTTGTTGCCCACCAGCACCATTGGCACCTCTTCGGCGTCCTTCACGCGCTTGATCTGCTCGCGGTAGGTGCCGATGTCCTCAAATGACTTGGCACTGTTCACGGCGAACACAAGCAGGAAGCCCTCGCCCGTGCGCATATACTGATCCCGCATGGCCGAGTACTCCTCCTGGCCGGCGGTGTCCAAGATGTCCAGCAGGCAGGTCTCTCCATCTGCAACGTGCGCATATTGTATATATCGCATATTGGTGTATGGCATGGGATAGTGGGGGAGGAAGCCTACCTATGACTACTTGTTTGCGGTAAGAGTCCTCGATGGTAGGATCGTACTCGTCCACAAAGTGATTCTGGATGAGCTGGATGGTTAGTGCCGACTTGCCCACGCCTCCGGCGCCGACCACCACCAGTTTGTACTCCGTCATTTGGCCTCCGACTTCGATTTGCAGCCGTAGTCGTGGTTATTGTTCTCTTGATTTTACTGTTTTCTGTTGCTTTTGCTGTTGCTGATGATGTTGATGTTGATGATGATGATGGTGGTGTTGTTTGTTGTTGATGTTGCTGTTTTTGTTTGATCGCTCGGATACCGTTCCGTTTCGTCGCTCTGTGGTATCTCTTATACGAGCGCCAGCAGCTGCAGTCTCTCTGAATTTGTATCTGTATCCGACTCTCGGTGTGCGCTTCGCGTGGAAATGTGCGTGCGAGACTGCAAATGAAATAAATTATTAATTAAAATTGATTAAAATGAATTCCAGTCATAATTAGGCTAGAATTAATGGACGCCGCCACTGAGTCACATAGTCGGATGCACAGACACGCACACACACACACATACACACGCCCATAGACACACAAGCACACAGGCACACCCGCCTCACACCACACACGCATACTCGCAGGCAATGCAGAGGCACGCACACAAACGAGATCAGTGACTCAAACTCAATTCGAGGCGTTAAGTCCCTTTGCGGGTTCAATTATAATGCACCACCAACTCAGACTGTCCGGACAGCCGAGTTATTGCCCACTCAGGATTGCTAACTTGGGAGTGTTATCATTAAACGTTTTTTGTCGCCGGACCTTTGTTGCTGCCTTAGCCTGCTAGAGGTGGAGACACATCGATGGGGACATCGCGGCTATCGATGTTTTCAAGACATGGCTGACATCGCCGTCGCCTTTGTTCGGTTTGTTCATTTCGATAGCCGAATGTATATATGTACATACATGCGTGCATGTGTATCTAACGCAAGGCGAGTCGAGTATTTCGTCCAAGCGCAACCGGTATTCAGCGCATCCAATGATATTCGATACATCTGTAACGCTTAAATAGTTGCTTTGACTTTGAATAGCGTACAAATATTGATGGGTCTTATAGTCCTTAATTATAGTAAATTTGTATATAGTATTGAATTGATTCTCGTTTAAACTGTCACATTGCTGCACTCACCATAGGTGCAGCTCATCATAAATTGCATGATGGAATATTTATTCCATGTAGTTCGTTTAAATAGCTCAGACAAAACGGTTGTTTTTCGGTGTTAAACCAAAATCCTTGCGATCCCAACTTATCGATCTTGGCCACAGCTCCTTGATCCCACAGAATTTGTTTTTACAAATTGACAAGTATATTCGAAGGCAACAGAGGAAATCAAGCTAAGAGCAATTCAATATTGTATTTGCCAGCCGAGTTAAATTAAATCAAATTGCGGATAAGAGATATATTTCAATAAAAAGCTACCTCAACGCAATCGAACTTCTAATATATGTATGTATGTAAGCTATATTGTCCTTTTCTTCTTAGAGGAAAGTCTTGCTAAAACTGCACGGATTTGATAGAGAAGTCAATTCAACTATCGAGTTGAACTTTTGTGTCTACAACAAATAAATTTTTAATCCCATTAGATTGATTTAACCATTATATTGAATATAATATTTACAACACAGTTTTTACCCGTTTTCGAAGTTTTGCCGGTGATGTTGCCAGTGTTTAAAACGCCAGGCTTTCCCTACGCGTTTCCAACAGTCTGTAGAATGTGTTTTTCAGCACTGGGCCGCCGTGTTCCACCACGCTCCTCAAAACATGCTCGACAGATTGAAATTTAACAATTTGGTAGGTAAAACCAATTAAAAATAGCAGCATGTTAAGAAACCATTGTCATATATACATAGATCATAGCCAATAAGAAGGTGATCCAGAAGGCGCGATCACAGACAGTTGGCAAGCTGGTTCAAAAGCTGAGAAAGACGAAAGATGTCCTGGCTAAGCATCCGGAGAGCGATAAGGAGAAGACGCGTCTGCGGAAGACCACAGAGTGCTTGGCGCAGTTGAAAGGCTTCAAATGCTTGGAGATGGTGCAGCAGTGCCTGCTCCAGGAGGGCACCAACCCCAATGTGGTCATTGCCAGTGAGCGCTCCACGCCTGAGGAGTTGTGCGTCGCCATGCTGCGGCTTAACAAACTGATGCACGGACTCGTTGACAAGTTCCTCGACACCCTGCAGCTGGACAGCAGCAAGGAAGCCGCGTGGCGGGAGGAGATCCTGGAGACGAGCAAGCGACGGGTCAAAATGGAACGCACCGAAGAGAAGAAGCGCAAGCGGAAGGAACTGAAGGAGCTGAAAGCTCAGGCCCGAAATAGACGGGAGTGGCTGGAGCAAAATAAAGCAGAAGGCGCGGAGCTGGAGGTCCCCTTGGCTCCGGAAATTGGGGAACCACTGAACGATTCAAAGCCTGCCGCCAAAGAGGAAAAGCCCGAAATTGCCCTCAAAAAGGACGCAATTAATCGCGAGGTTAAATTAAACAGCAGTAAACAAAGCATTAGAGATCGCAAGGAAAAGAAGCGAAAATCGCAAAGAGATGACAAACTATTAAAGGTTGACAGCGAGCCTTCCAAACCTTCCAAAATCCCCCAACCCCCTGAGAAAGTTGAATTCCCGCCACTAAAGCGACAACGTAGCGTTGGGAGCGAACAAGTACTCCAGAAAGATCGACCCACTCATGTGGAGGATCCATTCTTCATCACTGAATCCGGCCAGCCCTACTTGTCTACTGCGGTCGTGTTATCTGAGGATAATGACAGCGAAGCTGAAGAGGAACAGAGACTGCCGGGATTCAGGTTGAAAGAAGATAGGAAAACTGGCCCCCTTCATAGGCAAGCGCAAGCGGAAGGAAGGAACAGGCAAGAAGATGCAGCTAAATTTAATTCTCGGAAACAAACCGATGGTAGGCATCCTTCTTGGGTGGCCAAGCAGCAACAAAAAGGAGTGGAGGGCTTTAGGGGAAAGAAAATAACCTTTGACACTGAGGGAGAACCCGCCGAAGTGAAGGCTTCAAATACGAATACCGCCGAGAGTAGTCCCGCATCTTTAGAAGGCAAACACCCCTCGTGGGTCGCCAAACAGAAGTTTAAGCCTAAAATAGCCGTATTTCAGGGCACCAAAATTAAGTTTGACTAATAAACGGGTACGAAAATAGTAACGTTTCAGGATTTAATAACTAATGGGCTTAAACTCCAACCTTCGGCACATAATGGCCTCGGGCCTTGTCCTCGCTTCGCAGTTTGTCGATGTTCACATCCGGGAACTTGCGGCGCAACACCTCCAGGTCAAAGTCGGGGTTCCGGCGCAGGATCATCATGACCTCGTTGCGGGAACGACTGCAACAGAAAAGTGTATGTGAGCGCGGGATCTCTCTAGGGAATTCTTTAATCTTACTTCTTGGCTTTCCGCTTGGCGTTGTAGAGCTGCTCCCGGTACTTCAGGAGGAACCTGTTCACGGCTCGACCCCCAAAGCCCAAGTTGCGCGACTTTATCCATTTGAGGTTCATAAAGGGCGGGAGCACGTGCTCGCAACTCTTGTAGTTCACCTGCAGGCCAAATGCATTCTTTGCCGGCCGCTGCGGCCTCTCGCCGCTCTCCCCCGTCTCTAGCAGGTGGTAGGCCTTATTGCGCTCCCGCACAACCGTCTGCAGGTTGTCCATGGATATCTTCACCTAGGTAAAGGGAGCACAGGTTGAGTCATGGCTTCTCTTTGACACGCTCTTGCGGCGCACCTTGTCAATGCGCTCCGGGTTGGGGAAGATCTCCATTTGCTCGTTGCACTCGTGCTCCATCGTGAACAGCATGTTGCGCTCCTTGAGCAGCACATACCAAAGCTGGTGGAGCTCCTTGTTGGACCTGATGCGCAACTCGTCTAGCCGCCAGGCCCGACCCACCTTCACCTCGTTCTCGCTCCAGTGCTTCTTGTCGTCGAAGAACTCCATCAAAGCCTTGTCCGCTCGCATTGGCGAGGTGTGCATCTGACTGGCGTGCGGCGTGTGCATGGCGGCGGCACTACTTATTACATAAAAACAAATTGGTTCGTTCGCCGATGAATTGGGCCGAGGCCACTTTAGCTGAGTTTAGCCCACCTGAAGACCGGCAGTTGCTGCTTGGCCACGGCCAGTAAGCCCTGAACCGCTGTCGCTCTCACAGATCTAGCTAAATTAAAACATTTGACTATTGCTGACATTTTTCAAGACGGCTCTAGGCTGCCTGCCAAGTGTGGCTGTATGCGCGAAGCTACTAAAATAATACACTTTTTTTTTCGTGTTTTTAAAGGTCTTCGCATCGAGTTAGTTTAAATGAATACAATCAATTAAATTAACCGGGAACAATATTTTCGCAATGAATTTCAAAATACCGTACTGTAGGGTAGATTATTTTTAAAGTACATGCTGTGGCCTGATTGAGTTTTATTAATTTTTTAGAACTACAATCAACTCTCGAAGGTGCAATTTTGTATATGAGGCGCATAGTCGCCTCATTTTGTGCCTTTGCACATTTTATGTTATGCACGCATTAATTTCGGTTTAAGCAGACCTACCAAATTCATCATAAAGCGAACCCGCTCGCGGTGTATACTGCATGCCGGCCAACGGTCACACTAGTGCATGTGTAAGAGTTGTGCGCTTCGTGCTACCGAAAAATTTAATTTTTATGTACAACTTATTGACTATTTACGGCTCGCGAACCACTTAAAGCATTACCGAGTGGTCTCACAACATGAATTAACAAGATGTAAGTCGCTGTTCCCCAATGGAGTCTCCTATGAGGGCCGTTCTGGACGGGAACAGGAACGCCAAATTTTCTGCTTGGGTGTGTGCTAATGGCTGTGTGTGTGTGTGCTTGTGAGTGTTGCATTGGTGGTTGAGGCATTCCGTACACAAATCTAAATTGATAAAACTTTCGACAATGGCAGCAGAGTTCTCAATTGTCCAGCGAGCATATTAATGCTTATCAAGTTTGCATTTATCCCAACGGAATTGTGGAGTGCACTCCGTGGAAGATTCATTGAAGAGGCATAAAGAGGAGCAACAAATTAGAGCGCTTTAGTAGCAGGCCAGTGTTGCCGTGCTGCAACAGCAGCAGCGGCGAAGAGGCCGTTATCAGAGGCAGAGGAGTTGTGTGTTGCGGTCGAAAGAATTGCTCAACTGCTTCTTACGTTCGTCAATGGTTGCTCCCCCGCCAGCATTATGTAAAAACTGGCCTTTATTCAATTAAAAGGTCGCAGTGTGAATTGATTGATTAATTTGCCTCCCCGGCTCGGGGCAGAGGGGAGGAGTCGGCTGCTTGTCGCTTGTAGGGTTTTCCACACTCGATTTTCGTGTTTCCTCGTTTTTCTTTTCGCGAATTTCGTAAGGCCTCAGGTTGTTTTATGGTGAACGCCCAAAAACACAAACAAACCCATACGCTTGTGCACAAGTTTCTGTATGCCTGTTGTTGGAGCGCTTCTGGATTTTGTTTTGTTTCTTCATAGCAGTACCCAGGGGTTAACATCAAGGTGTCGACTCAATTATCCAGGCATTGCATTTGTCTGCGTCCGTATGCGAGCCACAAAGTGCTCGAGTCAATCGTCACCTATTGCTCCATATGTACGGACTGGGGAAATATTAATACCGTTTAATACGGTTTCTTTAAATATGTATAATCAGAGCGCTCTAACAGAAATCCCTAGTGCGACATTGGAGGGCAGTTTCTGACCCTATTCAGTAGGTATTCTATCACGCCGTGGCAATACGCCCACATTTTGCTTAAATACTGGGGTGCAAAATATCACTTCATTCAACAAGTACGGACAAACTGGCTTAGGAGCGAGCATTTCTAGAAGGTTACACAACTCATGTGGTGTTTGAAACACTTTCCTCGCCCTCATAAATTCGCACGACTCTCCTTGAATTTGAAGTATGGTTATTAAATTCTTTCAAACAAGCTGAAGGAACTATCATATAAATGAGCGAAAAATAATCATATAAATGATTAAGTTAACCTTTATGAAATTGGGAACTTATGTGGTACTGTTCCGGAAGAGATGGCCTCTTAAAGTGAATCACGGTCTGTGTTTTTAGTACACTTTCCTATACACATCTAGATTATGTTTCGCTTGTTGTATTATTTCCTATAAATTATGATCGATTTTCCGTCAGGATTTTTCCTTGCTTTTTCTGATTTTTTGTACAATTTGTACATTAAATTTATCCCTAAACTCACCCATTTTTTGAAAATTTTAATAGATACAGAAAAACTAATTGGACATTCTAATTCTAGGGATACCAGTTCAGCACAAGTTTATTTTAAAAATCGACGACTTCCCTCCGGAGCCCCGTAAACCGCGAAATTCTGTTACGCCCACTTTTGTTTGCAAAAATGACAAAAATGAGTTGCGTTGAATAAAAAAATTAAAAGTTTCTCCATAGAAACACTTTTCATACAAACACACACCTACAAAATAAATTACGAAAATTTGTTGCTCCCAAAAGAAGTTAGGTATTATATTGTGGCAAAAACCAGGTGAAACCGAGAACCGGGTATTTATAGTCGAGACACTCGACTATTATCGTTCTTATTTGTTTTTTTGTATGCTCCTTACTATCCTGGCTTTACAATTCAGGCCGCCACTGGGAGCCGGGTATTTATAACCGAGACACCTACATACCTTTAGAGATTCCTCCTTGTTTTAACTTAGTTTTAAATTATTTCGTTATGCTTGGTAATGTGGATGCAGTGAGTAGTTGTGCTGTATTCTCTTGAAGCTCTGCTCTATGTCCAATAATATGCGTGTGAATGGAAGAAAAAGCCAATGAAAATTGTTCGCCACATTACCGATAAATTTGCAACCGTTTGCAAATTGCGAGAATCAAACGAGTGGATATTGTGAGTGGACTGTAACAAGTCAGACCTCCGAAGACAGCAGCAAGAGAAGGAGCAGACACCTCCTCACAGGAAGCATTACCACAACTGCAGTTGATGTATCAAAAAAGGCTCAAAACAACATTTTTGTGTTTTTCTTTTCCTTTTCAAAGACCGACCGTAGCGCTAAAAATGTCTCAAAAAGAGTTAGCAGCTCTGGTTGCGTCTAGAACCAGTCGGAAGCGAACTATACCCTCCATCAATTCGTCGCCGACTACTCGCTTGGAACCGAAATCGATCATAGAAATACACATATCCAATGATCCAGCTTCTAAAAGAGCCTTCCGAGAGCAGGAGAATGCTGGTGAAACATCCGAAAACACAAGCAACGCTGCATTGGACATAGATAACAATCTAAGTCAGTTAACCGAGGAGGAAGAAAATCGCCACACGGAGTTCCGACGCAATTGCTCCACATTCTTACAGGACTTGCCTTGCTTCAAGATACGGCAATTTCAATCAGGCGCGGCTGTTGAATCTGATTTTGTCCTGGTTCCGAAGTGCCGGGAGTGTCGGAAGCGGACTGCGCCACTCTCTGAGAACGGGGACGGTAGTTTTGGCAACGACGTATATTGCCGATTTTATGAATTTCGACGATTACAATACAATGACAAAGGGGAGTTATGCGTTGCTGGATTTCCCAATCCTTACAGCGAACCGACACCTGAGGACTATGTAATTTGGCAGCCGGACAAAAATACTGCCCCTACGTGCGGCTACATGGATATACAGGTCTGCCGATATATTCTGCTCCATGCTGGTGATCAATTCTGTTACCTGTGGCGTCAGGAAGCCGAAGCCTTGCGTTTACACCAAAACCCTGACGACACTATAGCCTGGAAAAAAGCCGTTCAAGGCATCCGGGAGATCTGTGACGTATGCGACACTACTCTTTTTAACTACCACTGGACCTGTCGGACGTGCGGGTTCGGAGTCTGCCTCGATTGTTTTAAGGATCGAAAGGAGGGTCAGCGATTGCGACGTGTGGAAACGGCTCTACAAAAGGGGTGCGACGAGTATCACTGGATGCTTTGCACTGACCCCAATGGGACAGAGGCACACGCCCTCAGTAAGCTGATGCTGACGCAGATAATAGCGGGAGATGCTCTAAACGTGCTGGGAAGGATGTTGCACGAGGTGCGTACCCTATGGCAAGTGCCGCAGGTGTGCGGATGTCTGCTGAGTAAGCAGGCCGTGGATGACGCACAACTGAGTGAGCTCATTCAAGACATGATCAAGGAATCCCAGCTGAAGCAGCACACTAGCCTTTCCTCCCTGGCCACCGAGCAGAAGCTTCACCAACAACAGCGGCTAGAACTGCTGCACGCCAAGAAATTGGAGTTCGCCAGAGAGCGAGGTATAGACTACGTTCCAGGACGTGTTTGGACTAAGGAGACACTGGGAAAGGACCCGATAACTACGGCATTCGACAATTTTAAGCACATCAACTTCCTTAGAAAAGGTTTGGCGGGACTAAGGCGGTTCCTACCGCCGAGAGCCATGACTCTGGCTCATTCAACGCAACTTGCACCTGGTGTGCCGCACGAGTGGCTTTGTGACGGTAAGCTACTTCGCCTCACCGACCCTCTGCATCCGGACAACAGGGTGCTCTTTCAGGAGGTGTGGAAGTGCGGCCAGCCTGTAATGATCTCGGAGGTGGCGCGTTCTCTTAACTTGGATCTATGGCACCCGCAGGCCTTTTGTCGTGATTTTGGGGACAAGCCAAACGATTTGATTAACTGTCTAAACGGCAACTTGGTTCCAAACCAGGCGATGCGTCACTTTTGGGAGGGTTTCCAGTGTATAAAAAAGCGTCTCTGTGATGCCAACGGAAAGCCCATGCTTCTGAAGCTAAAAGATTGGCCCCCGGGCGATGACTTTGCCGAAATATTACCTACCAGATTCGCGGATCTGATGAGTGGACTGCCCATGCCAGAGTATACTCTCCGCACAGGAAACCTGAATATTGCCAGCAGTCTGCCCAAGATGTTTGTGCCACCTGATCTAGGTCCTAAGATGTACAACGCCTACGGCTCGGCCCTACATCCAGATAAGGGGACCACCAATCTTCATTTGGACATCTCTGACGCGGTGAACATAATGGTGTATGTGGGGGTTCCACAGGATGAAGAGGACAATAAGCCGCAATTGGCAGCCACTCAGAAGGCTATTGCCCTTGGCGGATGCGATTATATCACGAGGGCTCGATGCCAATCTGCAGACGCTTTGCCTGGAGCCCTATGGCATATATTTCCCGCTCGAGACGCTGACAAAATTAGGGATTTGCTCAACCGCGTGACTCTAGAAAAGGGTTTTCGCCTGGAGCCAGACCACGATCCCATTCATGATCAGAATTGGTATTTAGATGACAAGTTACGGGCTCGATTATTTAAAGAGTACGGAGTGGAAGGACATCCCATTGTCCAATGTCTGGGAGACGCTGTGTTCATACCCGCAGGAGCACCTCACCAGGTCCAGAATTTGCATAATTGTATAAAGGTGGCGGAGGACTTTGTTTCCCCGGAGAACATTACGCATTGCTACCATCTTACCCATGAATTTCGGAGACTGTCACACTCCCACACGAATCACGAGGACAAGTTGCAGATCAAGAACATCATATATCATGCCATCAAGGACTGCTGTACCATCCTAACAAGGGCTCTGGACGAGCGAATCGACGCAGAAATGGCTAAGATAACATAAATATTTGCTTGTTTTCCTAGATATTTTCCAATGATTTTTAATGTTTATGTAAAAGATTGTCGTCCTGTCGCAAAATTATAAAACTAATGTGTTTATTAATCAAAATTTGTAATTATTCCTAAACATCTACAATCTCATTCAATAAATATTTAAATTTCACCTATAAAACTTGTTTGTCTGTTTGTCGTTAATATATATATTTTTTAATATTCTTGAATAACGGAAATGGTTGAACAAATTCTTTCAGAAAGCGAAGAACACAAAACTAACTCTAAGCCGACAAAATTAAACCCCCGCTTGCGATATACGTCCGTACTGACGAAGGAACTTGATGATGCAGTGTTTACTCCAGGCAGGCAGTAGCATCGTACGCATCGTACAATCGTGCTACACATGAACCTCTTAGGTTCTGCCTAGGAATTTAAGTCAATTAAAATACCACAAAGCCTTTTACATTTACTGCGAGTGTTGACGAAGGAAGACTATATACCTAATCCACTCCCTGGGAACGGAGTAAATAGAAATCAAGCAACATGACGGTGGATTTTAATGATTATTTTTGGGTACTTTCGACCTATAAAACATATATTCGGTCATATCTAAGTCAATTATTTACAGGGGGAGAAGAATAATGGCTACGACGTCTTGTATCACAACATGAAGTTTGGCCTTGTGGCCAGCAAGGAGTTGTCCGAATTTCTGCGCGAAAAGTCTAGCATCGAGGAACAGAATTCGAAGATGATGTCCAAGCTAGCTCACAAGGCCGGTACGTTAAACAGCACATTTGCCCCCGTCTGGACAATACTGCGGACATCAGCGGAAAAGCTCTCCACGCTGCACATGCAAATGGTTCAGAAGTTGACGGAGCTGGTCAAGGACGTGGCTAAGTATGCCGATGAGTTGCACAAAAAGCATAAGTCGGTCAAAGAGGAGGAATCGCAAACTCTGGAATGCGTTCAAGCCATTCAAACGTCGACGGTTACAGTCCAGAAGTTGCGAGATCTTTATGCCAGTAAAGTTCAGGAGCTGGAGAAGCTGCGCAAAGACAACGGTTCACATAAGGATTGCGAAAAGCTAGAGGCCAAGCTGAAAAAGTTGCAAGAGGAGTACAAAAGCTTAATGGATAAACACACGCCTATTAAGAACGAGTTCGAGAGGCGCATGACACAGACATGCAAAGTAAGATCATTGGGTTTAAGGCATACCCTCAGATGACAAATTGACGTATGTTTTCTATAGCGTTTCCAAGAGATCGAGGAGGTGCATCTGCGACAAATGAAGGAGTTTCTGTCCACCTATCTAGAAATGCTACAAAACAATCACGACATGGTTGGTCAGGTTCATTCCGATTTCAAAAGGCAATTTGTCGACATGTCGGTGGACAAGCTTCTGGAACAATTTGTGCTCAACAAATACACGGGACTGGAAAAGCCAGGTAAGACGCAGATTAACTACGGCTCGATATAAAGGCAGTTCAGTTCATTGTATATCATAACAATGGGTTATATTATCGTTATCTTACAGAAATGCGTGAATTGGAATACGTAGCTTTGTCTAGTGGATTACGACTTCAGCAACCGCAGGCCTCTGCCAGCGCGTCGAACTCGAACTCTGCCACGAGCATTCAGGCAGCCCTGCGGGCTAACAGCGCGACAGGGGCCGCCTCCGGTAGCACGGTTTCAATGGATCAGAGGGGTGACACCGTAGGAGGGACTTCGTTGGGAAGCGGGAGTGTGGCTAGCGCTTGTGTCCCCTATGCCGAAGACCCCATTCTTGGTGCTTTGGGATCGCCTCGTCCCACCTCACCGGACATGCTAAGTGCCAATGTGGCGACGGCAGGCCAAGCACCAACAGGCAGTGCCGCCTCTACGGTGAAGAGTCTGCGGTCGTGGTTTCTGCCGACGACGAAGCAGCAGCATCCCCAGGCTGTCGGAAATTTTGGTATGACCTCCGGGTACAACACCCCCACCGCTACAACTGCAGCAAATAGCAGCACCAACAATCTAGACACCAAGAATACCACAGCAACAACTACAACTACAGCTGGCACCAATAATCTCACCACCAATATCACCAAAAATTCCCCTAACTCAGAGGATACTAGCAGTCAAGGTTGATTCTATTTAATTTTCTTTGCTTTCTGTATTTGTATTATTGGAAGGAGTATCGTTTCTTCTACAAACCAATCCTTTTTGTCCGTGTTTAGATGTATTCGCTAATGTATTTACCTACATTTTATAGAAGCTCACAGCAATTCTTCTTTCACTAATATTTTCGAAATTGAATTGTTCAATTTAACATGGTTGACAAGAACTTCAGCAACGTATAAACAAATCTATACTTTCTTAATTATTTTACGTCTAATTTATACTGTTCTTGAATTTCCTTGGCCATGCATTTTGAGCTCATTCAATTTGAACTATCCCACTGTACATACATAGTGTAAAACATTTTTGGTTTATACTCTACTTTTAATTTTATTTTAATGCGTCGGATTATACACTCAAACACCAGCCAATCAATGATAATCCGTCAATGATGAATATACAAGATGCATATACATACAATGCACATTCTCAGAAACACACAAGCTAAAAAGCAAATAAAACTAACCACATCACTATTTTCTCTATGCTTCTCCCCATTTGTGACTATGTCATGGTTTGCCATCCTCATCGTTCACCTGCCTTCACAACACCTATTCCAATACATAACCTCGTCCATGCACCACTCGATTAATCGAAAGCAAAACTTTAGATCAGCCACAGCTACAGCCGGCAGAGACCCTAACTCCGACTGCGACCACTGGCAAAAATCAGTTGAATGCAACGACGAGTGAGCAACAGCTATCGAAATCATTAAATGATCAAGACCGTCTCCAAAATGCATCGGCAGCAGCGCCCTCATCGACAGTAGCCACAGCAGCAACATCCGGCTACGCGACAACGTCCAGACGTGCAACGTCACTTTTAAATATATTCTCATCGCACTCTCAGGGTAAATTATTCATGAACGTAAACGAAATCGATTTCCCTCGTCCATCCCGGGACTCTGTTTGGACCGAGTTTTCTTTTGGTTCCATATAACCACCTCTATAACCATATAAAAATGCATGTTTTTAATAAGTTAACTATGAGGCTTTCCCGTGTGCACAGCTAAATGTTTCGATTATTTAAGAATGTAAGGTTCTTTACGGCGGTGTTTGAGTTCTAAGGAATCAGTTACCTTTAAGTTTCTACTATAAACCTTTGTCCAATCGTAAGCTTCTACTCTCTATATGTATCAGTACCCTGGCACTGTTATGTTCTGGTGCCTCTTACCCGGAATCAGTGCTCAGGTGTACTGCCCGTTACTGTCGATCCCTTATTAGTCCCTCATTATAATCATTATATTATTACACCAAAACCAAAACTAATCTGACGAAAATTTCACCGGCAGTCTCTGGCATTTTACGAAGTCGTCGCGACAAAACGAAGACAAAAAAAGCAAAAAAGAAGAAGGATAACGAAGCCGCCGAGCATATACAGGAGGAGCGTCTCACCAGGTAGGTCAAATGGTTCATCTCTCGCATTCCTCACGCTGTACAAATGTCTTTTTAGCGTGGAGCGGGATAATACGTTGCTGGAGTACGCAGACCATGGTCGTAGCATGAAGACGCAGAACTCTAGCGGTAGCAGCGCAGGCGGAGGCCTTGCCGCCTTGTCGGTCACCTCGGCGCAAGGCAGTGTCGATTCGGCAGGCGCCAGCAGCATGGGCGGTAGCGGTGGAGCTGCCGGCGGAGGCGGAAGTCTGCCGAACGCAGGTTTCCTAGCTATTTCCGGTTCGACCCCTGCGCCGGGGTCTTCAAATTCCACAGGTGCGGGCTACGAAGTGGATGAAGAAGGCTTCAGCATACAGCCTGCCAAAGAAATCGCTTGGGAGGAAGGCCAGGATAAATGTAAGCATTTTCCTAAATTGTAATTTTATCGTATAAATACCAAAGATTCGATTCTAGCTGGTAGTTTTTATTCGGACTCGGATACGGACTCTGACAACGATAAGCAGGAACGTCGAATTCATGTAAACATTAAGCCGTTGAAAAATGGTCAGGCTCCGATGTCGGCAAGCGTGGATGAACTACGGGCCACCGTGGAAAACATATCATTGTCGCCCACTGGAGCTTTTTCGGTGGGATATAAATTCAAGCAAACATTATAGTTACTACAACATATTTAAATATTTTGCACAGCATCACAGCCAACAACTTCAGGGCGCCCGAGGAGCCCCGGCCTCGCGGCAGCAATCACCGGAGATATCTAACGCCTCCACGCCCACGGCCAGTGTTCATCCTTATGCTCCGCTGCAAAGCCCTACGCTGTCTAACAACAACAATGTTTCAAATAACACGAGCAACAATCGCTACGCGGACCTAGGGGATATATTTTCAGAGCTAGGCGACATGAGCATGTCGGCACCCGCATCAGCAACACTTGGCAAGACGCCCGGCAGGCAAATTCCAACCCCCACATCGACGTCCACCGGCGGCAGTATAGCCATTCCAAGGCCACCGTCGCGACGCTCCGACATGATCGCCATTGGGCCGGTATCGAGTGGAACCGCCCCTGGGCGCGGCCGTATGTCGCCAGCGCCCGTAACAGCTATGAATCGAGCCGAGAGTATTGGGAGCCTGGAATTCCGTACCGCTATAGGGGGAGTGGGCTCCTCGCGGGGACCTTCACCATTAACGATTGGTATTTCAGACACCATACCTCTGGCGGTGGCCTTCCACGAGATTATCCACGCCTATTTTCGGGGCAGTGACGAGTCGCGCTGTCAGGTAAAGGTTTCTGGTGACATGATGCTATCATTCCCAGCCGGCATTGCCGGCCTCTTAGCAAATAATCCAAATCCAGCCAAGCTGGGCTTTCGCATTAAGCACGTTCAGAATCTGGAGAACTTGGTGCCAAATGGCAAGCTGGTGCAAATGTAAGTAATATTTCCTACGGTATCACAAACTTTGTACAGAGATTTCTTTTGACTGCAATCTTTTACAGAGATCGTCAGCAATCGAGCTCATTAAGCACTATGTTGGAGTTTAACATGGGTGCTTTGACGGCGCTGCTTCGAAGGCAGGCGGAGAACAATCCAACAGCCTCCTACTTTAACGTAGACATACTCAAGTACCAAGTGCGCACCAAGCCGGGGGCTAGCTCGTGTCCATTCCAGCTGGTCAGCTACTGGAAGTGCGAGCCCACCTACACGGCCCTCAAAGTAGACTACAAGTACAATAATCATGCCATGGCCAACGCATCACCTCTTTTAAACGTTACGCTCTCGGTGCCCGTGAATGGATCAGTGCGAAATGTCCAATCAAAGCCGCATTCCGCTTGGTAGGATTAGTTTGGCAGAACTGTTTGTGAAAAAATACACATCCTTGGGGCATTTTCAGGTTGGGTGAATCGAACCGACTAGTGTGGAACTTTACGGATATATCGCAAAACTCACAGGACGGCGGGGTGGGCACCTTGCGCGCCCGGCTTGAGCTCAACGACGGACCATCAACCCCTGCGCTCCTAGTCACCCAATTCAACTGTGAAGGCACCACACTCTCTGGAATCGAGTTCGAGCTGCAGGGCAGCGGGTATCGCCTGTCGCTAGTTAAGCGTCGTTTTGTTTCCGGTAAAAAGATTTGCGGCAGTAATTGTGGTATCTGGAAATACTTGTTCTTAATCGCTTTGCAGGGAAGTATGTATGCGAAGGTGATGGTATTCGAAGCGGAGCAACGCCCACACCTCCATCGGCAGGATCCACCAGCCCGTATTCGGCAAAGTCAAATTAGCCTCTTCCTTTAAAAGACAGCATGTGAATCCAGAAACGAAAATGGCAATATGGCAATAGGCTCGTGAAAACATAGAGAAATTTTTGTAACTACGCGTAAATGATATAAACCCGTATAAAAGCATACCAATATGTATGATTAGGAAAAGGCGTACTAGGTCCTTTGGAGCATCTGGGAACTTCAATTCTGTATAAATAAGAATCCGGCCACAAAATCAATAGATTCACATTTTTTCAAAGTCTTACATAATTTATCATAACAACATTCAAATTGATTTGCGTGATTAATTTTTAAATTTGTTTCCAAGCTTAATCTATGTGGATTTCCGAAACTAGAATAAAATTAGGTATGGTGTCTTTTATGTATTCTCGTGTAATCGTATCCTGTTTTTGACGCGTATTGTTAACTAAATTTGTCTTTTGCGGGTCCGAACTAGGAGGTCCTGTGAAGTGTGGATGTATTATTTGTTATATATACGTATATTATTAACATTTATTTATTATGTTTAAAAACGAATATGATAAAACGATTTCAAAACACACCGAACGTTATTTTTATGTTCACTTTTGTATACACAACCAAATCAAAATGTATTAAATGTAAGATATAAAAACCCCCTCTTTGCGTATTTTGGTATTTTTATTAATTTTTAAGTAGCAATGCCTTCAAACAGTCCTTTCACTCACCTTTTTCGTCAGTATTTAAACCGATCTTCATTAATTAATGTATATAGCACAAAAGAGCGTAACAAATAGGTTTCAGATTAGTTGTGGCGCTTGTCACCTTCATATACGAACAAAAATATTCTGTTTAAATTCAAATAACCATAGGAAAAAAAAATTTTTTTAATTTTATTAGTAAGGCATACATAAAATTTTATAACTTATTTTTTTTCTATAATAAAAAAGGCATTGGTTGCAGTTACTGTAATGCGATGACGTCACTTAGCCACAAATGGATACCAAGGTCGACTCGATGAACGCGTTTCCATTTCACTTGGCACACTTGACTGTAGGCTGCTGTAGACGATGTTTTATTTCGTATTTCCTCTGCACTTAAAGTCGCCTTAAAAAAAGTATTTTTATAAATGTATCTATGTATGTACGTATGCGTATGTTTAAAGCAGGCGAAACCAATGAGGGAAAGGGTGACTGACTGACTGCTGCTCCCGTCGGATTACAAACACTTTTCCACAACTATTTTTGAATTGTTTGTTGCATGACCGTTGTGGCCAAACGATAAGATTAAATTTTAGAGTTCTACGATAAACGGCAAGTGTAAACTGTAAACATACACGACACACATATAAATTTGTTCCAAAAATCAAACCAATACGACACGAATTGAGTGTTTAAAACATTGCTTTTATTTATGTTGACTTTGCTTTGATTTAGTAAAACTTACTCCTGAAACACAAATACGCGTACACGAAGGTATTACTGGTATAAGAAATTTCTAAATTTGCCTTAGTCATTTTAATACTATTAAACATATAATTCATTTTTTTTAATAGCGCACACTGGCTCCTAACATACGTGTATACGTACGTATACACATTCAGAACAAAAATATTATATATACACACCGTTTGACTTGGCTAATAAACGCCTATACTTGGCGATCTATTTAGATTCAATCTCCGCACAGTGGAACGGAAACATTTGGGGATTTGGAAAATATAGAATATTCATGGACTTGTTTATGCCTTAACGAGCACGTTTATCTTGGGAAGTAGACCAACATGTTATCAGGTAAAAAGTTTACTAGTTCCACTGTGCGCCTTGTCGATTCAAGTTGGTAATACGAATTTGTACATATGATTTAGATTTGCCAGAAATATTTTTAACTTCTGAGAGGGTATGCGTGGGGAAACAATCTGCGGCTGACATCATTTTCCGTTAACATCTGTGTTTTTTAGGTAAAACGATTATTGAACCGAAAGTAAATACACCTTACTTGGCATTGCCTGGGTGTAAATTCCATTCGCCTGAAACGGTTAAAAAGGTGTACAAGGTTAAAGAATTTTAACTAACTAGTTTTTTTTAACGAATTCTCATTACACTAGGGCGGCTTAAAATTTTAATTTTTATTTTCTATTATTCGTGTAGTGTTTAATCGAAACAGATGGAAAAACACATGTACTATGAACATAAGGCGGCTCTTCCGTTTTTTTTTTTTGTAATTTGGCATACGGTTGTTCTGAAATGCGCAATTTGCGCACGCCTGTATTTAATTTTTTTACTAAACGCCAACATACGAAATGTTTAAGCATTTGTATTATAAATACACGTGTATTTGCCATTTTAAACCTATATATTCTAATGAAAAATTCCACATGTTTAGAGATGGTGGCGATCTTTTTTGGCACATTCGAATCCAAGTAGTCGGAAATGTGCTTTCAACTATAGCATCTCTGGACTGGCTTATACAAAGAATATGCACTTATTTGCATACATATGTATGTACAAATATATGTTTATAAAACAATAGAATCGCGCCTCAATTATATATAGTAGCGTTATGGGCTTATCGAGCGACCTCTACATACGACCGTGAAATCGAAAAACTAATAAAACTGAATGAAATTCCAATGGGCATAGGTGTGGTCCCCTTTTGGTAATGAAAAAATACTCCCTCTCCTACTAAACACCGAAATTTTATTTCCATTGCCAAAAGGAAATCCGAAATATTGGCCAAACACTTCGATATACACATTTTTGTGTGCACGTTTTATAGATAAGCACCCTTGGGGTGTGCTCGGTAGTACATGTATATGGAAATCGTTCGAATACACAAACAAATACCCAGGCCGAGGCATTATGTAAGGTAAACAAATTATGAAGGCGAAACGGAGAAGTGAAGAAAACAGACACGATTTTTATGGCATTTCAATTTAGAGCGGACACCAATGCTATTAGGGTGACTACCCACCAAACCGTATTCATTCCATGAGAGACTACTGTATCCAGCAAATTCTTTCAATGTCCTTTGAAAATTGCGGCCTGTCACGCTTCTTACCTGCTAGGGTGTGCTTCGCTCTGACCAAGTCCATCTACCTTCTTCTATAGAACGTAGTTTTGCAGCTTTTCGGTGGGCAGCGTCCGATTGGCAAAGGAGACAATCGCCGCCGCGGGTTGGCTCACGGACAGGTCGCAGAACACGTGGCACTGGTTGTCCGTAGAGCTATGAGACCGACGCGCCACAAATGCGAAAATGGTCTTTTTGTCGGAGTCTGCTTCGTTGTTCCACATCCGGCTCTCCGGATCAATAGCGCAGTGGGAGATAACATCTGCCGTGTAGTGTTTTCGGAAGAATTTTTTTCGCGTGTTGTCAGTGAGTGTTATACCATGGGACGACACCTTAAAGTGAACCTCTGTGGGCTGCGGGGCCGGCTTTTGGCTATACATTTGCCGAATGGCTTTGCGGATGGCTTCGTTTCCGGTGAGCGACTCCGTGTCGCAAGAACACAGCCACAGTACATTGGTGGCAGCACCATGGGCAAGCAAGTGCTGCTGAGCCGGTGTTGCGGCATGCAGAGGCGGGACTATGTCCCGATCGGGCAGCAGTAGAAGGCAAGGCAGCGCCAGTTGACTGATGGAATGCTCGAAGACCAGCGCAGAAAGCGAGGTAAAAACTGGCTCATTGTCGCAGCCCTTCAAATGCACACCCCCCGGGGTGGGCTCGATCAAAAAGTGGCGCACCAGCTCCTGGGATCCGGCAGGGGGCTGGGCCACTCTTAGTACCAAGCCGTACGAGTCCTTGTAGGTGGTGGAGTCTCGGACAAGGAAAGTACCCGGCGGCGCTGCGGCCAACTGAGCTATGGCATCCTCGCGTGTAATATTTGGCTTGTACCAGTACTTGGCTGAACTTCTGGCGAACCTAACCGAGTCGGCAGCCACCTCTATTGGAGGCAGAGCTGCTACTCCCCGGCGCGGCCCTGTTTGGTAAATTGACTCCGGTGGCACCTGGGACGGTAGTCCTCCCGAGGATGGTCCAAATGGCGTTCGCGGCGTGACCGGAAAGGCAGGCGTTTCTGGCCTACTGGTGGGACTAGGCGTCATCTGCTGATGGCCATTGGTATTTGGGTTGCTCGCTCGTTTTGTGCTGGTGGCATAGATGGGCACAGATGCTGGCACCTCCGGCATTGGCGAGGTGGATGTGGAGAGATCGCGTCGAGTGCGCGTGAGCGTCTCCAGGTTGCTTTGGCCATAAATAGACGCCAGTTGCGGTTCTACTTCTCGTTTGTGGGTCGTTGTTGTCGCTTCCAAGCTGTTAATTGTGTGATAATTGCGTTCTATGGCCGATGAGGCCAGCCGCCTGTTGACCACACCATCTGGCACATCCTGGTACAATCTCGTGTCCTCGACGCTAATATTCCGCGTGTTATAGGGGGCTGAACTCGCTACTGGCAACGACGTGCACTCCAGATCTCCAAGGTTCAGGTTGAACTCAAAGTCGTAGTTGTATTTACTGGGCTTTCCGTGGGAAAGGGTGTTCCTGTAACCGTTACCCGGAGTACTTCCGCTTTTAAATCCGTTGCAATTTTGATAGTATTGACGTTGAGGCGGGGTGGGCGGAACAGTTTCCCGCTCCCTGTATTCGTTCAAAACCTTCTCCCGACGCTCGCGTAGCAGCTGCTCGAAGTCGTCTCTAAGCGGGGTCGGTGTGGAACTGCCAGACCTGTAGTGGTACGTGTTGGCAATGGTGTTGGCGTTGGCGTTGGTGTTAGCATTACTAGACCTAGTGGGAGGTGATGCGCCTTTGCCCAGCGTTTTGCGCACCAGTAAAGGGCTCGTTAAGCGGGGTTGGGGCTTTATCATGTCACTAGAACCACTTCCGATAGTGGCGTTGGCATAGCCAGACGGAGAGCCATGGGTGTCAAAGTCTAGGAAACTATCCGCTCGTGGCGTTGGCGTTTTGCGCAGCGGCGTGGAAGTTTTGGCAATACCATAGCTAAAAGGCAGCGAATTCTCGCGTGCGTGATAAGGAATACTGTTTCCATTTCCCTGGCCGCTCAAATGGTCATTGCCGTCGCCGTAACCATCGCCAGCTCCGGCTCCATTTCCATTCGGGTTCACCTGCCCATTACCATGCACATTCACATTATAATTTTTATAGTAATTATTGTTATTATTGGCACCGCCGTTGTGGTGGTACTGGTACTGGTATTGGTACTTGTGATCGGACGCAGTAGCGCCATCTTCGCACGGCGACCGCATTGTTTCGCGAATTCCAAAAGACTGATTCTGATTGGAAATTCGACGAGCAACCCAGAAGATACAGACGAAAGCAAAAAGTGAGATTCAGCGTTGGCGTTCGCTCTGCTCTCCGTCCTCGCTCTTTCGTTTCTTGGCCAACAAACAACAAAATAACCTCCGCAATAGGTACAGTGGCACAAAACTGGGGGCAGGCATGTGCATTATGAGAAAATGAGCAAATGGATTAACCATTTGCATCCCTTTATACCAAATGATCATGACGATTTGTATTTAAAATTGTAAAAAAAAATCTTTTTGCAGGAACACGAAATGTTACTTAATGGTTTGTTTTAATTGATAGGCACAGTTAAAATATGAAAACAATGTGTGTATAAAATTCACAATGTTTAAGTGCACAATATAAATTAACCATTGAAAATATTTTTTAAATATGCATATTAGCAAAATGGCATTATTAAATGATGGTGTTTTCACATTAGCCTAACCCTCCAATATATGTTTTTTATTTTATTCAATCTAAGCAATTTACTGTTGGACAAAATATTAAATCAAATATTCTTGTTCCCTGTCGATTTCTTGTATCTGCCTTGTGAAATCGCAGGCAAAAACATCATTTCTAAAATAGAACTAAAATTCTCAATCTCAATAAATATTTTAATGCATGCACGCCCATTGTAAGGCACTCGTATACACAAATGTATGAGCACCGTACACACATGGCGCGATGTAAAGGTGTTGGATGGCGAGAGCCCGAGTCGCTAGCGCTCTAGAGAGAGGCAGCGGTGATGTCATCCATACAAACTCACACGCTCGCACGCACACACTCATATGGACGATCGGACGATCTGAAGCCGAACGAACTAATCAAAACAAGCGATCGAAGCAATTGGATCACGGAATGTCAATCCCAATCAAAGAACCCGCATATTGCAGTTCTAATAAGAGGCATAAACGCATGCCAGAGTGTTTGCTAATGTGCAGCCATCGGATAGGAAGGCAACCGAGAAACAGGTGTGGGGTGACCCACAGATATTTTGGGCGGTACCGATCTGCACTGCTGCCACCCTTCTTGCAAGACAGAATCACAATCCGTAGACAGACACGTTCCCTAATCACCTCCCCGAGTGCAGCTTCCTGCCCCGCATTGGTTTTCGATAAAGTTGAGCGGACGATCGACTGGCTTGCCTTCAAACGGGAACCCTTATCAATGAATTGCGGCGTATTTCCCCCAACAGGTTTAGGTTGCACTTTCCAATGAACTTTTGCGGCCATTATTATGTTTGTACATACATATGTAGTGTGTACCACATACATATGTATGTATGTACATAGAAAAAGCTAACAGACTCACGAGCGCTCAAACATAATCATTTTTGATTTCTCAACATTTTCTCGTAGAAAGTGTCGTGTGGGCAACACAAAAAATATCCACAAGGCAACAAGGCCAAAGCAGTTACAACTGCCACTGCCACATGACGTCAGTGGGACGAAATTAACACAAAACATTTGTATGAATGTATGCACATGTACATATACATATGTGCGTGTACAAAATACAATAAAGGAAAAATTTCGCGTAGAAAAATCCACGCCCCGCAATGCTCCCCTCCGTGTGGTAGGATCTGCTCCAGCATCCATTTGTGGGTGGTTCAAACGTGTTGTGCGCTCTCCCATCTATAGTATTCTCCCAGCATGACGGACACACAAAGAGAAATTACTGTGCAACGAATTTGCAGTCATTGACACTAATAAAGTTTAATTTTCTTTGCGATTATGTATTGAATATGACATAAAAATATTCTTGCTTTAGGCCGTACATACATGTACTATAAAATAATTTTATTATTGCAGCATACAAAAAATTGACAAGCAATCCTTTTATTTAATTGTACATGGGGTTCTTTGCAAAATGAAAACATTTTATGTAATGTTAATTTTATTTCTGAAAACGCCTCGGTTATTTTGCTTCATTGGCCTCCGTTGTCTCCCTACTTGGTAACTCGTTTACCTTTTTATTTTTTTTCGCTTCTGTTGCTCGTAACACTTTCGTCAATGGAAGGCATATGCTCTGAAAAGTATAGATTTCGAACCTTTAAGTAAATATTATTTTCGTTTACCACTAAATACCTATAAGAAATATGGTAAAAAATATTTTGCCTCTGGTTTTCGATCTAGAAAATAAAATTTGAAAAGTATATAATTAAAAAATCATATTTGCTATGATTTCCTCTTTATATTTGAGTCGTTTACAAACTGGTTTTGTTTCGTTCTATTATGGATTTCCGGAAACCTGCATTCTTGTTTTGAAGATATTTTAAAATATACGCTTACAATTCGTAGCAGATCCTCACACTAAATTCACTTTTTCATTGACACCAGAAACTGAAATGACAAAACCGAAACTGTTGGAAATTTTGTTTCCCAATCTAAACCACCCTGTTGATTTTATTATGTTCATTTAATTTTATTGAATTTTTGCGAGTTATTACAAAACGGAAAATTTAAAATAATTCAATAAACTTTAAAAACTCACGCCTATCGTTGAAATACCACTTACAAAGGTTTTTTAATACTACGTTTAACTGATTTTACATTTACTGAAAGAGGGAGTATTTCGAGTTTGGTTTACAAAAATGTGAAAATAATAACACATTAAAATTGCATAAATTCTAGTCAAGTGTATATGTTAAAGTACGTCGTACATGTTGGTTTTGCATTGTTTCGGAGAAAATTTCATGCATAAAAGATTTCTTTCGTATTTTGTTATATTAAATTTGTTTTGTTGTAATAATTTTGGAATTATGCATATGTTATAAATTTTATTGCATTATATGTAATTAAATATATATAACGTACATCACAGCAAAACTTTATAATTGTTTGTGTTATTTTTTTGTTTTATACTATAAATATACTTTTATGGTAAGCTTTTGATTAGTTTTTTTTATTCCTTTTTTATTTATAAATACAAAATTAGGGGGCTTAGAAAAAAAATATTTAATGGAAATACCTAGCATTAGTGCTGTCAGTTCGGGATAGTAGAAGGATAGTTTTAAGAACAAACTCAAAAACCTAAATGATCGAAACCGGATAAAAAATGATTGATTCGATTCGTTTTCGCATAGCTTAGTTGATTGAATTATTTTTCAAATATGCATACATAGATGAGTTTACAAATACTTCTATGTCTGTGCACGTATAAAAGGTCATCAATTTATGTATGTATATAGAATATGTTATGTACTCTACATATACGATGTATGTATATAATTTCTCTTATTGGGACAGAAAAATAAAATGTTATCTTGGATTTCGTTTATCGTTCAGTTGATCTTCCTACTAATATAATTCTAGAAAAGCACAACACCTTTACAATGGTCTTTTGGAAATACCATTTATATAGATTAAAAATAAATACACATACGTTTTTAATATATACTAGGTATCAAGATTTCAGTAATGTATAGCATATAGATTAAAAAATTTTTTTTTGGGACAGGAGCCTGGGCATTTGAGAGAAATGGGGCAACAATCGCTATAAGCAACGCAAATTCTATACTTTTACTGCTGCATTCCTGAAAAAGGACAATTTAGCTTTATGAATATCAATTCTCACAATAAATCAATGCTATCCATATATTTATATATATGCTATAAAAACTTGAGTTAGTTTCAATGGTTTTTAATACGAATGGAGGGCAGGAATCATTTCAATTTACTTGTTCATCTCTCGTTTGTTTTAGTTCCATGTTAATTGGTTATATGTATGTATGCATATCGATCGATGCTTGAATATCGATACCTAATGTATGATACATGTACACGCATTTATAGTAAAACTGCTTACTCGTATTCTTTCGCCATGCTCAAGAGGCTAGTGCACGTATATAGATGATTTT
This sequence comes from Drosophila ironensis, assembly GCA_021223825.1. Lineage (NCBI taxonomy): Eukaryota > Metazoa > Arthropoda > Insecta > Diptera > Drosophilidae > Drosophila > Drosophila ironensis. The sequence goes on from JAJJHQ010004697.1 coordinate 7,345,746, forward strand.
GATCGTATAATAGGAGAAATTCTCTATGTATTTGTAGGTTTGTGTCTAAATTTGTTTGTATGCATATAAGTATGTATGTCTGATTCACGGTTACTTTAATTATAATTTCAAGTTTACCCCTATTATATTTTTGAATAGACAAGTCACATTGATTCAAAGATTTACATTAATGTATGTTTATGTTTTTCATACGAATAGAGCTACAGACATTACAGTTCACAAGGCAAGAATACTACGCAATTGTAAGGGCAAATAAGAGGGTGGTCAGACTCGTCCCAGACCTGAAAGCATTTATTAGGTTTTATTGCACACAAGTATAAGTACTACAAATAAATTAGTAAGCCCACCGAAATACAAATGAACATATAGTGCATATGCTTTGCATTTATGCCTGCATGCAAGCCCCTGCTGTTTTCTTCCTTACGGGTTACTGCTAAAAGTGTGTGTATATGGATCTACTATATGGTTGTATATAGTAAGTATACTGAAACGCAAATCGTCGCCCAATTATCTGGTTAAGTCGATTTTAAAGATTGCTTATATGTTTCAAAGTTAGTTGCTTCAGATTTTTCTAGTTACTAATTCTCGAACAGTAGAAACAAAAAAATATATGTATGTATATGTATTTTGTTCTTTTAATTTTAACGATACGTTTGCCTATCTTTTATTTTTATTTTTTTTAGTGCAAGAAGAAGAACTTCTTCAGTGGGTTCAGTTCGTACAATTAGTATAAAATGCTTTGCAATATATTTATTATGTTTTTTTTATATGTCTGTGTAGATTCACTTTTAGGAGTAAAAATGTAAGTTTAAAAATAATTTAAATTAATAGTTCATTAAATATGCCGGAAATAAGCGGCAAATATTAGAACAAAACTCATGGCAATAAACAACAAACATAAATATTGACGTACATATATAGGTTAATTTAATGAATAATATTTTATATAATTATAGAGTTAAGTATATGTAAACACGTAGGCATGTGGACAACTAAAAAACAACAAACACCATTTTGTTCGGGATTAGGCTTCTGAAGTCCCTTACAATGCGATTCTTGATCTACGTTTTTATAATTATTGAATCGCTTGGATTTGGCATAGATTTTAAAAGCATATAAATTTTTACAAATTCTTCATAATCGATTATAGAGTATTTTGTAAAAAGGATAAAGAAATTAACATGTGTAAATCTTGACTCTCCTATACCACAATATTATTATGATAATTATATATTTAGTCAAATTCCTGGTGGTATGCTTATATGGATTAATTCTAATGTCGGGATCCATTACTAACATACAAAGTAATGTCTACGATAATCTACTGAAGAGGCAGTATGATTTGCGAGGGCGGGGCCAATAAGTAGTGGATACTAAGAAGGGAGTGATGAAGGTTTGGCAGTTGTATTCGTTGCGCGTTACACCAAGCGAAGGCGGCTGAGTAGTTCACCACGGCGCCCTTGTATCTTTCGGCCACTTATCGCCCCAGCAATACGAAAAGCAACGGCAATTTGGATTACGTTTCTGGTTCTAGGCCGCTTGGCTCTGCTGAGGATTGGCGGCAGCTGCTGCAGTGGTGGCTCCCGATACTGCGGAAGTGCCATTGGCCGCGGCTCCTGCATTAGCAGATGCTTGACCCGCTTGTTGCTGATCGGCTCCATCAAAGAAATCCGAAGCATTTCCTCTGCATATAGGACATGTGCGATTGGACTATCAAGAGAACCAGATTAGTTTCGACAGCTTCAGAATCGTTGCTTTTCACTCACCCGTAGCCATTTGTCAACACACTTGGCGTGGAATTCGTGCGAACAGGGGAGTACTCGTAGTAACTGGCGTAACTCGAAGTCACACATGCACACCACGCAGGAAGATTGATCACCTGAAGAAGATAAATGTTTTGGTAATTGGATTAACGACCTAAACTTAATGATTTTCAAATGTTTCCTTTCATGGAAACAGCCAACAATTAAAAGAGACGTAACTATATTCAATACAAAATTTAACAATATTACATTATTGACCACTTATCAGTGGAAAACCTAAATATGCAGGTAAACTTTTTTCTTTATACTGACTATGGCTCTTATTCAGACTCGATACATTTATACGAGTACGACACAATTTACTATGTACCAAGGACCACGGTTGGATAAAAATCTATATAAGCTCAACGAACTCACCATTATGCAGGTCCGGATTGTACTTGTAACTGGGAAGCTGATCGATCTCGTTGCGGGTTAGACCTCTTGGCTTGGCTTCACCCAAACGCTCGGCAAGACTGAGCAGTGCCTCGTAGTTCTCAGTCTCGTTGTTGTCGCCGGAGCTCAGGTCGTGTTGGTTGTAAGGCGATAGCGGGAACATTGCCCTGATAAATTATGACACACAATATGTGAAATTGGATGTTTGTGGTGTAAAATAAGGTTGCAACTTGCTCGAGATAAAGATTAAACTACCAATGGACTTACAAGAAATTTAGTAAAAATCCTGGGTTGATAATTCCCGATGTTGTCTGGATCTGCACAGGGGCCTGGTGCGCGGCTAGCGATTGTGGCGGCAAAACATGCCGGTGGCCATGGTTCGCAGGCCAGAATCGTGGGATGCGACGGTGAGGTGGGAATGTTCGGCGGTCTGACGAAATTATAATCTGTTGTGGTCCGGTGGACATCTGTGCTGTGGCTTGTGCGGCCACGGCAGCCGCAGCTGCCGCCGTGGAATGAAGGTGATGTGTGGCAGCCGCAGCAGCCGCACCGCTCAGCGGTGTAATATGAATGCCCGGCGGAAGCTGATGGGCATGCGGATGGGCGTGTGGGTGGCCGTGGGGATGGGCATGAGGGCCTGCGCCAGGTCCACCTCCAGGGCCATGATGTGCGTCCAGATGATGAGCACCCGGAGCCTCGATTGGGCCCAGATTTGCCACAGCGATAACGTCCCGTTGCTGCTGCTGGGCCGTCAACGTGGCCTGCGCTATCATTTGTTGGGCGGCTGCCGCAGCGGCAGCCATTTGAGCCTGTGAGGGCACTGGAGCCACCTGCAAGGTTGGTGGCGCCGCCAGGCCAGGCGGCGGAGCTGCAGGGAACGGTTGCGTGTACACTCCATGCAGGCAGGGTGCTAGACGCGCCTGAGCCGGTATCGGATACGTACAAAAGGAGGCCCATATAGGCTCTGAGGGGCGTAGTTGCAAGCTAACAGGCACCTGGTTAAGGTTAAGGTCCACCATGAGGGAAGCAGGTGGCGGAGGCGCCGCCGGATAGCCCACAGTCTGCTGGCTCGGCTGCTGAGGTGGTGCCGGCACTTGTAGAATAGGGCCCACCGAACTGCTGGATGGTGTTCCTCCACTACCACCGCTTGCGCTTCCACCCAAATCCCATGGAGTCCGTTGGGCGTGCGTAGGTGGCGGCTGTTGCTGCGGAGCATAGTGCGTTTGTTGCTGTTGATGGTGGTGCATTTGATGATAATTTGAAGGCGGCTGCTGCTGCGAGTGATGATGCGAGTGCGGACCATAGGTCTGTTGCTGCTGCGTGGACGACGAATTGTCGCGTAAACGGGGACGTCGGAGGGGCGGACTTCCCTGCTGCAAGATTTTAAATTACCAGATTATATTTAAAAGTTATTAAAGCTAGATTTATATATGAATGTATTTACATTTGCGAGAAAATGTTTGCTTGACAGTGTAGTTCTTAAATTTTACCATTTAAGATTTTCATAATATAACATAATATCATAAAATGAACAAATTAACCTAATGACAAAAAATAACTTTATATTCATGATTTCCTGACATACGATGGAATAAGATGCGACGTCCCTAAAAATGGAGAATTATCTTTGTCACCTACATAGTTTCACAAGTTTAAACTACCCGTACTGATACAAAATTATTACTTGTATAAACAAGTAGGAACGCTGTAGTCGAGATTTCTCAACAACGAGATACCATGTACCTCTTTTCTTTATGAACCATTTCTTTATTTTTATTTTTTTTTTTTCATTAATTCACAAAATTTTCGTTTGTTGACATCCAAAAAAACCGGCAGGTGCACACATACACACACTACTGTATGTATACACGTGCGAACGAATTGAAGTCAAAGAAGAGACGGATGACGTCACCCCAGCGTGTGCGGCAAGCCGTTGCCTAGGGAAGGGGCGGGTAAAACTTTAATTGGCCATATCTTCTATATTTATTGTCCGATCCGTAGGTAATTTTGCACGTACGTGTTTGACGATCAGTGGACTTATTGAACTGAAAATTATGCCTTTAGCTTTTACCATTTCGAAGATATCGATTTTTTTGAAAATACGAGGGCGGAAAGGGGCGTGGCAAAAATCCAAGAATGACATTATCTGCGCAATAGTTAAACGGACATATTGCAAAAAGAAATAGGTCTCTAGCACTTATTTTGTCCAAGTTATCGAAGAAAATTCAAATACAGTTTTATGCAAATTACGAAGGCAGAAAGGGGCGTGGCAAAAATTTGAAATAAACTTGATCTGCCTGCAACAATAACACACCAAAAGCAAAAAGAATTAGACCTCTATCTTTTACCATCTCCGAGAACGAGGTGTTCATACATACAGACAGACGGACAGACGGACGGACGGACAGACGGACATGGCTATATCGACTCGGCTATTGACGCTGATCAAGAATATATATACTTTATGGGGTCGGAGATGTCTCCTTCTGCCTATTACATACATTTGCACAAAGTTAATATACCATTTGTACCTTAAGGTACATGGTATAAAAATTGCAGAACATGTTGAACATGTGTGTGCCGTAAAATTTTTTCTTGCAAGTGTATCTATTTTTATATTCACCTGAGCCAGAAGACAACGATGTTGGGCCTGAGGGCCATTCGGTGGCCTTCCGGAGATGCGACGACGCTTTCGCGACGGACTGTCCGAGTTGAGTCCACCTGGACCGTTATTAAGGGCCAGCGAGGAACCAGACAACCCCGACCCTGAAGGCAACTCCCCCATTAGTCCCGGCAAAGCAGAGGACGTGGAGGCACCATGGTTGCTGTTGTTGCCGTATCCAATGTGCTGGTAGTGGGACCCATTGCGTCCGTATCCACCATTGCTACCTCCGTTCCGCATAAAGTTGTAGGAGGAACCATCACCCCGATCGCGATGGTCAGGTCCCTGATCCGAATGGCCAAAGTGCTGCAGGTTTTTTTAAAACGTTTTTACAATTAAATGGAATTTCTTTTCATTTTTAATGCACGAATGAGGATCAGAATCGAATTTGTAGTGCTCCACTTACGTTATTGTTGTTCAAATTTCTGTCGTTGTAGTTGCGCTGGTGGTGACCAGAATTATGGCCGCTAATGGACGGTGGTACATTATTCAGATGGATCTCGCCCATGTGACGCCGGTTATGACCGTGTCCGTGCCCGTTTCCATTGCCATTGCCGGAGTAATCCCGCGACAAAGCAGGACACATGCCACGCCGATAGTTCATATAATCGGATGGTCCACTTACGTTGCCATTGCGATTGTAGCCGCGCTGGTGAATATGGCCAAGATTGGAGGAGTTTCCTGCGCCCTGTCCCTGACTGTGGCTATTCATGGGGGCAGATGGAATATTAATTTGATGTTGTTGTTGTTGGGACGACATCGATGACGAAGATAAAGGTGACGACCCATGAGGAATTATATCGGTACAAGAATTTACATTCACAACATCAGTAGGATTACTATTTGTTGTTGGATTGGTTGAATTGAGTGTTGTTGCGTTGGTTAAATTTAAATTCGTTTGTGTTAGCGGGAGGGATTGACGATTAGTCTGTAGGCTATGTGATGGATGGTAATGAAATTGCGGAGGATAATGGTAAAGATGCGGGTAACGTGTCGATGAATAAGGCATGTGATCTGTCGCACCAAAGATGCAGCTAGTCGTAGGCGCGGAAGTAAAGGACACTAAAACGGGTTGCCGGGATAAAAAGTTGTAGGACTGCGGTGACGTGAGGGTGGCAGGACCCAGTGATAGACAAAGGCGGGAGGGATCTAGTGTCACCAAAGAAACAGACATGGTGCCGTAGGTACGGGATCGAGAGCCACACAGAGGCGCTCCAAAGTAGTTGGGATGTGGGTGATGAAGGTTCGGTGAGCTACTATTTGAATGCTGCTGATGTTCATGTGGGCGAAGACCATTAAGATTGCTAATATCACGAATGGTACGTATGTTAACAGTGGAATCTGTTGGTCTTTGAATTCGGTGATAACGGTTGCACTGTTGGGAATTTGAATGCGAGTTGGGGTACATTTGGGGACATTGGAGGTGAATTGTAGGGCTGGGGCTGGAGATGAGGCTGGGGCAGCGGCCGTGAGTGTGACCATTGTGGTTGCTGTTGTTGTGATGATGATGCGCTTTGCTATTGTTATAAATACAAGTTCCGCTAGAATTACTTGTTTGTACATCGCTGGATTTTCGATTTAGGATTGCAGTTGCAGTTTGTTTTAGATAATATGTAAACATATATACGTATATAGGAAATATAATATTCAGTTGTACGAGATACAGTTGACAAATTGTTCAATCAAATCGATGCAGTAGCAGTGTGTGGTAGTATTAAACACAACCCATATAAAGTTATTTGTATGCATAATACATGTACAGGTAGAAGGTAGTATTAGTAGTAGTAGTGGTGTATGCATATATGCAGAGTGGTAGCCACACACATATATGTTATTAATATTTTTTTTATTTTGCAGTAGTTTTCGGGATTTTTTTTTGTTTGTTTTATATGAAGAAGAAAGAAAAACGAAAAAGATAAAAATAATATATATGTAAATGGCAAAATGCAATAATTATATATTAGATTAATAGATATTTATATATAATATCGATATGTACACACATATAATGATATAACGGTGATGCGTGCATATGTATCAAATTTCCGATTGGGTCGTCTACATATGCACACATACAACATATGCATTTGGTATTAAACAAATACGTACGAACTAATTTTTCACATCGTTGGCAGTTTTTTTCTATTTGTTATTTTTTTTTTTTAACTGCTCTATTATTTGTTTTATTTATTTTTGTTTTTTCATTTTTGGAATTGTATGCATTTTGGATGGGAATTTGGTTAGTTTGCTATTTTATTTATTTATTTGTTGATCGATTTGATTTTATGCACACTACGCTCACCAAATCGAAATGGAAACGCAAATCAATACACGAAATGCCAATCGACAATTTTGTCCACTCTATTCATATTTAATGTAACGGCAAAATGACAACAGGAACGTAATACAACGTAAGGCCGTTTTCACTAGCTAAACACGAGAGAAATACATTGGATACGTATGTATATATTATATATATTGGAAAGAGAGATAGAGTGCTGCTGGTCATGCTCCAAAACTATATAAAATGAGAACATAAACCGAAAACGGAAATAAACTAGTACGGCACAGAAACAACTCGAACGTAGATAAGTAACTGTAAGCTTGCGTTTAGCCTCTTTTAATACTTTTATATATGAGATTCTTTTGCGACGGCAGCACTGAAACGATACCGTGTACCGTTTACTAGGATCCAGGAGTACTCGCGCATATATCAAATGTATTCCTTTGATCAAATGTAATAATTTAATGTACACAATCAGCAAATGGATGTAAACGGGGGGCAAATTTTTTAGAACGGGGCGTGTAAAAGCGCCGAACACAATCGCTTGTTATAACGTTTAAGCCGGTGTTAGCGGAACATACATATTTACGCATGTATGAGAAGTATGCAACTCTTACGGACTAGATGCAAAAGCTGCGATCGCAACTGGCTAGATATTACAGAACAGCTACAAAAGGTAGACAGCAAATGATAGAAGATAACATACATATGTACTTGATAAACAGCGTGTGACAATTGATATTGTGGGTTGGCTTAAAGTTACACAGACGCACGTACAATCAGTAAAGTAGAAAATTATCGGGAGAAATGTGGAGAGCAAGGACTAAATCATAAAGAACATAACAGAAGGGGCTTGAACTATAAGAAATTTTTTTTTATTTCGGAATAGTATATTTTAGGTGTTTTCCTTTTATTTTTCAATACAAATGTTATATTTTTGTTGGTTGACTCTGGACTTTCTATGAGGTACAATAAAACTTTCTGTTATCAAACATTCTAAGCCGCAGTGTGCAAAATGCAAATAAATAAGTAAAACATTAAGCTGAGTTTGTTGATCATTTGCAAAACTAGACTCGGTTCGACTCGAGTCGACCTACGCACTGTTAAGCAAAATACATCAATCAATTCCCCAATCTATTAATCAAGAAACTCAACTAAAATGCATCATTCATAAAATGTCAAAATAGAAAAATATTACAACTAGTTACGATATGGTTTGGGTAAAGAGGAAATTTTGTAACTAAATTCATACTTGGCTTGCACTCTTCACGGTTGCATTTCACAAATGTATTTACCATCGCATTTATGTTTTCTCTTGCTTTTGGTTTCGATTTAAATTTTAAATAAAACATTGCGTAAAAGGTGAAGCGACACGATGTGCAAAATGAACAAAAGTAACCAAATAAAACAAATTTAAATGTATCAACACCGTCCTGGTTGTGGCACGACTTGGAATTTCTAGAATCATATTATGTATGTACCTAGGTTTCTGTAATTTTGTCAATTTTAATGTGGAAAACATTAGCGACATATGAACATATGTATTATACGGGCAACAATTTAAATTAATCAAGAAGGCGCTATGCTTGTTACGAACCCGTCGGCGGGTTTCATTGACTATGCATAACAGGATTCCCTAGAATTTCGTTTCTTAAATTGAACCTTCTTCGGTGTTAAGTTAAACGATGTACTTTTAAAACGATGTACTTTTTGCTAACCCTTTTTACCTTTTATAGAACCCGATTATCGATTATAAAAAAATGTAAACACTAACCACCACTCCCTTAACTTTCTGAATTTATGTATATATTCGTATTTTTTAATTTGTATATTTCATTTCTAATACAAGCTCTCAAAATTTCGACAACGTTCGATGCTTTACTTAGAGGATAATTATTTCCTGTGTGCTTGCATGAAAAGCACTCACCCTTCCTCTTGCCGGTTTAAAAATTACCATATTGCCTTGAATTATTTTTTATAGAAGCAATACGCACTGAAGACAATTTTACGTTGCCAATCTAAAAACGAGTATGTCCAAACATAATAATTATAATAATAATGTCATCGAAAAGAGGGCAGAACGGCGTTACAGGATGGATGTTTTGAATGTGTCAGAGAGAAAGAACTTCAGATAGCGAACAATATATGCGAGGAGGCGATAACATGCTGTAAGTACGTTAGGAGCGCTTTGAAAAATAAAGATAAAGCCTTTGGACAAAGAAACGACCACAAAACTCAAGAGAAACTTCTACGTAATAAGTTGGTTCGCCACCTTTAAGTGCTTTTCATGCATTTTGTTTGGCAACTGTTTGTTGTTCATACTTATAGGAAAGATTGAATTATCTTTAAGTACATTGAATATTAAGAGTTCTCATTCGGTTAGGATTTCTTCTACGCAACTTGATTTTGCTCAATATTTTCAAAAGGTTAATAAAAGCAAATAGTGAATGTACATACGTCAAACATTAAATAACTGAAAATATGATCTTTGAGGGTGTTTGAGAATGTGAGTTGTGTAATGAAAATGATTATGCTTTGATGGCGTGTTTTATGCGAATTTAACGATAAATTCAAAGACAATTAGTGTGTAGGGATGGTGGGTGGTTGGTAATTATTTATGCGACTCTCGATGATGAACAAAATACAAAAAACTTTTAAATAATCGAGAGGCAAACAGTAACACTATATGTTCATTATGTGTTGCCATAACTTTGACAATGCAAGCGTTTTGGTGCTTCGAAAATTCAACGGTCGGGACCAATTTTACTAAACGCGACATTAATTACAAAATTCTCCCTTTAGCCTTAAAGCGATTTCTGATTTTTCAGTTCAGGTGTGTTAGTTGGTTGGTTACGGATTCATATAGATAGTACACGTAAAAGTAGATCAACAGTTCTAGTCAGTGGACGGGAGGAGCTTAGGAGCGAGTTTTGAGCCATGTCTCGTTAATCGTGGAAGGTCGAGGATTAGGACTTCGGATGGGATTCGGATCGGGATTCGCTTTAAAATTTGCTTTGTCATATATGTATCTTAAATCTATGTAAATCCAGTCGCTGCGTATAAGGCGATGGATTGATTCTAAACGAAAGCAGCTCTCGGCTCTTACCAATTGGAATTTCTGCCATCGATTGGGTCTTTGTTATTAGCATTGCTGTTGTTGTTGATGCTGCTGCTGCTGCTGTTGTTGTTGTTGCCGCCGTTAAGGATATTGCACCAGGGACTATGAGCGGGCAGCAGGTTGTTGGGCCGCTGCTGCTGGCCCGGCTGCTGCTGCGGGTATTGATGAGGGTGCGGAGAGTACATGCGACCTCCGCCAACGCGATGGGCGCGCACCGAGGAAGAGTTGCGGGAGAAGGGGCGGCGACTGCCTCCATGGTTGTTGCCGGTGCCTAGGTTGCTGCTGCTGGCATTTGAGTTAAGCATGCTGCGTCCGCTCCGAGAGCTTGCTCTGCTGCGAGGCGTTGCTTGTGGCTAATATATTCGTCCAGCTATTACCGTCTTAATCGACTCTCGACTGGTCAAGAAGTATCTTTGTGTTTCTTTTTAATCCTGACAGCTGTGGGACAGGAGTAGAAGAGAGTAAACGAAATGGAAACGAAACTCTTTGTTTATTAAGTGGCCGCTTGAACACCTAACGCCCATTTCCGTTTGCAATCGTTTACATATGTTTAGGGTTCATTCAATCCACACCCAAGCTAGACGTGTTTTTTCTATAAGGACAATCAAGAACTCAATGATTTCCAGGTTGTGCGATAGCATCTTTTCTGACGTATACCAGATACCAGGTCCAATTTGGAAACGGAAAAGGGAGCAATGTTTGCGGTATGAAAAAAATGTTTTTTTTTTCTTTGGTTTTGGTTCTTTAGTTGCCCCATTAATTTAGGAATTAGAAAATAAGCCGGACCCGCGCTCCAGAACAGAAAGCAAACAACCAACAAGCCAACATGCTTAAAACAAAACATTTATGATTTCTATTGATGACGAAATACTTACTTAGGCAAGGATAATAAATTATACAAGTCTACATATATATTGATAATTATATATATGTGTGGGTTGTTTATGTGTAAATATTTGTTGTAATTGTAATAAATAAAACAGCAAAAATTTTTCAGTTTGGTTTAACAGTGTAGCTTTAATAGGTTGTCAATAATATGGAACTGAGATGAGATACGTGCGTGGTTAGTCTTTTAACTATATGTATAATTACGATATTCATATAAATATATGTGTATATAAATTCATGATCAGGAGGGTGTATGGATAAGCTTCCGATACAGATACAGAATACGATATATAGTTAAATTACGGGTACAAAATATATGTATGTGTGAGCTATTCTGCCGACTCCGTCCGATAATGATATGGGAACGACAAATTTTACACTTCCAGCAATTCCATTTAAAGTTGTTAAACACGATAACCCTTCGTTAAGCTCTGCCCCTCGTATCTTGTATACTCGTATGCGTGCATACATATCTATCTCTAATTCCGTTTTGGGGTGTGTTTGGCATGGCAGTGTAAACTGAACAAAAACAATATTAGTGGCGTTGTTTTTGGATTTCTGGTAGATGTATGTAGGATGTAAATGGATTGAGGTTGTGGGGCGTATGACTGATTACAAACTTATCGCTTATAGCCCGGGGGGCAGTTAGTACAATCGAAAGATTCCAGATCAGGAGAGCGACAGATAAAAAGTTTACACTTAACGTACATTGGTTGTGTGTGGTGTTGTGTGCTCTTTAATAGGTAAAAGGTAAATACTAGGCGTAAAGTAGAAAACGAACATGTGCAACGTAAAAACAAACAGTGTGACAAAGTCGTGTCTTTGTATATAGTAAGTATTCAGCATATATAGTATGGGTGGGGTTAGATCGTGTTGGAATCACTAATAGAACATAGGACACATACAGATAATTACTTGGCTATTAAAAATGTTTTTGGTATCATCAGTCTTCTATATGGTACATATGTATACTTAAAAAAAAAACAAAGCTTACAAACTACAGCCGTTCGGTTGCCTGTTGCGGTAGACCCATGTTAGGTTCATTGGTTGAGTGAGGTTGATTGATAGGTTGGTTGGTTGGTTGGTTGATTTTGTAGACAGTTCGAGGATTATACGTTCAAAAGTTGAGCTGAGCTGAGGTTGAGGTGTGTGCAGTTTTCGGTTTGCATTTGCATTTGCATTTGCGATTGCGGTAGTTGGTCAGTGAGTTTGAGTAACATATACGGGTATTTAGCCAGACACAACAATGTCAACGACGAATTGCAGATGACAGTCTTATGTGGTACATATGTATTTAGTACATATTTCGGTTAAGTTGCTTCGATATCAGAATAGGTGGTCCCATTTTTTTGTCCTATTATATTTTTTTTTGTTTGTTTTATTGATTTTTTACATGTGGATATTTACGAAAGTCAATAAGAGAAACACGTGATGATCTATATTCGGTTTAAGACGTGTATGTTAAAGAAGCAGGGCACAGCTGGCCACGGCCGTTAACAATGCAAATTTACCACCAAAACCAGCAATAAAATATTGTATGTATGCTAAAACAAAGAAAATAAAAGTAAAAGAAAACATGGCTATTACATTCAGTCGAGAACTAATTACTTGGATTTGAGTTTAGTTTAGTTTGGTTAGCAACCAGTGTATGCATAGGGGGTATTTAATAATAGATTTATATAAAGCCTGGTTTAAATTGCGGCCAATGAGTGGATATGCCAATGTTATGCAAATTAGTCGTACAAAATAGGCAGGCAGTACAATATACAAATGCTTGGCTATCATAACAAACTAGAATGGTTGTAATTGTGGTTCCATATACAGTATACAGTTGCGATTAAAATAACTTGGTGATTACTTTCAATAGGTCGCGCGGAGTCGCGAGGAAGCCAGATACCATTATTTACAAATTGCCGTATATCAGCAATTCACTTCCAAATCAAGATATCGACAACCAACTGTTCGACAACTACTAGCTCTAAGTCTAGACTCTAGACCGCTCGCCCGCGCCGAGTGACAGTGGTAGTGGTAGTGTTCTTGAGCGCCCCAATTGGGCTCACGGCTGTAAAGTCGGCGGAGTAATGTACACTATTATTTTGACCACAACTGTGCCCGAGTGTGTGTGCCCAGGAAGGAAAAAACTCCAAAAGAGTTGAGTTGCTGCCTGCGAATCGGACAAGGCCCGTTCGTTCTGTTGTGCTTGGGAAGGGTCTGGTCTGAGGCGGAGAATTAAAACACTAAGTTATGGAAAATACACGCATATACACAAAAACAAGTAGACATCACAATATATTCGCCTTTCGTGTGGAGCACTCACACTGGGCCAGAGCCAGAGCCCCAGAAAGAGAGAGCGAGAGAGAGCAAGAGAGCGGCGGAGAGGAACGGACCCACCTAGCGCGATGGTGTGGTGTGCGTGTTAATTTTGTTGTTGTTGCTGCCAATGCGTAGTCATGGAAATTAACTTAATCGACGAATGCTCTTCCCCTTCAGCTGGATCGCTTTGCACTGGGGTATAGTATGCAAGGCAATGTGTCTACCAAGCATTGACAATTGACTGCACTTCGCGCACTCACACAAGCACTCACGCATTTGAAAGCGTAGTGAGGTTCGCAGAGCACATTTATATGAAGTTACTTTACACACCAGACGGCCGCGAGAGCTCTCCACCGATAGGCAGACAAAGACGCAGTGTGACTAGGCCAGCCAAAATCTCCAGTTCCCAGACGGCGCACCGCTCGGCTCGCTCTCTTATCCGCTCGCTGCCAGTGTAGATATGGATGGAAAATCGAAACTCGCCTCTGCTTCCCCCACTATTCCTGTCCCACTTCTACACACGGACCACATCACTCAAGCCCCCACATATGTATGTACATACACGTATGCAGGCATACGGGCGCACACTCGCACACTTGCACAAAGACGTGAACTCGCAATGACAACCACTTCGTTCGTCACCAGCAGATAAAAATTAAGTGCTGGCCTCAAACAATTGCGTTTTATGTAATTCCACTACATACATACGTTATGGTTTCGAGCACAATTCATATTACACGATGACGCAAATAATGATATGTATTTATTGGGATTTGCACTTGACTAGGAAACTGGTTTACTTGATTTTTATGGGAGTTTACCTCTTGGATCTTGGACCTGGCAAATGCTATGGGTACTGACATATTCATCACTGACGATAGTATCGATAGGACCTGGTATTTTTTGTGGTATGCGAGATTTGCTTTAAATAAGACTATCGGTTAATGGCACTTATAAATATCGCATATAATTTCTAATGGTATGCAGATTTTTATCGACTTAATTGGTCGATTTGATTAAAAAAATTGATTTTCGTCTACACGGAAATAACCATCAAATCTATCGTAAATATTGAGTTTCTTCCGAGAAAACTGGTAAAATAAGTACTATATACTCGTGCAGTACCAAAGTGACAGCCACCGATTGTTCTCGTACCAATTTATTGAAAGCATATCGCCTGTGCATAATTAAATTATATTAAAAAGAAAATGTTCAACAAAAGGACATTGAGGTGACTTTTGGTAGGCAAACGTACTCCCACATATCGATGTATATCGCCGGTTTTTGACGGTGGCGATACTGCTTCCATTCAATAGATACGAAAGAACGGTTCGCACATCTCTACTGAAAACGCTTCCAAAATTTCCCTCCAGGAGGCTATAAAAAAAGAATATTAATAAATTAAAAGGCAACCTATTCAAGGAGAATAGCAATCGCTTGTCCTGAATTCTCTCGCAGTTTGCTCGGAGGAAATGTGAGTATAGGCCAGAATATCTGTATGCCCAACAACAAATTTGTTTCGCAAATAGGGCGCGTGCTCAGAGTCCCGCCGGTGACGGCGAAGTAAGAGAGCGTAAGGAGAAAGACTACAAGGACAAGGACGTCAAGGAAAAGGACAAGGCGGCGGCCAGCAGCTCCTCGCGGAGGGAGCGCGAACGAAAACGTCGAGGCTCTGCGTCCTCCAGCAGTGATTCAAGTCGCAGGTAATGCAGCAGCATCCCGGCTGAATTTTCCTATTCATCTTCATTAGAGAAACATTAGGAAAACCAAGAACAAGAGCGAGGGAAATTTCTAACCACAACTAGGGACTTTTTGCGGCGTGCAACTTTTCGCATTCCGTTCGAACGACAGCCGTGGCGATGATAACCGCGCAGCCGTGTAACGTACGGCCAAAGTCGCGGGATAGACCCAATCTTGAATTGGTCTATTGTTGTGATGAGTGGTGACGAAATATGGTCTTAATAATTTTATTTTAAGATATGTACAGTCTGCACATATCCCTTTAAAATGCTCGTAGTTCTTTTTACTAAGTGTAATGACATTTCTAGTTAGTCAACAAGAACATATATTTATTATTTTTTTTTAATAGTAAATCGCTAATACCAGCATTTCTGAATGTTATTACACTGGAGCTAAAGAGCGCCGCCTCCACGTTATCCTCTTAAGAAGTGCAGCTACATTCGGTTTATATTTAGAGCAATCAGGATAATATGTGAAATGTATTAAAAAATCTTTTGGCCACAGTATATGTACATACGTGCATTAAGAACAAAAGTCTATATTTCTTTTCGCAGACATTGTGCAGTACTACTCAGAATTTCTAGACATATGTATATCATACCGATGGAATACCTCGATTTCTTTAACCCACTTATTTTTTGTGTAACTTTATCTAAAAACCTTATTTTATACGGTTAACAATGAACATGCTTTATAACAAAAAGTAAATGATTAATGTACTTTTGTTGGCTAATTTATTGCCCGGTAGCTCATCCGACAGCAGCACCTCGCGGAGCAGTTCTGGGAGTTCACGCTCCAGTTCGAGCAGCTCCAGTGACTCATCCAGCTCGTCTTCGTCCTCGTCCAGTGACTCTGACCGCAGCGAAAAGAATCGTCGCCGAGGAGCCGCAGGGGGCGCCGCCAAGGAGAAAGACAAGACTAAGACCACTACCAGGTCTCGTTCCCATTCACGCACCCGTTCTCGCTCGGCAAGGCGTGTGTCCAAGTCGCCGCTACCGGCCAGTAAGGACCGCAAGGAGCCGGAACGAGACCGCGAGCGTCGCAGTCGCTCAAGGGATCGTGTCCGCCGTGCTGGTTCCAATGAGAGGCCTCCGGCCGAGAACAACAACACAAAAAGGGATCGGTCACGTTCTGCCAGTCGTTCGCGGTCGCCGCGCCGTCGAGGACGAGGCTCTGTGGATAGGACACCCCCGCCCAAGCGACGGGAGCGCACTCGGTCTCGAACTCGCACCCGCTCGCCCACACCAAAGCCGGTGCGCATACATGTGGGACGACTCACTCGCAACGTAACAAAGGACCATGTCTTCGAGATCTTCAGCAGCTTTGGGGAGGTGAAAACCGTGGAATTCCCCACCGATCGACACCACCCCAGCTTCGGACGTGGCATGGCCTACGTTGAGTATGCCACTCCCGACGACTGCGAGTCGGCGATGAAGCACATGGACGGCGGTCAGATTGATGGGCAGGAAATTACAGTCTCGCCGGTTATCATCCCCAAACAGCGCCCGCCCATGCGCCGCCCCTCGCCGCCAATGCGACGTCCTCAGGGCAACCGGTGGCGCTCCCCTCCTCAGTTTAATCGGTTCAACAACCGTGGTGGGGGCGGCGGCGGACGACGTCCCTCGCCCCCGCGAGGCCGTCGGTCGCCTCGGCGCCGCTCCCGGTCGCCTATCCGCCGCCGACGTCGCAGCAATAGCTCCGATAGTTCCCGCTAAGGAGGATACGGAGGATACCGGTCGATTTTCTAGTATGTACAATGGACCCACGAGTCATGCAAATTGGTAGAGTATAATGAACTTTTATTCATATTATAACCGAAAAATAAACGACTTACACATGATCAGTGTATGAATGAGCACTCGGCGTCCGACAGGGGACAGGACAGGGGATGGTGGTGTTTGAAAAAACAGCTGCGCTTCTTGTTCGTTGCAAGAGCTAGTTTGGCACTAGATGGCTTGGGCATGCGGATGCCCACAAAATTGCCGGCGCTGAAATCAAAAACCTCGTGCTTGTTGCGCAGCAGGGTTTTAATGCCTCCGCACTCAGACTTGATGCCTGTCAACTCCTCTTTGGTTAGGTGGCGAGCGATTTCTTCCATGGACAGGCGACCCGACCACTTGTCTTCATGTGCATCAAGCAGCAGCAGAAAAATTTTCAGTACAAGAGCGTCGATAATGGACTTGTCAACCTGGGTGCAATTGCGAACCCGCTCATCCTTTTCTCGCAGTTTAACACCAACCGAGCCGGTTCTATACCTTATTAACTCTTCCTGTACGAAGTACTCCAACTCATGACCTGTTACGTCGTTGTTTCGGGGTCTTTTTAGGCCTACCAGAGCCAATCTCTTGGTGCTGGGGATCTTTAAACGGTCCTGAAGGGCTTGGAAGCCACACTCTTGCGACACTGTTGTGACGTAATGGAAAAAATCCTGGTAGGCACTTATGCTGGTATTCCGCCTCTGAAACTTGGCCCCCGATAGCTCGTATGCACAGCAAGGGAGCAGAAAGAAGCTGGCGTTGAGGCGTGCCGCCAAAACGGGTAGCCAAGGGGATAGCTCATCAGAGTGGTTGCCGATCAACCAATCAACGTGCCCCGACTCTAGGCGGAAGTTGTTGGGCTCTACAGACTGCTCAAACAGATTCCTCTGCGTCTCCGGGGGGTACAGAGACCACAACTTTCGCTTTCTTATGTCGTATCCGTAGCCTGTGAAGCCTTCAGCGTTAAGCACATGTACCAGCAATCCGTTTCCACAGCCCAAATCTGCAAAGGCCGTGGGCTCCGTTTGCGTCTGGCTCCACAGCAGAATCAGGTATGCAGCGATAGCCAAGTCCTCGTAGATAAACTTGAGCGGGTCGGTGGATTCCTTGGAAGTGTGCCAGTATTGTAGCAAGCGCTGGGCATGCTTAAGCTTTAGGCTTTTGTACAGATCATTGTACTTCTCCACGTCTATCAGGCCCAATGACTTGACCTTGGACTCTACATGCTCGGATTGTTTGGACCAGTTGAGCAGCTTAGGTTTCAAGACAAACTCCAGCCAATTGGGGTTCTGCTTGTTCTCGTGCAAAATGATTCCATTCTGAAGGCGCACTGCAAAGTCTTCGAGGGCGCCTCCTGAAAACTGGCACGCGTAACTGAGGTTCCCAAAATCTGCAAGTACAAATCGTTCAGCTAGGGTGCGTATCTACCGTTTGCAGCCATCGCACCCACAATTCCTGTGGCCAAGATGTCCTCCGTCAGTTTCTTGGGCAGCAACTTTAGCGCTATACGGAATCCATCGCACGTGCGCTTGTTCGGCTGGTGGGACAGACACTGCGTCAATTCCTCCTCAGTCGAAGCGTAGAACTGACCGTTCTCTTTCTTCTCCACTCGAGTTATGACCAAACCAAATATTTTTCTATTCACTGCGTGGAAGTTTTTGATCAATATCTTAATCGCCTGCCAAAACTGCGCTTCTTCCACACAAGTCATTTTGTTGCATGTATGAAAGATTGCTGTCAGTATCGATACTTCGATACTTGTAAATTTCTTTTAAAACTACGATAGTTTGTCCCGCAACATTCAAATTAAATAATAAATAGCCACACATGGCAGCAGTAAACTGATAACCAAATAAATAAAATTTCGTTTTTAGCAAACAAAAAAAAATAATAAATAAAAAATAAAGTTAAATAAAATTCCGTTTGAAGAAAAAAAAAAATTAAAATAAAACTAGGTTTTTATGATAATTAATAATGAGTCTATATACTAAGAATTTGGTGTTTAAAAGCATTTCTTATTTATTACAATCAAGGGTTGAGTTGTTAGGTTTTATTTTTTTTTTAAGTGTCATCGCAAATAGATCAAAAAGCTTCACGATCACCTGGCTGTTGCGTAATCAACTAAACACGCAGCTGAACGCGAATATATTTTAACTGCTGCATTTAATAGTTTATACATACACATTCTGAACGATGTCATTCCTGCGAAAGCCCCTCCATCTACTGTGTGCCCTGGGGAGTAGGCAGCCTCGGAATCTCAGGGTAATTTATTTAAGCTGTTTCAATCTGGAAATGTTTAGCTGATTTAAATATTCATATGCCAGATAAGGGAAGTTCCAATTGGAAGCATCACTCGTGATTATAGCTCGGATCTGTCCAAAGACTACGCCAATTTTCCCGGTGCAAAGGCTCCGTTCGTCAACAAGCTAAAACTGAATCTTCCTGAGGACTATGCTCCCATACCCATCTACCGGGTGATGGACCAGGACGGGTTCATTGCTGACGAGAGCCAAGACCCGCAGCTAAGTCGCGAGGTGGTGGAGAAGATGTTCCGTGACATGTTGCTGCTGAACACCATGGACAAGATCCTCTACGAATCGCAACGCCAGGGCCGTATCTCTTTTTACATGACCTCCTTTGGCGAGGAGGCGACACATATTGGCAGCGCAGCAGCTCTGGAAATGCGGGATCTCATCTACGGACAGTACCGAGAAGCTGGTGTGCTGGTCTGGCGTGGCTTCCGCATCGACCAGTTCATCGATCAGTGTTACGGCAACGACGACGACTTGGGGCGCGGGAAACAAATGCCTGTCCATTATGGCTCCCGGGAGCTAAACTTTGTTACCATCTCGAGTCCCCTGTGTAAGAGCTGACGCCTAGTCGAACAAGCCTATTTGATGAAAATCTGATGTTTTTACAGCCACTCAAATGCCACAGGCTGTTGGGGCCGCGTACGCCATAAAAATGAGAAAGGACAACGATGCCTGTGTGGTCTGCTATTTTGGCGAAGGTGCCGCATCTGAAGGCGATGCTCATGCTGCCTTCAACTTTGCCGCCACGCTTGGATGTCCAGTAATCCTATTCTGGTCAGTATGGTTGACGTATACTGGTTTCATCGGACTAATTTACATTTTTTCAACTTCCATGGTTCAGTCGCAATAACGGTTTCGCTATATCTACTCCTTCGCACGAACAGTACAAGGGAGACGGCATAGCTGGGCGCGGACCAATGGGCTACGGCATTGCCACTATTCGAGTGGATGGCACCGACGTTTTTGCCGTTTACAATGCCATGAAAACGGCCCGGGAATACGTTCTGAGGGAGAACAAGCCGGTGGTTTTCGAGGCTCTGGCCTACCGAGTAGGCCACCACTCCACCTCCGACGACAGCACCGCTTACCGACCCGCTGAAGAGATCGAGGTGTGGAACTCTGTAGAGCACCCCATATCGAAGCTGAAGCGCTACATGGTGCACAAGGGCTGGTTTAATGAAACCGAGGAGACGGAGTTCATCAAGGACGTGCGCAAGAAGGTGTTGAAGCAAATTGCCATATCGGAGAAGAAGCCCAAGCCGAACTGGCGGGAGATGTTTGAGGGTGTTTATGCCGAAATGCCGAAGCACCTGCTGGAGCAGCAGAAGGAGCTGGAGGAGCACATTGAGGCGCATAAAGCCCACTACCCCCTGAAGAATTTTAAGCATTGAGGCCTAAAAAGAGTAGCAACTCATAAACCCAACCGAGAGACTATCGAAAGTGCATTTATTATGATTAAGCGAGAGGCAAAAAGTTTCTACGTGGGTCCAACCCCTTTGTTATGAGTCATGTTTCCCATGTATGGGAAATTTCTCTTAAAGAGTATATTGTACTATTGTCTTTTTAGAATAATTTTTACTGAGTAAGCCCATGTTTGTGTCGGGGGTTGTAAAAATTACGAAAATGTGTTAAAATTTATTTGATTGATTTACATACAATACACACAGAGAAACAATACGAATAAAAGTTTACACTTTTGACTTAACGCAACGCATCGAAAACAAAAGGCGGGTGAGGGGAAGCTGCCCGTTGCAGAGACTACTATAAGAAGCTTGGCTGGAATGATGCCGATGCTGATACCCCGGGGGAAACGCTCTAGCTCAATTGGTACGCAGCTGGTAGTCGCCGTTCTGCGTGATGTAGCGCACCCAGGGTAGCGCCTGGTAGCCGCTCTTCTCGATAATTTTCAGGTAGCGCACTTGGATGCCTGACGTGGTGAAATAGGGAATCTCGAAGCGCACCTGGATGGGGGGCTTCCCCTCTGTGTTGTCCTCGCTCTCCACGCTCGGCAGCCCAAAGTGGGCGCGCATCAGGTATTCCTTGCCACCAGGAAACGATTTGATCGTCCAGATGATGGCGTTCTGCTCCGGCGCATATTTGCAGCTGCCGATGGTGGTCTTGAACTTGGGGGAGTCGGCGTCGGCTGGGACTGGGATGACGATCTCCACGTTGTTGGCCGTCGACCTCCGCTTGAATTGCGACTTTGCCTTGATCATGTACTCCACGCGCGAGTGGGCGTGTCTCTCGATGACCGACTCAATCCAAATGAGGGGCTTGACCTGACGATAATGATTCGATAATGTTGTTTGGTGGCTTACATCTTTTTGCCGTAACTCACATGCGTATTCAGGCGGTAGGACATCAACTCGAACTCGCCGTCCGGGGGAATAAAGGAAATCGTGCGATCGTTTTCGAAGCGGGACAGGCGCACACATTGATGGAACTTCACGTCCTCCAGCTCCACAGACTTGGACTTGCCACGACCCGTACTCTCGAACAAGACCTTGTCGTTGAGGCCCAGGCGCAGCTCGGGCATGCCGGATAGATAGACGCGCATCTTGATGGCACCCACGATTTCGCTGCGGAGTACATTGCCGTTGGCGTTGGCCAGCAGGTTCACCGACTCGATGACGTCGAGGAAGACCTCATTCTTGCGGTACTTGATGCCCTCCGAGCGCCAGGACACGGCGTTGGTCACGGCCACCGGAATGCGCGGCTGCAGCTCCAGCTTGTGGCCCTCCTGCGTGATGTACTCCTGCAGGATTTTTGAGTCGGTGGTCTGCGGGTAGCCGAAGTCGAGCAACTCGTCCAGCAGCTCGTAGATGATGACGAAGTTGTCGCGGATGGACTCCTCCTCCAGCTCCTTGAAGTACTCCACGAACACCTGGGCGATCTTGTGGAGGAAAACGAACACGAGGGCGATGTTCACGTTCTTGTTGCGCGGCGTCGTCGACACAATGTACAGGTTGTTGGTCTTGATGTACGCGAACGTCGTCTCCGTCGTCTGCAGAATGGGCGTGATCAGGCCCTCCTCCTCGCGCTCCATCAGCAGCGGCATAAACTTGTCGATTACGGCCATGTCGATATTATCACCGCGGTAGTTTCGCGATATCAGCACCTTGCCCTTCACGTCCAGCACGAAAATGGCCGACGAAGACATGGCTCAGTTGCTCTTCCGGCGGTGGAGGTGGAGGTGAAGGTGGAGGTAAGCTCGTCCAGCAGCTGCCACTTGGCCCACTTGTCACAGGTGTGAAGTGCTCGGTTCGTGCAACTTGGGCGCCCTGCTGCGCTTTTCCGGTCAATGGCTACGATTGCAGCAGGTGTGAGTGGGTGGCAGCGTGCGTCAGCCCGAACGCTTTACATTGTCTGCTCGTTTCAAGGCAGCGAAGGTGATTTACTTGCTCCGGAAATTTTCTTACGTCGCCCTTTTGCTGCTTTTTACTTTTCGGGGAGCAGTGTTACCAGATACTGAAAACTGCATAATGCAACGGTCCCAACATTTCTGTGCAGCTCGTTAAACTCCACTACAAATATTTTGTATGATTCTTGAAAACGAACCTACAGCGCTTTCTAATAAATTTCTAATAAATGCTTTCAAGGACCTATAGCCGCTCTCAATGCTGTTTTCGGGCCAAGTCGAATATATAAATAATCTGAATAAAAAAATGTATGAATTTTCCGGAGCCAAATTTTTCTACAATGCTATAAACTATGAAATAAATATAATATAATTTAATTAATAAATATATCTTGTACTGTCCGGAATATATTAAAATTGGCAGGCAAGAGTGAACCCAAACACGATGGGTAGCACTGGCAGCCGTGGTAAAATTTACGTTGGCGTCTGCGGCCACACTCTGGTCTCCAGACGCTGCTATTTTATTTGATTATTTATTTTGCCCAAAAGCCAAATGAACTCCAGTGTTACAATCGAGCGCAAACGCGTCGACGTCCTGCCCAAGGGGTGGCAGCGCGACGAGCCCCGCAAGACAGGCGCCAGCAGCGCAGCCAACACCAACAACAAGGCGGATGTGTTCTACTACAGGTAAAGAGGAAGTGTGTGGGAAAAAGGCGCAGCCCCCCAAGTTGGTGGGCGAGCCACGGTCCTCTGTAGGCGATCGCACACACCCCGGCATCGCATTTACGATTAATCACTTTCACTGCCTCTCTGTTGCTCATCTCCATTAAACACACCACACACCATTACTATGTATACACACACGATCCACCTGCATCTCCACCCATCGTCGTGTTTGGGTCACAGCCACAGTGCCGCAGGAAAGAGGGCCGAGAGCAGGCGAGGCGATGAACTGGAGTCCGGCACCCCCGATGCAGCCGGCACGACCGGCAAGCTGGAGCAGCGTCCGCAGCCTTCGCCCTCTATTTCTCTGTACCGCTGCAGCGTCATGCCCCAGCCCTTGTCGGGCGGCGGCGGCAGCGGCAGCGGAGCTCCTGCATTGAAGCGCAAGTACGCCCGGTCGCATCTGGGCCAGGAATCAGGAGCAGGTGCGGCCACAGCTATACCGGCGGTAGTGGCAGCGGCAGCAGCATTCCCCAATACAGCCGCTTCACCGGCGACCGCCGGCAATCCGCGCCAACAGCTTGAACTCAGGTAGCCAAGTGGGAAGCACTTGGTTCGTGCATGCCAGCGTGCCATGTCTTGTTTATGTAGCTCTTTTCGCCAGGACGCACAGCTTACAGCCCCAAAAGAAACCCCAAGCGTTCCGGCGATCACAATTGGCATTCAGTGACTGTAGCTATGTGGCCGCAGGGCTTTTTGATGTTCCATGTTTCCTTACCATGCATGTTTTCCCCTCTGCCTAGTGTTTTGTATGTTTGGTGTGCCGTCCCCATTTAGCGAAGCTTCTAATCGAGGCTCTGTTTCTTGCACTCCCTTCTAGCCGGGCCCTGCGCACGGACGTCTCGCTGGTGCCGCCCATACGGCAGACCGCGTCGATCTTTAAGCAGCCCGTCACGGCGATAAGCAACCACAGCCAGGAGCACGGGGTGGTGAAACACGATGCCAAGCACGGCTCGCAGGAAAAGCCGAAGCAGCTGTTCTGGGAGAAGCGGCTGGAGCGACTGCGCGCCTGCCACGACAACGGAGAGGAGCTGGACGACATCTCGTTGCCGAAGACCATACGCACCGTCGGGCCCAATGTCAACGAACAAACCGTCCTCCAGTCGGTGGCCACGGCGTTGCATATGCTGAACGCCGGCGTGCACGGCCAGAGTTCCACAAAGGCCGACTTAACCAAGAACGCGATGGCGTTCATGAATCCCGAGCAGCCGCTCATGCACGCGGTAATCATATCCGAGGACGACATTCGGAAGCAGGAGGATCGGGTAGGCGTGGCGCGACGAAAGCTGCAGGATGCGCTCAAAACATGAATGCGCCGACAGCCTCCCCAATTTTACCGATTCCAACGTAGGCTCTTACATCTCTATTTATCGTATTGACTCCCTATTCGAAATCTAATAGTAAGATTAGCTTGTAATAAACCAAAACAACTCCAATCGGAAAACAATGCCCTTTTTTTAGAGGGCGTTTTAAAAAGAGAACGTTGCTATTGAGATACAATGCCCATGCCACGACCCGCCCATTCCACGCATGCATTTGTAATACATTTGTAATATAAGTATGTAGTTACACTTGTATTTCCGGAATGGATCTCCAAAGGTAATACCCAACGCTTTCGCACCAGCTGACCAGCTGCAGTGTATTAAACCTATTCATTCGGACAGTTTTGTGCTTCCTCCCTATATATTTGTTAAACACAGACCATATAGATACACACAGACATCCGTGCTGGGAGACTAAATGGAGACTAGTCCAGGCCCTCCTCCAGCTCATCGTTCTCGTAGTCTATGCCATCGAAGTCGGTCGAGGAGCGTGTGGTCAGCTGCAAGGGATGAAGCGATCGGAATTTGCAATGAATTGTGAATTTTGCATGCACTGACTGCGATTCTACAGGAGTGTCTGGAGCCAAACGAAGACATTGACCCAAAACTAGCGAGTGCGTTTCGGGAAGTTAAGGGTTTATGCCTACAGAAAAGGACGACCGCTCCTACCTGGTTGTAAATTCCCCGCCATGCCGCAAACGCCGCCATGGCCGCAACGGCCCCGACACCAGCCACAACCTTGGTGTTGAACTCGGACTCGAGGAATTTGCGCTCCGAAGGCGTCAAGCTGGCATCTGTTCCGCTCGGCGTCTTTGTAAGTTTGGTGGAGCTGTAGCCCTCGTTGCGGAATATGTCCTTCGTGATGCGATTAATGAAGTTGACCAGGTTCTGGCAGCCCTTAATGTGATTCTGCAGCGGATTGTTGGGCAGTGTGATCTTGAATATAATGGCCAAGTAGCTGTACACAATGGCGTCGAACTCGCTGTACGTGTCCCCGAAGAACCAAACCTTCCTGCCCAGTTTTCGGGAGAGCAGGTTCACGCATTTCTTTGAATTGGCAACGAGCTGAAAATGAGACATTAAATGGCATAGTCCGACTTATAGATACGAATACGACTCACGTAGTCCCCCTCGTGCTTTTCCATTTTGTCGTTGACATCAAAGCCAGCCATAACCTGCACCACATCGCAGGCCTCGCGCTGGTAGGTCGAGGGGTAGTAGAAGTTGAAGGGAAAGGGCGTCCGCTTGGCGTAGAGGCTGCGCGTGGTGGTGTCGAAGTTGTGCGGCTCGCCGTAGAGGAAGTAGTGGTAGTAGGCGTGCAGGCTGGTGAACACCCAGTTGGCGTAGGCGGTGGACAAATGCTTTTGTTTGGTGCTTAAATGCGCGTCTATCGGGTAGCCCTGGTAGGGGATTGCACGAAAGGCCCACACATTAGCATACCCAGCTATAAATAGCCGGGCTCTTCCTTTTTGCCCGCCGTTGTGTGTTGTGTGTGCCCTCCGCCGGTTTCCCACTCCGGCCACTCACCTCTAAATCCAGAACGCGCTTGATTTGTCTGTAGCCGGTGAACTTCTCGTTGCCGATCTGTAGGTAGGGCAGCTTGCCGGCGCCCGACCGCAGCGGGTTGGAGCTGGTTTGCACGTCCATGGGGCATCGCGTGAATCTCAGGAGGCACTGTGGCGATGGGATGGCGGAATGGGGGAAATCAAAACGACGGGCAGGGTGATGCAACGGAACTCACCAAGGCACGTAAACATTCAAAGTCAATGGACGGCAGGCCCCACTCGCCCTTGTACACGTGCAGCTTAGCACCCAGTTGCATTTCCATCGGATCGGCTCTGCTTGGCGTTCCTTTGTACTCCTGTATTTGCGTGTTTTTTGTCGCTGGTTAGTGAACCTGCATGGTAGCCATCAAAATTTGAATACAAAAATATACATATGTTTGACAGTTCGTTCTGTGCTTTGACTGATAACTAGCCGATCTATCGGTTTTGCGGGTTGCCGATGTTGGTCGATTCCTGATTACCAATCACATTGACCGTCGGTGGCGTAGGCCACCGTGTCAATGTCAATGAATAGAGTCCCGCCATGTCTTGTTACCTATTTCAACAAGACAATTCCCAAATATATGTTAAAACACCTAACAAAAGTCGTTTAGAATTCCCCCATTTCCAATCATCTGACAATCGCTGTTATCACTGAATTATCGAGGCTATGCCACCTCTAGCACATCTGTTGGCAAGGGAATAATACTTAGTTTTTCGCTGCAAATAGACGCAAAAATGAATATGATAAGCGCCATAAAGCTGTACATTGACAAAATGTGCTCCGAGTCGGGGCCGGGCATGAAGATCATCCTACTGGACAAGGAAACAGTACGTCTCAAGGGTCACATATTGGGACTTTCCTTCCCGTGCTACAACACAAACTCTTCTCAATTCCAGACGAGTATCATTTCCATGGCATTTAGTCAGTCGGACATGCTGCAGCGCGAGGTGTATCTGTTTGAGCGCCTCGATTCCGGGCGGCCCAACGAACGGCTGAAGTACCTCAAGTGCATCGTCTTCATCCGTCCCACGAAACAGAACATACAGCTCCTGGGCAACGAGCTGCGGAATCCCAAGTACAGCGCCTATTACATATGTATGTTAGCTCAAAACCAAGCGACCTGTGGCTGATTGGCAATTGAATTGTTCCACAGACTTTGCCAACATTATCCCGCGCACGGACATCAAGTATCTGGCGGAGTGCGACGAGTCCGAGTCGGTGCGGGAGGTGAAGGAGCTGTATGCTGATTTCCTCGGCGTCAACAACAACCTGTTTTCGCTCAACCTCCCTTGCTGCATGGCAAACCTTAACTGGCTGCCGGACGCATTGAGCCGCAGCGTGCAGGGTATCACCGCAGTGCTGTTGTCGCTCAAGTTGAACCCAGTGATTCGCTACCGAGCCGGCTCCCAGGCCGCCCAGATTCTAGCCAAACTGGTCTACGAGCAGATCACCAAGGAGTCGAGCCTGTTCGAGTTTCGTTCCCACGTCGATGGCGCAGCGCCCCCGCTTCTCTTGGTAATTGACCGCAGGGACGACCCGGTGACGCCCCTGCTGCACCAGTGGACCTACCAGGCGATGGTTCACGAGCTGCTGCAGATCAAGAACAACCGCTTGGACCTCTCCGAACGCCCCAACGTGCCCAAGGACTTCAAGGAGGTGGTGCTGTCTGGCGACCAGGACGAGTTCTACGGCAACAACATGTACTCTAACTACGGCGAGATAGGGTCCACCATCAAGCAGCTGATGGAGGAGTTCCAGCGCAAGGCTAACGATCACAAGAAGGTCGAGAGTATCGCGGACATGAAGAACTTCATTGAGTCGTACCCTCAGTTCAAGAAAATGTCCGGCACGGTTCAGAAGCATCTCTGCGTGATCGGGGAACTGTCGGCGCTAAGTAACAAGCGCAACCTGTTTGAGGTGTCCGAATTGGAGCAGGAGATCGCCTGCAAGGCGGAGCACTCCGCGCAGCTGCAACGCATCAAGAAGCTAATTGCCGACGAGCGCGTGTGCGTCGACGATGCCATCAAGCTGGTCGCACTCTACGCCCTGCGCTACGAACGACATGCCAACTGCGACACCTCCGGACTGTTGCAGATAATTAAAATGCGCGGGGGACGCGCCAGAGTTGTGCCCGCCCTGCTAGAATACGCTGGGACCCACGTGCGCCAGGGAGATCTCTTCAATATGGTGCGAATCACAGATGCCGTGAAGCTCACCCGCAACCTTATCAAAGGTCTCAAAGGAGTGGAGAACGTCTTTACCCAACACACCCCGTTGCTGAAGGAGACCCTCGAAGATGTGTTCAAGGGACGGGAGCTAGACCCCCTCTACCCGGCCATCAATTCTGAGCTTGTGCCATTCCGACGACCTCCGCAAGAGGTGGTGGTCTTCATTATTGGCGGTGCCACATACGAGGAGGCGTTGTCCGTTCACCAGCTGAATAACTCTGGCTATAGAGTGATCCTGGGCGGCACAACGATCCACAACTCGCAGAGCTTTATTCATGAAGTGCTTTCTGCCACTAACGGCATTCAATTCAAGCACACAAAATCGATGATCAAATATTGTTCAACCGATAACATTTAAGATTAGCCAAAATTCTATTGTTAACTATTTATTATTCCACTATATGTACGATTATAAAACTGCGAGATAGGTCTGGTGCCTATATCACCTACCAAAACCTTCATAATAAGGCATTTCCGTTTGCACCAAATATTATTTCCTAAATCACACTAAATATTCAGTAAAAACACTCCTGTATAGTATCAAAACTATAAATAATAAATGCCTCCTACTTAGGCTTATTCCATACAATAAATACATACACGACGATTTCCATGTCGTTTACTGATTTTCCCTGAATGGATAAATGTCGTTATTCGAGCCGCAAATACATTTTGGCTGCCATTATGATGGAAATATGAAGGTTTTACAACGTTTGGGCGAGAATATGCCGCTTGCGTTAATGTGAATGTCAGGGCAACGATAAGGCGCTTGACCGATCGAGAGTTGATGACCAAAGTTTGTGCGAATGGCAATGCTTGTTACCAAAGGAAGAAGCCCAACTTCCAAGATCTTTTATATCTATGCTCGAAACAATAGGTAATATTACCAATTCGGTGCTGCTTCTATTAGTTGCAATTAGAAATGTAGACATTTTCGTCCGCCGAAAATCAATCGGATCAAATAATTTGGATTGCGGAAAAGTTATGTGAAGACGTACATATATAATTATATTTCAAGGAATAACCATGTTGGAATAGGTAAGAGCATTGAAAGCTATCTTAGTTTGTAATTAAAAATCCTGTTGCCGCATTTTAAGTGGACTTCGCTGGCGAGAAGCGTAAGCGTTTCCTGATCGTTCAGAAGCTTCTGCAGCTCAGCAAGCTTGCCGCTTAGCAGTTTCTCTTGGTCGCCCACGCACCAAAGAAGGCTGATGTGGAACGACGGGGGTTCATAGAAGCGGGGCAACCGGTAGTCCACCATCACCAGGTCGATGGCCTGGAGTAGCCTGGTCGCCTTCTCGGTGAAGGCTGAGTCCAACTTGGCGGCAATGAAGGTCCTGGTGCGCTCATCGTTTGTGTAAACCTGCAGGCCCTGCAGACCGGCCAAGAAGCTAAGTGTGGGCTCCTATGGAGATTGCCATTGTGAAGATGCTATTGGACGGAACCTACCCGTTGCAGTTCCGAAGAGCAGTTTGGACCGACTGCGCGAAGGCGTCTATCTGGTGGTGTAGGAGCACTACAGTGCGGCTAAGGCTCAGGTGCAAATCGTCGTTGGCCCTCAGCTCCACTTCGGGCGACAGTTTGGCGATCGCACTTGCTTGAAACTCCTCTAGCGGTTCCGCGCACCCTTTGGCGGGAACGTAAACATAGGTGGCCCAGTTGCCCCGCTCGTGCTTGAAGCTCCGGATGCGTCCCCCATGCTGGGCGGGATCGTCGTCTACTTCTGTGCAAATCGCCTCCAACTTTCGCTTCGCGGGTCCCAGCAGAACGGTGGCTGCAGGCAACGGAGCAGTGCTTAATGGTTAATTGTGGGCATCCAATAGGTGTTCGGGTACACGCCTTACCTCTTCACGGGCTTCACTTCCGCTTCACTTGTACTGCTTTTACCGGGCTCATCGTCCTCGGTGCCGGACGAGACGCTGTCGTCGTATGCCACCAGCGACATTGCGGTTTTAATTCATATCATAGAGTAACTAGTAGATTCTCTTTGTTCATATTGTGAATATTCCTTGCGGTCTCTTGGGATGGCCTGCAACAGCTGACTTTGGCGTGAGTTGAAATGTGCGAAGCAACCGCAATACATGTCTTAAAGAGGCTGCCGGCGGATAATTCACCTCTTTCCAATTTCTGAACCCTGGCTGGGTGCATGTTTTGATTATCCGCCTAAAAGAGGGCAGTGCACAGTGGTGACTCTTGTATGGAAAAGGCGGCCAAAAATAATTGCCGTTGGAATAGAGAGCTGAAAATTTCTGTAGGTACTGCTAGATAGACCCAATAGCATAAAGAAAATTAACAATTTAAGGCAAAAACCATATTAACGTATGCCAAAAATATTGGAAATTTTTTTACAAAAATGCAATTGCATACTTTGAGGATAAAGAAATCCTTACAACAATATATATTTTTTTTTATTTATATACAAAAACAATTAAAAATAAGTTTAAATATTTATTAAATTTTATTATGTATTATACTTTTTTTTTTTTATTTAACTTTAATAAGGCATACGGGGAATACCAGGAACCCCTTAGTGACCTTTGCTGCAAGTATACTAAATTAAAAAAAAAAACAATGAATATATTTTAAAGACCCTTTTTTTCACGAAATTCGGGCTTTATATTTTGTATTTATCCGTTGTTGTGGTATTGGTCTGGCCAGGCCAGCAGCCAAACGATTCCGGTGCCGTTACAGACTTTCGTTATACCGGCTGGCTGTGCGGTAGCCAGCAATCGTCACCCTGTGCAGAGTGACATTGCGAACACACTTACCATTCCCAGCTCGTGCATACCCTTGTGATACGGTATACGACAGATTTGTGTGTCACAGGGGAGTCTTTAAATCTGTGCCTGGATGTAGAACGCCAGCTTGTTCCTAAGTGAGAGCTTGCTACGCGGCCCGAGGAGCCAAAAATGCTTGACCACTGCAGCTCTTATTCCAGTTCGTAGTATCTTTACCTGCTCCATGAAGGTTAGCTTTTGGTCCAGTATAATGCCCAGGTATCTGGCAGATATGGGCTGTTGGACGGGCGTTCCTCCGATCTGGGCTCTTGGAGGTGTTCTCCCTCTCAATCCACACATTGGATGACTTCCAGCGCCTCGCCCATTGCTGAAAAATTGAAGCGTACTGAGGCGTATCCTGCTGGAAATATTTCCTTAACGTTGACCCGAAGCCCAGTGTGCTAAACCCGGGCGAATGCTTCTCGGATGTCCAGGAAGAGGGCATTGCAATATTCCTTCCTGTCAAATGCAGGCAGTATTTGTTCAACAACCCGATGCAGTTGTTCAACAGTACAGTGGCCAGAGCGAAAGCCGAACTGGAGCTCAGGAATAATTCCACGAGATTCCACAATCCTGGCGGCAATCAGTCTCTCAAACACCTTTGATATCGAAGGGCGGAGACTGATCGGCCAGTAGGACGCAGGGTCCTTTTCCGGTTTGCCAGCTTTGTGGATCATGGATTCTATTGTCGAACATGGCCCGCCAGAGAACGACATCTCTGGTAACGTCTGCCTGCTCCCCTAAGCCAGTGGGATGCGTTCCAATCACCTGCAACAAGGAATTTCGTCTGATACGATGCTAAAAGGTCGTCCATGGTCCTTGGTCATCCATGAAAATCTTGGAGAGCAGTAGATCGCGCCGAAGTTGATGGCACCAAGAGCTGCTTGGACCACTGCTGTGGCAACTTTCACTTTTTCTGTGGCCACACGCATTAGCGGGAAGTGCACTGAGCCCGATCTTAATAATATTGGTGTTCCTGCTTTTGCATTTGCCGTGCTTGGGTTGTTCGCAGGGTAGGCCTTATAGCCATACAGCTTCGGCGGTCCTTGCCCGTGGCAGCCCTTCTCGCTGAACAGGACGATGTCACTTCAGTGACGCTGAAAATAGGGGGAATTATAATAAGTGCTTGGTCCCGATAAAACAGATTGGGTCCTAAAACCAATTAAGAACTTTTCCCAAGTTTAGGACGTCGTCAATGTTAAAGTTTTGATCAACTACCTAAAAAAAAGGAATTATTCGATGCGTGTTTGAGTCCAATAAAAATTGGGACACAAATCGGATTTAGGAATTGGGTCTTAAGAACCGATTGTGACTGTGTGGGAAAACGTACATTTCCCCAATTCTTAAACCTTTTCACCGGATATGTTTTGATCAAAATAAATGTTTGGTACTGGATATATCAAATTGGGTCCAGAAACCGATGGGTACTGGTTAGGCAAACTCAGTTAAACCTTGTCAAGGCGAAGGTTTTGATCAGCGATCAAAAAATGGAAATGTTGCAGACATTTTCAAAAATTAGGACACGAACCGGATAAAGAAGATTAGGTCTAAGAACCGATTGCGACTGTGTGGGCAAACTCACTTGTTTTTAATTTTTAAACATTGTCAAGGTTGGATATGTTGCAGATATTTTCAAAAACATTTTCAATTGGGACACGAACCGGATAAAGAAGATTAGGCCTAAGAACCGATTGCGACTGAGTGCGCAAACTCACCTTTCTTCGATTCTTAAACCTTTTTTAATATGTTTTGTTCAGCAGGAAAATAAATGCAGCAACGGTAAAACAGCCTGGGTACTAAAAACCGATTGCTATTGTTTCGACAAACTCACTTTTTTTCAATTTTTAAACCTTGTCAAGGTTGGATATGTTGCCGATATTTTCAAAAACATTTTCAAAAATTTGGACACGAACCGGATAAAAAAGATTAGGTCTAAGAACCGAATGCGACTGTGTGGGTAAACTCACCTTTCCTCGAGTGTTAAACCTTTTCACGGGGTATGTTTTGTTTTAAATATATGTTTGGCTCTGGATAAATCAGATTGGGTCCACAAACTGATTGCTACTGTTTGGGCAAACTCATTTTCTCCAAGTTTTACACCTTGTGAAGGATAAGATTTGATTAGCGATCCATAAAATGGAAAATGTTGCAGACAATTTCAAAGATTAAAACACGAACCGGATAAAGAAGATTAGGTCTAAGAACCGAATGCGACTGTGTGGGCAAACTGACCTTTTCTCGATTCTTAAACCATTTTCAATATGTTTTGTTCAGCAGGAAAATAAATTCAGCAACGGTAAAACAGTTTGGGTACTAAAAACCGATTGGTATTGTTTGGGATCATCTGGGATCCAAAAAATGGTAATGTTTCAGAATTTTCCAAAAATTGGAACACGAATCGGTTTAAAAATATTAGGTCTTAGAAACTGGTTTTGGGTAAACTCACGTTTTCCCAATATTTAAACCTTCGCAGAGTTCATGTTTTGTTTTTGTAGACTTTTGAATAGGTGTTTGGCCCCGCATAAAATATATTGGGTTCTCCCAACCAGATGTGCCAAATTGGATTTAGCTTACCCAAGTCTTAAGCCATTGATCAGCGGCCTAAAAATTGGGGAAATTTGGCATGCGTAAAAATTGGGACAAGAATCGATTAAAACAGTTTGGGTCCACAATTTCTTCAACCAACAACCCCTTCTGTCGATCTGTTTTATTTAATTTATTTCTTTACGTCTTTATTATGAATGTATCTTAAAAACTAACTGAATATCTAATAATTTTCATTTTTAAACCTACAAAAAAGCTATTATTGTTTTGACTGGTTTTCGCTAGCTTTGGTCAACTGTGACTGTTCCCACTTGTAGTTGTACGCGCGTCCCAACTGAAAGAGCTGCGTTAAACTAACAAAAAGATTGACAGCGAACAGACTATAGTTCTTTGGTATGATCACCAGCGAGTAACGCGTCCAGATCAGGTTTGTTGCTCCAAGGGCCAGGCAACCGTTGGTAGATATTGTGTCCGCGGGTCGTGTCAAGTCGCTCAAACCGGCTATCACAAGACCCTATTAAATAGAAAACACGAATGTTAGACAGGTCCGAACACCAGTCCCAATGTACAATCACTCAGAGATTGTATGGTATGATGTCTAGCAACGACAACTGAGTAAATCCTTGAAAAATTCCATGCAAAAAAACGGAATCGCAAAGTCATTCAGCTATCAGAAGCTCGTGTTTCTGACACAACCATTGATAAAGTCTCGAAAACAGATGTGCATTTATCATAAGCTGTGAGCAAAAATAAAACAATAAACAGGCAATACGTTTGCTTATCAGCTCAACGTTGCCTGGAACAAAAATGCGAGTAGCGACATCCGTACTTGTAGCGACATCAAACTAATCGACCTGTGCGTTAATCCTAACCCGGTTATTCGGTATAAAGTTATACAATATGCCCATTGGCACTTACCCATTTGACGAGAGGTGCCCAGAAAAAGATCGTCTTCGGGCCTGAAGGTAGAGAAGGTACACTATATGTAGTTTTCAAACTGATAAGAGTGGCCAATGCATCCTCACCTGCTGGATGCATCCACAGCGGTCGCAACTTGGCGGGCACAAACTTGTCTGCCACGCATATTAGTCCGGCATAAGCTCGAGAGCCCTTTCCAGCAGAGTGAAGACCCTTTCCCTGAGACGATGGAGGAGGTGCTGCGGCCGACATTTTAATTAAAATACAGCTGCTAATTAAACGCCAAGCGAACCCGAATATCCGAATATCGTAACCGAGCGCAGGCGAAAACCAGATGGATTAGATGGGCGGCGGATGCGATAATGCTACTCTGAACAATCCCAACGAAGCTCCCATCAACAACTGAGCAATAATACGAGCCCGGGTCCAGTATAAAAGTTCCACTATCATGGTATTGTTAGCTTAGCTCTCTAATCACCGCCACTATCAACCAACTTTGAATCGCAAAATTATGACTGCCTACTATCCACATAAACACCTTGGGACTAGCCATAGCTAAAATTGAAAATTAAGACTTAAACATAACCTATTGAATTTGTTTGTTTCACCAATTTTATTTTAGGTATTACAATATAAAATAGTTTTTACATAATCAACTGAGTCTTGAATAATTATTGAAATAGTTCAAAACTTCGGCAATGTCAGGTTAGTCATCTTGGGCATGCCCATAAGTTCCATAGCATTGTATTGCTCAAACGGGAATGGTGTGGTATTTTATAACTTCGATCCTCGGTATTTAACATATTGCAATTTTGATAAATCTGTCGAAAGAATAGGAGACACCCACAACCCATGGACATTATATTATTATATTCCACTCGCAAAAAATGAAACAAATACGTTTAACTACAATCTACAGTCTTAAAATGTATTGGTTTATTCGTTAACAATCACAAATATCTCGCATCTGTTAAAAACAATACGGGAAGCCTCCTTATTTACAACTTAGGTAAAACGAATCACGTCAATAAGGCGACGAACCATAAAAACAATGGTTAACAAATTTTACGCGCAGATCTCAGTTCTGCAAAAAAGTCACATTAAGTCTTATTCATCGTTTACTTGTGCATTGTTGGATTTAGTTGAACGTTTTTAACTCCTTATGCCAGGTCATAATATTGGGACACCACCCACATATTATTCGGTACTTATCGGCCTATTCACCGCCGCATTTTGGGGTTGCTCCTTCTTCAGCTTCTCCTGCTCCATTTGGTAGTTAAAAGCACGTGCCAGCTGCACCACCTGGGTGGCGCCCACAAAAAGATTCACAGCAAAGAGACTGTAGTTCTTGGGTATGATGACCAAAGAGTATCGGGACCAGATGATGCCTGTGGCCGCTAATGCAGCGCATCCGGATACGGAGATTGTGTCGGCAGGTCGGGCCAAATCACTTAGACCGGCAACAACGAGTCCCTAAAAAGAAACAATGATTTCCATGTTAGTGCACACATCTGCGACGTTATCAATTTTAGCTCTATAGGCACTCATTTTGGATAGTACATTGGTAGGGCCAATATCTATCTGTGTTGCGAAAATCAGCCGGTTGTGCCCACTTTTATTCGCAAAAATGACAAAAATGAGTCGCGTTGAGTGAAAAAATGGCAAGTTTATCCATAGAAACACTTCTTATACACATACACACCTACAAAATAAATTACGAAAATTTGTTACTCCCAAGTGTCAAAAACCAGGTGAAACTTAGAACCGGGTATTTATAGTCGAGACACTCGACTATAATCGTTCTTACTTGTTTTTTTTGTATTATATCGGTTTAATTATTACGAAGATAATCGTTTTTTTCCAAGCCCCTTTCCCCTTCGCATATGCAAAAAAAAAGGAGTATCTCCGAAATAGTAAAAGCTAGAGACATCATTTCAAGTCCATTGATCGTTAAACCTATGCAAATTTTTTGCAAATTCGAGGGCGGAAAGGGGCGTAGCAAAAATCCAAGAATGACATTATCTGCGCAATAGCGCAAACGGATATATTGCAAAAAGAAATAGGTCTCTAGCTCTTATTTTGTCCAAGTTATCGAAGAAAATTCAAATACAGTTTTATGCAAATTACGAAGGCGGAAAGGGGCGTGGCAAAAATTTGAAATAAACTTATTCTGCCTGCAACAATAACACACCAAAAGAATTAAAGAATTACACGTCTATCTCTTACCATCTCCGAGAACGAGGTGTTCATACATACAGACAGACGGACAGACGGACGGACGGACAGACGGACATGGCTATATCGACTCGGCTGTTGACGCTTATCAAGAATATATATACTTTATGGGGTCGGAGATGTCTCCTTCTGCCTGTTACATACATTTGCACAAAATTAATATACCAATATACCAATTGTACCTTAAGGTACATGGTATAAAAAATTTGTTGAATTGTTTGAAAAAAAATTTTATGATAAAGAAGAGAGGTACATGGTATCTCGTTGACGAGAAACCTGTAACGTCAGCTCTAAGCTGGACACCATGATTTGTAATGGGTTTTAAGATTACAAAGTAATATGTTCCGTTGGAACTAAACTAGTTAAAATTGGACAGATAATGCCAAAGAATAAATGTAGGAAATGCTTGTTTCTCTTTATGTAGTTTTATGCTTCGTATATAGTTGTTAGAAATATTTGATATTCTAGCAACAATCCTGATTTTGCTTCAGGCCATTGTAATGACAAATTTTGTTACATTTCCGGTTGATAAAAGCTATCACCAACAGTAGCCCCATAGACGGAGGTACGTAGTTATCAGACCAAGCAGGTTCACTGGCAATCAAACAATTTCGTTTAATGGCACCTGCCACCAGATTTGTTGCCGGTTTGCGGATTTATAGCGTGCGACTACATACATACATATGTATGTATGTATGTGGGTGCGATAATGAAAAGCAGCGAAGGTCGTGCCGTGTGGTGTCCCAGTTATGCAATCAGTTCGACAACTTACCCATTTGAAGACAGGGGCCCAGAAGAAGACGGTCTTGGGACCTTGGGGGAGAAATTAGGCATGTAATCGAGGGTACTAGGGGTCAAAGTTGTATGCTAACCAGCTGAATGCATCCACAGGGGCCGTAGCTTGGTGGGCACGAACTTGTCACAAACGCCAATCAAACCGTTGTACGCCCGGGAGGACAATCCCTTTCCTGCGGAAGCGGCCGCCGAGGATGCCGGTGGGGGCGTGGGTTGCGGTGGTGGGCTCGGAACGGCGGCGGACGACATTTTTGGGCGAAAAAAATTCCACGAGCTGCGTTGATAATGCCTCGACCGACACCTCACCAATGAGAAACAAAAATATGTGAAGTATAGTAGGAAGCACTGAACAACAAAAACTCGTGGGCTGTTATCGTGTGCGCATTAGAGGCAGGAGAGAGCGCGAGAGGGCCTGTCCACTCCGGGCCCCAGTGGCGTAGTCCACAAATTCTGCTATCGTAATTTGCGGGGTTGACCCGTATTTAATATTATATCTTACAACCCGCGACAAGCATGCATTTACATTGACTACCATATAGAACTCGCATGTACATACATATGTACATACATATGTACTTTGTGGTGTGCTTGACTGGAAGGGGGAACACTCAGAAAGACTTGCAACCTCATTTTCATTTTGTGGTTTCATGGGGATCCAAAAGCCTGACTACGCTCTTGTAGAAAAGCTTCAAGCTTAACGTGCTTACTCTCGCACGATATACATACGTTTTTCTCTCTTGACTTTCTAAAAGTGTGCTTATATTTTTATTTATACAAATATATGTACATATGTATGTTTCCATTATTTTGTATTTATTTAGCTCTATTAATCTTACGAAACGAAATAGAACTTAGTGTTTTTAAATCATTATATGCAGCCGCCTTGACCTTGACCGTCGCCTTGGAGTCAGAACGTGCATTTCCCTCGTAATGTTTACGGAAACAGGCACAAATTGCATTGCATGTGAATCGGAAAATCCGCAACCAGGTTACCTATTTTTAGGAAATCTCACGATATGTGGCTGATAGTGTTGCCACTCTGGCCATTTCATGGCTGCGTTCACTTATTTGAATAGTAATTATGAATATGCAGACATAAAATAATAATCTAGCACCATATAAATATGAATATAACATTGCAGACTCAGTATCATTATTATATCCAAGACAGTTCCACAATCACCAAATTACAATTAAAGAGTAAAATAATCTACACGAAACTTTGTAAAACATGTTATCCAGTGGCTGGATTTTGTTAAATCTTTTATAATATTGAGAGTTAAGCCAAGGCAGTGTAAATAAATAAAAATATTTAAATTTTTACATATGATTTCAAGTTAAATTTGCAAATTTGTAACTTTTTCCGAAATTGAGATTTTCATGCAAAATTGGCACCTAATGTTTCACTACCCTGTAAAATATTATAACTGAAAGTGCTATAGTTTCGATAAAAATTAAGTTTCAATTTTTTTGTATTTTGTTTTTCATGTAAATAAAAATACTTCAAACGCACAAAAATATAGAAATAATGTATAAAATATATATATACAGCTGTGTTCATTGAAATAGCAGTGCTTACGACCTACCCGTTTAAAAATGAAAAATACTATTTTCATGTATTCCTAAGAGATTAAGTTGAAAAAACGCTTCTCCTGTAAAATTAGATTTTTCTAGATACGACACATTCGCGGAAATGCGTAGATATGTTTTTATGGAGGAGCTTGTCGGCGCAACACTTGTTTGTCATTTGCGCGGACACAAGTGAGCGTAACCGGCTTACACAGATGGATAATGGCCCTACCAATGTACTATCCAAATTTAGTGGCTATATAGTTAAAATTATGGATGACACAGAATTTCGCGCTTTGCGGGGGTGCGGGGGAAGGTAGCCAATTTTGAAAATAAACTTGTGTTGAACCGGTATCACAGAATTCTGAATATGCAATTAGTTTTTCTATATCTATTATAGGGATCGACTCGGCTGTTGATGCAAATCAAGAATATATATACTTTATAGGGTCGGAAAAGCTTCCTTCTCCCTCTCATATACATTCGTACGAATACCCTTGTTCTTGTTCTTTTTACCCTTGTTCTTTTTAAGAACTCGACAATATCTGGTACCTATCTTTTTAAATATAACAGTAAAAAT
The DNA here is from genome assembly GCA_021223825.1 of Drosophila ironensis. Classification (NCBI taxonomy): domain Eukaryota; kingdom Metazoa; phylum Arthropoda; class Insecta; order Diptera; family Drosophilidae; genus Drosophila; species Drosophila ironensis. The sequence goes on from JAJJHQ010004697.1 coordinate 7,385,615, forward strand.
GTACTATTCAATATTGGAAAACAACTAACAACAATAATATTGAATAACAACTAATGCCAACATCCACATCTCGTTCCTTGACATAATTAAAAAAAAACAAGTAGGAACGCTGTAGTCGAGATTTCTCGACAACGAGATACCATGTACCTCTTTTCTTTATGAACCATTTCTTTGATTTTATTTTTTTTTTCAATCGATTTTTTTGCAATTACGAGGGCGGAAAGGGGCGTGGCAAAAATCCAAAAATGTCATTATCTGCGCAATAGTTAAGCGGACATATTGCAAAAAGAAATAGGTCTCTAGCTCTTATTTTGTCCAAGTTATCGAAGAAAATTCAAATACAGTTTTATGCAAATTACGAAGGCGGAAAGGGGCGTGGCAAAAATTTGAAATAAACTTGATCTGCCTGCAACAATAACACACCAAAAGCAAAAAGAATTAGACCTCTATCTCTTACCATCTCCGAGAACGAGGTGTTCATACATACAGACAGACGGACGGACGGACGGACGGACAGACGGACAGACGGACAGACGGACATGTCTATATCGACTCGGCTGTTGGTGCTGATCAAGAATATATATACTTTATGGGGTCGGAGATGTCTCCTTCTCCCTGTTACATACATTTGCACAAAGTTAATATACCATTTGTACCTTAAGGTACATGGTATAATCAAATATGCACTTATGATGCACTTGCGTTTCGTATGCTTTCCTTAGAAAAGTTTTGATATGACCAAAATTTACTATTGCTCCTTTTATTAAATATTTTTGTTAATACTTATTAGACAACGTTCCGTTTAGTTTATTTTGGTCATTTGGTCACATGGTCATTTATTCCCACTCGTAGTCTGGACTTTAACAAATAAATTACAAATTCAGATGGAGTTAAATGTTATATTAATGATAAATTGTTTAGTTCTGCCTAATATGTCGCAGTGAAGCATTTTTGCAACCTAATGGATTCGATCTGATGGAAAATTTACAAAGCATTCTTTAGCATTCTTTAAATATTCTTTAAATAAATTGAAGGTATCTGCAGTATATGCAGTATATATAACATATGTATATACATGTATAAAAATCCATGCATATGTTCGTATGGCCACTGGAACCATTTTTGTTGCTTGATGATATCTTATTTGTTTGATGATATTTTGGCTCATCCTAATACGGTCTGTTGTAATCGAGTTAGCTGCCGCGCTGTGGAGCCAACACACATGTCCATTTTGCTGGCTATTGCGCATTTATAAGAAACATGTTCCAAGTGACGCACAATTCAAATGAGAATTCTAATTAGCTTTAGGACGGCTGGTTGCCTTCGGAAGCAACCAAAACACCTGTGTTCATTGATTCTGACTAGCTTACACATCTGCCCGAAAACAAACACAGAATTGGACGCTTTTGTTTTATCGCTTTCATGTTAGAAATGTATACATATGTAATTTCAAATCAAAAGGCGTACATATTTAAATTATTCCATATAAATCAAATAGTTCTACAATGTTTTGAATCTTATCATTCCTGTGTGTGTTTATAGTTGGATGATCCTTTGCGAGTCAGTCCAAATGTATCCTTTTTTGCACTGCACACACCCATACACGTGTGTATATGTGTATCTGATTTTTATAATTTTGATAACACAGAATTGAGAGAAGCTGAAACGACTGCAGCGGACTCCTTAGAATATTTTGCCAAGCTTATATCTTGGCTTCTAGAAATGTCTCGTCTGTCTATGCTCTGCTTTTGGGGTGGACAAATTATAATATTTATATGTGAATTGGTTTCCTGTTCGTCGGTGTCGTAAGTGTACACAACAAATTGTGTACGATTAAAAGTGCCGAATGTTTTGGTTGCTCGGATTTGGTTTCCACTGCACTGTTTCTGCTGCTGCTTTGCTTTTGAAGTTTGTATCGTTAAAAGTTGAATGAGTTCATGGGTAGCTTGTCGGCGTTTGGATCAAAATTGTATTGTGTACCATCGGAGCTCGGTACCATGCTGGCCTGTTCAGCCTGAAATCATAAAAAAAAAACAATGTTTGAATACATGCAATGCGTGATTTTGCAAAGCACTCTTTGCTCTCACCTCATCTGTGAAATATTGATCGATGATTTCATAGGCTAGTTTGTAAATCTCAATATTCTCGTGGTTCTGCAGACGCTCGATCTTGGCCAGACCCTTGCACTCCTCGATTAGGTTGGCCACTGCCTCAACGTGGGACTCGGCCATTTTGAGCATATTGTTTAGACCATCGAGTACAACCTGAAAAGGCGAAAATGGTTGCTTTTATTCGACCCAGACTCGGGCGGCTCTAGGCCTAGCTGCTCACATTTATAACTTGCGTATCCTGGCACAAGAGCAGATCACAGAACGGCGGAATAACGCCCTCCTTGATCAGTGTGAACACCTGTTCACGGTTGCCGCTGATGGTCAGGTTGCTGATGGCCCATGCGGCCTCCTTCTGCGTCTGGAACTCCCCCTTGCTCAGGTTCTCTATTATCTTTGGCAATAGGCCAACGTTGATGACAGCTTGCACCTGTGATTGGTTGCCGGCGGTGATGTTGGACAAGAACCAGACCGCCTCCTTGCGTATCTTCTCTTTGGGGTGCGAGAGCAGGGCCGGGAAGTAGGAGAGCGCGTCGTAGTTGAGCACGACTTGCGTCTGCTCGTCGGACCCGGTCACAATGTTGCCCACAGCACGCAGGGCAGCGGTCTGCACCTTCACTTCGTTGTTTCCCAGGAGCGGTATCAGCTTCGGCACCACGCCGCTCTCAATGACCATCTGGATCTGCTCGTTGCCGCCGTCGGTCAGGTAGCTGATGGCCCAGACCGTGTCCACCAGGATGTTTGTGTCAGTGTGGTGGATAAGCACGTTGAGTGCGGGCAGGATCTCGTGTATGGTGGCTGCCGGCGGAGCCGGGTCCTTGTTGCGGCACAGATTCACGATTACCCAGGTGACGTTCCGCAGGAACGAGATGGGGATGTCCGGCTTGATGAACGAAAGCAGTGGCTGCACCACGCCGTGCTTAATGACGAAGTCGCGCAGCAGCGGCCCGTCGCCGATGATGTTGCCCAGCGCCCAAACGGCTTGTTCGCAGACATTCGGAGCGGGCGAGTTGAGAAGTTGGAGGAAGAGCGGCACGGCGCCTGCGTCAACGACCTGCAATTAACCGATTTTGTTATAGCGAGCAGGGGCATGGCATGTGGCGTCTCGGGGGGGCTACGGGGGGCTGCGAGACGCACCTGGTTGGTTTGGTCCGAGGTGCCGGAGGCAATGTTGGTCAGGGCCCAGGCGGCCTCAAACTGTAGCATTGTGTGATTATGTTGCTCCAAGCAACGAACCAGGATCGGCAGAATGTCGCTCTGGATCAGCTCGTCAATGGGGGGGTTTTTGTCGGAAGACAGCAGCTTCCTGGCGGCCTGGACGGCGGCCAGCTGCTGCTCCGGCTTGGTGTTATCGCTGGCCGCCTCCGCGAGCTTCTTTAGGTTGAGCGAGATCGGCTGCTCGTCCTCGTCTGTGTTCGAGTCCAAGTTGGGAACATTGCGGCGCTTGAGGATGGTCTCTTCGCGCTTGTTCTTGCGCAGCTCCACGGTCACCTCGTTTCGGCGGCGACGCATCTCCTGGGAGATAAAAAAAAAAAGGTTTGGATTACCTAAGGGGCAGCGCAAGGGGGCCCCTTTGCGTGTGGGGTAGGGGGGTTGAGTGTTGCTTCGACTTACATCCTGGTCCTTGCCTTTGTTTTTGAAATTTTGCAAGCGGTTTGGCTCCAACGACGTCATTTTGTGCCGTTCTCTGCGCTGGTCTCTGGGCTGATCTGTGGATACGATGCCTGTCGCGAATTGCGATGTAGTTTATGCAAAGATGGGAGATGGCGACGCACACCTCCTCCTGACCTGTGGGCGGGCGTGCAAGGACGAGATTAGGGTGGCCCAGGTGGCCGCAAAATTCGAATATTGAAGGACGGGTGGGGCGTGCGAGAATGGCGGAGAAGTGACCCACACAGTTGCAGGCGCAGCAGCACAAAGTCAATCAGCAGCACGATGGCGACGGAAAAGGAAATGGCGATGAAAGAGCGCTGATGGCCAGAGAGGGGGAGGACGAGGCGGGGCTGGAGAGCCAGTTTTAGTTGTACTTACGTTTGCAGCTTCAAAGTTCGGTTTGCCTGGCGACAATGACACCTCTATGCCTTTTTCACAAATTTTTCTTTTACTAAAATTGCAATTGGTGACAGCGACGTAAGTGAAGTTGGCTGCGGTTGCGGGACTGCCAACTCAGGTGATATTCGTTGTTCTCGGTGGCTCGGGTGGCGATGTTTCCTGGTCGGGTCGAGGTATCGATTGCGGAACCAATATGATTTTTAGTTCAATCCTCTTGTCCACCTGCAGCGCTTGTCCTTTGCAATGCTCAAGCTGGTCTCGTGCAGCGATGGGAATATTTCTTATATTTGTACTTGTTGACCGATAGTATATAAATCTAAAGATAGGCGATTGAATGGATGTACTACTTCACTTGACGATTATACACTAGACTGCTTAGAGCTCATATTTATTTGTCAATATGGCTGTTTTGTAAATTACGTCGGAAATGAATATTTTGATATTCATATTCATATTTATGAAACGAAGGTTAGTTCCACATGATTTTAAACCTTGTATTATTGCGTGCAGAGCCGACTATATGGATGCCAACCGGAAATTAAGTAGAGAATCAAACTTAAGGAAAACGAACAGAAGAATAATACAAATCACAGCCATAATCTCTAGCTGCCGTAGCGGCTGGAAAATTACTTTGGCTACGTAGTCAATCAAAGCGGTGGGTTTAGTAAATCGCTGTTCTCGCCAATAATCTTTTATTCTCATAAGTAGGCTTATATCAAATAAATAACTTTTGGCAATTCAAAGTAATCGTAGATCGATCTGTTACTGCAATACTGCGTGCTTTAACATCATACCTTTTCAAATCGAAACAACCTTTTGCAGATCGAAGCCCCACTACACCGGTCACTATGCGTTGGTTCCTGCGTGCTTTAAAGATATTTTTTTGGGATCCCCATTGACATCGCATAAACCACATCGATTAATTTTTAACCATCGACGGCCGTATCGACAGTTTCCCATCTTTAGCTTGAACACACCGAAGATACTAATATAAACAGGAAAAACAATTCCCTGTGTTTCTTTAAATTGTACCTCATACATGCGCTCTGGCGTTCAACCTTCCGATACGGGGAGGTCAAAGGACTTAATTAACAATCCCATTTACGATCCGAAGGTCTCGTTCGCTTTTAAGGTGAAGACCGAGCAACCGGACGCCGAGGTGGAGGCCAAGCTTCGGGCTCTCAACGCCAAATTCAAGGCAGAGGCCCTGGCTGCGTCGCAGAACACCAGCCATGACTTGGTCGAATCCGAGGACAGCGGGGCATCTTCCTCACCCGAGGACAAGAAGGCTATTGCCCCAGTAAAGTCCTCCAATGAAATCCTCGCTGAACTGTTCGGCGTGTTCAACGCCGCCCCGCCACAGGAGCTCTTGGACGACAGGAACTTGCTTAGGAAACGGAAAAAGGTAAAGAAGGAGAAGAAGAGCAAGAAACGGAAGCACAACAACTCGGATAAATCAGATGGCGAGTGCAAAGAATCGTACTGGGCCGACCGGAAACACCACAGGCACCAGCGGAAAAAGCACAAGCACAAGGACATCAAGGACAAGGGAAAGGACCGAGACCTCTTGCGGGAGCGGGATAAGTCAGCCATCTCTGCTGATGCTTCCTTGACCACCAAGGCAAAAAAGAAAGACAAGTTAGAGGGTACAAAGCGGTTCGATGCAGAGGCTGCTAAGAGCAGCTCAGACCCTCAACCAGTCGAGAAGCGACAGAAGGAGAAGGATCGAGACCATCGAAACAATAGCTTCTACAACAGCTACCGAGATGCGGAGCGAAGCAGGGAGTCGGAGGCGGACAGGACCAAGGTGCGAACGTCGCGCGACTTCTCTGACATCTCGCTCTCCGACGAAGAGTCATACTTACAAGAAAAGATTTCCAATGGCCGCCGCCGGACGCACAACCCGTTCTACGATGGAAAGCAGGAACACAAAGGGGACTCCAAAGCGGGGGTGAGGCAGGAGCTGCAACATGGCAAACGCGCGGTGCGCGACCCCGATATTCGCAGGCACCGAAGGTCCAGATCCCGAACACGATCAAGGTCTCGGGACCTGGGCATCGACAAGAAACGTTTGCTTGAGATCGCGCGCAAGAATGCCATTCATATGTTTAAACAAGGCTCCCTGCCAGGCATCGTCAATATGTCGGCCCAGGTTAAGGACAAGGTGCTGGTCAAGATGCGATATGGCGGGCGAACGGTTCAAGATCTGACGAACTTCTGCAAGAAAATATCCAACGGCGACGGTCTCTCCGACCTCAGTTCCGACGAAGACTCTGACGTTGATAAAAATGGAAACGCCAAGGCGTTCCATCATCCCTTTCAGATCAAGGAACGGGAGCCCATTGTGATGCACATTAGGAACTCTAAGCCTCTGGTGCCGAGCACTTCGCGGCGTGAGGATCAAACCAAAGCCATAACAATGCAGTTTCCCGTGTCGTCGGGGCAGACGCACCGCATGAACGAAGTGTGGGTGCCGGTGGCACTGGAGCCGCTGCCCTCACTGCCCCCAGCCAAGCAGTCTACGAACATGTTTAAGGACACTCAGAAAAACGTATTTGCCAAGTCCATCCCCCTGCAGCAAAAGCAGGAACCCGCCTTTAAGCCCTTGGAGGCAGCAGCGATAGCCACAGCGATTCCCCCTGATTCTGCAGCGCATGAGCCGGTGCCGCCCTCCCTCGCTGTGGCAAAACAGTCAAAGCCCGAAGTCGCTGCTCCCTTCGTTCCCGAGGTACCCGTTCCTTCGGCCTCGCCTGCGGCGTCCGCAGCGAGCCAGTCCATATTTCAACCGCCTCCTATTGATGTTTCCAGCATAATCACCGAACGCCTTAGTGCGATTCGACGTCTGCAGGTGAGCCAAGATTTCAGCAAAGAAAAAAACTTTTTGAATATCAAATTGCAATTGCCAGGACAACCCAGCCGATTCAGATGCCCAAAAGATGATGAATAACGCGCAGCGCAACATGTCGTCGTGGGCTACGTCAAAGTACCTGCCCGGCCAGTTTACCGGCAGCACAGGCGCTCATGTACTGAAGGCTCACGAGCTGAACAGCGGGCCACAGCTGTGGGCACGCAAAGATCAGTTAACATCGACCAAACCAGTGACCGGCGGTATGGGCATGGCGCTTTTGCAAAAGATGGGCTGGAAACCGGGAGAGGGGTTGGGCAGGGCCAAAACCGGGTCTCTGCAGCCGCTCCTGTTAGATGTAAAGCTAGATAAACGCGGCTTGGTGTCGCGAGACGACCTCAAGGCAAGTCAATCGCGACAGGCTGCCGTCCAAAGGCGAAACAAGCCGCAAGCCACACCGGTTGGTGCAGTACCAGTGGGGACCGCGCCGGGGACGTGTCCACCGCTTATCACCCAGGACAAACATCCTGTATGTGTTCTGAACGAATTGACTTCGAAGAATAAGTGGACGCCACCGCAGTACACACTGTGCGAGAATTTCGGACCGCCGCATAACCGATCGTTCCTTTTCTCCGTTGAAATCAACGGCAGGACATACACTCCGGACCGGGGATGCCACAACAAGAAAGAGGCGAAGCTCAATGCTGCCAAGTTGTGTTTGCGCGACTTGGGCATATTGCCGCCTAGTTAGGCACGGATGTAAGTGGTTGTAGGCTACATTTTAGATTAGGTTAAATAGTGACAGTGTACATATATACATGCATAACTTAAAATTAAACCTGCGCGTATTCGTTTGTTGGAGGTTTGTTCCCAAATACACCTCTCCAGTTCGTTTGCCATTTTTCATTTTTTCAGATTTTCTTTATATGAAACAATTTCTTCAGCAATATTGTTGAGCCTTTTTTCTTTTTAACCATGACTGAATACGGATAATATAGTACCTGCTTCAAGAGTAAAGTACTTGTCAAAGCATTTTCTCTTTCAGCGCCGGTTTTAATAGAAACCGAGGATTCGTGTAGAAGCATATAACATGGTGAAGCTGGTTTGTATGAAAGACCTCGATCCAAAAGATCTGACACATACTTTCTGTTGTCCTTCTCTTGAGCATAACCATCTGATTTAGCAGTGGCTGTTAGAAAAGCTTAAATTGGGGAGTGTGGGGACGGTGAGCTTCCAGAAGCTTAACCGTGGGGAGTTCGTTTAACTGTGACGCTGTTGGAGCACAGGTGAGCTTTGCGCAAGTACACAAACAAAGCGGAGCGAGCAGCTGACTTATGTTGGGGTCGGGCGACGGTGGTGGTGGTGGTTTGCGACCATTAAAAATCTCGGCGCTGCAAGCCAAAGCAGATTGGGCCGTCGCGAAGGTCAGTTCACGCGCGCAGTACAATTTTGTCGGTCGTTTATTGGTCGCTTGTCGTTTTCGAGCGACAAAAGAGGGCCGAACAAGGGCGAGGGGAAGGAGGACACTTGAAGGATGTATAGATAGGTCACCACCCGGATACAGACACAAAACTTTTCAAAGTGCCCCAGAGTCAGCATCCCCATTAGGCCTTTAATATTTATTGTAAAAATTATAAATTCTTAATGCATACAAATGGTAAAATTTTGGATTTGAACTGACATTTGGCGTGAGTGGGGCCCCGTATTTTGAAAAGTTGCATAATTTTGTACATACACGGCACACACATGTGTGTGCATGTATCACATAACTCCATTGATATTGGTTTCGCCACGTCGAATTTGGCCGTTGCAGTTGGCCATTGATGCATTTCGACCGCTTTCCCGGACTCCTTGCTTGAGGCCGCTGTCATGGAAACGTGTCGCACCTGTGCGATTTCCATGTTTGTCTGCGACTCTGAAAATGGCAAAAACAATTTCTTGGATCTGTATCATCCCAACTGCTGGCACACCGAAATGGCCCAGATACGACTGCAGTTTATGCACTGGAATCTGGAGGTGAGAGTCAATTTACTGGTTGTGGTCCGGTCCTGGTTGTGGTTGCTAGTACAAAAATTAAAGTATGTTTGTTTTATTGAATGTTCTGAATAAGCTCTCAAAATAAAACATTTTGGTAGAAGATACTATATGCACATTTTTTAGATATTTAGTGGCATTCGACCCAGAGTGGTCCCATATTCCCACAGTTCTCGTTGAAAACAGCTATACTTTTTTCGAACCTGTTAAGTGCATGTATTCTTGATCAGTATTAAACGTTGAGCTGATCCAGATTATGCGTCGATAATAGACAGACACAATTTAAGTTATAAAGAAGGTATCTGTTAATGCCCTAAATGTCCGATATTGGCATTCTTGTCTGTTAATCCTGATTAAACGTTTATATACTTTATACAATAAATTTTATAGGGTTGGGAAGCTTTTTTCACTATGTTTAATAATATAGCACAAACCAGAATATATTATCCAGGAACCGGATATAAATTAAATAAACTAACGGCTCTTGGCATGCGCGGAAACGCTTTGCCCGTTCAGGCTGTGTTGTAAATATTCTCACCCATTGTAAAAATTAATTTTTTCTATATTTTGGATTCAAAATCATGTAAACAGATATCACCTAATGATGGACTGCCACAGAAAATTTGCAGTGACTGCTTTACAAAATTTTGCTCGATAAACGCATTTCGAGTGGTTTGCCAGGATGCGCAACTGAAATTGTCTGATATTTATGAAAAGATTGATGCTTGCAGCCTGGAAGACGAAGATCAGGACAACGCGATTTGTGATCAGTTACCAGATATTCAGGAAACAAGGACAACCTTAATTACAACGACGGTTTCAGCCGAAGCCCAACCAAATACTGCCACCGACGTTGTAGGGAATATAGTGAAAAAAGAGGAGATTCTTTTGGAGGCCGCCAGCTTCGAGAAATCACCGTCTCCGCAACTAGACATCAGTTATGCCTGCAAGTTCTGCCTGCAGCCTCAGAAGAGCTATCAACTGCAGCAGTCCCTGCTGGAGCACATTCACGCCAGTCACGATCCGGAACAGCCCTACGATTGTCCGGAATGCCAAGCCTCTTTTCGGGATGCGGCATCCCGAACCGTGCATCTGAAAAGCTGCCATGTGGAGAAGCAGCACGGCTGTGTGGTGTGCGGAAAGAAGTATGGCGATCGACATAATCTGCGCCATCACGTTGAAAAGTACCACTCAGACACGGACTTTGAGTGCAGTCTCTGCGAGAAACGATTCTTCACCCGCAAAAGCCTCAGTTACCACATGAAATGGCACAACCCGGAGCACCAGATGAAGTGCCGTCAAATCGGCTGCGAAAGGTTGTTCATCAATCAACGACATTTGAAATGTCACGAAGCCACTCATATTGGTGCCAGTTCTCGGAGGAGTGAGCACTGCAGCTTTTGTGGGAAAAGTAAGGAAGCCTTTGTGGAAACGGTTTAGTGTAGGGCTTACCTAAAATTACCTTGAGTTGTGAAAACGGTTTAGTGTGGGGCTTACCTAAAATTACATTGAGTTCGTTTTTATGTCTGTTTACTTAAACATATAGTATAACTAGACTAAAACATGGACCTATTTTTATATCCTACATTAATATAAAACGATCTCAATGTTTGGTGTTGTAAACATTTGGTAGTGCGAGTAAAATAGTGTCACAGCACTTACATTTTGTTTATTTTTAAAAATACTAAGATTACATTAAAACTAAATTATTTTTATTAATCTTTCTAGCTTTCATACACCTGAAGACTCTTCGTTGGCACATTTATAGACAGCACGGAGGAGAAAAGCCCTACAAATGTTCCAACTGCTCGGAGGGTAAGTTGAAGGCCAAGCCCTTGATTGTGCCATTCAGCAAACATTTTTTCACTTATAGCTTTCGCGTCGTATGGGGAGAAACGTATTCATATGCTGGACCAGCACAGGGAAAATCTAACCGCCATTGAACGGAGCGAGTGTATGATGTGCCGACAACACTTTTCCACGGAGCAGGAACTAGTCCGCCATATGACCGCACAGCATCTTCAGCAACCTGGAGTACCGGTAATTGCGGACAATAAGCGTGTGCTACAGAAGAAACGGGAACGCCAATACTCCGGTCTGTTTCAGTGCGGTAGTTGCACGCAGAGATTTAACATGAAATCGGCCCTGGAGCGCCACTCTGCTGTCCATTCCGAGAAGGACAGACCACACGCATGTCCCCAGTGCTCAAAAAGGTTTAAACGCGCACAGGATATGAAGTGGCATATAAAGACGCACGAAAAGGACAAGCCCAATGTGTGCGATGTCTGTGGAAAGTCCTTTGCGCTGAAGTACGTTTTAACGCAGCATCGTTTGAGTCATGAGGGTAAGTAAATAAGGCCTTAATATACTAAACAAATGTACCTTATAAAACAAATATTATTCATTAAATGAGTGGACATGTTGGCCATTTATAACCAAAGAATCCCTTCCATTTTACCTTTATCCAACTAAAAATTGAACAAAGGGTTCTGTTAAAAAGATTTGGCCTGAGAAGACACCTGAGCCAATTTAAAACGAAATCTTTTTAAGTTCTTAGTCATATAAACATTTTTTTAATACAATACAACTTATTCTTTAAATTATTAAAAACCATGCCAAATAAAATAAGGCGTTTATGTTTCGACTTAATTGTGTCTCTTTTATAAGTGTTGGAGAAAAACTTTAAGTGCAACATTTGTGGCCGGGCCTATTTATTTGAAAAGTCATTGCGCCTCCATCAGCGGGTCCACACCGGCAAAACCTACTACAAATGTGATATTTGCCACGAACGCTTCGTTACACACATCAAGCTAAAAAGTTCGTATTACGTGGTTTTGAATACATTTTGGAATATAATTTTAATAATTTTATATTTTAGCACACATCAATAAGACACACGCCTCTCAGTCGCCTTCTAAAGACTCTCTGGACGATCTGATCAAGATTGTGATTCCCTAACCTAGCAAAACACTAAAGATTGATGCACACGCAAAAATCAAAATGAACTCAAAAGCATAGCTTCTAACTACTCAATAGCAGACTATAACTTAAATCTAGAACTCGCAGATCACACATGGAGGGGTTGGCAGCTTTACATAATATATTTATATGTGTATTTCGATTAGTCCATAGTAGATTTTTCGATCTCTATTCAAAACTTATCTCACACCATATGCCTCCTTCACTTAAGCACTTGACTACTTAACTTGGGTCATGTTTAAAAGACGTTTAAACGTTGACAAACAAAATTATATGCTTAAACCACGCATTTATTCCTAAAAGATAAACGAGGAGGACTATTTAGGATTTAGTATAGATGAATTATTATTTTATTATTTAAGGAAAATGCAAATAAAAATGTTTGTATGTTCATTGATGACACATATTTATTCAAAAACAAACGTTTTATTTAATTGGTGAGATAGACATTACGTGTCGAATTTAAATATTGTCAAGCCCCATTAGAGATGAGCACGGGCAAGCGATGAATAAAACCAGAAATGATTAAAAATACCATGTGAGATATTTGAGTATATTTTCGTTTCCTTTTGGTATATTGGGACAGTGCGCTGTTTTCGGTCACTCTGGAGAACTGAACACGTCAGTTCTTAGTTATATTTATAATATTTATAAGCGAAAAGTTCAGTACACACAACGGTTGCAGTTCCGAAGATCACTTGCCGATATGCTAAATGTATCTGACGCTTCCGTAGCCATTTAGAAAACACCACTCAGAAAGCTGGCCCAGTCAAAAGAGACACTAGAGGAAAAGGGCCTGCGCGACAAAAGTTGACCAAAAACGGAAGCAAAATCCATAAACGCCGACAATACCGCCGCTTGCAGAGGCAGCATCGGGGGGGTGAAGTTAGCGGCTGCCTAGAGCCAAGTGACGTGCGTGTCGCTTGCGATCCAGCGTTAATCACGCCCACACAGACTTTGCTTTATCGGCAAACCATTTTGGCCGAGGGACACGTAGCTCTGTCCGCTAAGCCATGGCCGCGCCAACTGACCTGCTCATGTTCGGCAGTGGTGGAAAGAAACTGGGCACCTGCTTAGTTCTCCTCTTGCTGGAGGTCCTTCTGGAAGGTGCGGCTGCTCGGAAGTTTGCTTATCTGTAGTTCTCTGGTTGCCTAACTCCACGTCATTGTTTCTATTTCCGCACAGGCGCCGAATCGGTGGCCAGCCCTGCAGATATCGAGAACCACCTTGAACTGGGCAAGGAGTTTCTGGCCCGGGGGCAGCTCTCAGATGCACTGACGCATTATCATGCGGCTGTTGGTAAGTGAATGCAACCAAATCCGCGGTATTTAGCCCTTGCAGAGTGCCCGTTCTTTGCCAGTTAAGATTCGCTTCCATCCCATCAAATAGTGATGGAGTATAAATTGAATACACACATTTTGGTTTTATTTATGTAAGGAGGTTCTTCAAGCACAGTTGCTGCAATACGCTGCATTTAAACCATTCTGCTATAATCATTCTACAAGGGCACAGCTAACCGCTGGCTCACTTTGTTCCCTTCTAACATATTTTCTTTTTTAGAGGGCGATCCCAACAACTACCTGACGCTGTTCAAACGCGGCACCGTCTACCTGGCCCTTGGAAAAACGCGGTTTGCCGTGCAGGACTTCAGCAAAGTTCTGGAACTGAAGCCGGACTTTACGGCCGCACGAACCCAGCGAGGGATTGTGCACATGAAGAGCGGCGAATATGAGCAGGCGATGTACGACTTTAAGGAGGTGCTGCAGGAGGAGCCAAACAATGGGGTGGTCTTGGAGCACTACTCCCGCTTATCGCCGGCCCAGGAGCAGTGGGAGTTGGTGCAGCAGTTAATCTCGCGCCAAGACTACCAGAATGCCATACCCATGATTTCCCAGCTACTGGAGATCTCGCCATGGGCCGTACGCTTCCGACAGGCTCGCTCCGACGCCTACATTAACACCAACGATCCGCTGTCCGCCATTGCGGATCTGCGGCAGGTGAACCGGTTGAGCCAGGACAGTACGGAGGGCCATTTCAACATCGCGAAACTGCTTTACCAGATCGGCCACGCCACAAACGCGTTGAAGGAGATTCGCGAGTGCCTGAAATTTGATCCGGAGCACAAGCTTTGTTTCCCCTTCTACAAGAAGCTGCGGAAGGTGGAGAAGCAGCTGGTGAACGCTGAGCAGGCCCGCGAGGAGAAGCAGTTCGTCGATTGCATCGCTGCGGGCGAGGCGGTCCTTAGGCACGAGCCGGAAGAGACTATGATCCGATACGAAGGCCACAAGGTACTCTGCAGCTGTTACACGTCCGACGAACAGTTTGGCAAAGCTTTGCAGCATTGCAAGGAGGCGCTGGATATCCTTAAGGACGCGCAGGTTTACTGTGACCGCGCCGATGCGCTGATTGGCACGGAGATGTACGACGATGCGATCCACTCGTACCAGGCGGCGCTGGACTTGGATGAGAGCAATACCCGCGCAAAGGAGGGCATTCAGCGGGCCAAGAAACTGCAAAAGCAGGCAGAGCGTCGGGATTACTACAAGATCCTGGGCGTAAAGCGTAGCGCCAGCAAACAGGAGATCGTGAAGGCGTACCGAAAAGCGGCCCAGAAGTGGCACCCAGACAACTTCCGGGACGAGGAGAAAAAAGTAGCCGAGAAAAAGTTCATCGACATCGCCGCGGCCAAGGAAGTGCTCACCGATCCGGAAAAGCGACGACAGTTTGACAACGGCGAGGACCCATTGGATCCCGAAAGCAACCAGCGCAGCGGCTTCCACGGAGAGCATCCGTTTGCGCATTTCCAGCATGGGTCTCCCTTCCAGTTCAAGTTCCACTTCAATTAGTCAGCCAGATGCCTCCTCGCCAGCAGCCACGTGCTTTGTGATGTTTAAGCAGGCCCCTAAGTCCCGATACATTTTACACAGATTGTTTTGTTCATAAAATGCCGTGTAAATAGTTAGCATAAAGCATATAACCTTGGTCCGATATCAAAGTGTAATCGAAAACACACACACCGCAGAAGCACACACTGATCACTTAAATTTAATTAGTTTATTTAATACAATACAATAATTATAATGTAGTACATTTTCTAATTATGTATAAAAGGAAAGTAATGCAAAACAAGCATTCAAGGCTTGGAAACGTGAACTGAAAATAATACAATTTCGACAAAACCTTGGAATTTCATTGCAAGTATTCCTAGGGGCTAGTCTGTGGGGTCCAAACTGTTAAGATTCTTTCACCAGTGAAGGAGCAGTAAGAAGAAAACGTTGTAGGAAAAGGCATTTTAATGCAAGAGTACACTCAAAACCTCATCTTTCCCCGGAAGTCATAATTACGTACACAGAGGTGAAGAACATGGTCAGCAGGATAAGTATGAAGTATAGCTTGAGGTTGTATTGACGGTTCACAGAGTTAACCAGCTCTTTAAACTGCGTCATAGGCGTCTCTTGGTTGCCCTCTCCTAGGCGTCTCCTCACTTGGGGCGTAGCCGGCGGCGAGAAGGAGGGACGGATTGATCGCTGGGCAAGCTCCTCCACTTCCGAGTCGCTGTCACTTTCAACCGGCTCATTGTAGAACTCATTCAGCTGTGGATAAAGTGTGTTGACAGTGGTGTTGGGCTGCAGAATACGACCCCTGGCCGCACTGAATCCGCTATCCGGAATGTATTCCCGTCGACGAGGGGCCTTCGAAACTGTGGCTGGAGCTGGAGCACCTTCTCCGAAAGGCTTCTGCGAACCGCTGAATGTGCTCCTCGGCGAAGTGGCCGCCTGACGCGGATTGCACTCCGGCTGTTCCAAGTAGCTGGTGGAGTTTAGCTGGGATTGTATCAGCGCCGGCCGTGAATAGCCCAGTTCAGGGCGTCTGGAGGTGAAAGGCTCGATGCGAGGCTCATAGACAGGCAACGTGTGCAAGGGGGAAGTCGACGACTTTGGTCTTTCGTAGATATGGCTTCGTGGTTTGTCGTCGAGTGCGTCCCGCTCATGAGAAGGTTGATCCACCTCTCGCGTGTAGGATGTGGTCAGCACTCCCGATTTGGTCAAGGATACCGAACGTCTGGGCCGGTTCTCCTCAGCTGGCCTCTGTGAGCGCTGCGAGTAGCAGGGAGCATCGACCACGAAGAAGTCGTCGTCCTCCGACTGCGAACCCACATCGGATACAGTGGTCGTGGTCTCCCGCAAAGGCCGTCCAGAGATCGCGGTGTTGCTCGAGCCGTGTGCGATGGTACGACGGCTGGTGCTGCTGCGTTTATCCTGCAAGGCCGGGGAAACGACTTGCCCGCCATGCACGGTTTCACGCCTTGACTTTGGGGTGGCCTTGCCTTTGTTGGGAGGCGCTCCACTGATGGCAGCTTGCAGCCGGCGTATGATGACGCTGCGGGTACTGTCTGTCACCGGGACGCCGGGCAGTCCGAGCTCCAGGCACTTGGCCAACAACTGCTTATTCGACAGCGTATTTAGGACAGCAAGACTCGAGTCCGACATTGTGACACGTTCTGATGAAACAAAACAAAAATAGCAATGCCGTCACAGATTTCTAGAAGCCAGTGTGACCAGCTGAGAGTAGGGCGGAAAAAGACAAAACAGCCATCGCAATAGCTTAGCCGATAGCTTAAAGGGGTGCATCACTAATGCTGGGCTTTCTAACAATATGCAATTTTGCAGTTCCTTGATTAACCATGCAAAATGGTTTCAAAGGAGGGACTGATTGAAATATCCAAGCAAGTGTGCCGCGTGTGCCTCGAGGTGCATGAGGACACACTAAGCTTGACTGACGAAATCGAGTACAACCAACAAAACAAAGAGATCTGGCAGATGCTGGAAACCATCTGTAAGATGGATGTGAGTATCTGCGAGTATATTACTGCATTGCAGTTAAAAAAAAACTTTTTGTGCACCCAGTGCCACTGGACGGATTCGAACCTTCCGACACAGCTGTGCCAGAACTGCACCCGACGCCTGATCAGCTCCTACGAATTCATCCTTGAGGTAGAGGGAGCTCAGCAGACGCTGCAGAGCTTGGACCTGCGGCAGACAGTGAATACGACGTCGGATCGTTGTCAGCTGTTGCCCGCCGTATATGAGGAGCTTCATGTGGCTCTTGGCGAGGAGGAGGTGGCAACCGAAGCGGATGACACGCTAATAATCGGCGAGAATGAGGTGGACTCAGAAACGGAGTGGGCGACCGTAAGTGTGCCCACAGGGACTAACTCGGCGACTCGCGACCGCTCGCAATTGGGTAGCAGGTTGGCCTGCTCTGAAAATGTTGCCAACAAGTGCGAAATCTGCCCACGCGCATTCGCGACGGAGGAATCTCTGTCGCGACACGTCCAACTGGCTCACAGCCAAGTGGCAAGCAGCGCTGCCCAAGAGCTGGCCAGCGAGGATGGCAACACCGGTCTAGTCTGCGCGCACTGCCCACGGTCGTTTAAAAGGTCGGACACCCTGTGGCGCCACATGAAAGCGTTTCACCCCGAGGCAGCATCTAATCAGTCCAGCGATCTATTGAATAGATTTACCAAAAAGCGGGCTGCCAAGCGTCGGGAATGCCCGCACTGCGGCATCAGCTTCCCGGCGTCTAGCATTACCGTCCATATCCGGCGACATACTGGCGAGAATCCATACAAATGCAACCATTGCGAAAGGGCATTTCCTCGTAGTCAGGACCTGAATCTCCATATACGACAGCACACTGGCGAGAGGCCAAGCCAGTGCAAGATCTGCTCAAAAACGTTCATATCTACGAACAAGCTGTCCCGCCACATGCGTCTGCACACCGGCCAGCGGCCCTATGCCTGCAACCTTTGCACCAAAACATTCGTCCAATCCAACGATCTCAAAATACACATCCGCCGCCATACAGGCGAGCGCCCATACACCTGTGGAGTGTGCGGAAGTAGTTTTATTTGCGGATCGCTCTTAAATATACACCGCAACCAGAAGGGACACCATGAGCCGGACAAGCAGCCCCCTGACTGCAACTCTGAACCATATGTGAACACGAGAGTTAACCAACGGCGAGCAGAGGACATTGAGCGTATGCGGCTGCAGCGCGCTCCAGAGACTCCAACGCATGCGGGTGTCGTTCCTCTGCCGCAGAAACCAGAACTGTCCTATAATTGTGGTGTTTGCGGGGGGACCTTTAAAACCGGCGCTCTTTTGACTATCCATCGCAACAACTTCAGCCACCATGAACATGAGCTCACCCCAGCAAAGTAATGATTCGTTTTTAGCCATGCAGAGCGGAGCTAGAACAAAACATATATGATCTCGAAACTAATAGAGAAAAATAGTTGCACCCGGTAATCAGAGGTCCCAAAGATTCATCCACTGCAAATGTATATATATTTTTGAAGGCTGGATTTTCGCTACTGAAAGCATGTTAAACAAAAGACAAATAAAACAAAAACTATCTTTAGTAATTATCTAACGGCGTTTGCGCACATGCTGCGCGGAAGTGGAAGTGGAGTATACGCTGGAATTTGAGTGGGAGTGGTGAGTGCTGCGCGACTTGGAGCGGGACCTCGTGCGGTGTTTTTGTCGTCCGCTGCTTCGACTGTCATGGCTGCGACCTGTGCGCTGTCTTGAAGACTTTCCTAATCCCTCGTCCTCAGCCGAGTGACTTGAGTCGCGATGTCGACTCTCCCTCTGACGATGATGGCTACTGCTCTCATCAACATAATGGTGGCGACCCTTGTGACGCTCACTGTCCCAGTCTCTCGATCGGCCTCGGTCCCGATCACGGTCCCTTCCTTTAACCCGATCGCGTCTGCCCTGCTCCCGGCGGCCGTGTCTGCCTCTGCGTTTGCTACGGCCGCTGGAGGCCTTTGATTTGCTGGAGTTGCTGTCACTGTCGCTAGAGCTGCTGTCGCTGCTACTCGAGGACGACGAGCTGGAGTGGCCCCGCCTGTTCTTAGCATTTCGAGTAGACTTATTTGCCTTGTAAAGCGCTTTGTCCGCAGCATTTAGCATGCTGGTAACCGACTCGGGCATCTGCAGCAAGTTGGTGGCCGGATTGGGCACTGGTTTTAGCTTTGGCGGGCCGGCACTAGCGCCAGTATTGTTACTTAGCGGAGCAACTGCTGCGACAACTTGTTGAACATAGCCATGGGGCTGCTTGCCATCCTTATTGTCGCTGAATCGGGTCGTGCGCTCCCTTCGGCTGGGTCGTTTACAAGCTGGAGTAGTAAAAACGATTAGTTAGCTCCAGTGTATGAGTTTGTATCTTAAAATAACCATTGATGTGCTGTAGTTTGTCATGAGGGCGAGGTCCCAACCCGTCGTCTTTCAGGGGTTCCGAATTGATAGGTGCATTTCGGTGTTCGCGTGTCGTATCGGCAATCTCCCGCTGGCGATGCTTATTCAAAATTTGCTCGTCGCGCTCCTTTTGCTTGGCCATTCGATCTTCAATGTCATCGATGACACTCGCAAAGGATCGTTTGCAGCGGCGTATGCGAACCTTAAATTAAACACATCCCGTGAAAAAGATAAGGCAATCACGAAGGGCAATAACCTACCTTCAACTCCTCCACGCTTAGGTGAACGCTTTTGTCAGTATCCTTATCGGCTTCCGCTAGCCGGTCTTCGCCATCGTCGATCTCGCCCGCTTCGCTATTGCTGGAAGAATCGCTGTCATATGCAGCTAACCCTATAATTCAAATCGGTCAAGTGCTAATTGTTGCTACCAAGCTTTAATGTATGTAGATGGGGCTCAGATTCTGTCAAGACTTTGGTAATACATATGCATTGATTTCTCTGCGAAAGTTTTACCGAAACTTGTAAGGGCGGGGAAACGTGGGGAGGAAAAACAGACCCCTCGCGTAAATTGGGCTTTCGTTACGTTTACAATATTATTCGGACTCGTATAGGAGCGCGATTGTTACCAATATTATTTTTATTACTGATCATTAAGCGGTTTGGACAATAAATAAGGCGTAGCTTGTCTCAGACTACCTCTAACAAAAATGGTGCAAGATTCTTACGGACTAAATTGAAAGTTCGTTACTTACCCAGGTTGCCGGTAATGGAGGACAAGGCGCTTTTGCGAATCACTTGGGCTGATGACGCTTTTGATTTACATACATACACATATATATAGGTATATATTATATATTACAATTAAAATTCAGCAAGTGATTTCATTGGTTTGTGTGGTGGTCTATTCATTCAGTTCATTAGTGAAAGGTTAGCAGAGTGACAGGGTCAAATATAGGCAGAACGCGCTCGCCAAAATTCTGGTTCGAACTTCTGGCCATACTAGGCCATCCCAGCTAGCATGTGGATAGCTGTGGGCTATCCTTCATCTTATGTTCTATATACTCACAAAAACACACACACACGCGAACTCGCTGAAAGAGAACTTTGGGTAAACTAAAGTGTAATGCAAAATGTACCTTTTGCGCGATGCGCTTTGAGAGTTTCGCCCGCAATGCCTGCGATCTCCTCGTTCGTGGCTTCCAGCAGGATTTCGGTGAGTGTGCGTCGCACCACAAGCATCTACAGATATACATTGAAGATTGATTGCAGGTGTACATTTTGTGGCAGGAGGTGCAGTCGCTGGGCAGGGAACGAACTCTAGTGCAGAATGAACAAAGAGTCGTATCCACAGTTTGTTCCACTCTGAATGTCACTCGAATTCCTAGCCTGACCGTGCACACGTCCATATCAAAAGGAATGCCTACCAAGGCTGAAAGTCTATCTTCGTAGCTTTTACCGTTCACCGAATTGTCTGCCGACACTTTCGTGCGCTTCAG
Source organism: Drosophila ironensis (assembly GCA_021223825.1). Taxonomy (NCBI): domain Eukaryota; kingdom Metazoa; phylum Arthropoda; class Insecta; order Diptera; family Drosophilidae; genus Drosophila; species Drosophila ironensis. The sequence goes on from JAJJHQ010004697.1 coordinate 7,406,391, forward strand.
AGCTTCTTGCGGTTCCTGTTCGCTATAATCCTCCTTCTTATCATCGCTACTGTGACCACCGCTGGCTTTACTCAGCTGACTACCTGTTTGCCCCTCCGTTGCTTTTCCGGGTGCCTCCTCGGGCAGTTCGATCGAATCTTCGCTGTCGCTAGCCTGAATTTCAAGTGTATTTACAATGGGATGTCTGTAGTTTTTGTTTACTTTTTATATGTTTCGGTTTGGCCGTCGGTCTACTAGCCATGCTCCGCATATAGCAGTCTGTCCCATACAAGTTAACACAGGTCGCGGTTAGCATTGGAGCATGGCTGTATGTCTAGTTTTAGAAGGGATCAGTGTTATAACAACCAATCGAAGTAACGAAGTAACTTTTCGGTCCGTATTGAGGGTCAAAGGTATCCGGCACTCGCTGAGTATACTCACCACGTGTGAACTGTTCAATATAACAGGTGTTGTTAGTATTTTGCTTGATACTTGCTTAACTTGGTTGCTCTGGACATCGCTCACCGCTGTCGGGGCTGAGGAGAGCTGCTGGTGGCGCTCCAGCTGTCTTTGTTTTTCGCGCTCCATCTTTTCCAGGCCCTCCCTGAAACATTAGAGTCCAACGTAAGTTGCAAGACCCACCAATGTCTCGATTTGAGTCACCTTATCCACGCTGGCAGCATCTTCCGTTTGTTTGCATCTATCTCACTGCTGACGCCGCCGTGGGACTCGCTCTCTGGCTGTTGCGGATGCTGTTGAGGATGCTGATGCTGCTGCTGCTGCTGCTGCTGCAGCGACGGCTGCAGTGGCTGGTGCAACTGCAGCTGTTGCTCCGGCTCATTCGGATTGCTTACATTTAGCTTGAGCAGCGAGGGGATGTGCGCCGTGGGATTCGAGGTTGTTCCACTTTGCGATTGCCAGGTGTTCCACGGTTGGTTGCCATGCGGAGCTGCTGCAAAGCGGCCAGAATAAGCCAAACGACCCACGCTCCGTTCCAAAGCACTTACCGGCACCAGAAGAAGACACCTTGGAGGCAGGGGCTGCTGGGTCTGGAGTAGAGCCCTCGCTGGCAGCCAGCCATTGCGATTGCGTAACAACTGGCGCCGGCGGCGGCGGCGTTTCCGCACCATGGCTCCGGTCCATCTCCTCGTCCATGTCCATGTCCGCCTCCCCGTGCTCCTCCAGCAGCGCGCTGGGAAAGGGTATGGCCAAGGGCGGAGGATGGTACTCCGGCACATTGCCAATAATGGGCGGAGGGGGGGCGACCGGGGCCATCACAGAGCCGGTGTCCCGCATGTGGATCCACTGCTGGGCGAGCTGGGCCCAGTCGATACCACCGGAGACCTCCTGTGCCAGCGGGCCCGGCACCACCAATGGGTTCAGTGGCGCGACGGCTACGGGCACGGGCACGGGTCCCGGCACAGGGAGGGGGAAGCGGTGGAGCGGGGGCGCCAGGGGCAGCGGGTGCTGCGGCAGGAACTGATTTCGCCCGAGGCTTCCGTGGCCGAGGCCATGGCCACGGACATGTGAATGCTTGTTGTAGCCCAAATCGGCGTTGCCATTCCCCCTAGGATACATAGCTGCACGTTGTCACAAAATTAGCCGACTCGATCGTTCTCTACTCCTGCTGTTTCGTTTTATTTATTGACACAAATTTTCGTGTAGTTTTACGCCATTTTCCCGCTGCACAATGTGGCCAGATGTGAGCAAAACCATTTGTCCATCCACCATAAGACAATTTATTTTCGAAAATATTTTCGCGGCAAACTCTCTATTCGCCCTACACATTGGATGTGTCTGATGCAGGGAGCAGCACGGAAGTTGCAGAGAAAAACATGATCATTGCAATTTATGCTGACGACTCTGCAGTAATTAGTTCGGAGCTCTGGCGTTGATATCGCCACTGCAGGCCCACAGGACTGTATAACCTAAACCCATCGAAAAGTGGACAACCAAATGGACAATTGTATCAACTGTGCTTGCGTCACATTTACTACAAGAAAGCTTAGGTATTCGGGTATCACAATGCTGGGCTCCACTATTCGACACGAGACCTACTACAAATACCTTGGAATGATCTTGGACGGAAAAGTAACATTCTAAGGACACACCACAATGGTAAAACACGCCTTGTTACAAAAATTTGAAAAAATGGCATGGTTGCTTTCATCGCAAAACAAGCTGTATCTTTTGAACAAAGTACGCATCTACAAGTCCATTCCGCCATTCTTATGCGTTACATGTTTACGGAATAGCCGCAAAAAGCAACCTCAAAAAGATCCGTGTGGCGCAAAGTAAAATCGTCTGATCCATGTGCAACGCAATTAGTTACATGAGAACCAGGGACCTCAAAAACCCCCAAATTTAAATTTTTAATTCTACTTTTGTAAATAGTGAATGTTAAAAACTTATGGAGTATAATTCTATTTTGATGATTAAATATATTTCCAGGATCCTTAATTTACAACCTGATCAAGGTTCCCCTGATATGGAAGGAAAAGAGCGCTGCATAAAGATGCAGATACCGTATACAAATGCTAACCTTGCCCACCAACAAGAAAAGTAAAATGTTTCCCATGGTCAATATAGCAGGGTACACCCAGCGCATAGCTCCAATCAGGCTATGCGGAGTAAAAAAGTCAAATTACAAACGCATCAAAGTCCTACAAAACCGTGCCCTGAGGAGACTAACCAATTATCCTTTGTACGTTAGTGGTGCTACCTTGAATAGAGACCTTAACCTACTATTATTATTAGTCCTGAAAGCTTGTTAGCAGGACGCCTCACTCCGGCTGCACTGTCGAGACGCTTAAAAAGACAAGGATTTGCATACATCTCCCAATGTTGCTAATGGCTAATGAAAATTGAAGATATTGTGTTATTTTACTTATTTGTATGTACGGATTTTACACTTTTAGTTTAACAAAGTATCACAATCAAAGAGTCCAACTAAGGAAAATGGAAATTTATCAAAAAGTTACAAAATTATTGATTTTGCAAACAAAAAATAAAATTTAGGGTTCCCCGTTTTCTACTGGTATATCGCCGTTTGAGGTACAAATTAATTATGTATTCTAATTCTTTGATCGTGTAATGTAGGTGATATACGCATCACCGCATTATGATTTTAAACCAAAGCCCCGATGATTATAGACAGCTTAAAATTAGAAGTGTCCACCATTTGCATATAATATGATATTCATATTATGATTGTATGAAGAAAAAGCCGGGGTACATCAGCATTTTAACAAGTAGCTATACAAGTTTATTGTATAATGTTATAGGAAAATTGCCGAACGATCTATATTGGAGTCTGGTACCAGGGAGAATTTAATATAAATCTCTCATAATGCTGGCCGGAGAGTTCCAATTATAGGTAACGTCCAAAGCTTTAACGTTAAAAATGCAACAACAGCAGTAAAATATATAGACCCCTTATTGTACACGCTATTGAGGCAGTTCATGAAATCTTATAATACAATCACCAGTGGGCACAACTTAATTGTATCTATAGTCAAACACTTAAATCCATCAACGATTTTGTACAGGCTGTTAAATGCGTAATGTGCATACAAATTCGCACACAAAGGTTCATCTTGGCTGTTGCTTGGCATCCGGTGGTTAGATAAAGCCCTGTGCGTTGCCGTCTTAATGTAGTCATCTAAATACTAAACATGTTTTGAATGCATTTACAGCATCTACGCAAACATCAACCCAGCGTATGCGCCTCACAATTTATTAGCAGTAAGAGTAAGCGGCGGAACAGCGGCTCCCGAAATAGATTTGTGATCGGCGCGTTCCTGGTCCGAAAGCCATGCCATCTGCATAGAAGAGTGAGATTAGTCACGCAACTGCATAGTTTTCAGGAGTACTCACCTTCTGTTTGTGTTGCTGGGCGGCGGAGTAGCATCTGTCCAGCACCATCTTTTCAGTAAGAAGACCTTCTTCAGAAGCGTAAACGGCCGCCTGCCAGGACACGCCCAGCTTAGAGATTTCACGTCCCGACATGCCCTCACACAAGGCAGCCATCTTCGAGCAGGTTTGACCATAGTCAAAGGTATCCAGCCTAAATCGCCTGGTAATAAAACAAAGGAGTTTGCCTTATGGATATACAGATTCCCTCAAACAATGCCCACTTACTTGGCTCCCGATGCTGCAGGCTGCAACACATACTTATCGAAGTATAGGCGCAATAATCGCTCGCGCTCCTCCAGACCGGGCAGGGTGAACTCAACCATCTCGTCCAGACGATCATTGATGGCGTAGTCAAACTGCTCGGGCGTGTTGGAGGCAAGCACAAGCATGAACTTGGGGTTCTGCTCAGAGGTGCGATAAAGGAAGGCATTCAGAGCTGCTCGCAAGTCCTCCGAAATCTTTTCCGAAGAGCGCTTACGCAGAAAAGCGTCGGCTTCGTCCACAAACAAGAGGAGACCACGTCGAGAAGTGTTCGACCAATCGAATACCTTATGAATGGCAGTCACACCCTCCTTACCCATGGGAGCAACATCACCGCCAGTCATAATGGCAAAGTCCATGCCGGAGTGCTCGGCCAATTTCTTGGCGAACATTGTTTTTCCGGTTCCCGGCGGACCGTGCATCAATACGTTTCGGTACAGCCCCCGGTTGATACGAGTATTTTTGGTTGCAATGGCGATGTCACGCAGCCGTTCCTCCAGCTTCGGGTTGAGGACCACACCCTGCAGAGCATCGGCGGGCTTCGACCGCAAACGCTTAAAGTAGTTAATAGGGTGTTTAAGGGCATCCAGAAACGCGAAGCGCGACGTCTCCCCGACTAGGTTGGGCTTTCCGATGCGTGCCTCCACGTAGCGTGATACAACGCCGGTGGCGCCTTTTGCCGTGTACACTCCAAGCGCTAGCAGCGACAGGCCGCCCGCAGCGGTTAGCACTTTGTCCCAGTCAGTGAGCATGGCCTCGGCGCCAGCACCAATCACTGACCCAGCCGTCCTGTAGGGCAGAAAGGATATATACATGATTCGCTTTCTGTTAACTAGTTGGACTCACTTGATGCCCTCCAAAACAGTTGTTCGATGCTCCTGCGCCTTTAACCGGATTTTTTCGAGGTTGATATCGCGGTTCTCGCGGTCCACACGAGCTTTAGCCCGCAGCTCGTGCTCGAGGAGCTTGAGACGGTTCTTCTCTTTCATTTCTATCTCGTGCTCGATGGTTTGACGGCGCATCGCTTCTTGCCGCTGCACACTCTCCTCCTGCTTGCGCAGGTTGTCCTCTTGCACCCGTTGCTGCTGCTGGAGTTGGTCCTCGTACCGCTTACGGGAGAGCTGGTCCTGGTACTGGGCCCGCTGCTGCTGTTGTTTCGTCTCCTCGATCATCGTCTTGCGGCGCTCCTCGTGGTCGATGCGCTTTTGCTCGACCTTTGCCTGCTCAATGTGCGCCTCGTACTCCTTGACCTTGGTGTTGTACTCCACCTGCCGGGTGGTCTCCTGCATTTTGGAGAGCTCGAGGGCTTCGCGCGCGTGTCCTGCACGATGTAAATAAGGGTAAGACATCACTCAAAGTCACACATTTTCTGTTGAACACACGCTCCGATAGCATGCGCACGATGGTTATGCAATTGGCTGATGAAATTGTTGACTTACTCGAGCGCTCCAGCGTTTTGGCTGCGTCCGCCGCCCGCTCCAGTGCGGAGGAGTCGAACCTGTACGCCTCCATGGCCTTACGCTCCGCCCGGCTCAGCTGCGAGTCCCCGGACCGTTCGCCGGCTGTTTTGCCTTCCGGATCGTGCCCGCCCGCATCCGGGCCAGCCGGTTCCGGCTGCTGACGATTTCTGCCCAAAAGCCACGACATGCTCTAATTGCTCCTTCGATTCCCCTGCTGCTCGGCTAGGCGCTTGGCTGGACCAAATCTTACTCCCTCTTCAGGCGCAGTTTTGTTAAGCAATAAGCGAAATATTACGAAATTTTGATAGCTCCCGTTCTTATCAAAGACAACGTGATTCTTAATATGTGTGACCGAATGCTGGCGACTATAAAATATGTGTAGGTAGGACCAGACGAAGCTTATGCCTATAAAATCTCAAAACGTGTCGGTAAAATTTAATAAGAATGAATGCGACATTTATTAATGACCTGTTCCTTAGCTCACAGCAACACACAACAAATTTTTGAATATGCATGAAAAAAAGCGTATTAGGTTGTGGTTTATACGTTTAGCAATATGCGTTGGTAAACACCTGGTTAGCTCGTAACTTATACAAACTTGTAAAAATATTTAATTGAAAGGTTAATAATCATATTAGAATTAGCCTAACAAAAAAAACGCGTAAAAAAGTATTTAAATCGCCTACAGTGTTTTCGGCCATCGAGGACCGATATTTTGATCAAGTCTAGGGAACTCATAATATCGGACTATCGGTGCATGGAAACACCGACGGCCATTGCAAATAAACAAAGTTTCAACAGCTCAAATGCGCCGGAATGACCATGTTTGAACGTAACCAGAAGACCATCTTTGTGCTGGATCACACCCGCTATTTCAGTATCGCCAGCGAGGATTACATCTCAATGGACTTCCTCAAGGGGAAGCCGTCGGTGGATGCCGGCGGATCTGCGTCAGTTGGCTCTGGGACACAGTTCAGCAAGAGCTTGTGGACCTGCGCCTGCGAGTCTTCGATTGAGTATTGCCGCGTGGTGTGGGACCTATTCCCCGGAAAGAAGCACGTCCGCTTCATCGTGTCGGACACGGCGGCGCACATCGTGAATACCTGGAGCCCCAGCACGCAGAACATGTCGCACGTAATGAACGCCATGGTCTTGGTTGGCGTTCCGCCGCGCAACATGCCGCAGTCGTCCGACTATTCTGTTATCCACGGGCTGCGGGCGGCCATTGAGGCGCTGGCAGAGCCCACGGACGAGCAGCTGGCCACTATGGCTGCCGGGGACGAGTCCCTGCACATTCCCAACGAGGGCCGTGTCATCTGCATCACCTCGGCACGGGACAACACGAGCATGAAGAGCCTGGAGGATATTTTCAACACAGTGCTACTTCAGCAGAACGCCCTGGCTGCCCCGCCCGCCAAGAAAGGCCTGTCGATCGACCACTGCCATTTGGTGATCCTCAATATCGTCCCGCTCGGCGTGGACTCCCTGGTCACTAACCGGGCCCTGCTAGAGATCTCAGCCCTGCTTGATGTTGAGATTCACACTGTTAGTGCGCCGGACATATCGCACAAACTGACGCATCTTATATTGGACCACTACAACTTGGCCAGCACCACAGTGACAAATATTCCCATGAAGGAGGAACAGAACGCCAACTCGAGCGCCAACTACGACGTGGAGATATTACACAGCCGGGTCGCCCATTCGGTTGCCTGCGGTCCGGACTTCAGCCTGCCGACGAGCCTTAGGCCGGGCGCCACGTACGAGACAGTCACGCTTAAGTGGTGTACCCCGCGCGGATGTGGCTCAGCCGATCTACAGCCCTGCCTGGGGCAGTTCCTTGTAACGCCCGTGGATGTGACCTCGCGACCCAGCTCCTGCCTGATAAACTTTCTGCTAAACGGACGCTCCGTCCTGCTCGAAATGCCGCGCAAGGCCGGCTCGAAGACCACCAGCCACATGCTGTCGGCCCGCGGTGGCGAGATCTTCGTCCACTCCCTTTGCATAATGCGCTCCTGCATGGACGAGGCACCTGCTATAGCCGACGGATCAGGCGCACGGTGTAGTGACTACCGCACGGCGGAGCTCGGACATCTGGTCAAAATTTCGCGCATGGTGCCACTGAAAACTAAGGATTCGAACGCTCGGGGACTTTCACGCCGAATGCCCCGCTACTTTCCTCTGACAACTAGCTCCTCTATCTTATACCATCTGCAACGGCAAATTAGCTGGCTTCCCCATTTTCTCCACCTAATGACAAAGGAGGACATGGACAAGCAAGACGAGGTGCGCTGTCAGCAGCACATCCACGAACTTTATAAGAGTGCCTCGCGCGGCGACATGCTGCCCTTCACCCATACTAACGGAGCCAGGTGGGACCAATCTCAATTACTCAGTGGAGAGTCATAACTTTATTATACCCGGTTCTTTTAAAAAAGAATAAGGGTATATTGAATTCGTGCGAATGTCAACTATGTAACTGGGACAAGGAAGCTTTTCCGACCCTATAAAGTATATATATTTTTTATCAGCATCAACAGCCGAGTCCATCTAGCCATGTCCGTCTGTCCGTCCGTCCGTCTGTCCGTATGAACGCCTAGATTTTGGAAACTATAATTGAGACACTCGACTATAATCGTTCTTACTTGTTTATGTTTCTTTACATGCTATGCCAAAATTAGACTAAAACATACCAAGGCCAAGGACCAATATCGCTTATTGTATAGAGAGTTGGAGCAACTAATACAACTTAATGCTACTACTTTACACCACAAAAATCTTCTCGAGAGCCTGCAAAGCTTACGCGCCGCCTACGGAGACGCCAAGTCAGAAACCAGCTCCAACCTACTGCGTTCATTCACTGAGTCTCCGCTCTCGCCAGAGCGTCTGGAACCAATGCCCAGTGGGGGTGCCACCAGCGGGGGTATAAACACAAATAGCCTGCTTAAGGCAAGCAAGCGTCGGATGTCCAGTTGCGGCCAGAGGTGAGTTTTTTTTGTAGTTTTTAGGGTCATCTTCTAGCTTGTACATTGTGGCTTTCCGCAGATCCCTCTTTGATATTATATCGTCAGCGGAGCGAAGTCAATCTAACAAACGGTTGGATTTCTCGGGTCGCATTTGTACGCCTCTGGGGCAGGTGGCAAAATTATATCCCGACTTTGGAAACAAAGAAAAGGAGGCTGCATTGGCGGGGGCATCAATTGCAACTAATGCAAAAGAAGAAACTACTCGTAGTTAATTCGGCAACTGCCGAAAGCGGATGATCCCATCCGTTCAAATGTGTTGTCTGAATTTTATTGCAATGTTTTGATTTGTAGGTATTGATTTATTTGAATGTGTTTGGGATATTTACAACTGACACAATTTAGATTATTCGCCTTTGAGGAGTAAATTATGAATGCTGCTCATTGTTAGATTGAACATAGAAGTCTAGTATTTTATTTAAATTATATGTTTAGAATACGTTAAACTTGTTAGAAGCGTGTTTTTGGTAATTTTCTTGTACGGGATAATGTGTAATTGAAAAAAAAAACATGGCTACGTCTGCGACTATAAAAATACATAAAGCATTAAGAGTCTGTACAGTGTTGCCCATAATATTTGCTTAAAATTCTCATTCTCATTCATTCGATTGAGGGTCGATCATTTTTATCATCTAAATGTTTTAATAAACAAATTATTTCGACAGCAGTAGGAATCTCGACAGCAGTATGCTATTGATACTTTCAATCTTGTTGCCTTTGTTTTTTACGCAGAATATCATGTCTGTAATAGGGTCAAGGAAATTTAAAAAATTAGTCAAAATTATCAGTTAACCTAAAACGATGGCCAATAACTCAAACGTGAAGAAGTTAGTCCAGGTGTCTGAGGAGCTGGCACCTCCTGTTCAGAGTAGGTTCCTCACATGTGTTACGTAATATAGACGAGTTTGATTTATTTCTATGCGAAAACCTCAGTGCCTGTTATGGTGGGCAACGAGTGGTTTATACTTACCCAGCAGGATGTTCGGCGTGTAGAGGATACCCGGATCCTAAGCTATAATCGTGTGACGCCCAATGCCCAATTCGGTTTAGTGACCACAGCTTTTCCAATAAATAATAACGTTGGCTGTGGGCTACAGGAATCGATGCAGCAGAAGATCAATATCAACAGCAATCAAATGGTACAAGACCAACATATCTCCAATTGCGTCCCACCTGCGGCCCAGCACTACGATTCTTCTCAAAACTCGAAAACGGTGGCCAGTGTTGCAACGCAACTTGAATGGTGCAAAAAAACTGACGAAAAACTGAATGTTAGATATCCACGTACCAATAATGCCGCTACATCGACTTGCGGTCTGATGACTACTACTGCATGCCAGCATAGCTCCTGCGCTAAAAAGTGTCACTTTGGTTGTCAAACATCTTTCCACGGTCTTACTTCAGGTGGCGTCCAAAGGGTAAATACACCGCAAAACGCGTGCTGTCAGACAGTAGCTCCATCGGTCAACAAAGCCTGCAACACTTCAAAGAAGCATATAAACTGCAAGTTCTCTGATTCTACCTCCACCTATAACTCTGAGGAGTCTGATTTCATGTCGGATGAAGACACCGTACAGAAAGACGCCATCTGTTGGCGTGGGTATCAAAAATATCCCCGAAATATCTCCTGTGATTCACGACGAATATGCCATCTTGAGTCAAATCCATTTACGCCGAGACAATGTTCTGTCCAAATGGAGCACAAATGTTTGCCTGTAATAACCAACCCTGGCTATGACGACATTCAAATACTGGGCATTCAAAATAAAAAACAACTGGATGAAAATAACGCAGCAACTTACAAGCAGCATTGATATAAGCTTAATTTTGGAATATATTTAAGCGGAACAATATTTTATTTTTTAATATCTGTACAACTAAAAATCATGTGTGGAAATTCGCTGGCTAGTGTATATAGTCCTCAACTGAGCTCAGTCTTATTAACGTGACGAACATGAATTATCTGATTTTGAAATATATTTTGTAAAACGTAACTCAATTGATAACCGATTTGTAACTGCGCCTGTTTCTTACCACTTCAATATTTTATTTATATTTTGACAATATGCTATATTGATATGAATTAATATTACATTATTACAACTAATCGTCTAATTCAATGCAAATTTCTATAGCTATAAATTACCTATATTATCCATAGGGACTAGCTTTTAATTACTAATTTCTTATTATTTATAGCTTTTTCCTTTTTAATTTGGGACTTGTCTTCTCCGCTTTCTTGTTAGAATTTAAGTTTCGCTTTGGTGCCAGGTGCTCCTTCTGCTGACGGATGAGCTCTTCTGGTGTAACGATTCGCAGATAAAAGTCCTTTAGCAAAAGCTTAAAGTCCTCGACCAGCGTTTCTTTTAATACCTGCACCTTCTCATTGTCACAGGGAGTGCACGATTGCACCTCATTAACCTTAAACGGCTTCGGGGCGAATTCAGATGATGGCCTCCACATAATCGCCACCTCTTTGCCACCGTGGGGGTTGTAGAAGAATGCAGCAAAGTCTGAGTACGCAGACTTCATAAGGGTTATAGAAGTAGATTGTAGGGATTATACATTGTATTTGATGTTTTGTTTGTCTTACCCTAAGCTGGTTTACAATTTTTGCCAGACAATTAACTCCCGCACGGCCCATTTGAAAATTGGGTTGGCCAAATGGCACAAATGGCGATCCGTGGTCATGGCACAAGGTGTTTGGCAATACATCCGGCCTGATTTGTATAACCAAGTCATAGCCTTCGTTAGAAGCTCGAAACAGTTGAGCGGGGCGGACGAATCTTAGAACCTTGGACATCAAGCTCGATTCAATCATGCCAAGGGCTTCTCGGGAAAGTCGGGTGACATGGCCCAGCACAAGTGAACTAGGTGCTTGATCGGAGGTCCATAGACGACCTGCATGCTGTTGATCGTACGATGTAGTGACCACTACGGGGGGAAAACTATGACGCTCACTGCGAAAACTGTGCTCCAGATCAGACAATTCGTGTTCTAAAAAACATCGCATTTATAATGAACATTAATAATGCTTTAAACCTAATATAGATACCCGGAGCTTTAGGAGAGTCCGACCCCAGAATATACAATTATAGCAGCAAATGCAACAAAATATTTTCTTTTGTAAAACTTAATTTGTTCTTTTGTGATGACTTACCAGGACAGTTGTTATTAAAGTTGAGTATCATTAACTCGCTTTTCCAATCGCTGTGGGACAGCAACTGCAGAAATCTGAAAAATCCAGTTTGGGGTGCAGCAATTGGCTGTGGAGTGTGGCGCTGCTGGAAAAGGAAGGCCACCAGTAACTCGGTGGCTATGTTAGGCCACAATCCGTCGTCTATCAGCTGAGTGGCTAGCCAACGCTTTGCTAAAAGCACGGTGGGACCAAAGGCAGGGTGTGTCTGGTGAAGCGAGTGTAACGCACCACTCACCTTTGGCAGGATGTAGTGCTGTCGTTCCAAAGCGCGGCTTGTGGGGTTGTCTACATATATTGTCGTACCGCGCTCTGTGACCGACTGCTTTACAAGTGCTAATTCCTTAGAGTGGGCCAACTGGATCATAAAGCAGAATCCCTGTTTTAAGACCATCAAGCCCTCGGTTGTGATTTTCCATTGTATGCGGTACTGTGCCTCTAACTTTTCGCCTATCTCAATGAGAAAAGCCGTCTTAAGAGCGCGCAATGCTCCAAGCTCGTTTGGCCACTTTCCGCTCTGCCCTAGTTGGATGACAACTTGCTGTACGTGGGTGGTGTGCATGCGGTTAGCTATTAGACGTGCCTGCGGCAACACAGGCTCCGGTTCACAGTATCGAAAGACTGGTGAAGTCCCGGATATGGACACAATCTCTAGGGGCAGATCATCTAGGCCATGGAGTTGCCGTGCCAACTCATCGTAGCAACGGATTACATGCGGGCTGGCGGCTTCCGCATCAGTTTCCTGATCGAGTTGCGGCTTTGTCTTTAGCCGGGCTATTTTAAAACAAGGTGTAAGCCGGTATACTTGTTCCAACTCAGCGGCTATATATTGCACATCCTCACTATCCAGCTGAAAGTGGTGATCCAGCAGATGCAAAACTATCTGGCGTACGATCACGCGCTTCTTGTAGGGCGGATCCTTAAGGGCTCCCCAAACGACAGCCTCAGTTATGCTGCCATCCTGAAAGCGCCGAAGGTTCGACTTTTCACCCCAAAATCGACGAAACTCCGCAGCTCCCTCTGGGTCCTCGTTGGGAGCAGGTCCTTTATTGAGCACATTGTAGGCGTGATCAGGATCAAGTATAAGACCCAATATAATGTGTTTTCCAATATCTGGTGGCCTCGTCTCCACCGGCCAAGCAGCGGTCGCGGTTTCAAGGGGAAGAATATCATTAACTCGATCACCGAGTCCCTTTTGCAGAAGACTGAAGGTATAGGTACAAGTTTAAAGAAATATAATCTATAAATATATGGCACTGTAACATACTTAGTCAGCAATCGCAGCAGTTGGGGATATCCAAAGTTTACATAGTCGTACTTAAATCGGGCTTCAGAATGCAACATAAGCATTTGGTTAATAGACGAACCATTGGTTATTCTAAACAAAAGATGGCAACAAAGTTGTCAAAAAAACCAAATATTTTATATGAACCTCAAGGTACCATGTACCTCAAGGTACAAATGGTATATTAACTTTGTGCAAATGTATATAACAGGCAGAAGGAGACGTCTCCGACCCCATAAAGTATATATATTCTTGATCAGCATCAACAGCCGAGTCGGTCTAGCCATATCCATCTGTCTGTCTGTCTGTCCATCTGTATGTATGAACACGTATTTCTCGGAGATGGTAAGAGCTAGAGGTGTAATTCTTTTTGTTTTAGGTCCGTTATATATGTACGCAGGTCGAGTTTATTTCAAAATGTTGCCACGCCTCTTTCCGCCTTCGTATTTAAAAAATAAATTGATATCTCAAAAATGGTAAAAGCTAGAGATATAAATAGAAGATATGACCAATTAAAGGTTTACCCACCCCTTCCCATGGCAACGGCATGCCGTGACAAGAGAGGTACATGGTATCTCGTTGTCGAGAAATCTCGACTACAGCGTTTCTAATTGTTTCTATTAAATTGATGATTAGTTTATAATTTCTGGTTATGTACAAACTTACTTTAAAATATTATCGACTCTGCTGTAGAGAGGGCTTTTTTGCATGAATATGTGCGGAAACTGGTTCGTCTTCATGTCGTTTAGTAGCTCCACAGCAAGCTTGGCCTCCGCCTGGACTCTTTTGTAGAGGGAACGGGAAACATTCGCGGCGAGGTTGTATTGACCGGTGACGTCTAGAAAGCAGACATCAAAATACTTTGCCACCTCCTCTGTTTGCGCTGAGCCAGTCGCCAGGGAGATGCCGGTGGTCCAGTCTGTGTTGGCCATCTGGTTCCACACCGTGCGTGCCACTTGGTAACTGCTGCTCGATTGGTGTAGTATGCGATTTTGGTTCAGATACACAATAAAGGAGGCTAAGATATAGGCGCTGACGCCGCTGAAGCCCACGTCCAATTCTCGCTGTCGCAGCCACACTTTTAGAAGCAGTAAGCCGTCCTGGAAATTACGTTTGCCCTTGAAGAACTTCTCCAGGTGCGCTTGGTTTTCACTCAGCGTGAGGTCGAAAAGCACGCTTGAGTTATAATGCTGCGTAGAGGGCAGGGGTTGCCCATCATCCCAGTCATCGCTGAAGTACGATGGTCTAATGTTATTGTTCCAAGGAACAAATCTGCCCGCCTTGAAGCTGCTCAGTGGCGCTGTAATAAAGAGCCGAACCTGCAGACGCTTTGCCACATGCTTGGCGGCGGGAGTTAGTTCCAGCACTGGTTTTAAGGGATTATTGCCAAAGTAGTTGAATGCGAAATGGTCTTGGCTATATTCTGGAGATTCCCGCATTCTCTCCACCACATAGGTCAGGTACAGGGCCCGCTTTTGATCATAGCGCAGGTTCAGAAAGTCCTCCTTGTGAAAACATTCTTTGGGCATTTCAAGTGCCACATCTACCACTATCTTGGGGCCCAGCAGAGTGCCGGTAGATGCGGCTCCGATAAGGTAGGGCTCCCGCGTGGGTCTGGAGAAAATAAAACCAGAGGCTTTCTGCGACAGTCTTAAGGGCACCTCCAGTTTGGAGTGTTCCAGCAGGCCGTCCTTCATTTGTCGGGTGAACGTGCTAAACGTCTCAATCCAACGTTCCGTAAACTCTGAGTACTTCGCCTTCAATTGTAGCTCCTCGAGCATCTCCTTGACCTGCAGCTTGAATAGATTCGAGTGGAAAAGGTTCTGGGTGTCGCGCAGCTCCTTCATCTCCACCAGCGTCGGAGGTTTAACATCCTTGACCGCTTCCCTGCCCTTTTTACATTTTGGCTTTGACCTGGTGGTCGGCAACAGGTCCATTTTAGGAGGCACACGCTCGCAGGGTCCATCATTCTGCTCGTAATCACTGTATTCCTCGACTGCCGAGTCCTGATCCTTAGAATCCCCTCCACGAGCATTTACTAGCTTTGATTTCGATGGCGGTGGCTGAAGAGTGTTAAATAAAGTTACAATGGGTACCTTCGATGCTTAATTAATG
This sequence comes from Drosophila ironensis, assembly GCA_021223825.1. Classification (NCBI taxonomy): domain Eukaryota; kingdom Metazoa; phylum Arthropoda; class Insecta; order Diptera; family Drosophilidae; genus Drosophila; species Drosophila ironensis. The sequence goes on from JAJJHQ010004697.1 coordinate 7,421,625, forward strand.
ATGTCCCTTCTTACCGCCTTTACAAAGTTTCCTTTTGTCTTTACCATTCTGTTAGCAGGCGGCCTTCGAATATTATTAATGGTTCGAGGGAGCGAGTAAACTCGCACGTGTTGCAGCTGCGGTATTTTATCGGTATTTTGGCGTCCGCTGCAATACGGTCAGCCTAGGGCGCAGACGAATGCCTTATTTAGGTGAAAATTTTGTGTCGGTTCCGGCAACAAACTATACAAATATACATAGGCTAATTTTCATTGACGACGGACCAATTCATTTCGAATTGGTGGAGAGTAATCGAAAGGTAAAATACAGACTCCCGGTTCATTAGAGGCCGTCAACCTGCCAGATAGCACGCAAAGTCCAATATCACTAAAATGTAATCATAACCAATTGTGCAAACATACGATTATGTACATATGTGCATATATATGTATGTGCATATTGTATGAATGGTGTGGAGGGAGTGGTGTGGATTGTGTATTGTTCCTTGGTTGTACGCCAAAAATTAAGATTCGAGTGCAGCCGATGCCCAAGCAAGTGTGTAATCTATAGCCGAGTGAGTTGTTAACCATCGATGTTCTGTTCAAGATTGTCCCAGACAATGGGGCGGAGTGGCCGGTAGCTCTGTGCGGTATTTTTTGTGTACAATTTTTAAAATTTTCTTCTCTGAGCTTGTCAGTCTCAATATTTGCACTTAATAGGTGATGAATAATTGGGTGAATTGAAAATACATGCGAGCCCAAACACCATTCATAGGCGGATTTGTATTAAAATTGGTATTTAGTATATTTCGCGGTGCGGCTTCGTCGCCTTTGGCCACTCAGTTCGTTCTTGAGTTGTGTGTGGTGTGTGTGTGTGTGTGTGAGTGTCGCAAGCAAGGGGAAAAATCGCACCATTTTTCTCGTGCTCACTTGCGTTCGTTTTGGCCTATTGGGAGCAGTTAATTGAGAATTCGAACAGAATAAGCCATGCTAATATGTGAAAAAGAACAGTTTTCGGCATCAGCTAAGCGCTAGCAGCAGGAAGTTGATTCATGCGTGAGCAATTCAGACTGCAAATAAATTTCGGTCGGGTGTAACAGTGTCAGTGCCTGTGCCTGTGCGTACGCGTACGCGTGTGCTTGTGTGTTTCGGTGTGTGGGTGAAAAAATTAGGCGTAGTGAAAATGCGTGCAAAGTGTCTAAAAGGTAAATGGCCAAGCTGGAGTAACCATTTGATTTAGCCGCAAGTATCGATCAGTGGCCCAAAAACCTCAGTGGCCGCTAAATAATGATGCGGTGGCAGAATGGCGGCTTATTAGCAAAATATGGCCCTCTCAGCATCTCTTTCGCTCCCCAGTCGCCAAGAGTCAATCAAAGAACAAAACGCACAAATGGTTAAAAATAAAAAATCACGTACGGAAATATTGACTTTAACCTTGTGCACAAGACACTTGGAAACAATTGTACGTGGGCAAGGCATATTTCGCGTCGAATTTCTTGTGCCGTTTAAACTTATTTGATCTCTTTTGCAACTAATCGCAGCTTTAAAGTCATTAATTAGCGAAAACATATGAAAATCAATGGAAAAAGGCTAATTCAGTTAGCGCTCTCAGCGACGTCCCGTGAGACCAGCTCACCTGCAGACTGGCGCAACATACCCAAAAATACCATTTCCCGATTAACTAACTTTTAGCCAGCTTATCCAACGTATGGTGCAAATTCAAGACTTCCGAGGTATTAAAAGGAGGAAAATCTGTTGCCCAAAAAACGCTGTGATTTTCCAAAATATACAATCGTATATTTGTACAACCTACGCGAGGCTGAAAGAGCTGGTTCTTAAACACATTACTCGTGGAGTAGCGCAGTATATTCGACTATTTCTACAGTATGTAACAGAGTGAAGAAGCGTTTCCGACAGCATCATCATTACGTCTGCCTGTATCTCAGATATTAAATATATTAAAATAAATATATCAAGATCAAGATCAAGAACGGCTACATGCCCGTTAGAGTGTTTTTAGGAAATGTTGAAATGTTTTTTTGTTTTTTGGCGCACTTCGTTGTCTCGTGAAATTCTCATGAAAGAATCAATTAGCTATAGTGACCGACGTATTTTTTCGAAGCAGTTTCTCGAAACCATTTTTTTAACTGGGCGGGAACGCATTGCCTAGACTTCAGAGTCTGGACAGCACACGGTAATACTTTTTTTTTTATTGAATGTAAACTTGAATGGTTAAAAGCTATTTGCAGCAGATTTATTTTACCCAATATAAAAATGAAATCAAGAAACATTACCATAATATTGACAATTTTGCAGCCATTCATTAATCATAAAAGCCATTCTTGGTTTCATACTTTACATGGTTAATAAATCAGAATCCTTGAAACGATTTTTGCATTCATATTTCATTACCTGCTTAAGAAATCTTAATTAAACAGACACTTGATTCCTATTTTCACCCTTCTGTAAATCACTATCATTATGTTAATCCCAAGAAAATTGATATCGAATTCGGATTTATAAATTAGCATTGGTTACGTAAACCCCCTATTTCATGAAGTTTTTTGGCTTTAACTTACTGTTCTTGTATAGTGTATTATAAAAGTACCGTTACAAAATTCTTCTGAAGTCCGGCGTAAAACTAAGCTACATATTTGAAAGCGAGAACATTTAATTTCATTATACTTATGGAATCTGTCACTTTTTCTTCATTTCAGGCGTGTAAGTAACACATACAAAGGTGCATCCGAAACTCGCCAGCCCACCGGCCGGTTAAATTTCCTATTATTAAAATTTTACTACACACCACCAAGTTGTTAATTCATACACAGAGTTCGTTTTATTTGAATATCATGTCAGCTGACTGGAGAACTAAATGAAAAAATTTGGAGTTCGGATTGGATTCGTTGTCACATAAACTGTTGGATAAAATGTGCAAAAGTGTGTTTGTCAAACTGTTTAGCCAAAATTATTTGTTTACCTAGTTACTCAGCGTAGCACGAGCCTGTTTTCCTTCCTACAAACAAACACCTTGCGAAGTTGCTCTGCCACAGTCGAAAAAGAAACGGGATCTGAAATTAAAGGCGAAGCTGAGATTTCAATCAATCTGCATCCTCAGAGCAAAGGGGGAGCAACTCAAAAACAAAGCGGTTGGAGTAACACCTTTACGAACTGTAGCCGCCTTTTGACATATGTGAACATACCTAAACGGCACAACTTACACACCCCAACACAACAGAGCTTACAACCAGAATTAAAAACCACAAACTCTATAAAAAGGGAAAGAAAATTCAAAGAGATGCTGCCCGAAATCTGATTTTCACGTACAGACCAGACCCCACAGCAAGTGCAACAACAGCTACAGCGGAAAAGAGAACAGTATCAGGAACAATTCCGAGCTAGCAAAGGACGAAGAGAGAAGGCGCTGGTTGACGGCTAGGTCTGTCACCGACACACCTCTCATCTGTCACCCACGTGGGGGAGAGGAAGGTTCAAAATCGGATCCCGGTGTGTAGGACGCATGCGCGACATGCGCGGACCCTAGGAACGGGATAAGTGAGTGCGTGCGCGTTTCGGGGCGGATATTTCGCGGATAGTTCGCCTTATTCGCACGCATCCATCAGATCTAGAGGTTTTTGCGGCAAACAATCGCAATTCGGGACTGTCATAAAAAGAAAAAAGAAATAAAAATACCTTCAGCGCGTTCGCATAATCCACTAGCAGCGGCGGCAGCGAGTGAAAACACAAGAAGCCATCAGGAAGCCCAGCCGATATAAACTAAGTCTTCACAAATTGTCCGGACGGAGATAGTTTTCAAACAAAGTGCAGATCAACGAAACCATCAATAGATACAAGAAAAATGCAGCGACGCGAAAGGCAGGCCAGGTGAGTTATTAAATATATTGGGTAAATGTATTGGGTAAAAAAAAATTAAACAGTTTACTACTACCTTGTGTGGCATCTGTGCCCAGTGTGGAACATTGTGATCTAATAAACTAAAGCGCTCTAGCTGCTGTAGTTGCAATTGTTTCCGCAAGTAAGCAAATCGATTTTTGTCCAAACCTCAAGTTCTTAGTCGGGAACTTCTGTTATATTATCGGTTATTATTATGTTGTGTGTACATTTTTTTTAATTATTTATTACCAGTTTCCTTTTACCAAAATTGCATAAGCAAACTTAAAATTATTTGTACAAATTGTATTATAAATTTATGGTAAAAACTGCAAGGACAATTATGAGATGTGAAGAGATGGAATTGTAGCTGGTTGCATATTTTGTAAGATTTGTAAGAGCTTCAAGAATTGTATTCTAGCGGAGATATTTTCTTTTGTGCGATTAGAAATCGCGTGCTGGGGGTTGTGTTAGGGTGAAAGTTGTTTTCGTATGTTTTTAAATTTTGTGCATTCATTGAGTTTCTGTGTGGGGTACAATAAAAAATGCACCTGTTATTTAATCTTGTTTTAAGACCTGAATTAAGATCGAGTAAAAATGCGCATTGTTACCATTTAATAATGTCACAAATACACCATACAAATAAAGAATCGTTTAGTGCCCTCGTCAGTACATTTAGTACTCCTCTCTCCCATTTATTTTATGGGATTTTTTTTGTTTTCTGGGTGTAGCCGGCTTAAAGCCAAATCTCCTGGTTAAATTTTGTCCAGAGACCACCTTGAACAGCTAGACTAGTTGTTTTTAGAAAGCTAATATCAAATAACGAGCGCACAATGCACGTTCACGTATTTTTTTTACTTAATATTTTCTTATTGTTAACAGAGACTGTTACGGCAGCGAGCGGTTATTTACAGAATTGCCCGCTCGCTTATCGCAATTAACTGTAGAAAGGCTATATGAGTCATACTCCTAGTCTCTCTACCCACCGCACATTTGCGATTACCCTCTAAGGAACTCTCCATTGAGGCGGAGGCCCAACTACAAACGTGCAAACGCTTGCTTCGCTGCTCGAGCTTAATCTTCGATTCTTTGCGATCGAAGAGCGTTTGACAGGTGCGTTCCGCTTTTTTTTTTATTTTTTATTTTTTTTTTGTAGTTATGTGGCCTCTCGCTTGGCTCGTTCTCTGTTTCTGTCTCTCCGTCTCACCCGCTATCTGTATATCACCCCTGCAGCGCGTCAGGAGCATCCGTCTGAGCAGTAATGCAACAAAAACTATTCGCCAAACGGATAATAACATAATACATACTAATACAAAACGCTCATTTGCCGCATCTTTATTTTCACACTCTCACAAGTGTTTCAAATGCGGTCGGTCTCTCTCTCTCTCTCTCGCTCTCGCTCTCGCACAGCCGACTGGGTTGCAGTCGGTTCACTGTGGCAAGCTCATTTGTGTTTCGATCGTTTGCCGGAGCAGTTGTCGCCTCGCCATTGCATTTGTATCTGCATCTGCATCTGCCTCTGCCTCTGCCTCTGTGTGTGCATATGTACCCGTCGGTTTTGTGAAACTCTCAGTCGGGAGGTGCGTGGCGAAGGTGTTGTTTGTGTGTGTTAATTCCTTTATTGAATCTGTGCTGTTTAACGAATTTGTATTCGCTCCAGTTTTCTGATAAATGCATTTTAATGCAACAACCAGTCCCGTTCTTGGGGCTTTCTTACTGACAACCCCGTGTTTGTGTAGAGTTGTGCTTGTTGAGAGTAAGATCACACAGCAATTAACAGTTAGGCATAGAAAGACGCCTCGACTGCTTTGATATTTGTACAAAGCAAATTCTTATCTCTCTGGACAGTGTGACTTGGCTCTCTTGCGTGCCCTTATGTACATACATATGTATGTATATGAATGTATTCATATGTACAACTCTGTACTTTTGATGAGTGAGCTCAGCTGTGTATCTTTCGGTTTTTAAATCAGCTGTCTGGGCCTTTTCCTTCCTTTTTTTACAACTTTAACGAGTTTAGTTTTTTTCCTTTCCGGCTTTTGTTGCTGCTGCTGCTAAGTACTATTCTTAGCTCGCTCTTTTTTATTTTTTTTTTTCTTTTCCCTGCACATTTTGTTTATGGTTTCTGCTGCTGCTTTTCTGCTTGCTGGCTTTGCCCGCCTGTTTGTACACCGGCAACATAAACTGGTTTTTCGAGTTATTTAAGACTTTTTCCACAATTTATTTTGCCAGGTTGCCTGTGGCTGGGCCTGTGACTGGGCCTGTGACTGGGCCTGTGACTGTGCCTGTGACTGTGCCTGTGCCTGTGAGTGTTCTGTCTGCCTGCCTTTTTGGTTTGACTTGGCGGTATCTGCATCTCTCTCCTCTCTTTTTCGCTTTCTGTTTTTCCACCCCTTTGTCTTAAAGACATTTGACCTGCAGCCAGTAAAACACTGGTTGAAATCTGTGTTGCGGGCGCATGGGTCGGGTCTCAGTCTTTAATTTCGTAATGTGGCGAAAGTTGAGCATGCATGCATATTGCAACACCATTCCCAAACTTTTGAGTGTTATCATAATCCGTCTCGTTCTATGTCCACGCACCCGCACAGAAAGAAAAGCCTAGCGGATCTATCCAAAAAACTATTTTGTGCTCCAACTCTGGCTAAGCGTAAATTGAAAGCGTGCAAACGCAACCACAAGTGTGAAGACCTCGAAAGGTTTACAGTTTTAGTGCCAAATGTTAAACGAAATATTTCTTCCAAGCCCAGCCAAAAGTGCAAATATGTGATTAATTGCTGAAAATGAAAAAATTAAACCTGAATTGATAAGTGCATGCAGTATAAGCAATCAAAGAAATTATAACAAAGGCTGGGAAAAAACACGTTCTAAGCCTAAGGTACAACAAAGTCCGTCCAGAAGAGTGTGAACGGCCATTAAGTCAACAACAGCTGGTTACAGTTTGGCATCCACAGTGGCAAGGTGTGACGCGACGCTGCTCTCGCGATCTCCCGCGACGATTATCATCGTTCCTGTTGACTGCGCTGTCAGGGTTAGTATCCCATCCCTGAAAATAGGGGGCCCTGAAAATAGGAATATTTTGAGATAATTTTCAAACTTGGTCCCAGCATAATATTTTCCGAAATAAAATGTTAAATGGAGCTGTTTTTAACTAAGACCGGGATACCTTTTGTCGATATTTATAGTATTCGTCCGTAATGGTCACTTCTATTATTTACAAACCATTTTCTAGCTTTCACCCAATAATTGTTAACAAATGAATAATATCGCATAATTAAATAGTAATGGCAAATAAAAAAAATTACATAAACTAGAAAATTCGCGAACTTAAATGTGTATAATAGGTGTCGATAAATATGCTGCTGATTGTATGACATAATTTGTTTTTCGATAGAACTTGGGACAGATTAGAACTGCCAATGATCTTTTTTGGCTCATTCTTTGATATCGACTGGCCTTAAAAAACAAAATTGTCTAATTCACTTTAACCGCAACATTGAACTTATATAAAACCTATAAACAACTTTTGCAAAGAAAAAGAGCAGAACTTGCACAGGAATACGTTTTTAGTTTGCAACAAAAAAGCACGTGTGCTATTCAATGTCGAACGCTTTGCTGCTACCCGGCCCTGCCAATGTATCCGACATGCGAACGCGGAAGGAAGGCGAATCAAGCACAAATTACGACGTGTGGATAGTTAGGGTGAAGGTGGCTTTTGTATCCGATAGGAGAGAACCTTTAGAGGTAACTAAATGTTTAAGTGGACCGGCAGGTCTGGCTCTTGTTTCCTCTAAAATACACCGAATGATCTAAAATTCCCCCATTCCCGCTTACGAAATGAGCGTCTTTTCTATACTTTTGGTTTTTATATTCACATAGCCGAGACTAATCGGCTCAAGGGAGCCTATTATCCAAATTCTGTTAATGTCCAGGTATTTATATGTATTGGGCAAAACAGCGCCGGGTTTGTAGATAGCATTTGACCTCCGCAGAACCTTTTTGCATAGATTCAGTTTTGCACGTGTCCGTGCCGAGGCTAAACTAATCAAAACCTCGGCCGCAGACGCACACAGATGGCGCTCAAATAGCTTTGAATGGAGTGGGGATGACGTCGATTGGATTGCATTTTCACTGTTAATCTAACATACAAAGGTCAGTCGGCCGTTGCAGCTCTCACATACAGGCAGATACGGTAGACTTTGTGCAAATTTTAGTGCCTACAAGAAAATGCACCCTCTGTAGGCTTTGCTGTAGGCTAACTTGATTATATTCACATAAGGTATTATATACACTGCGTTTCACTTGAATATCACACTTTTTTATGCAATTTCAAATCTTGAAATCTTTTAACCAAAAAGAAAAATCGCTGATGTTTAAGTTTCTATTTATAGTGTATTCAATTTTAAATATAAGAAAAGTAACAAAACTTAAATAAAATTAACAATTTATTAATGTTAACAAAAAAACTTTAAAGCTTCAAAAATTCCACAAAAATTTTGTTTCACATGAATAGCACATTTTTTTTTTTAAGTATTTTAAACTAACTTAAATATTAGGAAATGGATTTTAATCAATAGTGAGTATTAATATATATATATATTGGTTAATTTAATAATGGGTTGAGCCCCCCTTATTCAATATAACTTCGTAGATCCTGTTGGGCAGCGAATCATATAGACTTTTTATATAGTCTAGGGATATTGTAGCCCAGGCCCTCTGAATGGCGTCAATCAGTTCTTCCTTTGTTGAATATTGTTTGCCAGACTCATAAACCTTTCTGGCCAGCCATCCCCAAACATTTTCAATTATATTAAGATCCGGCGAGTATGGTGGCCAGTTCAGAGTTTCAACATTTTTCTCCATTAAAAAAGATTTTACCACACGAGCAGTATGTATTGGGACATTGTCGTGCTGGAATGTCCAAGCCAAATGATTGAACAGATTTTCCAATGGTGGAAAAGCTTTTTCCTGGACGTTTAGAGAGGCTTTTGCGTCCATGTTTGGTGTTAAAAATTGGAGTTCACAAGTCCCATAGTAAGATATGGCTCCCCAAACCATAACTCCGCCTACTCGACTATGTAATCGATCTAATTGATGCTTCTCTTTCCTCAAATCATGAAAATAATAATTGTAGCCATCCGGCCCCTCCAAATTAAACTTTTTTTCATCAGAAAAGACCACGCGCTTCCACTCATTACTCCATGACATGTTGACGCGGCAAAAGGTCAACCGTGCTTCCTTTCGTTGGGGGTTAAGCGGGGGTTTTTTTGAAGTTTCAAACGTTTAAGATTGCTAGCTTTCGAAATCACTCTCCAAACAGTAGTTTTGCTCGCGTCAACACCTGCTTTTGCCCTTATCTTGCTCACAGAATCATGAGAATTTGAGGCTTCCCGCAGAATCGCACGCTTATCTGTGTCGCTAAGGACACTACTTTTGCGACCTTTCATATTTTTCCCATAGTTTTGATTGTTCTAGATAAAATTGTATACGACTTTTCTGCTTCTTCCCATTTTTTTCGCTATTTTTTTCGCAGAAAGGTCACAATCAATATAGCTTTGTATTTGGATCTGTTCTTTGTGATTTAGTGACGTTCCACGACCCAAAATTGCACAAAATAATTAAACTATGTTTAAAATTCACAAATTAATCAAAAACGTTTAAGATTGAATCTCCTTGGCTGCTGAAATGACACTAAATCTAAAATGTGCTATTCAAGTGAAACAAAAAAAGTGCCAGTTATTGAAGCAAGTTGAAAAGAAAATTACGGTAAATTTAAACGGTACAATTCTAGACTTTCAATTTTTGTTGGAAGAAAGTAGATAAGGAGACGAAAAAAAAATATAAACAATCATTGCATTAGATCAAGCAATTGCTGAGATATGAACAAGTAATTATGAAAAATTTTTTGTGCTATTCAAGTGAAACGCAGAGTACCTAAACAATATGCAAAACCAAATTCGGAAATTCGTCTTGCTACGAATATTGGGTATGTTGGTATATTTGATTTGTTTGTGCCTTCATCTGGGGTAGAATTGATTATGTTTGTGGAACAAATTTAAGAAAAGCTAATCACAAGAATATAAAACTTACGGCAGTATACGCAAACAAACCCGAATTAGAACGGAAGAGTATGGCTTTTGCGCGACTAATGAAGAACATCACATGCAGTTCAAGGGGGCTGCGCTTTTCGCCCTGCCTTTCGAACCCCTTTCCAACCTCCTTTGCGCTGGGTTCTAGCATTTGGATGAGCGTCGTTCATTTTGAGTCGCTATTGTCTGACGTCGGAGCTAATCAGGGCTTGCTTATCTAGCCACCTAGCCCCCTTGTTCATACGTGTGGTGACAGTGTGCGGGGTCGTATCTGCTCTGCCTTAGTTCTCAAGTACTTGCCCGTGTAGAAGATGCTCTCCCTCTCTAAACGTGCATGTATTTCGGTATCGGTGTTGATAGGTCAGTTGGCATGCTAAGCGGGGTGGCAATGTGATGGGTAACGACAGTGTGTTCCTTAATGGGGTTTGGATCAAAAAATTGCTTTTCGAATTGTTCACACATAGCGAATTAGCACATTTTTACATTGCCTTCGTAGCACTCCTCCAATGAATTACAAAGAAAAATATTTCAATACATGATATATGCGTTAGATAGCTCTTTCACAATATTAATTAACTGGTTTGTTAAATCTCATGTACACAGCCGTACAACCCGCACTTAAATTGGGCTTATCTTTATTATTTATGGACAGATCTTTAAAAAACTTGCGACATGGAAAAATGTTTTGATTTTTAGCAATAAGCAAAAACTTTCTTGCTCTTGCATTTTTCGAAAAATATGCAAATGACAAAGTTTTGTGAAAATAGCCTGCGTGTATATCCAGTGGTTCTAAAGCAAACAGAATTTGGTATCTAGGACCTATTGTCAAATGTGTGGAAGCATATTAATTTTTTTTTTTTTTTTTTTGTTATTTCAAGCGCGGAAGGGGGGTAGCAAAATAGTAAAATCAACTAGATCTGCGTAAATCCATAACAAAACCAAAGCAAAGGGAATTACGGGTTTAGCTTTTAAAACCTCAGAGAACGTCGTGTTCTTACATATATACGGGCGGGCAGACCGACAGACGGACATGGCTATATCCAGCCGGCTGTTGATATTAATCAAGAATATACATATATGTTTTATATGGTCGCAGATGTCTCCTTTTGCCTGTTACATACGTCGCACAATCTTAATATACTGTTTGTACCTTAATACATGGTATAATTAAAACAACAAATCAGTTGTAGTGCAAATAAAAAGAGAATCGAAGGAGAAACAACACATAAACATCATGAGTGTACTGATACTTATCAGGCGGTTTTTATTATCAGAGATTTGTTTTCCGCCTATTTTTTTCAAACAAAACGATTTCCCTGTTTGCTTATGTAATATGTAGTGAAAACTGGCTGGGTTTGTCTGTACTGGGTCTCTTTTTTGGGGCTTCTTGCAGTTAATTAAATTTAGCGTCTTAAGGTTGAATGATTGTCAGAGACTGTGTCGGCTCTACTTCAGTTAAAACTTAGCCACCAGTCTGGGCAGGTACAGTAGTATATTTGTTGTTTTATATCTTCCCTGATAACGCTTGTTTGTGTCACTATAGTTACTTCTTGTTATGGCGGCTTTGACACATACTAACTGGGATATTCCGTTGCTTGCGGCTGACGCGGCTGCCTTCATTTTCTCTGTTTCATTTTCCCGTCTCCCCAGCCTTACTCTTTGAGACAATTTGGATTCAATTTACACTTGGCTTACTTACGATCCACATATACACATACATACCGGAAAACGGTATGAGTAAATAAGTTTCGGTCAACTTGTGCATAATTTTATTTTTAGCTCCTTGCTTTTTTTAAATTATCGATTTTCTATTTCGTGGTGGTAGCATACGAAATACGTATTAAAATTGAGCATATATCTTTGTTGGTTCTCCCACTGTACAGGGGGGTATTGTTTAATCGTGTTTACTAGGAACATTTATAACACACAGCAAGTTGGGGGGATAATGTTAGAGAATCTCGCAATCAGCATCTGGCAGTTGCTGTTTATTTTTATACCCGGTTCTTAAAAAGAGTAATGGTATATTTAATTCTTATGTAACAGGGAGAAGAGCGTTTTCCGACCCTGTCTGTCCGTTTGAACGCCTAGATTTTTGAAATTATAATTGATAGAGAAAATCGAATGACATATTCGGAATTGTATAATACCAGTTCAGTACACATTATAAGTAAATTCACCGTATTCTAGATTTCCCGACAGCAATATACCTTGTATATTTTCTCTTTATCAACTAGTTCTTCCGTTTAATTAATTCAAATCCAAATTACATGTATAGATACAATCAGCACATACATGTATGTAGGTTACATATTTTTGACGTCAGCCAAGGCACAAAGGGCGGCCGTATCTTAATTATTGGCCATATCTTTATTATTGTCTTCGTGAAACTTTTCAGTTAAACATTAAACGGACCTTGGACATAAAATTATGTGTTCAGCTTTTTCCATCTTGGAGAACGACAAATAGACAGATCGACTCAGCTGTCGATGGTGATCAAGAATATTTACATTTTGGGGTCGGAGATGTCTCCCGCCTGTTACGTGCATTTGCGAAAAATATTATACCGTTTGCACCTAATCTTGATTTAAAAGTAAAAGAAGGAAAGAAATTTGATTTGAAAGCATGGAAAGGATTAGAAAAAATACTATATAAAGAAATACAAAATATCCCTCAATTATGAATGTGGTGCCAAACATCAGAGTTAAAGTTATGCCCTAGCACGCAGAGGCCAGAAATGGTGCTGTCACTTGGTCAAATGCATGGCAAAGCCCGGTCAGACATCGCTGAAATCTACTGTAACTTATCCATATGGCGTAAAATCCTTTCGTTATATGATTTGAAATTAGTCCTCTAGTCCTTTTGTTGGAACGATAAGATTATAGACAAAAATGTATTTTTAAATTGCATATTGTCTTAACACGACAATTCACAGTTCCCGTATGAAATCCGATCCGATACTTTGGGGGGATATAAAGTATTACTTAAGATAAAGTCTCTCTCTGCTTTCGATGCCGTAGCGTTGGCAATTTGCGCAGGACATATAGGTGCTGATTCCTTTTAAAAGTTGGCATGAGTTTTTACTTTGAATTTATTTTCCTTAAAAAATTGATCAAATAAGGTACAATGCTTTTTTTTATTGGAATTTATATATTTAACAAAGTGTTATTCGCCGCCAATTCTAATAGAGTTATTATTAGGTAAAAAATATTTTTTTGTTTGTTTTGGAAAGGTGATATTTAGGCCTGTCTTCTCCCCTGTTACAGCAGACTTCACCCCTAATTGACAGGGTCAAAAATTATTATACAATATAATTAGTCTCCAGGTTTGGAATCCTTTTCAAAAAAACCTTTTTTGGCATAGGCTTTAAAATTTCTAAAAAATCTTTATTAAAAAATATATGGGACAGTGCTTTTAAGAAAAATGTAATAACTAAATACTGTAAAATTTTGTCGTTTGTACACTTCAATCAGTATACCCGAGGTTTTTTGGTCGGCCAAAATTAAATGTTGCGCAAATATCTCTCACTGAAAAAATACATAAAGGATGAAGAGTACGTATCGGACAATTTTATTTAACGTCCAAATGGTCGAAATGACCGCACACACGAAGTGATCAACTGAAAAATGAATTTATATTTCATAAATGTAGTTGGAAACCTCTATTAGATTTTGTAATTATCAATATTAAATTGCGGAGTTCACTCCTTATTCAGTGTTTTGCTCTGAAGTTCTGGACAAATAATATTTTAATTATCGTAAGATACTGGGATTTAACCTAATTATAATCTCTTTTGTTACAGTGGTGGTGGTCCCCAAACGACAACTGCCGGACCATCTGCTGGTAATGTGGCGAATGCCGCCCCAGCCCTAGCCGGTGGTAAAAGCTCAAGCAATAATATGTATTCCACCCGCCAATCTGTAAGCACCACAACCGGTGTACTAATGGTCGGACCAAATTTTCGTGTCGGAAAAAAAATTGGCTGTGGTAACTTTGGCGAATTGCGGTTAGGTAAGTACCCCATAAACGTGAAAATCACGCTTTAGATGTGCTCTCAAATTGTATCATATTCAATGGACGCCACAAATATTTGCCACTTTATGGGGGGAGTGGGAGTGTTCTAATTATTAGTATGCAAATGCGAACATAATACCTATTTCCCGCGCTGCTAGCTTTTAGGAATTTCTAGGCTTGCATACTCACAGCCAGACGGACGGACTCGGCTAGACTCTGATAAGGATTAAATATGCTTTATCCTCATATACATAATATAGTTTACAGGACTGGTTTTTATAACGAAGACAAGAAGTTAAAATTTATATTCAAAGCAATTTAAAATTTGTTATGCAGTCGGGTGTTATGCCATTTAAAATGGAAGCATTTTTTTTTTTATTTTTAAAAAATAAATAAAATAAATTTTCAAAAATCATTTATAGTCTTTGGTGAAATGTTTGAACTAGTTTTTGAAAATTATATAGCGGAATTTTCAAATCAAAGTTGGGAAATCGCTTAATTCGCTTAATTTGGTAAGGGGCGTGGTTGGCAAAGGGCGTAGCTAACGGCCTGGCCTATGATACCCGACTTTTGTCACAGTGCTTGTGCGATATGCCGTGTGTGTATCAGCAATATAGAGTTGAGAATATGATAAGCAGCGTTTCTGTTACCGCCTCCCTCCCGACCATGTATGGGTCTTAGACATTCGCCCACACACTCCGTCCCATTCTCTCCCCAAATGTCCCATGACTTCAGTTCGCAAGCGGAGTAATCATTCGCGTCGGCTCTCATGCAATGTTTTCGTTACCTACGTATGGGTCATGCGGGTTTCTCAAAATTAACAACAAATTGAATGTACATATGGTTGAAACGTTCCCAACATCATTACTACTATTATCTAAAAACTCATCCTTGTAGATCGAACACTCTGAAATAATGATTTGCCTCCTCTCGCTAACAATAAATGTGTCCTTCGGAAATATAAATAATTTATATTTAAATACATAAATGTGCACCAATTTCTTAAATTTTTTGAGATTTAATGCTATTCATATTGTTTGGATATTTTAATACCGATAATTAATACAAATGTTTTCCATCCAGTTAGTTCATAAGAGTATGAGAAATATAAATTGAATTCGAGTCTTAAAACGAAATATTATAATTCAATATGCAGCTAGGATTTATGTCTTAATAACCTTTCTGGAATGCAATGTAGAAAATAAAGAGAATTAAAATCTAGTTATTTTTCTTTTTAAATCGTTCCTGAAAATTGTAATCGTTTGTTCATAGTTCCTTATACGTACATATGATTTTTTTAAATGTAATTTTTTGATTTTTTTTTTAATCATCTCAACCTTCGGGGTAAAAAAGAGAAACAATAGGCATGAGGGTCCTGGCAATTTTCAGATAAACATTCCAACTTTTTTTCAATTACTTACTATTTGGCTAGGTCGTCGCATGTGCTGTTTTGGTGGCGTTTCAGGGAGAAGTGGGCGTGACACTACTGAAAATAGCGTGACAGGTAAAAATGCGTTAAAAGCATGCGTTTCAAAAAGGTCTTGAGCATGAAAAAACACCTTCGTTTTTTCGCGTATTTGAAATAAAAGCATTGACCGGTTAGGCCCAATTTTAACTGTATTTATTATTTAAAATCAATTAATATTCATAAGAATTCAATCTAACTTATTTTCGCCGTCTATTTTTTGCAGGCAAAAATCTTTACAACAATGAACATGTAGCAATAAAAATGGAGCCCATGAAGTCAAAGGCTCCACAACTGCACTTAGAGTATAGGTTTTATAAACTTTTAGGATCACATGGTATGTAAGAAGCTTTTATTTAATATTCCTCTTTAGAATTGAACACAAATCTATCGTCCAATATAACTTACTTATCAGTGACCTAAACACTACTAACAATTCTTTTAAAAGAATTAGTCTAAAGTGCTTCAAAGAGGTAGACATTAACGAAGGGTACGACTTTTGATCGTGTCCACTCCCTTTGTCACACTGTATCTTTTTCCCTGCCCCTTTATCTATTTACTAACTCCAAAAAATTCAAAGTAAAACAAAGTTTTGCACCGTTACCACCACATGATTAGTATTTCGATGCGTAACAAATGCATTATTTGAAATTTATTTTTGGTATTTGTAAGTGTGGTTTGCCTACATTATGGCGAACAAGTACTACGAATACGAAAAGAAAAACGTGAATAGATTTTCTCAAGCATATTTTCGGAGGTCGGTCGGTGCTTTTTTACGCACCTAAAATTTGAATTAACTGAAAATTGTTAAAAATTTGTACTTCTGTATGTTATGTGTTTGCGGCGGACCTGACGAGGCCGCATCCGCATCTGCTAAAACCTATGTTATAGTCCGGCTAATCGTCTATACAACGTACATATATGCAAAGGTTGTCAAGTTCTTTACACGACACAAGAATATATTTTGTGTTTGATTACTTTTGACCACCTCTGTATACTTTGCATTAGAAAATTTGTTTGTTTGTTTACTATGCTTCTCTATCGACTCTTCTTGTTTGTTATTATCCACAAAGTACTCAATGTTCTTACATATTTCATAACAACATGAAAACTCCGAAAACTATTCGCTTTAAGTTAATAAACAAAACGGTTAACTAATTTAAATCCCGAAATCGATTTGTCATGCGATGCTCTTGTTCTATCTACATATATCGTTCCCGTGTCTGGCTGCATTCAACCACAATAAAATCGAAATCGAAAATGAAAATGAAAATGAACTGATACTCCAACCAACCAACCAACCTACAAATCTACAAACCGCCATAATAAACTGTTGAGAAACACATTGTGTGGTGGCATGTTATTGAAATAATAAAACAAATCCCCCTTGTTCCCTACATCAATGCCGTTGGACTTGCGAACGGAATCGGAATTGGATCTGCTGACCCTATATAAATGAAATGAATATGATAAAACAAAATGAATAGCTGATAACGCCCCAGATGGCATACCACGCATTTATCATTTGGGCACCTGCGGTGGCCGTTACAATGCCATGGTTTTAGAATTATTGGGATTATCGTTAGAAGATCTCTTCAATATTTGCGCCCGTAAATTTTCACTTAAGACTGTATTGATGATAGCGAAACAACTTGTAAGTGTGGAACGGAAACGTATTACGTAAAAATGTTTTTGGCCGGTATTGATCGGATTTCTCTTTGTTACAATTTTTTAAATACATATTTCCATATGAATAAATCCGCTCAAAGCACGGCCATGAACAAAAACCAACATTCTGCTTCATTTGTAATTTATATTTTGACTCAAAAGTGTCTCAACGGCTATATTTAGGCATCGATTTTTTTTATTTAGAATGTATAACAGTAAAATATAATTTGTAGAAAAACAATGAACGTTAGTGAAGTTTTGATTTTAATAAAAATATTTTAGTATTAATAAAATGAGTGTTCTTTGTAGTTGAAAATGTCGTGTAACGGTCAATGAATTTTAAAATTTCAAAAGAATTGCCTAAAAGCATGTGAAATAAAAACAAATTTATTTATTAGCTAAGGAATACAAATAAGTGAATATATTATTCCTATTTTCAAGCGAGATTTCTTTGATATACTCCAATCCTTTCATGTTAAATACTTTTTTGTTGTATACCAAACTATTTCTTCTACACTTTTTCTTTTTTGAATAAAACAAATGTAAATATACAATATATNATATATATATATATATAGAATATATATATTTCTACTAAAATACTAACATAGTTTCAAAAATTTCTTTAAAAACACATAATCATGTTTCGAAAAACAAATCCTTGAACTGTTATAAATTTTACCCACAACCACAATAGAAATGGCCTCTTTTTAATTAATTTAAATTTAGAAGTAAGCACATAAACTTAATAACCAACATTCAAGTTTGATTGACAACTGTCGCGTCGAGCCTTTGCTTAGGTAAAATAAGATTCGGAGGAGGAAGATGTTTTAGGATAGATCCTGTACTACTCCAATTGACAATGCAGCAGGCTTCTTTGTTTATATGCTTCGAGAATATCTATTTTTGTTGTTCTTGTTGTGTTTAGCACAGTTAGTTATTTATTAATTTGTTTGATCGATCCACGTTAAACAAAAGGTGGTAATGTCGTAAGACGCGCTACACTAACCTACAAAACATGAGCTCTTATCTTCTCCATCGCTCTCTGCTCATCACTCTCCCTCTCTCTGTGTCTATCTCTTTTCTTTCTTGTTGCGCCCGACCCGTCAGAATAATAAAAATACAGTTTAAAAGAAAATATGTATACAAAAACAAAAAACGTATTTCATTAAAATGTTGAATCAAAATGTTCTACCTTGTGTATCTTACCTTTTTCTTCTTTCTCTCATTTATCTTTTTATCGTGCTCACAAATTTTTGCTTAAATACAACAAAAACAACAATAACCAATCGAACAACAATAAATATGTGCTGATGAACACTCGATTCAAAAAAAAATACCCTATCAACTAAACCAAACAAAACGACAAATAATCATCTCAATCGATCGATCAACCGATAGCAGAGGGTGTACCAGAAGTATATTACTTCGGCCCATGCGGCAAATACAATGCTCTTGTTATGGAGTTGCTTGGTCCATCGCTCGAAGATTTATTCGATATTTGCGGGAGACGTTTCACTTTGAAGAGCGTACTACTGATAGCTATACAATTAGTAAGTACAACCAACAAAAATACACCACAATTCAAGTTAAACATTGAAGAAAACCTGCAGAACGCTATCAAATTTTTAGCACGCGCATTACTTTGCACACGATCATATTCACAATACTGGCAGCAAAGGTCAAAATTAATCAATACTATACTAGCATTAAGATATAATGCTATATTATTTATGATAAGAATGTTTGGTTTTGGCGTTTTCTTTATAATTTTCATTAAGGATTATGATTACGTGGTTTTTCAAATTTGTTTCTTTTTAACTAATGCGAATCTATTAGGACATACCATCTATTTTCTTTTTCATTGTGTCCGATTCACTATATTTCTCCTCTAACCTCTTAGATGCATGGTAATTGGTTATTTTAATTTTTTCCTATGTTTCACATATACTTTTGAAGGTTGTCATTCGCTATAAATACGCTTTTGTAGCAAACATAGGTTAAGAAAAGGCATAACAAACTCAGCTAAACAAAAAACAAACGTACGTTCATTGTATTAAAAATGAAAATTTGCATGTTTACAACTATATTTGTAGTTTAATACATACTAGTTTATTATGTTTATGGTTAATCAAAACAACAAAACAAGCCATATTGGATAAAATACAAAAACAGCGAGTTGAGACACCAAGTTGAGACACTACAGAACAAAATGTAAAAATGATATAAATAATTAAGGTATTAAAACCATGCTTAGAAAAAACAGCAGTCAATAAATGTTTCGATAAAACATCGATATTTAAAAACAAAACTGATTGTCAACTAACAAAAGTATTATTCTTATTCATGACAAACTAATGCATATAGCTCCACCGGATCGAATACGTTCATAGTCGGCACTTAATATATAGGGATGTGAAACCAGAGAACTTTCTCATCGGCAGAACGTCAACAAAACGTGAAAAAATTATACATATAATTGGTAAGTACTGGTTACAATGTGACTTTCAAGTATTTTCTATAATAGGACCTGTTTTCTTATTATGTGCGGTTTTTCTTTATAGATTTCGGTTTGGCCAAAGAATACATTGATTTAGATACCAATAGACATATACCATATCGGGAACATAAGTCCCTTACTGGCACGGCACGTTATATGTCAATCAACACGCATATGGGGCGTGAGCAGTCTCGTCGAGACGATCTAGAAGCTTTGGGTCATATGTTTATGTATTTCCTAAGAGGTTCACTGCCGTGGCAAGGCCTTAAGGCTGATACACTCAAGGAAAGATATCAAAAAATCGGTGATACGAAACGAGCAACGCCTATCGAGGTAAACTATTCAACCAAATCAATCTTAAATCACTTTTCACTGAATTACACCTAATGAGTTAAAACTTTCTGCAGGTGCTTTGCGATGGACATCCGGAAGAATTTGCAACATATTTGCGTTATGTACGGAGATTAGATTTCTTCGAAACTCCCGATTATGATTTTCTGCGAAGACTGTTTCAAGACTTATTCGATCGTAAGGGATACTCCGACGAAGGCGAGTTTGATTGGACAGGGAAGACAATGGTGAGATTTTGATTCGCTTTCATATTAACTGCATACACTATTTTTAAGACCCAAATCGAATACTCCTTTTAACAACTCTGCCGAATTCTAAAACGTAATCCTAATTTAATTTATAGGAGACATAAAGAATATGCAAGTCTTACATACATAGGCATATGAATCCAACCCAGTAGCAGTTGCTTGCTACTTAATATTTAACTATTTCAAAATCGTCCAAACGATGGAACGTCCCATACCACCAAGCATGTTTGAAGTCGACTAACATATCAAGCACCCAGAAAACTCCCAGAAAATGATGCTAACAAAAAGTTAACCCAAGTATGCAACATGGTATGGTACAGTCAACTGGTTCTGGGCAAAATAATACAAACATACGTGGTCGGATCATCTGTTTACATTCACTTGCCGCTGCTGCATAGAAAAATGGGGCTCAAATTGTTCGATTTATGTTGCCACCGGCAAATGTTATATCTTTCTGCCTTTAAGAAATATATATTTTTATAAAGCGCCCTCACCACGATAAAGCTAGAATTTCAAATTGAAAAGCAAATCTGAGCAGTAAAAACCCCAAATCAAAAATAAAAACATGAAATGCGTTTTAATCTTCATAACTTTCAATTTCAACTATTTTTTATAATTTGTGTTTTGACATTAAGACCAAGGAACAACTGGACCAAATGAAGGTCATAAAGAATGCGCCGCCATCTCATTTGGCCAAGAATAAGTCTGACAAGGTATACTAGTACTTTAGATGTGCGGAAATATATTAAAATTGTTGCACAGCTGTGTATGATGCTCGATCGCTCGTTCAGTATATTTAAAAGCTTTGTTCTCGCTTTAGGTATTCAAATTATAGTCTGTTAAGGAAAAACTAAACATTTAATTTGAGCAATCAATTTTTCCGATATTTAAAAGAAATTGTCTCGTTCATCTCTCTCTCTTTTTTGGGGTGCCAACACCGTTTTGTGTGCGCGTAACACTCTGTGTTTCTAAATCACATTTGTAAACACACGTGTAATCAATTAAACACTAAATGCATTAACATTATTGACAAAAAGTCAACGCCCGTCGGATCTCTGCAAACTGGCCATGAAGTCATCATTTCACCAAATAAAGATCGACATAATGTTGCTAAGGTAAAGTATTAATTTCGAAATATTTAATATAGGATCTTTGCCACTCAAAAATTGACCTATTTTAAGTTATTATTAACAATGGTTATAGAACAAGAAAGGGGTAAAGTTAAAACTTAGTTTAGTCAAATTATCCGTGTTTGGTTACTTACTCCGTTTTCCTTTTACAATATTCATTTAAACTGGTTCCACTCTACTTAAAGCTTTTTTCTATCTTATTTTACCCACTACTAAATTTAATGTTATTAGGATATTTCGTATTTTGATTTTGACGATGATGTTGACGTTGACGTCGAAAATGAGGAATATATAATACTTCAGGTTAGATCTTGTAGACTTAGAATTAATCTCTTTCATATTTTTGAGGCGGGTTTTGAGAGCTAATGCTAGTATTACGGCTGTTTTCGCATATATGCCCTATAGATCCTCTTGGTTAAGATAGATATTGTTGAGTTTTGTGCTAACTTAAGGCTGTAAATTTTCAAGCTTTTTAGTCATTGCGAAGAGATCCACTAACATATCCCAGAACAGTATTCTACTGCCCGACTGATTGGTGATCAGGGCTCTCAGCCTCCTTCTAATTTTATCATATATATGTTGCGTAATCAATGGATTTTAGTGGTGTCCACCACCTCGATTAATACTTTTCTGTTCCGTTGTTGAAGTTTTCTGGCTTGCTTTAGTTTTATTGCTACTCACCCACGAATATCCCAAGTAACACACTCTGTCCCGTCGCTGTACAGAAGTAAAAACATGAACACATTTAAGAAAGTTTTTTAATTAATTACTCATCATTTTGCATAAATCCGTTTCCAATAAATGCTCGCAAATCGAACCAAAACCAACAAAAATATATGAAACCTTCCAAAAAATGCCCAAATACTTCACAACCACAACTACTCGCCCAACCAAAGCAAAATGCCAAAGGAGGTGTTGCTGCGTGGCCCGATGTGCCAAAGCCGGGGGCTACTCTGGGCAATCTAACGCCGGCTGATAGGCATGGTTCAGTGCAGGTAAGTTTTGCTGCGATAACCGGATTATGTTCTACAACCGTTTATCCTTCCGTTTTCGTTCTAATTATTTCTGTTATGTCGCTCGCTCGCTCACCCTCTCTCATATGTCTGAGAGTCGTATGTCCGTCTATAATGTACACACATAAAAGATTCAGTATATAAATTCATGACAGACCTATGTATAACATAGAAATAAATGAAATGCAAAAACATCCATTGTCGCCTCATTTCGTGTGTTCAGTCGTGACTCTGTACATACTGTAAATGCGTACATACATACATATATAAATATATAATTCCTCCGATTATTACAATGAAACATTATCTATCGCAGACTGTTATATTTTTGGCCTTTTCAATTCTAATGTTTTCACTTGATTTACTCTACATAAGCTCAACAAGGTACTGGCGAATTCTTCTCCCAACGTGTGTTATTCCTATTCCTCTCCACCACAGTTTACTCCACATGTATTCAGTTAAATCTAGTTTCTTCAACACGTTTCGTTACGTTCCGTTCTTTTTGGATATTTTTGTGGGATCTCCCAGTTTTTGGTTATTTTCAACTAGGCTAGATCGTCAATAGTAGTAAAGTCAATTCATGATTGAGGATCCTATTTAAAAAGATGCATGCGATTGATTAGCCTAGCTCCCTGTTTGCGCACTATTTAAGATGCATGCAAACTTTCATTGATCAACCTTTCACTGCATCGCTGACTGCATGCTGCATACGGCTGTAGAAATGCATGTTTTGCGTCAAGTAACGCATTATAACTTCACACCTATGCTGTCGGAACAACTAGTCTAAGTAGATTGCTACCTTTAAGAATTCGGTCTGAGAAAAACCATCCACCGCCACCATGAAGTAAACCATCATTGGCATGCTCAGAATTGGAGTGTACCCATCGAAACCGAAAACTTATTCCAGAGATTGCCTGAAGATTCGAGCTCGGACGACGATAGCCCCTTTGAAGCTTACTATGAGAAAAGCGACACCGAAGACGACCCTAAGAAATAACTCTCCAAAACAAAGCTTCCTCGAAAACGGCTTCCTTGCTACACCACTACACCTTTTGCAACTGTTTAAAAATAAACGATATTCTGGGTTTTCTTCTTTTTATTTGCCATTTTCAACATTAGAGTGAGGTATTTGCTGTAATATTTGTTGGTCTTAGTCCCCATCAAATAAATTAACTATTTTTCAGTGAGTTTTGTGTGCGTATCTTGTGCAAGTGCTTCATTTAAATGTTCTGAATTTTGCGTTCACGAAATTCACATGTTTTCCGATAATGCTGGCAATCTCTGCAGTGAGTTGAGTGTGGAATTGCAAATCGTATGCCAAGAGCATTCAAAATCCAACAAAATGCATTGGAGTTTCATTGGAGTGTAGACCGCGAAATTGTACCTAAAAATTGTACCTAATCAAATATTTTTGTGTTATTTTTTCGTCCTCCCAATTCCAAAATTTGTATATAAATAGAATTTTGTTTGATAACCGCTGTTAATCGTCTTATATGTTTATGATTACAAATACTACGTATATATAATGTATATCATTCTTAATATAAATGTATGTCTAGTTAAAATGTTGATGGCCAGTGGAGACTAATGACAACATTTTTATGCATTGTTTTTCTTTGTTTGTTTTTACTTTTTTTTTAGGTTGTGAGTTCGACGAACGGGGAACTAAATCCGGACGACCCCACGGCTGGACACTCAAATACGCCCATAACGCAACAACCAGAAGTCGAAGTGGTCGATGAAACAAAGTATGTGCCATACAAACGGTCGACTAATCGGTATATCGATATGTAGTAAGATATGTAGTCTGCAATGTAACATAATTGAGATTTACTCGTGGACATTTGGAACTTGTTTGAGTTTTCTTGCGATTATAATAATAATGGTTAAAAGATATTTTGAATCGAAAATATTCGTTTCTACAAATTGTAAATTCTTTATTGGTTTGTCTTCCAAAATCATTTGTCAAATTAATTGATAGGTTGCTGTATCGATACATTGATTACCCGATTAAGATATTTGCAATTTTTTGCTTTGTCGTTTTTAATGCGCTATTTCCGTTTTTCGTTCTCTCTTTCTCTTTACTGACCACTTCACCTTACGCCCAATGTATCTGCATATGTCTACGACATCCTTGCCGTATCCATTTTCCGTAACCCCTACCTGTGCCCGTACCCCCATCCGTACCCGAATCCAACCCCCTCGTTTCTGTCCCTTGGTTAACTGTCTCCAGTGGTTCCTTATATTCCAGATGTTGTTGTTTCTTTAAACGAAAGAAGAAGAAATCAACTCGCCAAAAATGACTAGACGGTGTACAATGTAGTCCAGAACGCGAGGCAGTCACTCTGCTGCGCGCCACTTCACATTCAAACTCACGGGATAGCGTGTTGAATAATCCGAGTCAGGATTATATCCAGCAGGCAACGTCGCAGCACACGTTGCGTTATCCTCCATCCGCGTCGATGTTGACGCCCACACCAACTACAAACACACCGACACTTCCGTTGTAATTTATATAAATAATAAAAAACAACAGTAAAAAACAATATGCAAAAACAATGCAGAATACAAAAAAAAAATAAATAAAATATAAAGAGAAAAGTATAAAAAAAATAACAACAAAACAAGAGCCGTAAATGATTAAATACACTAAAGAACAGTAAAACAAATAAACAAAATGAAACCATTTTTTGATTAATTATTATAATGATTGTATTTTATTATTTTTATTATTTAAAATTGCGTTTATTATATAAATTATTATAATTATTAATTATACTATTATTAATTAATTCTATTATAAATAAAAAGAAACAAATCAAACGTAAATCAAACAGGCATCCAACTACATCATTCACCACACGCAGCGATGTTTTGTGAAAAGGAATTCGCACCTATCACCTGGAGTTCCGAAAAAAAACCGGGTTGCTCCTAATTAAATACACCAAACAAAACATTGACACATACACATAAATATATATATACTCAAAATATATATATAAAAGAAAACAAAAACTACTAGTGCAGCATCATTAAATGAGAAAAGGAATACAAAAGATATTTATACGCAACCAACAAATTTGTAAATTATAATAAATAAATTAAAGCGAAAATAAACATCATTTTTGAAAACATGATACAGATATATGTATGTATACATATATATGAAACCAGCTTATAAATGATACGTACATGTATATCTAATTTATAGTATATTTGTATTCCCCCCCTCGTTCGGTTTTGCAGCTGTTGTACCTACTGAAGCCCTTTCCCCAGACCTCTCTTTTTCCTCTCTCAGCGTTGGCTGCTTGGTTAAGCTCTGTTTTGTGATGCACTTTTTCTATGCTGCTATACATATGTATACATGACTATTAAATTATCGTATATACATTTATACACACTGACTATTCATAAGAAAAAACCTAAACGAAGAGATCTTTTAAGGTTTTCGAGCATTTAATTTTTCAAGTAGTTTGGTTTCTATAGTGTATTTATATTTGGTATGTGCAAGTTTCCCAGATGCTGTTATTGGGGCTCCTTCCTCAAGATTCTAGCAAGATCAATCATTTAATATGTAGCTACTGAAGTACTGATATCCTGTTTTGATGTTTGTATGTTACGTGAACCTACAGAGAAAGATGCGAGCAGCTGTGCCCCACTTCGTCCTCAAACTCCCCAGAAGTGACTCTTATTTTTCCCTCTAAAATTTTCCATTACGAAAGAGAATTTAAATCCGTAATATTTTACGCGAAGTTGACCTAAATAGGTGGACAGATAAATGCATAATTATTATAAATCTTTGAATAATTGCAAAAACATCACATAAAATTCAAAGGGAAGCAAACGGGCTGTTTCCTTCCAAAGAGCAAAGCAAATTTATTGATTTCTGCATCTTTTCATTACGTTGTATTTAAATAAATATAAATTAGCAAAATGAAAATCAAGTTTTCAAATTCCTTGTGAGTAATAAAGCATATGACATTAACCAAGATTTCTTGTATAGTAATACATGTGTATTATACATAATATATTGAAGATAAAATATTTAAGGTAATTAAATATTTCTATGAATTTTCCACAGAAAAAACTATGAAAAACCCTAGTTTATATATATGTTTACATACCAGTTTAACAAATTAGACATAATGTACTTTAAATGTTGATAAAGGATGGACATAAAATAATGCATGTATTAATTTATATATTTAAAAAAGCAAACTTCGAGTACATAATTACAATATTAAACGCGGATGGACGTGTAAAATGTTGGCTAGCTAGCAGTGCACGCATTTTCAGACAAAACAGTTTTTAAATGAATACAAAAGAGAATCTTACAGAGGTGATAACTTTTAATCCACGAGTGGAGCAAAAGAAATATCCATATAATATTTTCAACTCAAAACGATGGCATTCGTTGAAATGCGAAGGTAACACAAAACACATGTGTAAAATGAATTATGAATTTATAAGATAAACATACACCAAACGGTGACAAAAACCAACACACCAGAACCCCCAAGAAAGAAAGAAAAGAATGAAACCAAAATAAATGATTATTGACATAAAACTGTGTTTACGATATTTTGGAAAATTAGAAAGAGCAATTTTTTTAGGTTAAT
The DNA here is from genome assembly GCA_021223825.1 of Drosophila ironensis. Taxonomy (NCBI): domain Eukaryota; kingdom Metazoa; phylum Arthropoda; class Insecta; order Diptera; family Drosophilidae; genus Drosophila; species Drosophila ironensis. The sequence continues at coordinate 7,448,585 of JAJJHQ010004697.1, forward strand.
TTGGTTTTTATTTTGAATCAAATTTCGCCAAATGGTCATTAGAACAATTAAGATACCACCCAAGTGCCTCTAACAGAGTCGTCACGAATTCACCACGCTCCAATTAAACCCATTAATGTCAAACCTTTTGGGCAATGTTTGCTTCTGTTATCATTAAGAAATTAATTATTAACATGTGAGGATTATCCAACTCGTTTGACACCAGTTCAGCTCATCCCGGAATATGCTGTTACCTTTGATCCAAACTGATTCAAAAGAGAACGCTCTGCATTTGTAAACGGAAAAATGTTATTAACGTTTTAGGATACATGTATATTAGATTCTGTTGTTTTATTGAAAGAGGCGCGATCAAACAAAGCACTACCTTAATTGAGCTGTCCTTAAACTTACCTCCACAAAAAATCTTGGTTTTACGATTTTTATTTAAATACGCTTAATTTTAATGAAACGTTCTATAAATCTTCTTTAGACCCTGCCTGCAAGGTGTCATGCAATCGCTTTTGAAAATTAAAAAGTATTCGGGAAAAATTATTGTAATGAGGTGCATCTTTCACTTATCCGTTTTTATTTGATCCTTGCCGGAGGTCTGGCATGGCATGTAGGGAAGATTGGAGGTATATTATTGTTAAGGCCAACCAAATTTGATATGCTCAAATGCAGTACAAATTTGGAAAGGCTCCATTTGGGGGTTTCGAATCTTTATGCCCAATAGATACTATACATAGTTTTTAACTGGATATAACATTTATAAATGGGTTTCCTAAAAACCAACGATAGGATCGATAGTCTTGCCGGAATCGCCCAAAGCTGACGGACGGACGCATGTGGCTGGATCGAATCGACTGTTGATGCTGATCAAATGTACCTTTAGTGTGAGACTTTTTACAAACATACATACATATGTGCATATTAAGGGCAAAACTGATTGGAAAAACAATACATTGCGGGTAGGTGACAACCGCACTATCAACCTGGTTCTGGACTATTCTAATAGAGACGACAAAAGTGGGGTTTCTTGTAATATAACCACAAATAATGCTGAAAAATCTTTTGCTTCGTCTAAACGTCTTAAGGTCACGCGACTTTCGTCGCTAGCCAAAGTGAACGGATGCAATTACTCAATTGCTCTGGCCTTTGAGCATTGTATTGGCCGATTAGGTGCTGCTCAGAGGAGTGTGTGTGGGTAACAGATTTATGCTCAGTCCAATACAAACATTATTGCCAAACGGTGGAGCCAGTACTACACACAATACACCCAACAGCCAAGAGCCAGGTTAATGTTCGCGATTGGACTAAAGAGCCGGAGAGTGAGATCAGCGTCGAGCTTTAGGAGCGCCGCTGCCTTGCCTTACCTGTTTAACCAGCTGCTCACGTTGGCGCTCGCGGAGCAGAGCCCGCGCAAGATAGGCCAGCGAGCTGCCAACAATCCGGACTCGCGTCAGTCTGCGAGACCGCCTCTCGCGTTCAACACCTGCCTGTGCGGAGTCAACCGAGCACCACACCACCCGACCCGGTCGCGCTGTTGCCCACTTGAGGGATTCGAGCCATCAATTAGCAGCGATCGCCCAACTCAAACGAAGTGTTCAAAGGCGAGCGACAACAGTTACAGTAAAGTGAAAAGCCGCGTGGAATGCAGCCGCGGAGGTGAGACCAACCAGATCGCGTAGCCCCACCTACGCGAGCCAGCACATTGAGATTCCGGGCGCACCACATGACACTGGAGGAAGAGTTTTAGCCAGACAAACCGCCCGCCGGAGAGGACCAGAGTGAAGTGGCAACTTCGAGGCGTCTGAGAAAGACAAAACAACACACTCCGAAAAGCAAAATAAACCCGAACAACGATACATGACAAAACAAAACAACTGCAGAGCACAAAAGCCACAGCCAAGATGAATCAAACGCAAGTGAATAATTTTCTTAAGTGCTTCCTGCAAATCGACGAGCCCGTTAGCCGCTGGGCTTTACCTCGTCACGACGATGACGATGCCAGCGATCACGATCACGACGATGAAGAGGACGACGCCAGTGCCGTGCTGGTGGCCAAGGTTACCGCCATGGCAGTGCTGTTCTGCGCCAGCGCCGTTTGCGGGTCGATTCCGTTTTTGCTGAACCGCTGCTACCGCTGGACTGAGAGTCAGACAAACGCCCGTTCGGCGACGGTTGTTAAGTGCCTGCTCTACTTCGGTGGCGGCGTGCTGTTGGCCACCACCTTCCTGCACCTGCTGCCAGAGGTTCAGGAGGTGGTGGGGCAATTGCAGGACTGCGGCGCGATCGGCGAACTCAGCTTCCCACTGGCGGAGCTTCTCATGTGCGGCGGCTTCTTCATTATGTACTTCATTGAGGAGGCTATGCATACGTATGTGCACCGCCACCAAAAGGACGAGGCCGGGGCCGCTTTCGAACGGGGTCACAGCATCCGGAACAGTCACCTCGTAAAGCCTTCCCAGGCAACTGCTGCACCAGTATTACTGCCACCAACACCGCAGCCAAACGCCGAACTGGGTACGCTGTCGGCTCAGAACATGGTGCAGAGTGATTTGGAGCAGCACAAATTCCAAAAGGAGAGGGCCAACAGCAACAAACACAGCAACGGCCACGGTCACAGCCACATGCCAGTGATCTCAGACGATGCCTCTACGGGGGATATGCTAGCGTCCTCCCTGCGAGGCCTTTTTATCGTATCAGCCTTGTCGCTGCATGAGCTATTCGAAGGAATGGCCATTGGCCTGGAGGGCACAGCCAGCAACGTTTGGTTCATGTTTGGAGCAGTGTCGGCCCACAAGCTGGTGCTGGCCTTTTGCGTGGGCGTTGAGCTGATAGTGGCCCGCACCCGAACGACTCTAGCGGTCCTCTACGTGCTGACCTTCGCGGTAGTCAGCCCCTTGGGCATCGGCATCGGCATCCTGATTAATCACGGTCAGGAGTCAACGGGTCCCAGTCTGGTATCGGCCATTTTGCAAGGATTTGCCTGTGGGACGCTCATTTACGTGGTATTCTTCGAGATCCTCTCCAAAAACCGTTCGGGACTGCTTGCTTATCTGGCCCTTTTTGTAGGCTTCTGTGTCATGTTTGGCCTGCAGCAGCTGAGTAAGTAATTATTGACTTTTAACACTTAAGCAATATGCGTTAAAATCAAAAGTTGACGTCTAAAAAGTGGGAAGAATGTCTTGCTCAGCTTTCAGCTTTCTTATAAACATTAATCAATAGATTTGAATCCAATAGGATTTAGAAATCCTAAATATTAACTTCAGGGTAATAATTTTGTTAAGCAGAGCTGTCTGGTGAGATTCTTCAACCGGAATCAATTCGAGGGAATTTGGAACAGGTTCTATTTGGCCTGTACGCTGCGAGGTTGGCCTTGTAACCGACCTTGTTGCGGTTTATTTTGCATACCCTGACGAGATCATGAAGAAAAATTCCCGTCCCTGCCGGAAAGTCATCTTTTTTTAATCTGCTCGGATGTCCCATTCGAAAAAGCACCTCCATGGGAACCCCATAAACTGAAGTGTCTATAAGCAATATAGCCGAACATTCACCAAGTTGCAAATGACGGGGAGCAATAAGTCGGATAAGTAAATATATGAACTCCGATAAGCTAGGGACAAAACGCCCATAAATCATTGTCTAAATTGGGTCTGTTTGAGGGAGGATCGGCTATAACGACTTCCTAAGCTTATCCGCCCAAAAATGGTTAGGCAATCGCTTTACAAACCAGCAAGTGCGAGTATAAATCATATCGAGGAAATGGGGGCTATCGGATAACGAATGGCATACTTTTGAGCTACAAAAGTATAGTCGCAATACTTCAAAATGATTTATTAGTTTGAAATATTCGATGGTCATGTGACAAAGACTTTCCTTTTCATTTACAGCTTCCGGTGGCGGACATGGTCACAGTCATAGCCACAGAAGCTGCGCCGTCCATATAGACGAGCACCACGAGACTAAGACCCGGTCAGGCAGTGGTCATGCCCACGCGCACCCGTCCCAACATCACAACCACGCCGAGGAGCTGAATGCTGTTCACAATTACGAGCAGCAGCTCCAGATCCTGCGACAGGTGACACAAAAGCTGCTGGAGGCAAATCCCAAGGGCATGTAATTTCCATTTATGATAATGTATCTATGTATTTATGTAAATCATTTTGTATTATACCATGTAAATATATTAAAGGTAGTAATAAAGATTATCGTAAGAGAATAACAAAAAGATTTTATTCAACTTTCGAAGGCCTAAAACTACAAACATACATGCATATGTAACAAGTATATATCTAGTAGAAGAGAAACCCTAAGATAAATAGATTTTTAAGGTATATATTCCCTAAAACCAAAGATGAAATTCCTAAGAAAATTGGCAAATCCGGAATTTCGTGATGGCGGAACTAAAAAGTAATTGGGAAAATATTATAAGTTCATTTTATAATCAAAAACAAGAATAAAGTTTGGTTTTGAGGCTAGTTAAAATAAATACTAATTGTTAGTTCCGACAATACAATTGCGTATACGTTCCGTGATTGAAGTATTGTTGAGCCTAGTTTTTACCGCAATAGAAAAACTGGTAGAAAAACTGATTTCCATAATAACATTTTTCCCAATTTAATAATTTAATGTGCAAAACATACTTTTTACAGTCTCGTCGTATTGCTAAAATTACCTTGTATATACATATGAATATTTCAGTATAAACCAAAGTACGTGCCTTGTTATCAAATTGCAAGCAGGCCCCGCTTGCCAAACGTTGTCGGTTCTGAACATTGTGAAATTTCAGCACGATATCTCTAAACGACGCACCTTAAAATGGAAGTAGTCTTGTTACCAGGTCGAAGTGTTCATCATGTGATTGGCTTGTTTTTGTGCACCTAAACCATAATAAACACAATTTCCAGCTGATAACTTTGTTGCTTGCGTAAATTTTTAGCACGATATCTTCCAAAATGCGAGGACAGGTTTCGTACTGGCCGACCCTCTCCCATACTCGTACTCCCGATAGTTCTCTCTTGGGTACGCAATCAGCTTTGTGTGATAGGTAGGATAAGCACACGTTACCCACCCGAACCGAATTGGAAGCTCGACAACGACTCAAGCACCTACCCGCCCCAGAGCCCCTCCCAGTGGCAGCGGAAATTAGCGCACAAAGTGTCAAAGTGTAAATTGTCATACGGTAATCAAGTGTGGCAGCAGATGAAAACAAATCTGTGGCTCAATTAGCGTCCAAAGTGATCTTATTTACATCTTTCGATGGCGACGATGCTTTGCCAACTCGTATGATGCCTCCCATACGAGATCACCTGCCTGCTTGTTTCCAACTAGACCCTGGCCTTATCACACCATGGGTATTTCGCTCTCTCTAAGATGTTATCTCTGTAATCACAGCTATCACTGAGAAATGCACACATTTGGAATTATTGCAAAATAGCAAATAGCGGATGTGATAGGCAATATTATCACTTAAACCCCTGCTCTTGAACCAAATATACTTGAGAAGTGCTTGTAGTAAATCGTATATGACTGAGTTATGCGATAGGCTAAACAAAATATTTAAACAGAAAAAATAATCTTTGGTGTTTCGATTGCGGGACTGATAACCGATAGCATGCGTCGTTTCGGAATTTGTTATTTGTTGTAATTTTGTCGTCAAACTATACAATGCAGTCAAGGATGGTGAATGTCCGAACATTCGTCGTAATATTATAACGTACTTCTTACTTTACTTTGATTCTTTTAAAAATTATGCCGAAAAATATGCTTTAAGAAATATACTGTTACCTAAATATTGGCCAGGATCGCATAGTGTAGGTCGTCATATTCTAATATTTTTGGGAAGTGTTTTAAAGTCTTACAAACGCCTAATTTTCACACAAGTTGATATTATTTATTATAGGTTATAATTTCATAGTTTAATAGTTTGTTTTTATATAAACTTTTACATATACGTTTTGCGAACTAATATAAAGACATTGTTAACTTGGCAGATACAAAAAAGTTGAAAAGCGGGGAAACTGCTACTAAATGTTTTTGAGAACATGGGGTCGACATGGAAATTTAGAACTTTTGAAACTTATAACGTATCTGGTTTGGCATCAACGCAGTTAAATACGCAGAGTTTTTTCATTTAGTTTTGACCAACAAAAAAAAAAACAATTTTGTTTGGATATGCTACATCTATTCAACAACTTTGCCATCAGCGTCAATATAACTTTAAACCATTTTGCTAAGTATATAATTTAGAATCGGTAATAGATGAGATTTTTCTAAATATATTTACAAATTGGGTAGCTAAAGAGCAAAGGAAAATATTTTGTTCGTTCTTATGTATAAATATTAAGTGCCAATGGCAGCATGGACTGAACTGCGCCGGAATCAGTACCTATATAATAGGATAGATTTAAAACAGTTCACAGTCTTATTAATGTATAATGTGTTCCAATGTGGGCAAACCGAATTTGTTGTGAACGGATAAGCAAGGTACGCGTAGGATATGTGTGGTTTTCACTCGGCAGTATTGTCTCCCTTCGACGCTCAAGCCATCGATGTGGTCAGCGGCTGCTCGGCTTGGAATCCCTGCGTTGGCTGAGCCTGTAACTGCTGTTTCCAGGGTCGCCTTCTTGGGCTAATTTGCTGTGGACCTGTCCATCTGGCAGATTACTCAGTTATACCTTTTTCGACCAATTTTACTCATAATAGCATACCTGTGGTATTTGCGTCGTTTTGACGGCGGAAAGGCGTCCACATCTAGTCTGTGACCTACAAAGTCATAGTTGTCCAAGGTGCCAACTAGGGGAGCTTAAAAAGTCGGACAGTGTGTATAACACTATATAAATGCGTTCCTGTTATCATGTTAACATACTGTTCTTTCGTTTGTGATTTCGCTGCACTTGATTGGCGCCGTCCCGCAAAGGCCATGCTCCTGCTTCGTTTTCCAGCTGATCCTGGTGCCGCCGGATGCTACAACTGCGTCCGCGGCATCCCTTCAGCCGCTCCAGGACTTCGTGCATGTGAGATCTTTCGTGGGGGAGAAGACTCGCTGCTCGGTTCGTCATTTCGAAGGGATCTACAGGCAAAAAAAATCGTAGATAAAATAGTTTTAGGGATGGTAAGGGGTAGTTTTTTCATAGCCTAGTTGAGGCCTGCATAAACCCTATTGTTATTTATCGCTCGTACCAATAGTCAAGTTGTAAAAGGTGATTAGGCCAGTGGTAAACTCGCAATACAGGAAGTTGTGGGTAGCGTTTATGGTCCTCAAGCAGGAGTAGGTGTTGTTATTGGCGTTCATACAGAAGCAAAATGGGCTATCGTTCCAGAAGGGAGCCGTGCGCCAATGCTGGTTGTCGTGTGAAAAGCAGTTCATTTTTTCCGAAAGGCATTCCTTTTCCAAGCGGGCTTTTTTCATCCGCTTGCGCTCTTTTCTGCGCTGACGTTCCTCCTTTAGCTTCCTGCGTGCCTCCCTAGCCATTTCCTTGGAGTCTGCAAAGCTGCTTTAATCAAAAGGGATGTAGTAGTGTAAATAAAATTTATCTAAAACGGTTAATTTACCTTTCGCCTGCATCCGGTTCACAGTAGCACTCGCCTCGCGGCGAAGGCCGTGGCTGCTCTACCGAATCAAATAAATTTCCGCCATATCCCCGAAATATCTCCTTTCCACTCTTGCCACTCGACCTAGGCGTGCTGCTTGAAGTGAAATAGCTCATATTAAACTCGGCTCCGGTTGCCGGCAGATAGGCCTCATTGCGCCGCCTGTTCTCGTTCTGCCGATTGCTGGCCAATGCCTGTTTGTTGTGCTCTCGCAACTGTTTCTTCAGCTCCTTCAGTTTACCGATTTTATCTTTTAGCAGCTTGATCAGCATGTCGATTTGGACACGAGATGTGCGCCACGTCTTTTCGTCGTCATAAATCATATCCGAGCACACGACTTTGTTTGTAGCAGCATCGACGAAACAGCGGTGACCCAGTTGCGAGCTTATCTTAGGGGACTTGTCGTTGAGACCGAACGGATTGGTGGTAGAGTTTGCAGCGGAGCTGTCTCCTGGATCGGGCAGGTCATTTTCGTTAAACTTTTGCTCCAGAGCTTTTAGTGTTGTTTGAATTTGCAGCATCACTTGTGTAATCGTGTCATTGATGCCGCTGTACGTGACGCCTCTTTTTCGGCGATGCACGTGCTCGACTAGAATATCCACATTCTTATGTAAGTCGAGAAGTTCCTCCATCTCGTAGGGCATCTCCATGTGAAACATTTCTCGCTTGTTCCGCCGTCGGCTCTGGTTTTGATGGGTGCGCTTATTCACACGGTGTGTGCCAGAAGAGGGCACGCGGATCTTGGTGTATACCACTCCATCCGGAGTGAAGCAGGCGCAATTGCGTTGATACTGCTTCCGAGGTATTGACGTCAATTGATGTTCGATTTGCAACTAAAAAAAAAAAACATTATTAAAACAACTTCTCCAAAGATCGCATGTATACATGAAACTTACATGGAATTTGCACTTATGCTTGCGCCACCGTCCCTCTTCATTGACGCACTTCCACTTTTGACCGGGCAGGCAGTTTTTCAGCAGATCCGGATCGGAACATTCCGAGTTCAGGCGCATCATCTTGGTTACGTACGGTGCCAGGGGTAGATTGTTGATTTGCTGCTGATGAAACTCTTGATCCTCCAATTCATCGAGCTGCTCAGCAGCGACATCTTCCGCTTCCGCTTCCTCTTCTTCCACAGCAGTTGCGGAACTGTCCATAGCTAGTTCTCCCTCGTCTGCGTCATCATCATCATCATCATCCGTGTCCCCATCCTCCTCCATTTGTACCGGCTGATCGGTGGTGGCGGTGATGGGAGGGAAGCTAATCAGTGTGGCAGGACTGCTGTTAACGCGGGTCAAGTTAGTAATGGCTTGTTTCTCTCCGATTAGGACATCTTCTAAAAGAGTGCTATTAGCTAGCTTCATATTGCGCCGTTCCGATTGAAGACGGGCTCGTGACTCTGCAATCTGTTCGGCCGTCTCCCTCCGCCCAGAACTCTCGATCAGAAAACTGTCTGGCCAGTTATCTCGCACAGCTCGATTCCTGCTAAGCAGCAGTGGCAGAATACTGCGCCCGTCCATGTGCTGTGGCGTAGGTACTCCGCCCATGTCCAAAAATGTGGGGGCTAAGTCCACGTTCAACACAATCTCATTGATTCTGGGTAAGCAGCACGGTTAGTTTAAATATCGGTAAAGTCTAAGGAGTCACTTACATTTTAGAGGCCGGAATTCCAGGTCCTCGGATTAGAAATGGCACTCGCACATCGAACTCAAAGGGGAAACTCTTGCCCTTGATTAGGCCGAACTGTCCCAAGTGGTATCCGTGGTCTGAAGTATAAATAATATACGTGTTGTCTAGCTCACCAAGATCCTTTAATTCGTTGTAGACACGCTCAACAGCCACATCTACGCTCTGTAGGGTCTGTAGGCGCTTAGTCATCAGGAGATTTGTGAAGCGTTTGTGTACTGGTTGCATGGATTCGGTGACCCTGAGTATCCATTGTTTATCGGGGTTTGGAGCATGATCGTAGGTAGGAGTGCTAGATGTAAATTCAAGTTGGAAATTGAAGATGACTATTTCCGCCCAGATATTTATCAAAATAATAACTTTAAAATTTCATCCTTAATTAATTTGCCCGAAAACTGGGCAATATTTAAATCTTGTGAGGAACTTTGGCAGATTTTATTTGAATGTTGTGGATGGGTGGGTTGCAAGGGTGGGTTTAAACGAATATTATGTGCTATTAGTGGGATTGTGCACATGGTAAGGAACAACCATTTAACTATTTTGACATGTTTTAAATTTCCTCATATACAATTTAACTGCTAAATAATCCACTAACTGGAATATAATTTGATGGCATATTTTTACCTTATAAAGTTTAACTATTTATCGGGGTGGTTGTATTTAAAATTTTTTGGTGACTAACAAGGTATATTTGAAGAAATATGTATATGTATGATTTTATTATGGTTTTTATAGCAGTACTGGAAGTGGCTATAAAAACTGGAATTTCGCGATTCCGACTTTATAATTTGTTTATCTCCATCTATGATGCTGATCAAATGCGTATACTTAAAATGCATATACTGTCCCTCTTTCGAATTGCACCAACTAATATGGTATGTGTTAACTAAAAAGGATCCAAATATATGATCCAAATATATGCGTACGATAACTCTGGCTTTACTCACTGATGGGTTGTTACGTTGAAGAATAGATGACTGTACTGAGGAGCCGAATCCTCTGGACCATGGGGAGCCGGGAAACTCATAGTTAGCAAGACAGGTTTTCGCTGATTCTGTTGTTTTGATGATCGCAAAAACGCAATGGAGTCGTTGGCTATCAGGTCCGGGTAATAGTCCTTGGCATAGTCAAAGCCGTGCTTTATCTTTTGTCCGTTCAAATTGATGCTGTAGTTGTAGTACTTGGAGTTCATGATCAGTCCACCCCATTCTCGCCATCCTGGCGGTATGTAGGACCCATTGTACTTATTCAAATACTTGCCAAAGTAGCCGGTGCGATACCCGGCATTCGACAGATATGTGGCATAGGAACGCGTCTCGTGAGTTGCCTGCCACAGGGGACTGGAGCAATTATCGTTGTTGGTAAACACCATGTGGTTGTGTACGTACATCCCAGTGAGGAGCGAGGACCTAGCTGGGCAGCACATGGGCGTCGTGGTATAGGCGTGCGGGAACTCAGCTCCTCCATTCCGCAGCAGGCGCAGAGTGCGCGGCATGAAATTTAGCGATCCCAGCTCAACATCCTGGTCGTCAGTTAAAATCAGTATAATGTTCGGGCGCCGTTCGCGGGCCGCATTCGAGTCGCGGGAGAACCTCTTGGCCGATTGAGTGTGCTGCGGCACCCTATGGTGCACCTTGCTGAGCACATTAAAAAAACATATGAACAGAATGAGGCCGCCAATAGCCAAGCGAACGCGGAAAAGTGGCATAATTTTTCTAGGGCCCGATTTGCCGCTGCATATGCCGACACTTAAACCACTTGTTAATTATTTGAAATCATCGTAAGGCAATCTGTTATGATCTGCAATGAGAGTTGACTTGTTTTAGCTTCGCTTTAATTTTCGATTCAAAAGTCTTATGATAAAAATTACAAGTTTTATCGTCTTGATTAAATTTTATATTCATTTTCCCACTTGTTAATCACGATTTAAGTGTCATTGGAAGAGTCAATGAGTCACTACATTTTGTTTATACCCGGTTCTTAAAAAGAACAAAGATATATTGGATTCGTGCGAATGTATGTAACAGGTTGAAGGAAGCTTTTCCGACCCTATAAAGTATGTATACATGTATTCTTGATCAACATCAACAGCCGAGTCCATCGAGCAATGTCCCTTTGTCCGTATGTACGCCTAATTTTTGAAGACTATAATAGAAAGAGAAAAACTAATTGCATATTCTGATTCTGGAGATATCAGTTCAGCACAAGTTTATTTTCAAAATCGGCTACCTCCCCCCGCACTAAAGTTGGATTGTATATTGGTAGGGCCATTCCCTATCTGTGTTGCGAAAATCAGACGCGCAAATGACAAAAATGGGTTGCGCCCACAAGCTTCTCCATAGAAACATACCATTTCTCATACATACACACACACACACACACACACACACACAATTTTAATGCTATTATGTTTTAAAAATCAGCTGGAAACTCAGAAAATTTATATATATTTATAGTCAAGACACTCGACTATAATCGTTCCTACTTGTTTTTGTATTGGGAGGCCTCATAACAATTAAGGGCAAAGAATCATTGTCAGATGTGTATGCATACATAAAACCAAAAATCGGCATCATGAGAAAGGGAAATTGTCAATCTCAAAACCTAGTATCTGGGAAGGATGAATGACTTGAATGACTATAGTTTATCGAAAACGAGTTGTTTATCGAAATTTATATATGTGGCAAAGCTATCGGCTGCACCTTCTATAGAGAAGATTGTGGGCGGAACAATTAGCGTGGGCTGCGGTGGGCTGAAATTTGAAAAATCGATATAAACTCCACCAAAATCATTTACCATGTCGGGCACTTTAGCGTATAAATTTGTAAACTTTGTACCATACAAATCTTAATATCCAGTTTTGTTTTCTAGTCTCCAATATCTACTAAGGGACAGACGGACGGACAGAAAGACATGGTTATCAAAAATATGTACATATCTGTACTTTATGGGTTCGAAAAAGCTTCCTTCTTCCTGTTATATAAATACATTATATAAATACAATACGGTAAAAGATAAATTCTCTTACTTGTGCCAGAACAGAGAATAAACGAAACTGACAGCATATAGCTTTCAATTTACTTAAAATAGATTTTTTCATTAGCTAAGAGACAAAGTCCACTTGAAAAATGAAAAAGCTGGAGTTCAAGGGGCGATAAAGCAGACTCCAATATGTTCAATCTCTAAGATTAAAGAACATACTATATAAATGGTCTGATTTTTACTGATCTGACTATCTGGGCAAATATTACAAATTTATAATTTTCCGAACGACAGTGCGATTCATAGCCTGCAACTTAAATTTATCTGTTATTTATAAACTTGAAGTTAAATGATTTAAATGATGATAAATGATCCTGAAAATGATTTCATAAAACTGTGAGATGGTACCACGGTGAAATAACATTGTGTCTGCAAATGTGGGGCTGTCGCTGCGTAGGTGGAGTCCGTATCAAGTGCAACTTTGTTCTTAATTATACAATTAAAGAGGCAACTAGGCGGCTGGGTTTCACTCTGGCATGGGACCAGTTGATGGCTTTGGAAAGCCAATTTAACGCGTAAATAACTTCTCATAAACAGCAACCAACTCCAACGAGAGAGCACGATTTCATTACATGCGGCGGGTGACTTCTTTACATCCAAGTTGTCCTCACTATGAATACAAAATTCTTGGTATATAATAGCACACAACAACATTTGCAAATTGTTTACCAATTTACGCATAAGTCACCCTAGCATAACTGCTAAAAAAAAAGTCCCAAATTTACAATTGTATAAGTATAGCATGAATTTGATAAAGCACACTTTCAGTATGAACGATTGTTATGTGCTGATTAACATAATCAGTTGATTAACATGGATGTATTACAAATTTAAACAAGTAGAAACGCTGTAGTCGTGATTTCTTTTTTGTTTTGGAAACATTTAAATAAATTTTTTGTTTGTTGACGTCAAAACAACTTTCAAGCTCCTATTTTGTCCAAGTTATGTTCAAATATGTCAAAGCAAATACAGTTTTATGTAAATTACGAAGGCGGAAAGGGGCGTCTCAAAAATTTGAAATAAACTAACACACCAAAAGCAAAAAGAATTACACATCTACCTCTTAGCACCCCCGTGAACGAGGTGTTCATACATACAGGCAGACAGACGGACATGGCTATATCGACTCGGCTGTTGAATATACATATACATACATATACTTTATGGGGTCGGAAACGTCTCCTGCATGTTACATACATTTGCACCATTTGTACCTTAAGGTGCATGGGATACAAATGTCGGATTGCGGTATAACTAGTAGAAACTCTGTAGTCGATATTTTTCGACAAGGAGAAATACCATGTACCAATTTTAATTATCAACCAGTTCTTATTTTTTTTTTAATATAATATAACGCCAAATTATATGTATGGGCAACCATATTAGCAGCACAGACATGTGTATGTATGTAGGGCGTAGGCCCAGCCAGTATGTATAAAATTGCGTCACTCCATTATGCATTGGTGAAACTATTGACTATAGAATTAATGATGTAAACTTTAAAGTCCAAAAATATATTCTTAGATTGTTGTCATATGACTAGTACCAACAAAATAACTACTAGTATTACTTGCTAATGTTGAAGGTGAATTGGCTAAAAAACGCATTGTTAAATAAGCTATACCTGCTGAGTAGTTTACTCGTATTGGAAAAACCTTGGCTTGCCCATTTATACTATATAAGCCTAAGAATTCAGCAAGTCAAGCCAGGCCGTTGGGTGGCTCCTGTTGTTGTGGCGTCAACAAATCCAACCTATTGCGACCTACATGTCAACCTTTCATTGTAAAAAAGCGCGCTAGTGGTTACTACTTTTTCTTTTGTACACCCGACCCAATTTGGTTAGCAGGAAATACACACAAGCTCCAGTGGCGAGGGGTGCCTGATTTGCATATTCTACCTTAAATTACTACGCCTGGTGGAGTTCACGCTTACTCTGTTTGAACATTTTGTGTTATCGTCATTGAATGATTTCGTAGAATTGATTTTCGCTGCTTAATTATTTATTATCAAACATTAATTATCGCAGATAAGCTATTAAGCCAATATATGTTATCAGTTCCTTAGCCTGTAATGTCACTCAATCAAATTTAAAATTTTTGTAAATGTAACAATTTACCACATTTATAAGATACATCTATTTAAACTATGATTTCTGAAAAGTGCTTCACTATTTCTTCCAAGCCTTAGCGTTCTAAACTTCACTTGGCAATTGGCATATGATTTTACCGAAATTCAAAAATAACAAATTTTACGTATACATTTGACACACTTAAAGCAAAAAGAATTTTTTTCAAATATGTGGAAGAAAATAAAGTTTTGTGCAAATTCGGAAGGCGAAAAGGGGCGTGGCAAAAGTTTGAAATAAACTCGATCTGCGTACACATATAACGGACCTAGAGGAAAAAAATAACGTCTCTAGCTCTTACTATATCGGAGAAGGACGTGTTCATACATACAGACGGACAGGCAGACAGACGGATATGGCATAATCGACTCGGCTGTTGATGCTGATCAAGAATATATATACTTAATACGGTCGAAAACGCATCCTTTTCCATGTTACATATATCGTACAAACTTAATATACCATTAGTACCTTATTTTTGAGGTACAATGTACCTCTCTGTACCACGGCATGCCGTTGCCGTTGAAGGGGTGAGTAAAACTTTAATTGTCATATCTTCTTCTGCGATCTAGCCGTAATTTTGCATGCACCGGTTTCACGATCAGCGGACTTCGCGAACTTAAAATTATGGAACTAGCTTTCACCATTTTGTAGATATCGATTTTTTTTTGAAAATACGAAGGCGGAAAGGGGCGTGGCAAAAATCTGAGGCGAGGAAAAAAATTTGAAATAAACTCGACCTGCGTACACATATAAAGGACCGAAAGCAAAAAGAATTACACTTCTAGCTCTTACCATCTCCGAGAACGACGTGTTCATCTGAATGACGGACAGACGGACATGGCTAGATCTGTTGATGCTGAGTAAATATAAGAATATATATACTTTAGTGGGTCGGAAACGCTTCCTTCTCCCTGTTACATACTTTTCCCAAACCTAATATACCATTTGTACCTTAAAGTACATGGTATAAAAATCAATAAATAGTCGACCGCTGCCGAATTGCGTTTCCGATGGCACACAAACATTGAACACTTAAGGTAAACTGCAAAGCAAAGAACAAACCTGATTTATTTGGGTGGAGTGATCGGGATAGGGCATTTCGGGAAGTCGCCGAAAAAGCATAGAGGCACTCAAGACTAGCGGGGGCAGTGTGGGGACGGTAAAAGCAGTCGGCGCCCGGTGACTCGATCGGGCTCAAATTCAGTTCAAGGAATTTTCAGACGCGGTTTGAAGAATGTGAATCATTAAAAAGAGTCAGGAATCGACGAAGAGAATACAGCTGCTGACTCAGACAGATATTCCAACAAAGGTCGGATCAGTTTTCAGCACCGGGCGACAAACGGAAGCCTTACAACTCGCGTTCTTGGTGGCCGCATTGCATGTGCTCCAGTGTGAGTCGTGGGATCGAATGAAAGCCATCCTATTGCAAGGTAACTGCTCAAGAAGGGGATTTCGATTTAATCAAAAGGATAATTTAGTGCAGTCGTATTAAACTATTTTAATAAATATCAGAAATTTGTCTCTAATATCGTTTTTATTTTCGTCTGTATTCTCTTTATGTTCGCGATGCATTTACGAAAATCGAGTTCATTTCTGCAGTTGCATTATGTAAGCGACTGTATTTTATCCTGCAGGCTTATCGATCTAAACGCCATGATCTCGGAGATCCATGATTCACAAAGCTGGCAAGCCGGGTGATCAGTATCCTCCCTTCGATCTCGAAGGTGTTTGAGAGACTGATTGCCTCCAGGACCTTACATTGGACTCGGCACCTTACTTTGGACTCCTAAGGTCGTATTAGGAGGACAGGAAGTTTGCTGTTCGCTCCTATTTTTCCACATCGAGACAATATGCAGTAGGAGCTGGCGTTCCACAGGGAAGAGTTCTTGCCCCATAACTTTTCTGTACGACATGCTGCAGTCTGATGGACTGGGAGATAGCGCAATGATGGCAACGTTTGCAGACAACGTTTGTGTCACATACCGCTGATGGCATACAGCAGTACCCCTCAATTTTTGAGCAATGGGCAAGGCGCTGGAACATTGGGATCAACAGCAGCAAGTCATCCAATGTGTGCCTGACCTTGCGAAGGAGAACACCGCCAAGAGTCCAGATTGAGGTAACGCCCGTCCGACATCCCATATCTGCCAGATACCTGGACAAACCAGAATAAGAGCATCAGTTGCCAAGCATTTTTGACTTATCGGGCCACGTAGCAAGCTTTCACTTAGCAACAAGCTGACAGTCTACAACCAGGTGATTGCACTAATTTGGCGATATGGGTGCCGAAATTGGGGACTCGCATGCGACACCCAAAGCTGCAACGGCACCGGAATCGTTTGGCAGCTGGCCTCACCTGACCAATCTCAGAACAACGGTTAAGCAGGCAACACCCGAGGGATCTTGGGTGATCGTTAGAATTTGCCTATTGTTATTGCTAATTTCTATTTTTTATGTGTTGTAGCTAACCACATGAGTTAGCCGGCGAGCCCATCTGGGCAACATTACAGACAAAAAGGTCACAAAGGGGCGCAGAGCCCCGTATGCCTTTTCAAAGATAAAAAAAAGCAGGTTTAGGAAGGTACGGTCGTGGTTCGTGTGAATAACATCCAAAACATAGATTTTCGGGCTCGCCCTTTCATCGAAGTAATAAAATATTGAATTATCAAGTAGAAACACACTTTAAGCAGGCGACTTTGGGACATAAAATAATAAAAGAAAAATGTCAGTTTTTCGGCCCCAACTTATCAAAAATTTACAAAATTGAAGGGATTTCAAGGGATTTCCTGCGCATATTCCGGAAGCATGCCTCATCAATCCTCTTGGCGACGCACTTACCTTAATTGGAAGCGTGTGTTGTTGTTTTCTCTGAAGTGTGTCTACTTCATGCTGGTGGTAAAGTTCAGTCAAAAGTGCCTAGCAATGTCAGTGAGAAACTGCTTGGCCCAGAAGCAGAGACAGCAAATGGGCATACTGCGGAATGGAGGGGAAACTCACACTTGATGGTTATGCGACAGTTTCCACATTGGGAGGAGCGAAGATTGAAGCAAACGAATAAATGACAGTTGGGAAACGTCTGAACTCTGTCTAAATAAATTTTTATTACCCAAGTGATATACATATGGCGGGCTGAGTAATTAGACTCCATTAGTTGGAACACAGACTTCGTCGCCTGGCACCACAGAAAGTCATGCAAAGTGCTCATTTGCCATGTGGCATATGGCTATCCGAGCTCTATCTTTAGCTTCAGCCGTCTTCATATTTGTACCCGAGGCATATGTTGGCGCTCATAATTTTTGCGCTATTAGACAACTTTGTGCAGAAACTCATTAAAATCTACTTGAACCCCTCGTAACGAAATGGAAATGACGATGCAGATGTGGCAGTGGCTGAACATGGCGCTCTGTTGGGTAATTTGTTAAATAGAAATTCACTGTTTGTGACACATGCGATATGTTGGTGAAGACATTTATTTTGATTATTTTGATTAGGCAGTGCACAAACTTTTGTATATCCTTTCGGATTACTAACTTAAGTTTTAGATTGCGACACAATAGGTTTACATGATTTTGTTCACATAAATCACAGATCGAACATTTTCATAGCAGTGTTATTGTTAGGATTTTATTGGTGACCCAGGCTATTCGTTCATACGAAAATCCTCATTTATCAGACATTCTGAGTCAAAACCAAGGCCAATCGGCCACTTTGATGGAACGAATTTGTGCGAATGCATGTTTTTATAAAATGATAAGAATATCAGGAAAGCTTACTTTTATCATTTAATTGTGAGGGTGAACTTCTGTTTGCGACACAGTAACAAACGAACCATCGAACCATAAAAAAACAAAAATATGAGTTCTCAGCAGCAAACAGTTCCCAGGACTGCCGGTTCCGTATCCGCAAAGAATATCAACGTCGCCACCGCGCCACCAGGCGGGCAGTCATGTCCTTCTGTAAGAACACATACTACAATTTCCAAACAAAGTTGGTTGGCTAACAAAAACAGGGAAATGTGCCTTCAAAACGCAGGTATGAAATTCCCCTTTGATTGTGCAATTCATTAGTAATCGATCTTTATCCGATCTAGTTTTCTGTTTTCTTATATATGGTGGGGAGGACTTCGCCGCCAGCTTAGGCTGGAATCCAACCTACAACCTTCTTTTATCATCTGAATATACATACAGTTGGTTCATTGGAGTCATAGTTGGAGCTTTGGGCGCTTCCATTACCATGTCGTTCATGCCTAGGATAGTCTACTATGTGAGTGAAAATAAAAGAAGTTGTGTATACCAAAGAATAATTGCAGACCTACATTTTAAATAACCCGAGGGCAATAAAAACAAGTAGAAACGCTGTAGTCGAGATTTCTCGAAAACGAGATACAATATACCTCTCTTGCCACGACATGCCGTTGCCGTGGGAAGGTGTGGGGAAAAACTTTAATTGGTCATATCTTCTATACTTATTGTCCAATCTAGCCGTAATGGCCGTGTTTGGCGATCAGCTGACTTAAAATGATGTCTCTAGCTTTTAACATTTGGGAGATATCGATTTTTTTGCAAATACGAAGGAGGAAAGGGGTGTGGCTAAAATATGTGAACGGACCTAATGCAAGAAGAAATAGGTTTCTAGCTCTTATTTTGTCAAAGTTATCGAAGAAAATATTGTTTTATGCCAATTAGGAAGGCGGAATAATAACGCACCTAAAGCAAAAAGAATTACACCTCTGGCTCTTACCATCTCCGAGAACGACGTATTCACACATACAGACGGACAGACGGACATGTCTATATCGACTCGGCTGTTGATGCTGATCAAAAATATACGTATATACCTTATGGGGTCGGAGATGTGTACTACTGCCTGTTAAATACATTTGCACAAACTTAATTTACCATTGACACCTTAAGGTATATTGTATAAAAACTCGAGGGTGCTTGGTCGGAAATGCTAGATCAATTAACCTTATTGTCTATTTATTTGATAATTTGTCTTGTTTATTCTGCACAGGTATTAGGCGGTCTAATGGAACTTATAAGTTCCATCATTGTTACTGCAGTTCCCAGCAGCTATGAGCCCTGTCTCGCTGCGCGCTACTTGGCTGGCATTGGCATTGGCCTCATCACGGTGTCCTTTCTTGTTCAGAACTCGGAACAGGCGGCCAATAGGAACCGCGGCGTCTGTGCTGCAATGGAGCAAGTCGGGCTAACTATTGGAGTCGCATTCCAGGTGTGGTTCACAACGCAGTCGGAGGATCTTTCCTTGCCCGCCAACCTAATACACGGTATTATCGGAATAGTCGCATCCGTTGTAGGTCTCTGCCTTTGCCTCCTATTGGTAGAGTCGCCTGTTTTTCATCTGCAACATAGCCATGAAACAAAGGCGTGTGAGTGTCAGAAGAAGCTTTCGAGAAATCCGGTTGCTATCACCAAAGCCCTGGAAGAGGCCAGGGCGTATGTGGCGGAGAGCCAAAAGAGAAGCCTGGGCGAGGACCTTCTCAATTCACTGGTGCCCTTTTTCAAGCTTGTTTTCTTTCGTTGCTTCGTAGCATTCTCTATATCTGTGCCTCTGATTCAGTCATTCGTCACAAGCACTGCCGTGTCCGAAGGCTCCCCCTACGCCTGGCCCACTTATGTTTGGGCTGCGTTGCGCTTGATTGGCGTTCTGTTCGCTATATGCCTGCTGGACACGATGGGTCGCAAGTGCGTGGCTCTGGTGGGGTTACTCTGCATGGCCGGTCTTATGTTAGGGCTGGCCGGAATATACGGAAACATGATCACCTCGTACTCCATGGCCCAAGCGAGTAACATTGGAATGGCTTTCCAGGTTTTTGCTGCACTTTTTGTCTGCAGTTCATCCACCTACATGGGTGAAGCTTTCCCTATGCGTCTGAAGCCGTTCCTAGTAGGACTGGTCGTGTGCCTGGAGCAAGCAACACACCTCATCGTGATTGCCTGCATGCCCACTCTTCCAAGCAAGGACTTCTTTTTCCAGTACTTCCTTGCCGTCGGTATAATCATGTTAGTGTTCCTAATCATCTTTGCGGTTACCATGCCAGAGACGAAGAAAAGGACTTTGAGAGAGTCAAGCCAGCAATTCCAGAAACTATTCAACATAAGAATTTACTAGGACAAAACCTGTCATCACCATATATATATTGAACATACTTTAAAATTATTTAATGAAATTATTAATTACTATTGAGGTGAGTGGAGAGCTAAAACGGAATACTAATATTGTTAAAAACAAATCTGTACATTAGGTGGGCCATAGGTAACTATAATAAATCATATAGTATAAATGTGCGAGCATGGAGAAAGTATTTTCGACTTCAAACACCATCAACCACGAAACCAGGCCTCCCCGTATAAGACTAATAACATATTTAAAATTATAGCAACTATATATGTTGTGACCAATGTTTTTTTTTAACGGGCAAAACAAATGACGGGTCCTTTGACACCAAATAAATGTGCATTTATTTTCAAATACCCATTTGGGAAAAGCAAAGATTTTGTTCCATCAAATCTTGTACCTAGAATATAAGATTCAACGATTCCGTACTATAAAAAAAAATATTCCAAGTGAATGGGACTACTTATTTACAACTAAGTTACGTAGTATTCCTTTTTTGTTTATGCTTGCGTTGATTGTACTACTTCCCCACAGTTATTATCATACGTAATGCTGATTAAGTAATGCGTTTGAGTTCATAGTCGACCAGGCGGTCAAGTACAGGGACACTTTCGCACAACAACAACGATTATATTCACGGTTAACAAATCAATGGTTTTCACTTTGGGTGAAATCAGGGCAAAAAGGCATTCGATTTTTAAGGGATTATATGAAAAAAATCAATAATTTTGTGCCTCCTATGCATACAGGCTTTCGGATCCGTTCATTAAGCTAAGTGCTTTACGTAGCCCTAATGCCAAGGAGAGGGTATCCTTGCGACCTTGTCACTTGCTCTTGGGCTGTCATATATTGAAGCTAAATAGGCACCCATTGTTACAGGAGCTTACTTTACAGGAGATTATAAATTACCCCCATTCTTCAAGTTTTTAAATATTATTCATTATATTTTTGTGCTGTGGATAATTTAAAAATAACAACTTTTATAGCTATTATTTTTATCTTGGGCTTGTGGCAACCAACTCTATAAATGATATCATATTTTCAATCAGTTTTACTACAATACATCATAATTACTTATCCGATTCATCAGTCTTCGTTTAGCTCTCATCACAAGCAGTTCGCCGCGGATCGAAAACAAGCAAACACAAAAACAAGTAAACTCTTATCGCATTTACCGTTCAAAAAAGAAGAAGAAAAATCTACATATAAAACAGACACATAAACAACTCAAAGCAAAAGTGGAATAAGACATAAGCAAAAACAAAAAATCGGCGTCACCATGGGTGACCCACCCGACAAAAAAATAAATTCGAGCGAACCAAAATTCCTTATAATCTCGCGGACCGACAACGGCACTTTCGAAAACACTTCACCATTTATCATAAAAAAAGTTATTGACTATACATGTAATGGTCAAGTTAATTCAGTAAAAAAAATCAGAAATGGTAACCTACTCCTACAAACCAAAAATTGCCAACAAAAAGACAAACTCCTTAAGCTGACCCAAATTGGAGACCTATCAGTGGCAGTGACCCTACACACATCCCTGAACTCATCTAAAGGTATAATCTACTGCAATGATTTGAGAATGATAAGTGAAGAAACAATTTCCAAAGAATTAGAGGATAAGAATGTCAAAGAAGCCAAAAAATCCTGAAAAAAAAACAGAAGGGGAATACAAAGAAAGCGGACTGATCATTCTGACATTCTACTCTATCTCTCCACCAAACCACGTCATGGTTGGCTACGAAAGAATAAACGTTCGAACCTACATACCAAGGCCTTTTCGCTGCTTCAATTGTTTCCGATTTGGTCTATGTATGTCGCGGAAAAAAAACCTGCGGCAACTGCGGCAAAGAACACCACATCGTAGAAGGAGAAAACAACACATGCTACAACAAAAAAAACTGCATCAACTGCCTAGACAAAAAACTAACACCTAGCGACCACTCATCAATGGACCGCACATGCCCTATCTTCATAAAACAGCAGGAAATACAAGCAATAAAAACCATCGAAAAAGTGGATGCTAAGACAGCTACAACAATTTACTATGAGCGACACCAATCAACTGGCCCCCTCTTCACCACCATTGTCAAACAACCTCCGCAAACCACCGAACAGAAGGAAGCAAACCCCACCATCAACCGAGAAACTCGAAATTATGACGACCTCTATCCGCTATTACTAACTACACCAACTAAAGACACACAAAACCAAAAATCCAAAACACTAACCATCATTTTTCCTAAAACCATTTCAAAAAGGCTACAAACCCAACTCAAAGCAAAAGCCAAAAAAGAGGAAGCTCAAAATATAAAAACCCGCAACAAAAAAAGTTTAGAAACAGAGGAAGAATACATGTGCGAAGACATAACAAAAAATTACAGTAACGCACAAGTTGTGGCCGTCTGGGCCGGGCGGCCGCACCGAATACATTTTCTTCACAGTAGCTGGTGCCGGGGACGCTCAGCAGACACCAAACCAAAACAAACATACACTCTTATTTAAAACACTCCTATTTAACAATATTGACCTTTAAAATTATTCAGTGGAATATAAATGGATATCTCAACAACTACTGTGAACTCCAACTTATAATAAAAAAACACTTGCCACATATTATTTCCCTACAAGAAACCCACATCATTCACACCAACCTACACATACCGATACCTATAAATTTCACTCTATTAACAAAAAACACATCACCCACCTTCGAAGGCGTAGACCTCATAATACACAAATCTATTCTATCCAAAGAAATACATCTCAACAATGAGTTCGATACGGTGTGCGCGGAGATCACTTCTAAAGTCAAATTTAGATTGATATCCGCATACATTGCTCCCAACAAACCTTTTTCAACAAAAAACCAGTCCGAATCAGTACTGGAACCATCAATTGGCGCCACACTGGTCACAGGAGACTTCAATAGTTGGCACCATAGCTGGGGCTCAAGGACGAACAATTCCAAAGGAAAAATACTTGACAAATTTATAAATCAATCAAATTACATATTACTCAATGACGGACCACCAACACACCTTAGCACTCACAATACACTAACAAACATCGACATCTCTTTTAGCACCCCAACATTACAGATGCAGAGCACTTGGCACACTGAACCTACAAAAACTGAGAAATGACAAAACAAAAATGTGGCACACACTAAAGAGACATATATCCAACGAAAATATTATAAAATTTAAAAAAGCAAATGCCATTTTTAGAAGAACCCTAAAAGAATCCAAAAAACTTAGCATCCTTAAATTTACATCAGAAATAGATCCAACCACTTCCTCAAAAAACATTTGGCACAATATAAGACAATTCTGCGGCCTCAACCCACCAAAACATATCCACTGCATACATAACCCAGAAACCAACCAGAACACCACTAACGCTACAGAAATAGCAGAACTCTTTTGCAATAACTTCTTTACTATCTCAGAAGATTCAAACTTCTCCACAACCTACACATACATTCAAAAACCACATCAATAGCCAACATACATAACCACACCTACATACCCAGAAAAAAAGCATTAGAAACAGAAAAAGACATAACATTTTTAGAATTTACAGCAGCTCTAAACACACTAAAAGGACACACCCCCGGCCTAGACAGAGTCAATTACGCCATGATCCAAAATCTAGACAAAAAAACAAAAACAAGAATAATAAATCTCCAAAATGCCATCTTACATAATTACATACCCCAAGCCTACAAAAACAACATTACAGCATTACTGTTCCAATTCTAAAACCCAACACAGATAAATTGACACTAAACTCCTACCGACCAATAGCACTTAACCCCTGCCTATCAAAAGTACTAGACAAGATCATAGCAAATCGTTTGTGGTGGTTTGTCATTAATGACAAACCAGCCAAACGGGCTTCAGAAAAGGGAAATCCACCATTGATAGCTTATTGCTCTTAGATCACCTAATAGCAAGAGCCGTCTCCAGAAGAAACCATATATCAATATTATCACTAGACTTCACAAAAGCTTTTGACAGAATTGGAATACATCCAATACTAGATCAACTCGCAGAATGGAAAACAGGTCCAAAAATAATAAGCTACGTTAAAAACTTTATGACTAATAGAAAAATAGTTGTCCGCATAAACTCAGTACACTCAACTTTTCATCCAATCCATAATGGCATTCCACAAGGGTCCCCCCTCTCAGTCATCCTATTCACAATAGCATATAATAAACTTACTAACATGCTCAACCAACACCCAAACATCAACATAAGCGCTTACGCCGACGACTTTAATCTTATTATAAAATTAAAAAACAGGAAAAATACCAACATCAACATCGAGCCTATCATGCAAACAATATCCAACTGCACCGAATACTCTGGGGCTCAGCTATCCACTACTAAATGCAAGCACATGCATATATGCAGAAAACAAAACAAACAAATACAAAACGTCACTTCACTAAAAATATTAGGCCTACACTTCAACAACAAATACAGATGGAAAACACACATTGACAACCTTCTCAAACACTCAAACAAACACTTAACATAGTTAAATGCCTCTCAAACCAAAATTTCAACTGTAATACAGCTAGTCTCATTAACGTAGTAAAAGCTATAATAATATCAAAAATAGACTACGGCCTCCCCATCTATGGGTACTGCCCTAACTCCACACTCCGCCCAATAAAATCCTCAATGAACTCAGCCTTCAGAATAGCCCTCGGTGCGATGAGAACAACACCTATCCAAAATGTTCTATATGAATCAGGAGCGACAACTATTGAAGACAGGCGCGAACTCCTAACCGCACTTCTCATTAAAACCCTAATAACAGCAAAAGATTCACCCATCATAAAAATACTAAAATCATACCATAAAATCCACATAAAATCCACCAAATAAGCCACAATTCAAATCAACAATAGACCGAACCATTAAATACAGCATAGAACATAATTTACCATTCCAAGCGATTAATCTAGTGACTAGATTCTAGTCAATTGAAGACAGACGCGACCTCCTAACCGCACATCTCATTAAAACCCTAATAACAGCAAAAGATTCACCCATCATAAAAATACTAAAATCATACCATCCACCAAATAAGTCACAATTCAAATCAACAATAGACCGAACCATTAAATACAGCATAGAACATAATTTACCATTCCAAGCGATTAATCTAGTCAAACAAAACACACCACCCTGGAACCTTAACCCAAAAGCAATAGACACAGACCTGAGAAACGGTAAAAAAAAACATCACAGCCCCGCAATTATTTCAATCTAAATTTTCCAAAAAAATGGAAGACTACAAAGATCTCAAATTCATCTACACAGATGTATTACAAATAAACAAAATCACTACCTTTGCATAACCACTGACAGAGAACACATTAAAACATGCTTGTTACCCCACTACTCCACCGTATTCTCGGCAGAATTAATTGCCATAGCGACAGTAATACAATTCCATAAAAACAAAAGCGGAAAATATTGCATTTGCACAGACTCCCTCTCCGCATTAGATGCTATAAACAATATTAACTATACGGATTACTACACCTCGTCCATACGCAACACCTTATTTAAAACCTCCCCAAAATTTTAAATATTATGGATCCCTGCCCATATAGGAATAAAGGGAAACGAACTAGCCGACACAACGGCTAAAAACGCAACAAAACAACCACTAGTAATAAGTGAAAACATCAACATTCAGGACATCTGCATATACATAAAAAACAGCCACAAAACAAAAATACAGACTAACTTAAGCAAAACATCCAATTGGTACCAATCAATAAACTCTAACAAACTCAACTGCTATCATCTCTTCAAAACAGGAAAAGAATCCTACTCACGAGCAGACCAATCAAAAATCACAAGACTTAGACTCGGACATACCAAAATCACACATCAACACTATATTGACAACAGCCCTAACAGTTGTCCCTTCTGCAATAACACTCTATCCATAGAACATATACTTTCCTCTTGCAGTCGCCTTAACACACATAAACGAACAATATTCCAAAATAACAATGCATTACAATCACTTTCACAACCCACTCCTGAAAATTTAAACAAAACCCTAAAATATCTCAAAAACACAAAATTGTACCACGAATTTAAAAAAAAAAAAAAAAAAACCTTTATACATAAGAAACCACATGTACATATCCCACTCAATAACATGATACAAAATAACAATAAACTGCAAAATTAAATTCTATCGAGCTGAAGGCCCATGATGCCATTGCTCATCTTCCAAAGTTTGCTTGTAATTTAGTTCTAAGCGAACTTCTAAATAATAATAATAATAAATACTTATCCGATTCCAAAAAGCGTCAAATGCCTGTTGCTGGTTTGGGGTATACCCCCAGCCAAACAATGTCTCACTTCTGAACTTTGTCCATTGCTGGCGAATACATTTAAAAAATTTGACTAGGACCCCACCACTGAGTGAGTAACGTCGCCCTTAAATACTTTTGTAGCTTTATCAGGACTTATCACGGCTTACCAGAAATGAATCATTTGGCAGGCCTACCGTAGAGAGTAAGAGAACATGACTATCTACTAGCTGATAAAATATATCAATTATTTGTCGGGTAGATATTATTATGCTGATATGTGCTACTTGCGCACCAATAATTTATAAAAAGACACCCAGTCCGCTAGTAGCAGCCAAATCGAAAGGATCGAACGAGAATTTTGAAATTATAAACATAACTTAAACATCTTTACGATTACATAAACCATGGCAACGGTATATGTTAACAACGGTTCAACCCAGCAAGCGTACATCACCACCAATAGACCGCCACCAGCCACGGTGGTGGTCACAACTACCACCACGGGCCGCTGGGCCACCAGTGGGCAGGCGTTTTCCGGGACAGCAGGTAAGAACGCTCGAACAGGGTTGGGGTGCTCGAAAATTAGCTTAATCAGTACATTAATAAACAAATTTACTTATATTTTGTTTACATATGTTATCCATTGCAAGTAAACAATTGCTATTAAAACAGATTTACAGATCAACTACTAAAATGTTTTTTCATGTGATTTTGTAATAGTAGGTATGTATATGTATACCAGCTTTTTTAATTAATAATGACAGGTTATTTTTCCATGACTGCTGATTCCAATGACAAATATTTATACCATGTACCTTAAGGTACAAATGGTATATTAACTTTGTGCAAATGTATGTAACAGGCAGGAGACATCTCCGACCCCTAAAGTATACAGTGGCTCGAAGCTTATTTCGTGCAAGAACAAAATAAAATTTTAAATCAACATTGCAGCCAAAATAGAAAAGATATCAAAAAAATTTAAACGCAGTAACTTGAATGAACTCTTTATTAACTAATAGGAGCAAAAAAAACTTACTAATCTACAAAAACAAAACAACTTTTCATACAAAACTAAAATAACAAGACACTTCTGGCGTCGAAGCTTATTTCGTGCAAACACTTAAAACTATAATAAAATATAAAATTCTTAAATCTAATATTTGGTTGGGCTTCCCTTTTGTTTTTTAACGTCTTTTAAGCGGTTTCCCATTGATTCCACTAATTTTTTGTGGTTTCAACCGGACTTTTCCTCCACTCCTTCAGTAAGGCAATCTTCAGCTCATTTTTGTTGCTTATTTTTCTTTTCCTGATCGCCTGGTCCAAAATCTCCCACAAATTCTCTATTACGTTCAGGTCTGGAGACTGAGCTGGGGTTTTTACTACGTGTGGACAGTTCCAGACCAACCAAAGCTTCACATTGGCAGCAGTGTGCTTGGGGTCGTTGTCCTGGTAAAATCTGAATCGGTCCAGTATTCCCAATTTATCAGCGCTATGTGGCAAATTTTCTTTTAAAATGCTTAGGTACATTTTAGCATCCATTGTTCCTTCAATGAAAACTAAGTTTCCGACCCCAGATGCAGCCATACAGGCCCAAACCATAACATGGCCACCGCCATGCTTTACCGTCGCCTTTAGGTGTTTGTTTTCAAGGTCTGTATTGGGCTTCCTTCACACATAAGTTCGTCCATCCGGCCCAAAAATGTTGAATTTGGACTTATTAGTAAAAAATACGTCGTTCCAGAATCCAATATCCTTATGAAAGTGTTCCTTTAAGCGGGTGTCTCTATTTTTTTTATTTATTTATTTACATGGCGGAGATGCACCTTGTTCTCGGAGATGGTAAGAGATAGACGTGTAATTCTTTTTGCTTTTTGTCTTATTGTTGCAGGCAAGTTTATTTAAAATTTTTGCCAACTTGGACAAAATAAGAGCTAGAGACCTATTTCTCTTTGCAATATATCCGTTTAACTATTGCGCAGATAATGTCATTCTTGGATTTTTGCCACGCCCCTTTCCGCCCTCGTATTTCGATATCATCGAAATGGTAAAAGCTAGAGGCATAATTTTCAGTCCAATAAGTCCATACCGTTATTCGATCGTCAAACACGTACGTGCAAAATTACGTACGGATCGGACAATAAATATAGAAGATATGGCCAATTAAAGTTTTACCCACCCCTTCCCTAGGCAACGGCATGCCGCACACGCTGGGGTGACGTCATCCGTCTCTTCTTCAATTCGTTCGCATGTGTATACATACAGTAGTGTGTGTATGTGTGCACCTGCTGATTTTTTGAATGTCAACAAAGAAAAATTTGGTGAATTATTTGAAAAAAAAATATAAAATCAAAGAAATGGTTCATAAAGAAAAGAGGTACATGGTATCTCGTTGTTAAGAAATCCCGACTACAGCGTTCCTACTTGTTTTCTATAACGATGAGTCTTTCGAGTCGTAAATCTTGTAAATGAGCTAAAAAAAACAACTGATCTAAGTCTCAGACATTAAAATAACAGATTTCTAAGCCTTATAATTAAATATGGTTAATGTAACTACTAATGACAATGTTTTTTTTTTCGACTTTTTATAAAATTGGAAGGGTTATTAAATACATACTTTTGCAAATATAAAATATACCCTTGTACTTCACGAGAACTGGTTGGCGTAAGAATTAAAATTTGGTAATTCCTACAAACTAACATATACCTTTTTCCCATCTAGCTACACTACTTTTCGTTTTCGGTGGCATGGATATGGCGCAAGGATTAGGTTGGAACCTGAACACACAATTTGACACCACGCTGGAGTTCAAATATAGTTGGTTTATCGGTCTTATAATCGGAGCAGTAGTGTCCGCGCTAACAGCTTCATTTCTTCCCAAAATGGTATTCTATGTGAGTAAATTAATTTCCTAAACCATACCGTTATCCGTAACAATACCATTTCCATTACGTAGGGTCTTGGTGGTCTGATGAACCTTATTGATGGCATCATCTTTGTCAGTGCACCCTATCACTATGAGCCCATTCTGGCCGCGCGTTATGTTGGCGGTGTGGGCATTGGCCTGATTACAGTTCCCTTTCTCATCCATGCCGCCGAGGTGGCGTCTAGTAGCAACCGAGGCTCCTGTTGCGCGGTAGAGCAATACGGCCTAGCCCTAGGAATCGCCATACAGGTGATATACGACTCACAGTGGAACAGTTGCCTAGACATGACCACTAACCGTGTCCACGGCATCTTTGGTATCGTCTTCTCAGCATGCGCACTTGGCAGCGTGTCCGTCAACTCCGAGTCACCAATCTTCTACATTCGCCAAAACCAGGAGCAAAAGGCACGGGACAGCATCAAGCGGCTAATGGGTGGCTTTTGGTCCAGGGAGGCTGGAGAGCGTGCGTACGAAGAGGCCAAGCTCTACGTAGTAGAGGGCAGCTCCCAGGGTATTGGCGAGCAGCTGCGCGAGTCGATGATGCCCTTCTTTAAGCTGCTGCTCTTCCGCTGTTTCGTGGCCTTCTCATTTTCAATGCCGCTTTCCCAGTCCCAGCAGTACAGCACTAACTTCGTGGACTACACAGTCGATGCTTGGCCCTCAATACTGTTTGGCGTACTTCGCCTAATCGGCGCCCTTATTACGTTTGCCGTTTTAGACACGGTAGGCAGGAAGTTCGTCTCGCTGCTAGGCCTCCTGTGCATGGCAGGACTGATGCTGGGCTTGGCCGGTGTTTACGGAGACTATTCAAACGACTACAATTACTATTTTATGTGGCAAGTGTGTCGACTTGGCCTGGCATTTCAGTTCTTTGCAGGGCTCTTCGTGTGCAGCTCATCGGCTTACTTAGGTGAGGCCTTTCCCATGCGAGTGAAGCCATTCCTGATCGGATTGATCGTGTGCCTGGAGCAGGTGATCCACATCATTGTTATAGTGACCTTCTCTTTAAGCGCTGCCACCTGCTACAAGTATTTTGTGGCCGTGGGAATTATCCTGGTGGTGGGTTTGGTAATCTTCGCGGCTGTAATGCCTGAAACTCGCGGCATGACACTGCGACAGGCAGGTGCACGCTTTCGAAGGCTACACGATGTCATGGCGTACTAGTTGATCATGTAAAATATTGTGGTTGTTTAATAAATTGTGGCTTTTATAATATATACCATATTTGATTTTTATGTATTTATTTACCAATGACAGAATGGGATATTTAGAAAACTCAGAGGCAATAATCACCATACGCGCCAGCCAGCTCTAGTCGAATTTACTTATGTAAAATATATACAATTTTCCCCAAATTGTATTTGCTAATTTTCCCAGAAACAATATGATTTTGTTGGATTCAACGTGTTTTACATGTATGTACCTATTATATATTGTTCCGAATATGCACATTATACGAGTATGCCCCTCTGTACTACTCGCTGGAAGCTATTTTTGAAAGCATGAGGCGGCACTGTTGCAGTTTATTTTTAACATTGTTCTGTGGTAATTTATATGGCCATGTTGTTATTGCATTTAGATCTGAGATACAAGTTTTCTAAATTTTTGACTCCTTTGTGATTTTGGTCGAACACTAGTATAAGCTATTATAGAAACTATTATAAAGCTGTTTACACCCGGTTAAAAAAAAAATAACAATGATATTTTAAATTCGTACGACTTATATAACAGTGAAAAGGAATAGTCTCCGACTAAACAAAGTATATACATATATTCTTGGTCCGCATCACTGACTAAGTCGCTAGAGTCATGTCCGTCTATCCGTATGAAGGCCTAGATCTCGGTCATTATAATAGATGGATAAAAAAAAATTAAATTTTCTAATTTTGGGGAAAG
This sequence comes from Drosophila ironensis, assembly GCA_021223825.1. NCBI lineage: Eukaryota > Metazoa > Arthropoda > Insecta > Diptera > Drosophilidae > Drosophila > Drosophila ironensis. Next base: position 7,480,335 of record JAJJHQ010004697.1, read on the forward strand.
CAGTTCAAAACAAGTTTGTTTTTTAAATTTAAAACCTCCCCCCAAACCCCGAAATTCTGGGGAATGTAGAATTTTTATTATACAGCAGAAACACTATATTCGGATACGATGCTGATAGAATATATCTATTCGTGTTGCAGAAATCAGTCTGTCACAAGGGTACACGCCCGCAAAAATGGCGAAAATGTGTTGCTGCCATATCCTCTTTTACACACACTCCAAATACCTCTTACGCTGGAAGTACCAAATTAGAATATGTACTAATAACCATTATCTATGAATACCGAAAAAATTACATAGTCACTTTACTCCACACCACCGCGAACGCATGTTTCATTTAAGAAACATTGAATTCGGATATGATATTGGTAGACATTCGTGTTGCCAAAATAAAACAGTTAAATGTTATATTTCCAAAGAAACATGCCGCGCACGGGAAACGCATATCATAATCAAATTGTAAAATTTTTCAGATGGACACTGAAACTATACCTATTTGTAAGAAACTGAAATACTACTCCAATAAAACGAGGGTAGATTAACGTTTAATCATGAAACTTGAATTTACATATACACAAGTGAAACAAAACATTTAAATTATTTTAAAATACTATAAGTTCTAGTATTGAAAAGTGTGAGTATTGCCTAACAAAAAATGTAATGCTTCTTTAGTTTTAAAGGAAGTTTTAAAGGATACTATAAAAACTAATTTGGCAATAAAAAAATTAGAAATTCCATTGTACAAATTTTAATTGATTCGAATTAAGAAATAAAAACTGTGTTTGGAACCCAGCCTACTCTCGTTTTGCCTCTTTGCCGTTCAATGTATTGCATGCAGTGGGCTTGCTGATGCACAAATGTTATTTTTTAGTTTAAATGTTGTCAGACAGGATTTTCTACTTTAATGCAGTCGACGTCGCAGCTTTTCGGCACGTTTCTACAGCATAGGTCATCATGGAGCCGACCCACCTGCCCTTTTCATCACCAGCCCCCCTTTTTGGCCCCTTCAATCAGCTTGTTGGCTGTTATTGCCATACTGCAGCTGCCGTCGTTGCCACCATTCAGGTTAATACTCGTACGGCTTTTAGTCTCATTTCTAGGCGCATGCTTACGTATAATATCAACAAAAGTCATATAAATCCTTACAGGGTAGGGCATTTGCTGAGGTTCGTTACAACAAGAGGTGTGTTTAATGCCGCTTTTTAATGGTAGCTTTCAATATTCAAAAGGACCCTGCCCTGGATTATTTTTATACCATGCACCATAAGTTACAAATGGTATATTAAGTTTGTGCAAATATATGTAACAGGGAAACGGAGGAATTTCCGAACCTACAAAGTATGAACATTCTTGATCAGCTTTAACAACCGCGCCGATGAAGCCATGTGCGTATGTCCGTCTGTTCTCCGAGATGCTAAGAGCTAGAGACGTAATTATTTTTGCTGGATGACCTTTATATGCGTTTGAAAATAGAGTTTTTTGCCGCGCCGCTTATTGCATTCGTAATTTTTATAAAATATGTATTTCCTTCCACATATTTGTCTACATATATGAAATGCATATCTCAGAATGAGTGTCGCGAGTACTGACGGTTGGGGATGATGGATTGCCGGACCAGATAAATTAATGCTTTCCAATCGCTCACACAATTGCTGTTCATTTAACAAAAGACTGCAGCGGATTGTACCATGCGTATAGGGCACTGATCGATGCAACCAGAGAAGAGTTACTTTTTTGAAATTAATACACTCTACGACTGAAGTATACAAATTGCTATCAAGTTTGCAGATGCCATGTTTGGTAAATAAACTTAAATGAAAACAAACAACAAATTACTGGCCCAACAAAAATCTATTGCATTGCAAAAACAACAGGCTGGTTTTATTCATTAAAACCCCATTTCGATATCCCATAAAATAAATAGTTATTCCAATTATGATCTATAGTATACATATGTTAGACTCTATGCAAACATTTTTGAAGAATGAATTGGCCGCAGTGGCAAGCCATTAATCAGTAACTTGCCGCTCTACCTTCAGTTGTACATTGTTTATTTATTTATTTTATTGCTAGTGTGATCTGGGATTTCATTTCGACGCTTCACCGTCTATTTTTAGTACTTACTCGTACTTGTCGTACTTGCGGAGATAAACCAAGTGATTGGGCGTACGTTCGCAATTAATAAACTGCGGCTTCTTTTGGCGAGTAATGAGTTCCGTAAAATAGTTCGAAGAAGCCGCTATTAGTAAGTCGGCGCCTCGCACGCAATGGACCCGTTTATGAACCAATGGTAGGGTAAACAAATCGAACAGCCGTCCCTCAACGATTCCTCTTACGCCGTATTTTTCGCAGCAAGCACACAGTCACGGATTGTTTATTATTTCTCATACGCGGCACAATGATCTCTTCGGCCTTGTTGTCCTATCATTTGGTACACTTTGTCGGAGAGCGCGGTTCCGCATTCAGCCGTCGTACCGCCGACGAAACGACGAGACGATTTTACGCGACGCGACACCCTTGCGTTTCAAAAACTAACTTTGAAGTGTGCCCATATCTCAGGGGAAAACAACAAACGCCAGTGATACCGTTTCCCACATACGATAGCATTTTTATACAGTTGGAGGCGGTCGCTCTAATACGATGTTTTTCAGATTTAAAAAATTGCGTGGACGCATTTTCTAAGCAAGCCTGGCGGAAGGAAATACAAATTTATAGGTGCCCGTTTAATTGTCTGAATCGGCCCGATTTTTTAAACAGCTTGACCTCAAGGGATTGCTACGCATCAAATAATTTTACTGAAAGAATAGAAAGAAACCAAAAAAAAGCATCGAGTTATCTACTCTTATGTTGAAATTCTATGTTACTATAAAATAAAAACACCAATCATCCTTTTATATTCCGTTTATTTATATAGTTCATGTAAATGTGAATTAAATGGGAATTGACTTCAAAGATGCTGGGTAAAGAAGCAGAGATTTCGAAGATAATCGGTTCACTGGTTGACAATTTTTTACGTTTCCATCGAGAATGTTTTAAAGTAACATATCATGCTTTTATTTGTGGCCATGACGTAGGCTATATTAGCTAGGCCTACAGTCCGTCAATTAAATTAAAGAAAACATTAGCAGACACGACACATTCTCCGCGTTTGGAGCCACCAAACACAAATGAAGATGAAAAGATGAGTATTATATTGTATAAAAAACAAATAGATTTCAAAATAAAATGTATTAAATAAATGTGGCATCAAACATACCGCTGAGCGACTGACATGGAGGCGGACGAAACCAGGGAACACTGTCCAGCGTTGGGTGCACGCAAAGTTCTATTATGCACTGCAAACCCGATAAATTATAACGATTGGGGGACGAAGCCCTCGAAATAGGAGGATCCCTGTTTACGTGTGATCAAAATTGATTGTTGGAGTGATCTGAAGAAGTCGAGAAGAATACGGCAGGGTTTTCCGAGAGAATCCTAATCCGAACTGTTTTGTGGATGTTGGGGAGAAGGGGGGCGCGAAGTCCGACCATGCCTGCGGAAGGCAACTCCAGTGTTTTTCCTTACACATCCACACACGGGTCACCCTTTATTAACTTTTTTTGAATACTAAATCCTCGTTTAAGTCGTTAAATTTGTAATAATTAGAGTCTCCTCATCGTCATGTTCTGAGACTCACTTAGCCGTAGGATTAAGCATCCCACGTTGCCCTAGCGAAGGGTAGAGAACAATCCTAAATCCGAATCCATTCCTGATCATCATATCTCGAGAATATATATTCTAAGATATGGCCTGCCTCCTCTAAATTTAATCCAAATTTTCCAATTGACTCCACAATCAATATACAATTATTTTCCTTATCCTCCTCCTCCATTAATCCTTATCAATCTCCAAACATAATCGCGCAAATAGGGAAGAGAAGAAAATAAAAATATAAGTATTAATATTTTGACAATAAATAATTTTTGATATTTCAGGTTGTTTACTTATTGTTTTTTTTTTTTATCAATGTGTTTTTTATTTTTGTTTTTAATATTGTCGGTCAAAATTGATTGGTTTTAAGATCTTTGACTCTGTCGGAAAAGCAAGTAGTATTCATAATAAAATTGGTTTTAACAAGGGCTTGAACTTGATTGATGGGTCGAGTTATTGATTTGTTCATAGTTTGGTTGTCATCTTACAATTTAACCTGTTCAGGCCTCAAACAAACATTGAATAGATTCAATTTAACTTGCTTTTCCTAACGGTTCCTGCTCGTAAAAACATAGATTAATGGATAATGCTTGGTAGTGTTTAGTAATTAGAGCGTGAGCGAGACCTGGAATAGGATTGACGTCGCACCGGTGAGTATGTGGGTGTGCCACGACGACGCGGCCTCGACGAAAATGAACGCGAGCGCGATCTGCAATGATTTTGATGGAACAAGTTTAATAGGTCCTCCGACGCTGAAGCCGAGATAACTTACCTGTCTCGATATTCACGGCTTCCACTACCTCCCCCCCCGCCACCGCCTCCGCCGCCACCACCACCACCGCCACGGTCGTTGTCGCCGCTGTCCTCTCGCACCCTAATGTAGGCAACTTCGCCCTATAAGAGAGGAGTTCGATTATCCCGGGTTAACCCAGCAAATGGCAATTAAAGATGCCCAAACGCGAACCATTTGTTACCCTAGTCTCATTCTGGGAAATGCTTTCCGTTGAATTTCGAAAATTCGAACGAACATCTTGTTCTCAACGCTATGCAACGCAAAAACAAATCGTTCAACGAAAACTGACTGACTAGTATGACTCGTATAGAGGTAGTGAGACTAATACGAGGGATCAAATCTAAGTACGTACCTCATGGGAGCGGAAGCGGGAGTCGTCCAGCTTCTTGATGGCGTACTTCATGTCCTCGTGGCGCAAAAACTCCACCACTCCGGAACCGTCCTTGTAGGTGTCGGCGAAGCACACGTCACCGGCCTCGCGCATATGATCCTTGAGGTCCTGCCAGGAGCCCGAGGCCGGCAGTCCGGTCACCATGACGCGGTACTGCGAGCGCTTGGCCGGCGGTCCGCGGCCGCCCATGCGCCCGCCGTCGCGGCTGCGATCGTTGCGGTTGCCGCGGTAGCTGCCGGGGCCTCCTCCTCGCGGGAACTCGACGCGCAGGCGGTATCCGTCGTAGTCGTAGCCGTCGCGGGCCTTCACGGCGTCGTCAGCATCACTGTTCTCCCAACCAAGTGGCAAAAGGGTCGCATCCGAATTTGGAAAGGGACAGTAACAGTAACGGGGACGGGGACGGGGATGGAGACGGCATAGCAGAAGGGTGCGCTTCAGTAAGGGATTCGTTCCAATGTGTGTGTATTCACATTACTCACCGCGCATCTTCGAACTCGACGAATGCAAAGGGCGGCCCACGCCGATTTTTAAGGTCGACAAACGTGACCTTCCCGAACTTGTGGAACAGGTCCTGGATGTCCTTAGTGCGAATGTCCGGCGGTAGGTTGCCCACGTATATGCGGCACTCGTTGCGCGAACCCATTTTGCAAATACTCGGTATGCTTTAATTGATCTGACAGCTAAAAGTCGCTCGCTTTCAACAATGGCCGTCGTGTGTGACCGTTTCCACTGCTTCGGTAAATCCTGTGCCTTCACAAGGGGTGGGTTATCGACATCGGCCATCCGGAATCGATATTGACAGTGGGCAACAACAGCGAGTCGGCCGCATAAAAACATCTGAATATAACAAATATGTTAATGTAATTTATTTTATTGAAGAAACCAAATTGAAAATATTAATCGATTAATTATATTGAGTATAGTATTTAACGTCAAACAACATTGTATGTTTTCTGTGTGAGCAAAAAAGCATTTTGCTTGATACCCAAATTCGCAATAGTTCGAAGATTCTCGGAATCAAAAGTATAAAAACAGTGGTAAAATAAGGTTTTTCACTTCACTTGGAACCGCCAAATTGGAGCCGTTAAACGTACAGTGCAAAGTATTAAAGGTATTTTGAAGTCTCGTCAAAACTCATCAAAACTTAAATAAAAATCCGTATTTTTTCCGCAATCCTTATAGATCCTCAAGATGCCGCTTCTATCCCATCAGCATCGTCAACTACTATTTTCATATAATTTCTTTGATGGAAAGAAAAAACTTCGTTCACACAACTACGCGACAAAATATAACAGCTTAATGTATTTAAATTTTGTTTCTAATTTTGGGTACTTAAATGTGTTAACGAATGTGGACTATAACAAATGGATACATTATGAGGTTCATTGAAATATAATTGTTTAACAAAAAATATAATAACATTTCAAATAGGTAATAAATAACTTAATTCTACTAAATTATGTTTCGATGATGCCTTAACGTTGGTGACGAATGTGACCCAACGCAACGTATCGCTTGATATCCTTACATATGTAGGTTTATATTCGGGATCTGTGCTGGCCTGAGATGTTTGGGGTAATTGACCTGCTGATAAGTCCATATTAAGGACAAGTGAGTGGGTTAGTATTCCATAGTTGTACAGCAAAATTTGTGTGCTGTATTCCATAGTTGTACAGCAAAATTGGTTGTGTAGTTGACTTACTGTACAGTGAGTGAAATTTCATGACTGGTACATTTTATACTTTTTACCGGTACATCTTACGCTGGGGCTCTGGCACTAGATAACTTCAAACATACAAAGGACAATCACAAACATACGTTCATACGGACATGGCTAAATCGACTCAGCTGTTGATGCTGATCAAGAATATATATACTTTATAGGTTCGGAAAAGCTTCCTTGTCCCTGTTACATATTTGGCATTCGTACGAATTCAATAAACCCTTGTTCTTTTTAAGAACCGGGTATAAAAAGATTCCAATTTATTTTATGTCACTCAGAGTTATCCTTTACCTTTTATCTGTTTTATCTGTTTAAAATGGGTCATTTAAGAAAAAAGATTTTAGAAATTGACTAACTCGGTCGCTGGGTATGATTGGCTTACCGCATATATTTCTGAATTGGATAGATTCTTTATCTTTAATTTTTAAAATTTAGTTACATAATAAAATGAGGTATAAATATTTCTTTCAAGCAAGCCTCTGGTCATTAAAAAAAGAAAACCCAGGACTTAAGTCCAATATTGAGTGAAAATATTTAAAAAGCACATACAAAATATTAAAACTATAGTTTAAGTTGTTTTTATTAATGCTTTCCGATTTTTTTTTAATGTGATGTATTAAGTACTTACGTTTGATACTAATTCCATATAAAGAAGACAAAACCACTTATCGTACTGATGATTCATTATATATATTACTCTAATGGAAAGGGCTCATTTTGACAGACTAGGAGTTCCCTACCCGCTAGAAAATATATTTTACAAAAGGTTTTTTTTACGAAGAACATTTCAAAAAAGAAAATTGAATTTTTGCTTAGACCTTCAAATACAATTTGACCCGCCATTTTCTCCCTCTAGCATTGACCCTAGATAAATTTGTAGATAAACCTAGATAAACCCTCGATTTGCACTTGCAAATGGTCGTCCGAAACGCCGTATTTCGTGGTTTTGCCTCAATACGAAGCGTATGTGCTATAGTTAGCGGTTGGGTCTGTGCGTAAATAATGAATCAGTTAGCCAGGCACATACATCTACATATGCATATCAAACAAAAGGAGATGGAGTCAACTGTAGACAGATTAACAAAGCACAATAATATTGTGCTTACCGATTGGTTCGCGTTGATCTAATTCCATTTAAGATGCAAAAGAATTGTTGATGTTATTATAGGTTCAGTTTATTTGTATATGTATGTTATGTGAGTGTGGATTTAATTCGAAAAATATATTAAAACTACGGTTTAAAGTACTTCAAAAGAATTTGGTTAACTGATATAGCAGTTATACCATTTTGGTCAGAAGAGAGGTCAATAATCGTCATGCAAAATGTTTTTGGGTAAACCATGTAATCTTGGTAAAAAGATTTTCGCTTGTAATGTATTCTCCATATCTCGGAGTCGACTAACATAAATGGAGACCAGCGAGATTGGTAGGAATTTTAAAGTAAAAAAAATAAATACAAGTAACAGTAATATATGTTTAAATAGATCTGACATCAAACATACCGAGGGGAGACGACAAAGAGGGAAACACACCAAACCAATCGCTATTAACTTTCCGGCGTTCGGCGTAATGCAAACACGGTAAATGATAACGACTGGGGTGCATAGCACTCGAAATACGCTGATTCCAGTGAAGTAGGATTGCGCCTGCTGGCGAGAAAAGAACGTGAGCACATTTCCATGGAATCCTAATCCCAACCTTTTGCGGACATCGGAGAAAATCGGGGCAAGACGTCCTGTAATTCCAGTTTTTCGCCTTCAACTGCCACACATGGGTTAACCTTAACATGACAAGAGATAGACAAAATCCATGGCTGTGCCATGAAACTTTCAATTTTTCTATCTCATTTTCCTCGTCCTCCAGTATTTAGATAAGCCATAGGACACTGCATCCCACGTTGTCCTAGAGAAGGGCTCAGAACACTCCTAGATCCGATTCCATTCCTGACCATTTCATAAATATGCTCATATTTATAATGGTGTGCCTCCACTAAATTTAATCCAAAATTTGCACTCCACTCCAAAATCAACACCAATTATCCTCCATTTATCCTTATCCACAGCGAAATCCTTCTCCACACAAATTTCATCACTCTCCATATATATTCGCGCAAATGAGGGAAGAAATAAGAAAGAAAATAAAGTATTAATAGTTTGCCAATCATTATTTCAGACATTGCAATTTGTGATCTCATTTGTTTTGTTTCGAAAAACATTTAGAAAATTTTTATTATTTTGATTGTTTCTTTCTCTAAGTGAAATGGTTGTGAATGATAAATGTGAAAAAAGCAAGGAAACCGAAAACAGGGAATGCTTGAAGTGAAGACCTGTCAAGGACCATTCCCTGGTTTACAAATGCATTTTTCAAAGAGTTTCATATGTTTTTTTTTTTGTTTTAGTAATATTGCCGTTAAAAATTACTGTTACGATCATTTCTTTCTGTTGGAAAAGCAAGTCTTGTTTCTTAATAAAATTGGCTTGGACAGGGTCTTAAGCCTTGACTGATGAATTAATAAATTTGTTCTTAGGTCGGTTGCCATCTTACAATTTACCCTGTTTAGGTCTCAAACAAACATTGAATAGATTCAATTTAACTTGCTTTTCCTAACGGTTCCTGCTCGTAAAAACATAGATTAATGGATAATGCTTGGTAGTGTTTAGTAATTAGAGCGTGAGCGAGACCTGGAATAGGATTGACGTCGCACCGGTGAGTATGTGGGTGTGCCACGACGACGCGGCCTCGACGAAAATGAACGCGAGCGCGATCTGCAATGATTTTGATGGAACAAGTTTAATAGGTCCTCCGACGCTGAAGCCGAGATAACTTACCTGTCTCGATATTCACGGCTTCCACTACCTCCCCCCCCGCCACCGCCTCCGCCGCCACCACCACCACCGCCACGGTCGTTGTCGCCGCTGTCCTCTCGCACCCTAATGTAGGCAACTTCGCCCTATAAGAGAGGAGTTCGATTATCCCGGGTTAACCCAGCAAATGGCAATTAAAGATGCCCAAACGCGAACCATTTGTTACCCTAGTCTCATTCTGGGAAATGCTTTCCGTTGAATTTCGAAAATTCGAACGAACATCTTGTTCTCAACGCTATGCAACGCAAAAACAAATCGTTCAACGAAAACTGACTGACTAGTATGACTCGTATAGAGGTAGTGAGACTAATACGAGGGATCAAATCTAAGTACGTACCTCATGGGAGCGGAAGCGGGAGTCGTCCAGCTTCTTGATGGCGTACTTCATGTCCTCGTGGCGCAAAAACTCCACCACTCCGGAACCGTCCTTGTAGGTGTCGGCGAAGCACACGTCACCGGCCTCGCGCATATGATCCTTGAGGTCCTGCCAGGAGCCCGAGGCCGGCAGTCCGGTCACCATGACGCGGTACTGCGAGCGCTTGGCCGGCGGTCCGCGGCCGCCCATGCGCCCGCCGTCGCGGCTGCGATCGTTGCGGTTGCCGCGGTAGCTGCCGGGGCCTCCTCCTCGCGGGAACTCGACGCGCAGGCGGTATCCGTCGTAGTCGTAGCCGTCGCGGGCCTTCACGGCGTCGTCAGCATCACTGTTCTCCCAACCAAGTGGCAAAAGGGTCGCATCCGAATTTGGAAAGGGACAGTAACAGTAACGGGGACGGGGACGGGGATGGAGACGGCATAGCAGAAGGGTGCGCTTCAGTAAGGGATTCGTTCCAATGTGTGTGTATTCACATTACTCACCGCGCATCTTCGAACTCGACGAATGCAAAGGGCGGCCCACGCCGATTTTTAAGGTCGACAAACGTGACCTTCCCGAACTTGTGGAACAGGTCCTGGATGTCCTTAGTGCGAATGTCCGGCGGTAGGTTGCCCACGTATATGCGGCACTCGTTGCGCGAACCCATTTTGCAAATACTCGGTATGCTTTAATTGATCTGACAGCTAAAAGTCGCTCGCTTTCAACAATGGCCGTCGTGTGTGACCGTTTCCACTGCCTCGGTAAATCCTGTGCTTTCACAAGGGGTGGGTTATCGACATCGGCCATCTGGAATCGATATTTCCAGCATACCATCTCTAGGAGCTGAGCGTCGTTCTGCAGACGGAAAAACAACAAACATACAAAGCGCAGCAAGTTAAACAAACGCGGAAATCAATTAGTTGAAAGCAGGTTGGGGTGGAGGAAATATGGCGGGCGCAAACATGCGCTGCATCAACTACTACGACCTGTGTCGTCTGTGTACGGATAGCGCTGACCAGAAGACAGACATTTACTCAGTCGAGGGACGCACCAAGAACCTGGGCAGCAAGATCTCCGAGTGCCTCTCGCTGAAGGTAAGCGCATTCGATGCAGTCCTTCCGCATGACGCCCTGCTCACTTCTGACTCACTCCTGAATAAGATCGACGAGAAGGACCGGCTTCCCAAGGGCGTTTGTGGCCAGTGCCTGCAGACCCTGGAGCAGATGCACGTCTTCCGAGCCACTTGCCGCAACTCGCAGACCATGCTGAGCAACTGCCTCAGCGTCCAGTCGGCGGCAAGCAGCGACAAGCTGTACATCCGGGATGCGGTCGACGAGTCCGGAAAGAGCCTCGGCGTGGTACAAGTGGCGCCGGCCAATGCTACTGCGTCTGCCGGGGTCCAGCAGTCGAGCAATCTCCTCAGTAGTATTATACAGGCTGTGGGAATGCAGCCGCAACAGCAGTACACCATCACGGTTGACAACGGCGCTGCCCATCAGCAACAGCAGCCGCAGCAGAAGTCACTGGAGTCGCCGCTGAAGAGGGATAAGCAATCGTGAGTGGCGTGCCTCCCGGAAACGCGTACCCCTAACTTCTTCCTTTTCTTCACACCCAGGGCCCTGGAAGAGTTCATACGCCTTAAGCCGGACATCAAAATAACCCCGTTGGGTAAAAAAGAGGCCAGCGCACATTCTAAGAGCCAACAGCCGCCTCTGCTGAGCAACACGACCAACGCTCTGCCGCCGCAGCCCCAGCTGCAACTGCAACCACAACTTGGGGACCAGCTCTGGCAGCAGATACAACAGCTTCAGCTGCAGCAGCAGCTTCAGCAACTCACCAGCCAACTGAACACGCAGTTTACAACTTCGTCTGATGACGCCTCCGGACTCGGTGACAGTAAGAAGCCCAAACTCAATCTGGTCCTCTCGTCGCCAGCGCCGCCCCAGTTTACCACTCAGCTGCAGCAGTTCGGGTCTGGGCAGCCGCAGATCCAGCTGCAGCTGATGGCTGGGGGGGCAGGGGCGTTGGGAGCCCCTGTGCAACCGCAGTTCAATGCTGCCGCCTTGCTTTCCACGCTGACAGCTCCGCAGCTTGCGCCCAACCTGCTCTCGCCCAACAAATGCTTTCTGCCCATAACCATTCGGGATGAAAACTCGGATCAGCAGATCGTCGCTCACATCGACACCAAGAACCTGGTCTTGCCGACCACTTACCAGGTGCAGATGAAGCTGCAGCCCCAGTTGGCCACTGCCGACGGGCAGCCGATTATGCAGCTGACCCCCACATCGATTCCGGCCACTCTGCAGCTGACTCCGCAGGCTCTGGGCAATCCGTCTTCAACAGTAACGCAGAACCAGCTCGTCGCTCCTCAACATGCGCAGTGTCAGGCGATGCCAAGCCAAAAAATGCCGGCAACGGAGTCACAACTTCCACCCTACACTGCTCAGGTGACATCCCAGCAAATCATTCGATCTCCCCAGGCACAGTCCCAATCCCAGTCCAGCACTGCTGGTGCGCAGTGTGTTATTCGGAATGTGACCGCCACGCCCCCGACTCCCACCACGCCCAGCAAAGAGGCTGCCGTCTTCAAGACACCCTCGCCCCGACAGAGACAAATGCCAGCACCCACGCCGAAGGCCAAGGCAACTCCAACACCCGCCCCCCCCACTGCGCAAAGTGCAGGGCCACCCGCTCCGGATCTCAAACGGTTACTGACTCAGGAGAAACACCTGCAGCACGTTAAGCAGACGTCGCCAGCGACCGCTGCCCAGACAACGATATCATCCAATCTTGCCCTACAGAGACTATCTTCGAACACAACTATAACAAAGGTGGCCAAGCAGCAGCCAGGTGCTGTACCGACGCCTCCACCAATTCCGCCTTCAGCCCCCCCTAAGTTTCCGATTCTCAACAAGCAGAACATCACCATCAGCAGGATCTGCGGCCAGGCAGCGCTCAAGTCGCCGGCGAAGCCAGCTCCAGAGATTTCTGGTCCCCACCCCATTCCTATCTCGATTCCCTCCCTTCGCCAAACTCAGCCTCCTCCCCTGGCCTGCCAGCATAAGAAAATAGTGCGAAAGCCGCCTGATAATTCCGAGATCGTGGGTCAGAAACCGCGGGCCCCGCGTGTGCCACAGCAAATTTTGCCCTTACCGCAGCAGGAAGGTCAGCAGGATACTGGTGCTTTGAGCGAAGCGGGTGCAGTCACTACTGGATCAGCCCTAATCTGCCCCACCTGCAACCGAGAGTTCAAAAAGAAGGAGCACCTTACCCAGCACGTAAAGCTACACGCGGGTCTGCGACCCTTTAAATGCTCAAAGGATGGCTGCGACAAGGCCTTCAGCCGAAAGGAACACCTTAACCGTCACCATGTATCTCATTCTGGCCAAAAAATGTATACCTGTGAAGTTTGTCGAAAGCCCTTTTCGCGCAAGGACAACCTTAACAAGCACAAGCGGTGAGTTTGCCTTTTTATTATACCATGTACAAATTCGACTCCATCTTCGACTCCATAAAGTGTGTATTCTTGATCAGCATCAACAGCCGAGTTGATATAGCTATGTCCGCCTGTCCGTCTGTATGTATGAACAACTCGTTTTCGCAGATGGTAAGAGGTAGAGGTATGTTATTATTCCAAACAGATCAAGTATATTTCAAATTGTTGCCACGCCCCTTTTCGCCTTCGTAATTTGAATAAAACCGTATTTTCTTCGACATATTTGCCCATAACTTGGACAAAATATGAGCTATTTCTTTTCTTTTTGCATTTTTTTCTTTTTGCATTAGGTCCTAACTATTACGCAGATAATGTCATTACCGGATTTTTGACACGCCCCTTTCTGCCTTCGTATTTGCAAAAAAGCCGATATCTCAAAAATAGTAAAAGCTAGAGACATAATTTTGTGTCCGCTAAGTCAGGACAATGAATATAGAAGATATGGCCAATTAAAGTTTTACCCACCCCTTCCCACGGCAATGGCATGCCGCTGCACATGGTGGGTGACGTCATTCGTCTCTTCTTTGACTTCTATCCGTCCGCACATGTATACATACAGAATTGTGTATCACGGGCTGTGAGTGGTATGTTCGCAGTGTCATTTTGCACAGGGACCTTAATCTGGTTGCCGCGCAGATAATTCACCACTCCAGCCGGTACAATGAAAGAATGCAACGGCATCGGAATCGTTAGGCAGCTGACCTTACCAGACCAATCCTGCAACAGCGACTTCTTAGAAGACATCCAAGGGATCTTATTTATCGCTCAGTAACCAGACGCTAGTAACTTGATTTTTTAGTTTATGTTAAAGCTAACCACATTATGTAGCCGGTGCGCCCATGCGGGCAACATTACAAACAATAAGGACACAAAGTGGCGCAGGGCCCCGTATGCCTTCAAATAAATAAATTGTGTGTATGTATGCAAATACATACAGAAGTGTAGGTACATATGTGTGCATGTACTAATTGTTTGGATGTCAACAAAAAATTTGAGGAATAATTTAAAAAAAAAATGGTTGGTAAAGAAAAGAGGTACATGGTATCTCGTTGTCTAGAAATCTCGAATACTGCGTTTCTACTGGTTTATACTAAACAAATAACAAATATGCAAAATATTTCTCCGACAGCATACACACCCATCCCACAAATGAGACGCTCTACTCCTGCGATATTTGCAGCAAAAATTTCTCCACCAAGCTCCATTATGAAAAGCACCGGGAAATGCATAAGAAAAGCCACAATGAGAATGAAACACCTACTGCGTCTCAGTCTCAGGTTCTCAGCAATGGCCAGGTGCCAAGCAAGGTCAGTTAAGCGCTTAATGGCATTTACAAAAATATTAAACCCATAGAAATCTTAGGATGTTCTCGAAATCAAACACCGCCCTGCTGAGCAGCAGCAACATTCACAACAGCAGCAGCGACAGGCACAAATAATGCACGTGGTGACCACACAGGACCTGGCTGGGAACACCATTACCATCACACAGGCAAGCGACTCCAATATGAATACATCGCTGGCCAACTTTGTGCAGCTGGGGTTTCCGGCTTTTCAAAACTCTGGCTCTGCGGCCACCAACCAACAATTAGTTTGTAAGCTCGAAAAGTAGGATTTTTATCTCACCCCGATTCCTAGTCCACCTGCTGGTTCCTTAATATTTTTAATTTATGTTTATTTTTAATGTTACGCTTTTTGTGCAATATTATTTTTTATGCTTTTACCCGTGGTTTTGCGTGTAATATAGATCTAGTTTGACCCGGTTTTTGGCCCCCGGCCCATCTCCCGGCAGTACCTATAAGATAAACTACGAAATCTATTTCCGTGCGAGTATCAATATTAGTTTTTTAATATAAAAGATTGTAAATACATGTGTATCTATTGTACGTCAAATTTTTAAGTCCTGTGTGTATGTATAATGCCTTTTTCGGCAAAAGCGAAGTTTCCACGAGAAAATAAAATGTACATTTTATGGCAGAAAATGTTTAATTTTATTGGGTATTGATGGGAGGAGTCTTCTGAATTGTTCTGCTATATAGCAGATAGTGAGCTGTCAGGCTCCAATGTTTACGCGATCTTTATATAGAATTGCCCCTGAAAGTTTCAATAAAATAGGTATTAGTCCGTTAGGCAGCAGGATTGCTGCAAGATTTCCGAAGTGTTCATAATTCAAACTTTGGCGTGCAAACAAACGAAAACAAATACAAGCACGTTTCCAGATGGTTTCCCAATCCAAATTTATCAATTCAATGCATTTTCGGGTATTTAATGCGTATTTAATTTAGGCTAATGCCAAAGCTAGCAAAACAATACTTGACGCGGTAAAAGGGCGCTTGACGTGGAACAGCTTAAGCCTACTTCAAATCTAAAAAAAATACTATGCAAGCAGATTTTCAAAGTGAATAATACATTATCTTGTTTGGCTCAACACTAAACAAATACTACGTAACTACAAACTGAAACGGAACATGTACTAATGCTGATACATTAATAGCAGAGCAGCTATCACAAAAGACGCAAAAAGGGCAATAAAGAGGCGTTTAACGAAATTTTTATGAGGACTGAAATACGAACATGTCGCGCGATTTAGGGTTAGATGCATATATCTTTTTTGAATCCGAGTACGGTAAATATCGGTCAGGAAACTATATTCTCTGCAAATGGCAGATGCCCTAAAAGATCTTAATGATAGTCCACAATCCAATGTTTACAGCATTGAAGAAAAAAAGACAAAGAAAAGCAGGACTTCCACCCGGATGTATGTACACATGTGCAGTAACAACTCGATATTTTTAGTAGAGAAAATGGTGCGAACATTAACGGCGTGCATTGGTATGTCTGAGGGTGCCCTACACCTCAACTTAAATAAGTTGTTTCAGCTGCTTTAAGTTAGTCGATATGAATGGATACCTCCCCATCAGTCGTAGGACATGCCGAACTGGGTGATTTTCTGCACATCGCCCCACACCTGTACTGCTTGGATATCGGTCAGCGAGAAAAGGGTCTCGTACTGGGTAATAAAATTGTGACCCGCCTCCCTGCCCTGGTAGACCAACACGGTGGAGTTTTCGTAGTCGAAGACGAATTCTAGACAAAAAGCAGACTCTGTGGATGAGAGTTGAAGGGCCTCGTCAATGTCGTTCATTATTCGTGCAATGCTGGGAGTCATTTTGGCAGTCTTATCATTAGCACGTGTACCGTCAAAAATATTCAGGTACTTCTCCTGGTGCAGGCTGCTCCATTCTCCGTTCCGCTTGTAGTTCTCAATGATATTCTGGGTGGGTATCACTACCTTAAAATGGTATGTTATGTTGTCCGTGCAGTTCACGCTGTTGACAAAGTTCACGGAGAATCTAAGAAGAAGACAAATAATACTGGTCAAGTCGAATCATTTGTGTACATATCATAAATACTGTTGTGATTTATAAACGTCTAAAAAATTGTCTAATCCAATACCAGAATTGTTTATTTTAGAGATAACTAATTGTTATTGTTTACAATATATATAGAAGCTTTTAAGTTTTAAAAATCGTAAATTTGATGCAGGATTGGCAATTTTTTTTTTTTTTTGGGACTTCATAGCATCTGAGGGTAGGGGTAGGTGCAAAAACGTGTCAAATGTATGTGTAATTATATTTGACGTTGGCATCCCATATTGTATATTGTTTTGTTATATCAATCGGGTTTATGTACTGCTTAAGGCTTAGAGTTCCAGGGCCTTTCAAGGAGTGGGCATTCATTGGTCGAACCACAATTCTGGACATAATTAAAGCCCACCTTGCCTCTCCGGAAAGCACTCCAGGGACTTTTTTTAATATTTCTTCGGGCTCTAGCGAAAACTGACTATTGCGGATCTTTGAGCATTTTTCCGCTGATAGATACACTTCTCACCCGGTCTGAATCACTCGTGTTACTCGGCAGCACGATGAAGAACTTTACAACAGGAATACGTACGAGTATATCGTGCCCTTCGGGTTGGGCTTGAATTCCTGGTTATCCAAACAAGTGCATTGCCACTTGTTACCTGTAGATGGTGAGTCATTTCAGAAGCCACCCACCAATGCTATCGATCCGCACCGTAGATAACAAACTATTGCCTTCCATTGTTATTATGAAAGTTAGTCAATCAAGAATCCACCCGGACACCGTTAAATAATGTAATTCCCATCTACCTAAAAAACATATAAAATTCTTCATCTCCATCCTAACGTATTGCCTTATCGCTGCTTTCCTCGTGTCTTGTCTTCTTAAGTCTCGAATTGGGTGATGTCATAAATTTCGATGCTGGTATGTAGTCCGTATCATATATATAAAACTTTTTATTTTCAAATACTTTTTAATACATGTTTGGAATATATAATTTAATGCCAAATTCAAATTTTACCTATTGAATAGTGATTTTAAACTACATTTCGTGAAATTCGAAAATAACATAAAAGTCCCGTTCAACCTTGCCTTTTTTGGGATAAATAACTGCCACAAAAATGTTACTTCATTAAATTTAAACTAAAGAAATTATAGGCATTTTCACGAACACATACACAGCATTTTTATAAAATAAAAATATTAAAAATATAAATAAAAATATAAAATAAAAATTCAGTTTTTGAATAAACTTAAATTGTATTTTAACATAGGTTCTTTATAATACACATTTCGTAAAAATATAAAAAAATTGGTTTGGTTTTTAAGTTTTTGAAGTTATTATATCGATAGACAACTGTACAGGGGATGCATCGGCATCCCCTTAAGAGTAGGAAATGCTAGTTTCGAAACAAATGAATAAATCAATTTAAAATGGATTTAATTGATTTTACAGATTTTTAATTACATTTCACGTAAATACCTAGATTTCACCCGAACATGTCGAACACCATAAATCCATACAAATTATTATACAGGTTCGAGAAAAGAATTTACCTCCTACCGCAGCCCAGCCGATCGTGATTTGCCAAATTAAATATAAATGAATCGCTCTAATAGATGTGTAATAATAATAGATGTTTAGCTTTTATCGTACATTGTGCAAACTTTAAAAAGAACGACCCAGTTAGGCAATTGTGGCACCTATTTATTGGGTTTATCTTATAGAAATGGAGCATTCATAATTGTGATACAATATAGAATAAATTGTTAACTTTAACACCCCATTTAAAAATTTTATGTGTGAACTATAAATCGATTTATTAATTTGTCGGGCCACATATACACATAGAACTCAATTTCTGGACGCAATTGCCTCCGGAAGGAACTCATCGATTTTCTTATAGCTTCTTTGGGCTCTGGAGCAAACTCACTGTTGGGGATCTTGGAGTAATTTGCCGCTGATGGACAAACTCGTCACCCGGTCTGAATCACTCGCGTTTGTCGGCAGCACGGACAAAAATTTTACATCGGACATATTTCGGGTGCTTTGGGTTAGGCTCTGTACGGAGGGTTTATTTTTAGGCGAGTGTGTCTGGGAAAGTGTTAACGGCGCAGGGCCTGCGGTGTATGGGCCGTGTTACCAACGGTTACAGAACCGCAGTGGTTAGCGGGCGGAGCTGCGAGCAATACTGCGAGCACACAATCGAGAACAGCTCTATTTAAAACGTCACGGGAAAAGTACATTTACCTACATATATATTGTTTATGTATAGCATAGGGTTAAACTTGAAGAGAAATTATTTTTGGGAGACGAATAGTCGAGCGATCTCCATCGAGCGATTTCCACCTACTAAGAGAGCTTTGTGTAAACAACCCGCTCTTTTCGCGTGTGACCAGTCGCGGTGCGTCAGTTTTGAATCGTGGCGCCCCGATAAGCGGGCAACTACGTTTGCCTATCGCCACATTCCCATCACTTGGCCACCTAACAACAGCCTGACAGCTCGCATAAATTCAATTGCTCCCGAACAAATTCGTTTTATAAATTACAGCAAACCGGAACGCATAGGAAGAGTACCGAGATGAAGTCGTCGCACTTGTTGTTGGTGGTCTGCTTCCTGGCGACTGCGATGCACTCTGTACTAGCACTGAAAGAGGAGGATTGCGAGGGTACGCATATTATGGCCACGTAAGTGATTATGATAGAGAAAGATTCTGAACGCTTGTGACTTCTCCGGCAGTGTGCATCAAGACAGTGAAGCGCTTCGGAGACACCCTGGACGACGCCACCAAGAAGGACTACCGGCAGATCGAGTCCGCGTTCAAAAAGTTCTGCAAGGGGCAGAAAAACAAGGAGCATAGATTTGTAAGTAGCCGGCGCACACTGGGCTCCCATTCGGGCTCGGGAAAATGATACACGTATGCGTTCTTCCACGTAGTGCTACTACCTCGGTGGGCTGGAAGAGTCGGCTACGGGAATCTTAAATGAACTGAGCAAACCTCTGAGCTGGTCCATGCCAGCAGACAAGATCTGTGAGAAGCTCAAAAAGAAGGACGCACAAATCTGCGACCTGCGCTACGGTAACGAGTATGTCACACACTTTGCAGAACCCTTTGACCCATTGAGTGTCTTTTGCAGAGAAACAAATTGATCTGAACAGCGTCGATCTGAAGAAACTTAAGGTTCGCGACCTCAAGAAGATTCTTAACACCTGGGACGAAAGCTGCGACGGATGTCTGGAAAAGTCTGACTTCATAAGGCGTATAGAAGAGCTGAAGCCCAAGTATGCGCACGGCGAACTGTAGGTTTCAAGCTCGTGCATAGACACTTGTGTAGTTACATGCAACACGCCACCTTAGCTAAACAACATTAACACCACGAAAGGCCCCACTACACATCTGTATATTTAGTTAATTTACAACTTGAATAGACTTGAGAGAATTTAATATAACTATACCTACAGATAAATATATTTTGAAATAAAAACATGATGAAAATTGCAACACCCTCGATGTCGAACTCCACCAATTAATAAGTAAATAAATTTAAACAGTTTTTCCTATTTATTATAATAGTCCATGTTAATCTAATTCATCGTTTCTCTTACAAATTAAAAGCAACACGTACAAATTACAACAAATTCCGAGATTATCTGGATTAAAATATTATTTAAATGTTAAATACATAATTTCATTGCACTTAAAGCCACGGACTGTGTAAATTCGATGTGAGCGATATGCGGTCTCGCCACCATTAATTTACTATTAGTTAGACATAGGCACTTAATAATAAGAACGTAGGCAGCTAGATGAAATGGTAAACACGGGTGCTTCTGCGTCTACAAATGGTGATGAGTCTGGTTATGTTAGTCACAAGTTTTTAGCGTCGGTATGGCTGTTTGTTGTAGCGCCCCCGCTCGTTTTCCTCGGCCAAATTGGCGTATTCGCTGTAGACTACGCACCAACAGTATGTGAGGACCGCTGCAAATGGTACAAAAGATATATTAATTTAAAGTCATTTTTCTTCAAATCAAAAGAGGCATGTGCGTTCATTGTGGCTAGAAACAGAAAAATTACATATTTTATGGCTTTAATAACTGTGTATATTTGAAAAACGGGCCTACAAAACATTTGCCCACATGGTTTAACACCTTTTACCTACTAGATTCTGCCTGTTTCCAACAAGGGAAGAGCAGAATGATAAATGTAATAAAGTGAAGTGAATTGCACCTACCGCAACATATTAAGCCGAAAATTAGCCATAGCACTCCCGTCAGGACATATCCGTCGATGAAAAACACCACGCCAGTATAGATAACAGAGATTAGTAAGCCGATGGCAATCATAATGCCCAAAACCACCCATGGAACCATCAGATAATTATTACGCTGAAAAGGAATCAGTTAGACGGGCTCCGGACTAGTGTTCTTTAAACTTACCTTGAGAACGCCTGCTATCATGAGCAGCGATATTAGAATGGTCATGCAAAGGTTGATCACGAGTATTATTTTCACGATATCATTGGGAATGAAATCGAAGATGATCGTCTTGAAATGCACTCGTGTCGTGAAAATTACCACAATAGTAATAATCGAGAGAACAATGGCCAGGATGCCGGATATGACAGATCCATTCCGGGTTGACTGGCATAGACAACAGGAGCTCAATAATGGCTTTGGCATTTTGGTAGTATCGGGCGATATATCCGTACCTGAAAATAAAAATCATCACAATCATGTAAGACGGAAACGAAAATATAATAGTATAAAGCAATACCATCACTTAAATTACCATCACCGTCTATTATAAATGCATATTGGTAGATTATTTGTGGCTGCCGCAAATCTTTTCTAGGAGGCGTGCTTTGGTTAAGTTTATAGCGACTAATTCGCGGTACGAATTAAAGGGCTTAACAATAACCAAAACCCTGTGAACATCCCGAACAAGACAGCGCCACCACTCTCAGCTCGGAATCCCTCGGAATTTTAATTGGGCCTATCTTCTTTTGTCCGATCTAAATTCAAGTTTGAATGCAACTTCGAACACCTTTGTTAGGAGTTAAACAAACCCAAAGTTTCTTGCAAATTGCGTAGTCGGAAAGGAGCTTGGAAAAAATATAAAACATACATGGTATACGCAGCGGACATAAGACATCTGTATGTACTAGACATCTAGAAATTATTTTGGTGTGTAGTTGACTTACAGTGAGTAAATTTTATACTTCTTACCGGTATTTCTTACGCTGATGCTCTGGCACTTAATAACGTCAAACATACAAAGGACAATCACAAACATATACATGTACAACAACACATAAACAACAACACAAAAGACGAGATTACAACCATATACTGCACTCACTCACGAGGTGTGCAACTACATACATACTGTACTCACTCGAAGTGAGTACCCTGGAAATCTAATGTCATCTTCTTCTGGTCCATGGAATACTGTACAGTAGTAAAGAATGAGTGCAGTATTTTAAGAACTCATACTACTGTACATAACTGTCATGCTATAAATGAATACATCTATGCAGAAGTCTAATATTTACAAACCAGACATGGCTAGATCGACTCGGCTGCTGATGCTGATATGGTAAATGTATCTATGTACATATGTATGTACATTGCGTGGTCGGAGATGCCTTTTTTTCTGTTGCATACATTTGCGCAAACTTAATTTACCAATTGTACCTTAAGGTATATGGTATAAGGTAATTTCAGATATTTTCAATAATATATAGACTTTGGCGCCACAGCTTTGGCGCATGCGGCCAAGATGATGTCTCCTGTCGAAGCAGTCATGCAAGTTTATATGTAGACATACATATGTATGTGTATGTAGTACAAATATGTATATACATATGAATCCATGAAGTTAAAATTTTGTAGATTTTTCAGATTTTTTTTCAGTACACAAAAAAGTGCCACAATGCCATTAAATTAAACAAGCGCTTAACGTGCTTCGGAGCCAACAGCAGATTGATGTTGGCACTTTCAAATGCTGGTTTCATTGACTGAACGGCAATGTATCCACGTAAATACATAAATAGTAGTTTTAAAGTACATGCACTATAGGTGCGATAATCACAATCAAAAATATCAGTGTTTAAACTTTAAATAACTTCCTAAAGTTAGATTGGCTTGGGGAGGTTCTAGCAGTATCTGTATATACTTTTGGTGTTTAAACTTTAAACTTTAAAGTACATTTTGACGGCTTCACACTCGACAGAAGAAACGTCGGAGAGAGAACTACAAAATAGCAGCGGAGCATTTCAAATGCTAAGCGAATTGCGTAATTACGTTAGGCGGGGGGAGCGGGGAAATGCACGAACCAGGTCAATGCCCAAAGATCGCACATCGCAATCTGCCCAGAAACTTTTTATAAACAACTTGGAGGCGCAGACGAGCCGGACATATGGCGCATTAACTTACAGTTTTCCACACGTTTCGCATTCTTTCCATCCAATCGCCGCCCCTCGGTCTGTACAAATGTATCTCCAACAAGCATTTCGCTGGCTTCCATTATAGTGCCATCTTAGGTTACATTTGTACGTATGTTTGTACATATTTATTGTTTGGCGTGGTTAGGGTGCGATCGCACAAAGGCATCAGGGCCCTCGAGAAACCATTTGGAACTATCTACATATGTAGATCCAATGCGCAGAGTACATACACACATACATATGTACATAGGTCCGTGTATTGATGGGCTCTTGAAAGTGACGCGATCTGCCCCAATGACGCCCACCCATTAATGGATCGAAAAGATAATATTCACATGAAATCATCTATTGCTGACGTTGACGTTGGCTTTCGCTCGCCCCACACGATGATGGAGAGTTCAAATGAACATCCCAGGCGGGATCGGCAGTTGGTTCAAGTTCAAATTAAAGCTTGGGCGGGTTGTGGAGAAACGTGTGGTGGAGTCGTTTAATGTGGCATTTTGAATTGTGCTGCCCGTTGTTGGTGAATGGGAAACGTTACCAACGAGCACATGAATAAATGTAACACATGATTGAAGTGACCTAAACTACCTTTTTGCATTTTCCCTAAAAGTCTCGTTTAAAAAACATCTGTTTTGATGCATGAAGCACCTACATATTTGTGTCTGTCACAT
Source organism: Drosophila ironensis (assembly GCA_021223825.1). Lineage (NCBI taxonomy): Eukaryota > Metazoa > Arthropoda > Insecta > Diptera > Drosophilidae > Drosophila > Drosophila ironensis. Next base: position 7,504,128 of record JAJJHQ010004697.1, read on the forward strand.
TAATGAAGCAAACTAGCTTTTGTGCCTAGCTTTTGTGAAATAATTCTTTTTAGCAACTAAAGCAATTATTCGTATCTTTATTTGACCCCTGTAGTTGGCTGTGCACAATTGCTTTACGCTTCAACGCGTAATTAAGTTTGTCATTTTCTGCGCTATACTTTGCGCCAGCAACAAATGATAGTGGAATAGTGACAATGGGATATACTGTTTGAGCGATTGAAAATTGCTCAATCTCCGGCCAGCTCGAAGATCCGGGAGTAGAGCCTCATGCAAACCGGTAAAAAACGTTCTTCCAAATTCGATTGGTCAGAAGCACGGTGCATTTTTGGTTTTATTTCAATGCTTTTGCGAGATACGCTTGCGTTGGTTTGTATTCTTGTCGAATTGCCTTCGCCCAGTTGGTGAGGCTTTTAAAGTCTTGATACACACAACCATCGGTTCCACTTTAGCTTTTCCCCGTTTAATCTGGCTTTTTTAGAAGATCAGATGCGGGAAAAAATTGTATGATCAGAAGCGGGAATTCTGGTTATTTTTTTTAAGTGTTTGGGTTTCTTATGTGTTTTAATGTGTTTTTTTAATGTACAACTGAGCTTTAGCATCTCAGTGGTACAAAAAATCATTAATCGGGAGTTGCTAAAATTTAATTAGTAAAATCAGCTGCTGCTTTGAAAAGCTGCGTCGTGTATACGCTATTTTAGCGTGATAACCCAGATTAAGATCATGTACTTCCCCTTTGGTCCTTTTCGTTTCGAACCGTCGGAGCGTGATGTCTTAAAATCGGAGAAAAGGGTTTTTTGTGAGATTTCTATTGAATAATAATAAATACAAAATGTTTATTAATTATTAGTTTAACATCACAATTTCCCTATTTTCTCAAAGCTTCATTAAAAATTCCAAAGGTAAGCCACACTAAGTGGTTATCGATTGAATTAGCAATGTCACGCAAATTAAACAAAAGAAAAGGGTTTTAAGTCGAAAATTTTCTATGAATTATATAATGATAAAATAAATCACGTATGACTCAGACTGGGAAGATGCTGTTTCTATTATCAACTGCCGTCTAATTATCTTAAAATGATCGGAACCAACATGGCATACTATCGCGAAAACGATTCGACTAGATTATAAAAACCCGTTATTAAAATTTTTTATTATTTCTGTCGATTCAAAAACAGATTTTTTTATGTTAAAAGTAGCACCACTGCACACAACCCAATTAAATTATTGCAGCTGCAAGCCCTCGTTCATCCATTGAAGTGGCGAATGCCGACGGCCACTCGCAACTTTGCTTTTACAGGCAAGCGTTCAGTAGCCGATCGCTGTGAGCAGGAATACAGATGCAGATGTTCATATCCGATAGATGGTGTGTATTTTTGGCTGGCGTCACGACATTGCGAGTATTATTCAGGGTCAAGAAGCTGTCGGCTGGCGACATTGAACGCGTTCAACAACTTAATTGTCAGAATCTCTAAATTGTCGGCATTCGTTTTCCATCGCTAAGCGAAAGTTAACCCAACGAATCGCCCATCAAAATAATTCATAAGCGGCCTGATAGAAAACAAAATACACAAAATGCCTTAAAATAGCGCCCAAGGTCGAGGAGATCTAGATTCTAGCAAGCTATCCAAAAGTGGAAAACCAAAGCTATCTGCTAGCGCGCTTTACCTTACCTTAAAACGCATGTGGTATACATTTTTTTTAAATAGGCCCATAACCTGTTTACAGTGTTCAGTAGGCTGTTTAACCACTAGTCCGTCATTGTCAACACCTGTTGGCCAACTTTTTGGTGCCACTGTGTTCATCTCATCTGGCGTAGGCGGACGAGCGCCTTCGTTTATTCTTGTGAAGTGTGTATTTGTGTGTAATACCGTTCTATTTTTTCTTTTGTGGTTGTTATATCTGCTGTCTTATAAATTGAGTAACCTTCACATTGTTCTGGTAGATACATACATAGAAGAGATGTGCGTCACTGAACTCTGTTTAAGAGCGAACTCCGACGAACTTGAAAGTGTTTCCGCACGCCGCATTATTAGTTATGCCCGAGAGGAGTGCCTAAAAAATTAGAAGCTTGGCTTTCCAATATGATGGTTATGGAATGCGTCCAGGGCTGCCTTACGCCAACGCTGCAGCCTACTTGCACCAAATTGACCCCCAACATGATAAACCTGGGACTGGTTTATGGCAAAACACCAAAAAAGCTGAAAACGTCCGGCCACAATCAAGCGCCAGTTCGCAACGCTGAGATCATTCAGTAGATGCTTCTACTTTATAATCGCATTTGTATGTGCAATCACATGTGTATGAACAGTACAGACAGTTGCCTCTGTTCTTTCCTATATTTATTTGCGCAATTGGGTCAGCGATCAGTGATCAGAAATGAAAACAAAAACTGTATGTTTGCAGGCTGCGGCATGGCTTTTGCACATTTCTACTAATTTGCGGGCGCAGTGTAGGCGTTCAGAAATGTTACAATCCGGGACTCTGAGACTGAAGTTCAGCGATGATTTGAATATTGAACTTGCTGCCGCACTAGTCAGCCAAGCCAGCGACAGTCGAATAAAATTGAATATATTTTGTATAATAACAACGTCGTCACACACAAACGCAGGCAGATGAGCGATCGCTCCCCAAGTCGGGACTGGCTCTAGGTCTCCGTCTCTGACTTCGGCTACTGGGGGCTACTGACGCCTGCTTCCTCGCCTCCTCGGACACTCCCCCCATCTGCTTAAACACATTTACATTTCCACCTTCGGTGAGCAGCTGGTCGCCTGTTATTTCAATTTAGAAGCGATCGTTTATCACTTAATTTGCATGCGATCGGTTGAAATGACCTGGCGGCTGGCTGGTTCGCCCAATCGGCTGTCCACTGCGCTTTCCACTGATAATGTCAGGCACTTGGAAGGCTGCCAAAGCACTTACACTTTCTAATACTAGCTGCAGCTTTCTGTTGCGCTGATCTCACGATCGATTTGTATTGTATATGACTGTTGCTCAGGGCGTCTGAGTTTCCACACGATATGACTCGAATGGCGCGCGTTTCCGATGCGATTGCGGCGGTTTTCACGAAGCGACTGAAATCGCGGGCTGCTTATGGCCGGCCAGATGGCAAACGCGATCGCTATTTCGTCGCTTGCTCTCGTCTCGCGATGCTAGGGAGCGTTTCTTTTTACGTCGCCAGGCTAGAAAAGTTCTCAAACCTAAACGCCGTGTTTAGCTAGTACAGCTATTGGCATGACGTGGCAGTGCAGGGAAGCTTTCTCCGACGGCACAAACCTGTTATGTCTGTTGGCCCGTTCGTTCGTCTCAGACGTTATCAGATACATGGTCAAACAGCGGGCGACGATCAGTTACAATGGTTTGCACTAGGCTATTCAATCAAATCATTTGATAGAGCATCGGGTGGCAGGATAGTTTCCAAGGTTTTGGCTGTCCAGAGCTGCATGCAAACCAGTTCCCAGTAATACTACCGACACTCGAACGAGCACATTTATATTTGAACTCTCGTCAATGGACTCACTCTGGCTTATTTCGATTTAACATTAATTTATTTGTCTTTCTCGAGCCGTGCCTCCTGAGGAGCCATAATTTGTACATATATATATTTTCTCGAATACATAATATTTAGCAAGGCATTTGGGGTGCTGGGTATATCCTGGCGGCTGTATATTGTTTTATTTGAAAAGTTATATATACATTACAGTAAATAATTTAGTCAGGTAGATGGAGAAATAAACGTACTTATGTAATTAAGGTTCAGCAGCATGGCAAATGAAAGAAAAAAACGAAAACCGTATCGCAATTGAATTGAATCCGATCCTTTGAGCCCGTCTCAGTGTTGCCAGGAGGGGTGGTAGGTGGTAAACGCTACTACTATGCCGCTCATTGCCCTCGCACTGTTTGCCATCGCTTGTCTTGCTCGTGTACAACTACCAACCACTTTGTCGAGCCTCTTACGTCCTGGGCGAGTGGAGATGTGCCATGTCCTGCCAACCTCTGGGAGTCTCCCGGCGAGGCGGTCCGGGGGATTCACTATTTGCTGGAGCCGGCGGCTGCCTCCTCCTTCTTTTTCTGCTTCTCGCGCATCACCTCCGCGTCCCTGCAGTTCCGAGAGCGGTTAGTCCGTGTCATCCAACTCATGTGCCACACTCACCTGGCCTTGCGCTGCTCCACGGTGAGGTTGTCGGTGCGCTTCCCTTTGTTGGCGTCCGCCTGCTTCTTCTGGTTCTTGGCGCGAGCCAGATCGCGTTGGTTGCCGCCTGTGGAAGGGACGAAAGCTCGGGACGTTACTCCTGCCAATGCCAACCAAGCCGAGTCACCCGCCAAGGCGGTCCGAGGGAGCAGAGAGGTTAGAGGAGCGATCGGCGACCCATCGATTTTACCCGCCCTCGCCCTCGGCCCCGTCCCTTACCCCGAACGATGCCACGCCACGAACCAATCCCTGCCGTACGGCGCGCCCACTTACGTGTCATTTTGGTAGAGTTTGAAGAAATTTACATACAAATTTAATTTCTAAATTTCTCGAGCTGCTTTTGCTTGCAAGAACTGAGTAGTGAGCTAACAAGTGCTGGAAACTGCGTGGCAGTCATAGTGACTTCTCACAGCCATCTTTTCCGACCGAGACACAACACTGGCTTGCTTTCCATCCCTGAATTGCCTGTGGACACCTGGGAAATTTTTAACGGGGCTGGCCCAGTCGCCCTGGAAACTCATTTGCTTTTGTTTATAATCTATGCGTTTGCCCGCCCAATTATAGAACGCTTTCCAAAATATTTTTAATCAACAAATGGACAGCAACGACGAGCTGCGTGTTTTTAAGGGTGCTTACAGATGGTCACACTAGAAAATAGCATTTTTCAAATGCTTCCCATTTTGAAATATTTTTAATTTTACAATACGGTCATTGAAACCAAATAAACTTCGTACAGCTCGGAAACTATTGTATTAATAAAGAAAAATATTATTAGACTCGTTCAGATCAAGACCTCAAGCTTTCCGTACTTATATATGCATCTTATATAGTATCGCATTATTCCTGAAAAGTTATAAAGGGCATGTGCTGTTTTTTATTTGAATATTTTGATTGATGGATAATTCTTTCCTGTATGCGCTGCTAAATATTTGTATACCCCAAATATAAAAGAGTATTGCATGAGTTTGAGAAGGAAGAATGATGTTTACATTTTTTTGAGATGTTTACACTTTAATGCTTTGAACTAGTCTGAAGGACCTTAGGTTTAATTTAAAATGTAGAGTGAGAATATTTCCTTCGTGATTAGTAGTCGCCAACTCCAAAGCACTGCATTTGGGCCCCGTCTAATTTTGCAATAGCTGGGACATTCACGTTGCAGGTATCAGTGAAGAAGATACGCCGATATGACAGAAAATCAAAACCTGTCTGGAAACCGGAAAGTTATTATAGATAAAAATAAATTTAAACATATTTTAATATAAAAGGTACCATTTAAAAGCCCGATTAAAACAAGAAATCATCGGTATTTTTGGGCTTAACTGAAAATCGGTTGGTGAGGTCTTTCAAAATGGATTCACATGTAAAGTCGGAATATTCTCTTCGTAAAACCCATGGTTCTATACTGCTTAGTATAACAAATTTCGTTTTGGCGCACTAAAAACAGAGGGTCATGAAATCACTAGTTATCGCTTTAAATAAATACAAATTATGTTACCTCTTTTGGTTTATCTTCACTCCACAGCCCAATCGCCTCAAGGTAGGTAGTGATTAGCAATAGCCAACTCCAAAGACCATGAGAATCTCCTAATTTTGCAATAGGTGGGACATTCACGATGCAGGTATCAGAACCTTGCAATTTTTTAGAAGATAAGTCGGCGGAATCGCCCATAATGAGACGTTTGAGAGAACCCAGCAGGGAATTAACTAAAGATAAAAAAAATTTTATAACCATAAAGTCGAGAATATCATTTTAAAACAACTATGAATTTGAAGTAAATTTCTCCAGCCTTTATGTTTGATTGACTACATACCTACCCTACCCTCCCAAAGCTTCCTTCCATAACCAAACCATATACCAGTCAAGGACTACAGGATATTTATTCACAAGGTTTTAAGTAGTTTTAATTATTTATTTGCGGGTGTACAATAACATTAACATTTAAATGCGTGGTAGATGATTTTCTTCGTGCTTCTTATCATTGGCTTATTCTAGGTCTAGGAGCAGATGAGTATGCGGATAATAAAATTGGAAGCCAAGGGACATGGGACATTGTACAAGACGACTATCTGCGCAGGCATGGCTCGCAAGTGCCGGGCAGAACGAAAGAGGGATGGCACTCTGGGCACTTTGCGTTCTCGCCGAACCACTTGGAGCGTTGCGCGGGAATTTTCAGCTGAAATGAATTATACAAGTCTCCTGTGCTCCCTGCCCCAGCTACAAGTGCGCCTGCGCTACCAGGACCGTAGCCTGTTCGGCCGATTGTCTCCAACGGAAAGGAATACTCCGGGATGAGCAGTTGCTTTCGCAGGTGGCTTATGTCAGTGGAGCTACCCACAGCGTCCGAACGGCGCCCTGCTGCAAGCTGCTGCGGTCTCTCCTCCTGCTTGGCCTTAATGGAGCGCGAAATGGGCAGCCGGGGGCTGGTGCTTGATTGGGGGACGGGTGCTTTGCTCTGGCCCAGATTTCCATCGATGTCGTTCAGGCGGGTGTTAAACACCTCCGATTTGCTCGTGGCTTCCGACCCGTAGTTGCCGACGCTTTCGGGGAACTCGCGCCCATCCACGCCGATAGGCGGGTCCAGTTTGGGCGGCTCCAGCCCGTTCGAGGGCACCTTCCACTCGTAGTAAATGGGCGGACCCTGAGTGGTGGCTATGTCGTGGGCAACGAAGTCCACAAAGGGCGGCAAAAGGTTGTTGAACGGCTGCTGCGCCTGAGATACCGGACGGGCTGTTGTGTTGGTCTGCGTGCCCAAACGGAAGCTTTGCGCGGGGGCCGGTGTTCGATTGTCGTATCGTGGTGGAGCTCCCAATGTGCTCGCCGTAGTAGACGGCGGGGCAAAGGAGAATGGCATGCCTGCCAATGTCGTCGGCTTATTGAGCAGTCGTGCAGTGGTAGTGGTGACCTCCAACCGTCTGGGACCCGGACTGAAAGGAGCTGCCGTAGAAGAGAGGACTCCACTTGGCTGGGGCTCCTCCAAGTTGTAGATGGGATAAATGTAGGGCGGTTCATAAATTTTTGAGGGCGGCTTGACGATCTTGACCAGTTTACTGCTAGTCTGTTTAATAGGCGCTTCCGCAGAGTTGTAGTCTGCCGACGTGTTGTACCGCGTGCTGTGGCTGGTTCCCAGGTCCTCCGTGTCCGCCTGCTCTAGTGCCTGGGTACTGGGAGGGGGCGAGTGCACCACTGCGGTGCGCTTTGTACTCACTGATGGTCTGCGGGTAGTGCTTGTAGCGAAGCTTGTGCTGATTTGCCGCCGTGGGGTGGTTGTTATCCTTGGCCGGACAGTACTGCTGGGCAGCTCGATCTGAGGCTCGTATGCAGGAGGCAGGATCATTCGGCTAGGCGCCGGAAGGCGCCAGCGCGTTTGCGTCGACTGCAGATCTATTTTTCCCGGTATCGAGAGTTTGATGGACTCGTCGAGGATTTGATTCTGACTCGGCGGCAATTGCTGCGGTATAGTCGTGTGGGAACATATTATCAAGGCAACTTTTTATATTTCCTGGTGGCGCCTTACCTTGTATTGGCTTCTAAAAGACTCTCCGGAATAGTCGGGCGCATAGGGCCTGTCCAAAAGATCAGGCCTAGGGGTGCGGAGGTTGTTCTCCTCATCGTTTACAAATGGCTTGTCCCTCTGGCCTGTGGGGTAAAACACAACTTGGGTTAAGTTAATTCACTAATTGCGTCCCAAAGAGTACACACCAATCAGGAGATTGGCGGCGTAGTTGCTTTCCGCCTTGGAGCAGTTGACCATATACCAGTGATCGCATATGAGCATTCGCTGTTGAAAAAGGGTGGTGTTGGGGCATGTGTAGCTGAACTGTCGGCCCAAGCCGTCGCACATGTGGTACACCTGGCAGCCCGTCTCCACGTCTGCATAATACCCGGCAGGACGACCGGCGCAGGAAAACGAGGTCTTCTGCATGAGGTGCGGGGCAGGACTTGCTTTGTAGATGGTATTCTGTGCCTGCAAGGAGTGAGAATTTCAATGCACTTCGTTCAGCAACAAACATACATATATGTACATATGTAGTTGTCATTGGCCTATTTTATTTTTATACCATGTACCTTAAGGTACAAATGGTATATTAACTTTGTGCAAATGTATGTAACAGCCAGAAGGAGACATCTCCGTCCCCATAAAGTATATATATTCTTGATCAGCGTCAACAGCCGAGTCGATATGGCCATGTCCGTCTGTCTGTATGTATGAACACCTCGTTCTCGGAGATGGTAAGAGTTAGACGTGTAATTCTTTTTGCTTTGGTGTGTTATTGTTGCAGCCAGATCAAGTTTATTTTCAAATTTTTGCCACGCCCCTTTCCGCCTTCGTAATTGGCATAAAACTGTATTTTCTTCGACACATTTGCCAATAACTTGGACAAAATATGTCCGTTTAACTATTGCGCAGATAATGCCATTCTTGGATTTTTGCCACGCCCCTTTCCGCCCTCGTATTTGCAAAAAAATCGATATCTTCGAAATGGTAAAAGCTAGAGGCATAAGTCCAATAAGTCAACTGATCGTCAAACACGTACGTGCAAAATTACGTACGGATCGGACAATAAATATAGAATATATGGCCAATTTAAGTTTTATCCACCCCTTCCCTAGGCAACGGCATGCCGCACACGCTGGGGTGGCGTCATCCGTCTCTTCTTTGACTTCAATTCGATCGCACGTGTATTCAGTGTGTATGTGTGCACCTGCTGATTTTTTTTTATGTCAACAAACGAAAATTTGGTGAATTATTTGAAAAAAAAAAAAAAATAAAAACAAAGAAATGGTTCATAAAGAGAAGAGGTACATGGTATCTCGTTGTCGAGAAATCTCGACTACAGCGTTCCTACTTGTTATGTACTGTGTTGTTGTGTATTTCCATCTAGCTAACCAAATTATAGGCGACCCATTAAATAAAGATTAAAACAAAAAGGATCGATTATAGTCGACTGTCTCGACTATATATACCCGGTTATGATTTTCCAGCTGATTTTTAATACATTATAATACTCGTATTATTGAAATTGTGGGTGCAACAATTTTTCGTAATTTATGTTTCTAACCGGCTAATTTTCGCAGCACAGATATTTATGGGCCCCACCAATGTATTACTTAAATGTAGAGCTAGAGTTAAAATTGTGGAGGCCACAGAATATCGCGGTTTGCGGAGGTGCTGCGGTGGAAATCAATTTTTAAAACAATTTGTGCTGAACTGTTTTCGACTTCTGAATACGCGATTAGTTTTTCTCTATCTATTATAGTGTCAAAAATCTAGGTGTACGGACAGACGAACGGACGGACAGATGGACGGACGGACAGACGGACGGACACGGCTTGCCTTTTGATGCAGATGAAGAATATATATACTTTATGGGGTCGGAAACGCTTCCTTCTCGCTGTTACATACATTCGTACGAATTCAATATATAAAAAAAATAAGAAAATAAAAAAAAATAATAATCCCTTTCTTTTGATCGGAGCCGATCTGTTGGTCGATCATCTCTTATCAAAAGTCCTTGATGTAGGTAAGTGAAGCCTAGTTCGGAATGTTCACTTGAAACTAGCACGACCTAACTGGCCTTAGGAATTCGAACAGGAAGCTGAGATTTTGGAGATTTCGGCACCGATTGCGGATGGCGGTGGCTTGGGACCAAAATTTACGAATTGCAGTGATGTCATAACTTGGGACATGGTGTCACGGCTGTTTGCAGCAGACGCCCTGTGATGCTGTGAGAAACGTCAACTTGTATGTTTCTTTTTCGGTTTTTAACTTAAAGATTCCCTGTGAATATAAGAAAAAGTTCACGTTGGCAGGGGCAAATTATAGCCCAATGACTTTACGAAATCTGCCACTGGATCTACTGGTAGTACGTGTGTACGTGTGGGTATACGCGGCACACGTGAAAAATATTTTCCCATCATTCCAAGCAATCTACGAAATCATGAATCTTTGACACCCAAATGGCATGGCTTATGGACATTGATTTGACGTGACGAGTAAATCAAGCAGCATCAAACTTATTTTTATACCCCGTTCTCTGAAAGAATGAGTGTATATTTTTTCAAACAAAGAAAGGTGAAGGCAGCTTTTTAAACCCATTAAGTATACATCCTAATCTGCATAAGTATTCTTGTTACTCTTTCGGTTTTAATTACTCGATTTGGAGTATAATAGGTGAAGAAAAACGAATTATATATTCTGAATTTAGTAAAGTTCAGATAAAGTTCGCTTTAAGAAAAATGTACCAGGCCCAATTCCGTCCAAAATTGTAACACCAGAAACACGAGAGAAAAATATCAACATGTATAATTGTATAATATAAATTTTAAATGCAAAAATTCAATAGAAATTACGACATTTACAAATTCGTAAGACGGCATGTAAATTATCAGCATTTGATACGCTCTTAAATTTCTTCTCAGGCCTTTTACATACCGCACTTAACACACATACATATATACATTTTGAGCCTAGTTATTCACTCGTCCGTTACAAAAGTAGCATATAAAGATTCAGAAACCACTTTAGATTCGGATGCCACATCAGCGTCATCCTCGACTTGGAATTCGTTTTAATTTCTTGTATGCAAATAGCGAAAACAATCAACACACTTTTCTTGTCTTTGCTTGTTCCATTTCTGGAAAAGTGTCAGTCAAGACAGAAAAAAGGTCACTTGGTCAGTCGAGCCAGTCTTGGTTTTTTGTTTATAATATACTTTGGGACCTTTGGCGGATGAGTCATGTGTGTAGCCATGGATGTATCAGTGTGGATATGTTTGTGAATAGTGGATGCATTCGCAGAGACACATAGAATAAATTAAAAATGAAACAAAGCGTAAAGAGCGCAAAATTACAACACTTTCCGCTATTGCTCAAAAGGGGTCTTGGGAAGCAAATGCGGCGGCAGAAACCATCACAGTCGTAGGAGGTATCTGCAAGGGTGGTGTCTCAAACAGGGGCAGTGTCAGAAAAAAAAAACAAAGTCCGACACGGTTCGAAACAGTAGGTATGCTTTTTCGGACTAATTTCATTAAATGAGAATTTTAACATTGGAGAAGGAAGGGTTTCTGACCATATAAAGTATATATATACACTCTTGATCAGCTTCAACAGGCGAGTCGACATGTCCGTCCGTCTGTAATCGAGTTTAGATCGAGTTTATTTCAAATTTTTGACGTAGATAATATGATTCCCGGATTTTCGCCACGCCCATTTTCGGCTTCTCATTTTCTATATAGTTTTTAAAAGCTATATTTTCGAAATTTTTTAAGCTAGAGGCATAATTTTGAGTCTGCTGATTGTTAGCAACGTGCATGCAAAATTACGGCAATATCAGATAATTAATATAGAATTAATGTTTTACCCACCCCTTGCCATGGCAAAGGCAGGCCGGGGTACATGGTATCTCGTTGTCAAAAAAATTTCGACTACAGCGTTTTTACTTGTTATTAACAAAGTTGGATCACGGTACAGGGACTCAATTCAATTCGGCTGAAATAATCACAATCAGAAATTTGTGGCGGGTAGCTGATAATTGTGTATTAAGTGTATCTAAATTAAAGACTTGAGCTCACGTATTTAGAGATTCATTAGCATCGAATGTCCCAACGTTTACAAAGTTTTATAAATTAATTATTGCAATCTGCGGCTAGCAGCTAATAAGCACCTTTGTCGCCTATCGAATTCCCTGTTTAAATATTTATACTATTCCGTGATTTGCATTTCAATGCTTCCTCACGTGCAAAATTATCATTGAAATCTCCTACAGACCTCAACACTTTGCGCATACCCCCATAGAGTACCGGGCTAAGGGTAGAAGTCAGACTTACCTCACTGGCCAAAAATAACGTTGAGCAGAAGAAACCCAGGGCCAGAAGTCGCATTTGCGCGGGGATCATTAGCGCCAACATTTCGCCAATTTTCGAGGGCAGTCAGTGAAAACCTAACAATATAAGTTTATTAATAAGTTGGGTTTGAATACAGCCAGTACACAATTGATTGGAAAGTGCATGCGGTGGCCCTAAGCTGCCGCTAATTGCCTTACACAATAAGCCACCTTTTCATCGAGTCATAACACAACAATTTTGCCGGCCTTTGTTGACAATCATTACGTAACCAAATATATATTTACTTAAGTCACCACTTTCCAAAGACACGATTGTATATATAAATGGGCAGGATAAGAGTAACCAAAATTGCAGAAAAACTCAAAGGTTAGAATATGGCTGGGCTAAAATGTACCATATTATAAAATTTATTATAGCTAACCTAACCTCTAATACATATGTGTGAGCTAAGTTCAGATTTTCAGCTGTCTTTATGTGTCACAGAGAGAAAGGGATTTCCCTCCATGTGTTCGTTTTCTAACTTAGATTTCAATGCTGAATGCCGTGACTTTCTCCGGCACTTACAGTTTTGCAAATGGAATCTTATTGAGCCCTGAAGTCAATATGGGATACATTACTAAGTCTCCCATTCGGTTTAATTTAAAATGACGCTCTTCAGTTATTCGGAAACCTTCAAAGAAGACACTATAAAGACAGATACGTATTATCTTCGACTAAACTAATTTGTCTTGGTAATTTCTATTATTTCAATCACCAAAAGAAACCAAGCACTTCTAATGCGGCCACGCGCACATTTGTCTCAATGTTAACCTCAACATTTGTGGCGCGTTGCGCGCACCAGTAGTGGCTTGTGTTTGGAGCAAGTGCGTTTGTAACAACAAACTAGAGAAGGCAGAAGCCACAACTGTGGCAGCAGAAACTTGAACAATATTGAACTGGCATCTAGTTTTTCGGTTTTTCCTTGTCTTGACCTTTTTGCCAACAGAAATGTTCACTAACTTATCCTCGTAAGCTGGAGCTCGTGATGTTGGTTTCGCTTTTATTTTTACTTTTTGCAGTTGTTTTTTGTTGCAAGCTTCCTAACGGCCAGTAATGCGGAGGAGCTTTTTTGACATTTTTGCCAGCAATTTCCAATGAAAGAGTACTGCGGAACCGACTCGCAGATACCCGAGAGCCACAATAGATGAAAACAGCCAGCAACTGGAAAATAGCAACAATTATGCCAATTAGCTGGCATTACAGGTTGATTGCAGCAGGGCCTGGCTGAAGCGTTTTTTCTAATTGTTTTTTAAAGCGAAGTGCCTGTTTGTTGGAGTGCGGAGGTAGTTATTGAGTGATGCCGAATCGCTACACACTGAGCACGGCTCACCTTCAATCGCTGCAATCGGAGTCTTATATTAAACAAACTAATTGTCGCCGTATTCCATATGGTCGCCGATCTTTCCCACACCAATGCGAGGCTGTGTGTGGCGCCAACGATGTGATCTTTGCAAAGAGCAAATGTCAGAGACAGCGGAGGCCGTTGCAGTTGTAGTGGCTTCCACTGCAGTTGCCCCGAACAAAGTCAAGACCACTCGCCCACCGTCGCGTCGAATTGATACGCACAAACTATGCAAGATGATCGCACATTTGATCGCAGTCTCTGACATGCCAGCACCCACCTAAGCACTCAATCGAACAATTTGGCAGTCCTGCGGAAAGCACGCACCCACAGCGGTTAGCAAAGTTTGAACGCCGTTTGTCTAGCCGGATCGACACAACCGCGTCGCACGAAGTTGCGCTTTGAACTGAGGCTCCGAATGCACCCAGCTCGGCTTAAGATTCACATTAGGCCGCCCGCTTCAGAGCCAGAGATGCCGAGCTGGGGCTGTAGATACTCGTACTCGTGCCAAGCAGAAGAAGCGCAAAGACAGTCGAGCCGCGCTTCGCCAACCATCCACGCACAGTGGGCGAAGCAGCGCGCCCACTCGAGCAGGAGAAAATTCTACTTGGTGTACAAATTCGTACATACATACAGGTAAATTAGCTTCAGGTGATCTAAGAAGTTGCCTTTCTTAGCTAAATATCTTTTAAAGACAGCCAACACCCCAGTGTGCCGGACAAAAAAGTGAAACATCTGCCTGGGGCCTCACCACTATTTAGCCAGTAAAACGCCAACTTTGCAGCTTCATTCTCATTCAGTTTCGATTGCCATTAACAGCTCAGTTTCCAGTTTCATTGCACGTTATTAGCTATTGCACTGGCATCGTCTAGGGAAACCCTTACCCATTTGCGTATATTTGTCTAGATTATTTAAACGTCTTGTTGAAAAAACAGATGTCGCGGTGTTGCTGGTAAATAGAGCAGTCGAAACGGAGAGGCTGCGAGATCCCAGCAAGATTGGGCGGGCATTGCGAAAGTGTTTACCCCTTGTCTCGGATCCAGATTCGGTTGCTGACTTGGTCTTTTCGACGGCATCATTGTAAGATTGTCAGATTTCTGGCGGTTGGGTTGTGTAAGCCACGAAGATTTTCATTTCAGGCTTCGATTCGTGACGTTTATTTGTTCACCAAAGGGCCTTTGTCGTGAAGCAAAAAGCCGAGAACGGCTTTTCTTCGTTTTCCCTATATTATGAGACGCCTTATCGGGTTTATATATTTATATTATACTCATATTAGCCTGGCCCTATACCTCGAGAGACTCCGTGATGAAATTTAGAGGAGGATGGATTTGAAAAGTGCTAGCGTGTTGTTTGGTGGTATATTTTAGTCATATTTGAATTCTTCTCTTGTCAGGAAATAATGAACATTTTGATAACGCCGCGCCTACGTTGCAACATCGAATTTTGTATGGTTTCGTTTTTGTCTGGGTACCTGGCTTTTTTGAGGCTAATTGAAAAACTAATGATCTAATCCCAGTGCGCTTGGGCACTGGAGGCATGTCCCCCGAGTTGCTGCTTATGGTATCCCGGCTGATGTTCCTTCTTTTGCATGGCCAGTGAGTGCTGCTGGAATTCGGCAAGGATGCGGCTCTCGGGGATATCCGTCTCCACCCGGCTACCTACAATGTCGACTTCGCTTTCTTTCTTATCGAAGAAAATGTCAATGATGATGCGCACACCTGAAAATGAGATTAAAACATTAATAATTCTCAATTTATTAAATAAACTGCAAAAAAAAATAATGTCAAGAATTGCATGCATTTACTAACACTTGCATCTAGCTGATTAAGATATAAATCGTGTGCCTGTTAAGAATTACCTTGATCTGTGCGCCGAATGGTAGTCTTACTCTGGTAAGACTTCTCCACTGAAGAACTGGTTGAACTCTCCTCTTTGAGCGACTGTGGGTCTGCGGCGCTGATCCGAAAGTAACACTGACTGTATTGAAGTGACTTAATAAACACAAAGCTTACCCTGTTTTAGTTTTGTCAACAGGCGAAAAGGCACCTTCCTCGTTCTGTGCCTGCTCCGTGTCCGATCGAGAGCCAAAGTAGATGGACTTGGCCTGCTCCAGTTCCTGATTTTTCTGTGTGGCAAAGTTGTACAAGTTTATCATGTCACGCACCCTGATGGGCGTCTCCTTTCCAGTGTGCTGCCCCGCTGATTCTGTCAAGTTGGTCTTTAAATGGGACGGGGACTGAGGCAGCTCCCCCTCCCGCTGATGATCACGCTCACGGTCAATATCTCGGCTCCTCATAGAGCCAACCGAGTGGCTGCTGCACACTTCTTCCTCTGCTGTGTTCATGTTGGTAGTTCTAATCTTGCCCTACTCAAACAGATCGGTAAATAAAGTTGGAATCGAAAGATTTGAAGCTGATTTCAAGACTTCCGATTTTTGAATGTTAATTTCAAAAATTTCTTCAACTTTTCCTGTGTCTGTGGGCGACTTAAAACTAACTACGAATTCGTTTTTGACAATGTCAAATAAGAATGATGACCTTTACAACAAAGACATCTTCGGGATTTTGTGAGGGTAAATTTGAATTTCATGTTTCAGGCAACTAATTCGTAAGCAATTACATTATCGAAATGTAAATGTAATTCGTCTTTCCAGCTGCCGAAGACCAATGGTGGCGACCTTCAATGCGGCAATCGAAAATCGAATTCAATCGATCCCACGATTCATCTCACACCAAGGTACGTTGGAAGCTGGTTCAGTGATAAGTGAAATTTGAGACATACGCTGAATGCCAATGCAATTGTTTTAGAGCGGATTAAATCCAAGTTTGTTTCCCCAATTTCCCCCCAAATTTATGTACATACTCGTATGTGTGAGTTATTAATATTTTGAAATTGGCTGAGCAATGACTTGCTGATGCCATCGCGGCAGTATCATAATTGTGCCACCATCATCAACCGGCGACTCTGACTGGCCAGCTGGAGGTCTATTTGAAACACCATCCCCATATAAAATCCGTTTTTAAGGTCAAAAATTTTTATTGCGAACGACTTTCAAGACTAATTCGAACATGAGTGTATCTGAAGATTCGCAATATACAGCCTAGTGGCTGGACATGGTTTACGTATAAGCAAAAAGTGGAAACTTTGTTGTTATCCTTTTATGTAATAAGCAGAAGAAGACACCTGCGACACTATAAAATTTATTCATAATCATAAACTGCCGGAGTTGATTCAATTTGCTAAGACTGTATTTGCTTCCAAAAATTTAACCATATCATCGAGAAGGTGAGAGATGAAATTTTATTTGCTCTGGGTTATTCTAATAGATACGATTTCTCAAATACTTTACAAATCTTCAAAGTAGTCAAAGGTCTGATTAACTTTTAACATATTTGTAAGTTCTCAAAGTTTCAGTTTGCTAGTGTCAATTCCCGATGTTGTCATCATAGAGCTTGGAGTTGAATTACTGAAACAAAAATCTGGTTGTTAATGAAATTTTAATTACCAAATTTATGAAAATGACATTAGATCTGATATCTTCACACCCTAATTAAGGGTATTGAGTATAGCTTAAGATGTTGACATTAAAAATGTAAGGTCCAAACAACGTAAGCATGATGACGGTGCAAATGAATTCAAATTCGTGGGAGTTCGGGCTCCCGTGATCAGCATTCGTTGACTTTTAATACTTCATATCACGAACTTGGAATTCTGTTCTGCCCGTCCTGTTCTGGTCGTTAAAGTTGTGCAATTAGCAGTGGATGTCAAAGGGGTTTCTTTCTAGTAATGGCAAAAGAACCCCAAGAAGGTGTGGGACCCATAGCGCCGGCATTCACACAATTCGAGTAGATCTATGTACGAGCATATGTACATCGGGCAATGTGGATAGGTGTGTCATCACCGTCGGGTCGGCATCATCATCTCTGGCTGCGACTCCACTGAAGGTCGTTTATTCACAATTGCCTGTAGTTTCCATTAATGCTCACCAACCGACCGACTCGCGCTCTGTTTGTGCTTGCCCCTCTTTTCCGCCCACTCTGGGGGTACACATGTTTAATTGCCAAATTGGTGCAATTCCACATAATTAATGCTGCTACTCGTTCAGCGCTCTTCTCGGGGGAGCTGTTTATTTGGCAAGGTCTCCCCGCTTCAGATTCAGATACAGCAAACGGCGCGGTGCGGCGGCGGCCGCCCAAAGTTAATTCACACGTTTATTAAGCGGCCCAGTCGTGCTGCTAATAAAATCGAAAGCGGAGCGCTAAGCACATATAATTGATAACAGCAGTTAATATGGAAATGATTGCGCATACGCTACCAGAGACGACCCCAAAGCCTGCAAAGCTTTTGGCAAGTGTGCTAAGTAGAAGAGCCAATACTTGTATTCCGTCAGCAGCGGGGCCCCTTCTTCCCGCATTTGTCTTTGACTTTTTAAGTTGGGCCGCATCCGGTCGCAGCAAAGGGGCAATTTCGGATGGCTGTCGCTACTTGCTACAAATTTGTCAAACCAACAATGCCGCAAGGTCGCAGATGAGCGTTCATCACGTTCGCGTCCGCATGCGGTCAGCGCTGCCATATCATTGACCTTAAGAGACGAACATGAAGAGCAATGAATAGGCCGAGATTATCACCTTTGGCAGCATTTTATTGCACTTGCTCTCGTAAACAGACGGCGGCCGCAATCGGATTGGATTTGAAGTTCAATTGCACCCATTTCAAATGCTCCAGCCCAGTTCGTATTTCTTCCCCTCGACCAACTCGATCTTCATCTGCGGACCTACCAAGGTGCCCATGGCACAATCCACAACACGATTATTAAAGGTCAAGCTCCAGTACGGCAGCCAACACACGAAACGAAACCGAAACAGAAAATTCAAAACTAAATACCCAAACGTGAGTATAACATACGTATAACGTAAATATTCAATGCACCAGATAGGTCCTAAAGATGCGTCAGACAAAAGACCTAAGGCACAAACTGTGGTGTATATCTAAAAACAATTAATCAGTCAGAACGACGCCACAATTTAACATTTGTGAATAGGAATGCAAAGCAGATCGACAGTTTCAGATCCTAAATACAAAACAGCACATTGGCGATTTGTAGGCTACCTCCATTCACAGGTGCCCCATCTTCGGAGTAGGTATTTGTTCTGAAATAGCAACATGGTAGTAAAACCGCTCGTTTACCCGTTGCCGGCAATGGCTCGCAAACATAACCTTCGGTTGGCAATGGAGCAGGAGGAGCTGGCACAGCAGCACCTGGTCTGAGGTTGTCCGGAGGGCATTCGACGAACCCAAGTCAAGTGCGCCAGCCAAAGTCTTCAACAATGAAGCCATCATCAGATCAACAAATCCCACAAATACGAATTTGGTTCAACAGTTCAATTGTATCGCACAGAAACTGGATTGAGTGATTAATTGGTTTGCTTTTGAGGCTCTGGCATTTTAAACGATGCGTATTTGGTGTTCGGATAATACAATATATAGGAGCGAGACAGTGCCGTCGAAGCATAAATTATTTAGGTACTACAGTAAACAAGGCATCCCACATATGATTGCTTGATATTCATGTTTCAATAGATGATTGTTGCTTTGAACACCGTCAGCATAAGTTTTCGAATCTGCGCCCAGCATCGGATGAATGCTTTTCCATTTTCTATAATGCTGAGGAAAATATGATTGTTAGGTGTCAATCAAAACTTTTTGTGTCGTGTGTGCGCCACGCTGTTGTTGTCAATTATGGACAGTAAATCTCCAATTAAGCTTTGAGATGGTAATGGTTTGCGGTTAAATTGCCATTGTCCCATAGAATATGTTGATTTGGCATTGTTATACATTGGTTCCCAGTTTTTCTGACCTATTTAAAGTAGAGGCGCCAATTAAAAAATGATGAGCAGTACGAATAAAAAAAAACACTTATTTATTTCTATTTTAAAAGAATAACATTGCTTCATGGTACGATTCAAAGAATAAAGAAATTTGCTTAACTAAATGATACCATTGTGACGTACGCACGCATCATTAGGGGCTGATTATGATATATTCATCCTTTTTAGTTCTTAATTTGTACTTTTATTCATATCAGAAAGGTCGTTTTTGCTTTTTAGTTGTTTCGATATAGTCTTAATGTTAACTAACAGTCAAAGCCGTCGCAACATAATGTTAGCTTCTACTGTTAAACATTTTTGTTGCATACTTTTAGGAAAAATAAAAATGTATTTTGTCGTCTTTATGTTTTATTAGAAATCATAACAAAATAGTAACAAAAATAGGTGCACTGTTACCTAACTGGGCAACTTAAAAAATCCGAAATTATAAAGGGAAACAAATAATTATGTCAGCAGCATAATAAATATAAACTTTAGAAAAATTATATTAGCTAGGTTAAGCCTAAGGATATGCGAGAAATGGAAGTAAAGCCTTGCTGGTAATCATTAGATCAATCCCCGAGCCAGTAGGTCTTGAGGATGATGGCGATTGTCTAGTCTGAACAAATTTTAATAAATGCGTTCAATTCAATTCCAAAAGAAAAATTATAAATATATTAAATAGGTACATGTAAATGTTTACCATGTGGCCACAATGTGGAATCGGAGATTTCTCCTTCTGCCAGTGTAATACATTAGCACAAACCTAATATGCACGTACCAATTGTATCATACCTGGTACATGGTAAAAGAATTAGAAACGCTGTAGTCGAGATTTCTCGACAACGTGATACCATGTTCCTCTTTTCTTTATCAACCATTCCTTTTTTTTATTTTATTTTTTCAATTAATTCACAAATTTTAGTCAACACGTGCACACCTAAATGCACATCTGTATGTATCGTGAATACATACACACACTTGTGTATGTATACACCTGAGAACGAATCGAAGTCAAAGAAGAGACCGATGACGTCTCCCAGCATGTGCAGCGGAATGCCGTTGCCGTGGGAAGGGGTGGTAAAACTTTAATTGGCCATATCTTCTATATTTATTGTCCGATCCGTACGTGTTTACGTGTTTGACGATCAGTGGACTTATCGGACTTATCGGATTTCGAAGAAATCGATTTTTTGCAAATAAGAGGGCGGAAAGGGGCGTGGTAAAAATCCAATAAAGACATTATCTCTCTAATACGAGTTAAACGGACATAATGCCTAAAGATATAGGTCTGTCGAAGAAAATACAGTTTTAGGCAAATTACGAAGGCGGAAAGGGGCGTGGCAAAAAGTTGAAATAAAATTGCTATACCTGCAATAGTAACACACCAAAAGTAAAAAGAATTACACTTCTAGCTGCTCTTACCATCTCCGTGAACGAGGTGTTCATACATACAGACAGACAGACGGACGGACGGACACACGGGCATGGCTATATCGACTCGGCTGTTGATGCTAATCAAGAATGTATATAATTTATGGGGTCGGAGATGTCTCCTTCTGCCTGTACCATTTGTACCTTAAGGTACATGGTATAAAAAGTTAACCTCAGTAACTTGCAATACCGATTGAACATTTAGTGCAACTGATACTAAGCAGAAAACAAATACGTCGAAAGAATATAATATTAAATGCTCCTCAATTTCTGAAGTGTTGAAGTAGATAGACAGACTTATTAGATCGTATCGGTTTTTTAGTTGATCAAGGATACCTCGAATTAGAGTAAGTTTGAGAAAAATAAGATTGTGCTATATGTAGCTTTGCAATTATTTCCAAGGATGCATTTCTGTAAGGAAAATCTTCCTTACAAATAAGCGAAGCCATCCCCAGCCGCCATCCCAATTAAGAAAGCACCGGATTATTTGCTAGATTTATTTTGCTTTTGATTGTTTTGGATAGGCGCTTTATATGCACTCGAGATTTAATAAATATATCATTTTAATTGTATATGATTCCTTGTTAATTAGTATCTACAGCAAGCATTACTGCTTTTCTTTTGGATAATAGTATTTGAATAGTCTTGGATATTATGCAGTAATTAAAAGTAATTTTTTCACGATTAACAAAATGTAATTATCATTATATTATGCGAGTAGTACAATCTAAATAAATTATTGCCTGCCGAATTGCAATATTTTTACACTATCGAAATATATATATATTGTATAATTTATAGGTTTATGTTTTATGCGGGCGACTAGAAATTTTAAGAAATCTTTAAATATTAAATGTACGTATACATCCGCTGGCGGAAAAACGAATTTTCCCCTAAACGATAGGAATCATGAAAATTACCCTATCTCTTGATTACTCTATAAACCCTACAGTTACGTTAGTTTAGTATGAATTTAAGCATCTGTTATTTACTTAGCTTCAATACATAGGCCCGTATCCAGCTGTTTAATGAAAATGGAGTGTAAATATTTTTTAACGCAATACAATCCTTGGCCGATTGGACGCACTGCATTGAACTAAAATGAAGGTATAAGTAGAAATCTTTGGTTGCACCTACAACAGAACGACATGCCGAAGTGAGTCGGTCGCTGCAGAACCCCAAGTCCCAAGAATCTGGAAGTGCGGATACGGAAATTGTTCGGCAAATATTTGGATCGGATTGGTTTGTCGTGGAAAACATGGGCATATCTATAAATTATCACAGTAAATAAATATAAATCTTTGCTGTAGCGGATTTCTGAAAAATAACCAAGGAGTGGGGTGCGCGGGCAATGTCCATTTGTAGCTGGTTTGGATGCTGGTGCTGGTTCAGATTATGGAAGATACGATAGTCATAGTCCACATTTTGGCAAAACTGTTGAACATGGTTGTGCTCCCTCTCCTTCTTATTTTCTCCCTGCTAGCTAATTCCCTTCCTTTTATACGCTTCCTAACGCGGGGTCTGCTGTTTACTGATTGAGCAGGGTGTTGGTCACCTCCGAGAAGGAGAGCAGTGGACTGCCATCGGCGTACGCCCCTCCGCCAGTGGGCGGGGCGTAGGCCAACGCTGTGTGCGCCGTTATATTGGCCGGATAGAGAAGGTTGTGGTGCGCATGCTGCTGCTGATATAACGCATGATGCTGTTGCAGGGACTGTGGCTGATGCTGTCCGGGGTGCTGCTTTATCACCTTCCGACCAACGCCGACCTCCTCGGCACAGATCACCAGCGGAGACGACACGATGCCCATCTGCTGGTAGGGGACGTCGGTTGTTTCCCTCCCCGCCGCAGCCGATCCGTTTAGCAAGCTGCTCATCGCAGGCAGAGCTATCGGAGAGCGGGACACAGTGGCCGGGGCCGGCGGAGGAGACGCCGGCAAGACTTCCGATCCGATCCCCACCATCTGGTGGTGTACTGGGTAGCCACCGAGTGGTTGCTGATGTTGCTGTGGCTGCTGATGTGTGGTGAGTATGATCTAAGGACGATCGTTATACATATGGTTAGTAGGCGGGCGACAAAGCACTTCTGGGTGCACTGTTACAGGTGGTTTCTATTTAGGCAATTAGAGTGTGTGACTGTGTGTTTTTGGCAAGGAACAAAGTGTTTGGTTTGGTGCGCATTACTGGTGCAATCTACGAAAACGTATGCCTCCTATCGGTGACCGTGGTGCAGGTGATGCGACTGGCTCGTAACGTGAGCACCGTGGCTTCCGGCGGCTGGGTGGTGCGAGTGCGAATGCGGATGGTACGTGAAGTACTGCGAGTACGGCGTGTAGGAGGCAGGCGTCCATACCTCGCTGCCGTGCTGATGCGCCACCTCGTGGTGATGGTGATTATGCTGGGAGTGCGGATGCGGTTGGACGTGGGCGTGGGCATTCTGCTGCTGGTGACAGCTGGACGGGAGCACCGCCTGGTGGTCTATTCCGGTGTTGTTGGTGGTGGCGGGAACGGAAATCGGATGAGCGAGGGAGCTGTTGGAGGCGCTAACATTTGGACCAACTCCTCGCGGTTGCTGTTGTTGCTGTTGTGGCGAGGTAGTGTGCGAGGAGGCGGAGTATAAGCCGGAGTCGTCGTGCTGCAGCTGATAGCTCTCTGGTGTGCTGGCGCTGCCTGATTTTCCCGGAATCTCCTTGCCGCCGTTCCACTTCGCTGCAGCTGCCGGTTCAAGCTCGTTGTTGTTGTTGTTGTTAGCGCCCGTGTAGCCCATCCCGTTGGAAAGGGGAGTGGTGCGGTGTGGAGATCCTGGGTTGAGCGACGCAGAGCGACCACCTTGTAGGTTGTTCAAGGGGATGCCACTAGAATGTGTGCCCCACATCAGGACAGTCTGTCGCTCGTAGGGGTCCTGGCCAGCAGTCGTGGGAGCCGATGATGCGGAGAGTTCCACCTTGGGCGTAGCATTGCTAGCACCATTTGGGGTCGCACCGCCCACTGGCGAGGGGCCGTCCGAGGAGCAAGATATTACCTCCATAACCTGCGGTGAGGATTTTGGCGTCTTCAGGGGGATGTGCTGAAAAAAAAACACGTATGCGAATTACTGGCTTTATTATCTTTTGAATCGAACTAGTAATGCTAGAATGATGATTTATCTAAAATCTGGGTGCAACAATTGTGTTCCTTACCTGCGGGGTGGACGTGGGACTTCCATATCCGCTGCTGTACCCACTGTAGTATTTGCCAGTCTCCTGCCACTTTTCATCCGCCTTAGATGCAATGGCGTAGCCATCATACGAAAGGAAGCCGTTGGCAACATACGCCGATGTCGGTGCTCCAGAATGAGGGTAGTCCGTATAGTAGCCACCGACGGCGCCTTGCAGCCGGTACTGGTGGAAAAGATTCTCGCTGACCGGGTAGAAGGCATTTGTTGGCATGGAGCTGCCCATGTAGAGGTTGTCCGCGGCGCTGGCATATGGCGAGGTCGTATACATAGGATTCAGGTTGGAGTAGGCGGCCGCCACTGCCACTGCTGGGTCGGGCAAATATTCCACAGCCATCGCGGGGGAGGGCGACCCCACTTGTCCTCCCAGTGGCGAGGATTGCTGCGACTGCTGCTGTTGTTGCTGTTGTTGCAGCTTGCGCTTACTGCGGCAAGTCGAGAGGAAGTCGCGCAGCTGCGTCTTATAGCGGCGATTTGGTCGTGTTGGCGTCACCGGCGGCGGCAAGGCGTGGGCCGTGGGCGATGCACTTGGAGGCACTACCAGCTGGTCCGCCTCCGAAAAGTAGGTGGAAGCCAGGCCCGTGTCCAGATAGCTAACCTTAAAGTCCATGGTACGCTTTCCCAGCAAGTCGTGTCCCTCTTCGTCCATCAGCTGCCGATGTGTGCAGATAACAAAGTCCGGCTTGGAATTTTTGTAAACTAGCCGCGAGCTGGTCTGCAACCACTGCCACTCGCCGTCCTTCTTCTGGTAACGGTAGGCAATCATTCCCGAGGCGCCCGTTTTTAACACTACAACGAGTTCACAATAATATATCTGAGCAAACACAACACACCTTATGCCTCTGCATCCTAGGGACACTACTTACGTTCTTGATGGGCGCTGGCAACGTACGCCAGGTCGTCGTAGTGCACCAGATCGTAGCCCCCCATGTTGACCAACTCCGCGTCGGCGTAGCCCAGGATGTGCTTTCCGCGCTGGTCCATCGACACAAGCGAGAAATCGAGTTTGTGCTTTGATTTAAACATGTTTTCCTTGTGTGGAATCTCCAGAAGGCTGGGCGGACCGAACGGCGTGCAGTAGGCAAAGAGCGCCAACGGCGGCTCCTCTGTTTTGCGATTTTGGCCGTGAAGTACCTTGATGCGGCCGCGAATATCCAGTCGCAGGAAGCCGCTGGTGTTGTCCAGCAGGCAGCGGAACCGAACGGTGAAGCTGCGCTCCAAGTAGAGAGCCTTATCTGGCGCCAATGTTTCCGCCAGCTGCATGTTTGACAAGTCCGCGGGTAGGAAACTGTTCCACAGAAGCTGGCGCTGCAACTCCTCACGATCCTCTGAGTGGACCAACTCGTACACTGACTGATGGACGATATCCGACTGCGAAAGGATAAAATGGAGCGGTATTAAATAAGAACTGGAAACAAAATATTTATATTTGTTAAGATATCTGAAGTAAATGGAAAATATTTAGATATTTATATATACAACAAATAGGAACACTCTAGTATAAGAATAACAAGTAGGAACGCTGTAGTCGAGATTTCTCGACAACGAGATACCATGTACCTTGTTTTTCTTTATGAACCATTTCTTTGATTTGATTTTTTTTTTTTAAATAATTCACCATATTTTCGTTTGTTAACATCAAAAAAATCAGCAGGTGCACACATACACACACTACTGTATGTATACACATGCGAACCCCAGCGTGTGCGGCATGCCGTTGCCTAGGGAAGGGGTATATTTATTGTCCGATCCGTACGTAATTTTGCACGTACGTTTTTGACGATCAGTGGACTTATTGGACTGAAAATTATTCCTCTAGCTTTTACCATTTCAAAGATATCGATTTTTTTGAAAATACGAGGGCGGAAAGGGGCGTGGCAAAAATCCAAAAATAACATTATCTGCGCAATAGTTAAACGGACATATTGCAAAAAGAAATAGGTCTCTAGCTCTTTTGTCCAAGTTATCGAAGAAAATTCAAATACATTTTTATGCAAATTACGAAGGCGGAAAGGGGCGTGGCAAATATTTGAAATAAACTTGATCTGCCTGCAACAATAACACACCAAAAGCAAAAAGAATTAGACCTCTATCTCTTACCATCTCCGAGAACGAGGTGTTCATACATACAGACAGACGGACAGACGGACGGACGGACAGACGGACAGACGGACATGGCTATATCGACTCGGCTGTTGATGCTGATCAAGAATATATATACTTTATGGGGTCGGAGATGTCTCCTTCTGGCTGTTACATACATTTGCACAAAGTTAATATACCATTTGTACCTTAAGGTACATGGTATAAATAAAAAAATGGTACATGGTATCTCGTTGTCTAGAAATATCGACTACACTGTTCATACTTGTTTCTTGTGTATATTTGTTTACTTCTTCGAAATGCTTAGAGCAAGAGATATAAATCTTTTCGCTTAGGGATAAAAATTATAATGTCGAACCATGTGAAAAGTTTTATTAAGATCGGACAATAAAAAATGAAGATACGGTCAACAAATATTTTCACCGTCTTTTCAACGTTTGACTTCATTTTGAGCTAAAATATTTAAACGGTAAAACTAAATGATTATGGAAATAGGTACATGGTATTTCGTTGTCGAGAAATCCCGACTACAGCGTTTCTACTTGTTAAATTTTAAGAAATATTAAAATACCATAAGTATGTACGCCTCTGAAATTATATTTTAACTATACGACTAAGTCTGCTTCACAAGTTTCATATCGGAAAAATCTTTTAAAATGTAAAAAAAAAAAAAATTTTAATGAAGAAAATAAGGGGTCAGTCACCTCCGTTTGGGATTTTATATTGATTTCGCTTTGTTTTCACTCGCGGCCGTTTTGCCTCTTCGTCTCGGCTTTTCGGGACGTATAAATCAAAATGCGCGCAAATTGAAAATGCGCCCCATGTTGGCCACAAATTGAGACATAAATTCTGCACGCGCCAGGAGCAGGAAGGCATGGGGGCTGCCAGGGATTCCCCCGTCTTCTGTACCAAAAGCATACAAACCAGCCCAACTGTTGTTGGTCCTGCTCGAAGCGAAGCGACAGGAGCAACTACTCTTTTAATTGAGCTGCCGAACGGGGCGTAGCAAGTGCCGATTTACCAATTCACAACTAAATTTGAAAAAACAACACGGGCGGATGCTAAGTGCAATTTCAATTTACATTCGACAATAAAGTAGGCCAGACTACAATGGAGGTGTACCCCAAACATGATGCCAGGAGAAGTCGGATTCAAATCAAGATGCTGGCATCGGAATTAATTTGGTAACGCCCAGCTACTGCAAAACCCCAACTCCCTGCTCCCTGTGCCTCTGTGCCCTGTTCTTCCCTTGTAAAGGTTTCTAGCGATTGCGCAATCTGATTTTAATTTATGATCTGACAGAATCGCTATTCGATTCAGGTCCACAATCTTGCCATAATAGAGCTCTGATAATTTTGCCAGCGAAGGGCAGTTCAGGTTTCGCTGTTATGTGTAAAAAAATATGTGCACGGAGAAGGTTATTTCATTTGGCATATTTGATTTCGCTTCGATATCCTAACCAACATTGATCACTTTATCTTAATTTGACTCATTTCTTGTAGCCTAACAGCTTAACTAGTAAAATATTTAAAAAAATAAATTAAAAATGTGATAAATATCTAAGATTTCGTTTACTTTACACATCCTGGACTCCCTTGCACTTAAAACAAGTAGAAATGCTGTAGTCGACAAACATATACTAGCACATACGAATGGCCTAAGTCAAAGCAGAAATTTGGGGTGGCAAAAATTTGAAATTTGCAACTATCTCGGAGAATGACGGGTTCATACATACAGACGGACAAGGCTAGATCGAACCAGCTATTGATGCTGATCAAGAATATATATGTACATATACTTGTCAGGGTCGGAAAAGCCTCCTTCTCCCTGTCACATAAATTTTTTTTTATATACTTTTTGGACCTCTTGCGCGATGTGATTAACCCAAAAAGCAAGCAAAAGACACACGAAATGGAAAATAATCAACGATTAAAATTAATTTAAAAGGGATGTGGCGCCAAGGGGTCATGGCGGTGGCACTTACCTGATGAAAACCCAAATAGCTCTCGATGCTGTGCGTGGCAAAGAAGACTTCGCCTTCGCATGTCAGTATCATCAGAAATCCATTCAGGGCCTGCAAAGAAGTTCAAAGCGATGGAGAAGATGGGTCAAAATTAAATCAATAATACGAATTAAATGAGTGTTTCTGTTTCTGTGCCTTCGGTTCGCTGCACAGCCGGTAGGTTGAATTCAAGAATCAATGGCTGGATGAATGAATATTTTTGTGTATGGGTGGGGAGTAAAGGTTTAATTATAGTAGCTGCCGCGACTGAAATTTTACCCATTATGGGACGGACCATTGCTACCCGAACACCGGGAGAAAGCCCCGTGCCAAGAAACATTTGGAAAGAAGAAGTGTCTTCTTAAGAAGTGTATTGGTAAACACTCAATAAAATCGGAAAACAATTTTTTTTCAGTGCATTCTTATGACCGGCACTGGTCCCACTCATATGAATGAACCAGCAGAGTAGAGTGTACTTGCGGCCAAATCGTAATAATCGTATTATTCCAGCCGCAGGCCGCCGTAAATGTGGATGGATGTCAGTCGGAGCAAAAGTTCCACATCAAACACAACCAGGAAATGGTTGGCAATTAAATCAATGACTTTCTACGAGATGCGGGGGGAGGGAAAAGGCGAACGGCAGAGAATAGATTTTGGTCAATTCCATGATGTAATTGCCCCCCTCGGTTTTTATCCCCAGATGAGCGCTTGTCATTATCTGCCGAAATGTACATACATATACGACGCCACAGACACCGACTTGCTAACAAGAAATACGACAAATCCCGAAAATAAACAATTAAACGGGAAGGTGAAAAAATTGACAACAAAGGCATGGACGAGATTGTAATTCTCATCATTATTGTTTTTTATTGCATTTTAAAACCGGGTTTTATGGGCTGCTAATAGCGGGAACGCATGCGATTCCCGGCAGGTCTCTACTGGAGCTAACTAACGGTAAACCAGTCAAAACTCACAGCTCACCGCTCACGGGTGAAGTAAAAACGCTCGCAGAAAGGAAAACTTGAGCCGATCCGCAACTGGCGGTCCCGGGTCCCCACCACACCCCTCCGAAAGACAAATTTGCCTGCGCTTCATTAGTGCCTCTATGGCGGTGCTGTCGTAATTAATAAATCCAAAGCGAAAAACAACACCACGCGGCTCAAATACGAGGCGTAATTAATTCGGGCGTATTTAAATATCAATTTGCAATGGCGAAAGGAAGTGGCCCCTTTTGAGCTGGAGAAAAATGTGCGCGATTGCTGCTAATTACAGAGCAGCATGCTCTGGCGAGGACTTGGGTCCGGCTCGCGATCATCCACAGCGGCGCGCATCCAACTTCTTTCCAGGGATGGCATTAGCCGACAAAATGCTGTGGCGTCATCATTTAAAATGCATCAACAAGCCGCAAAGGACATGGCCTGATCGTTCGTATGCGTATTCTCATAAGTCCAGAGCCTTGATAGAGCACCTATGACCTTTATAAAAAACTTCGCAACGGTAGCCCATTGTGGAAAGAAGTGTGAATAAAAAGGTGGTTATACAATGGCGTATACCCTATCCATATGTGTCTACAAGATGCTTAGGAACCTATTTTCAGGATATAAATGGAGTTCCCAGCGGCATTTTTGGTTAATACATGAGAAAAAAAAAGTAGTTGTAGTTCACAAGATACCATGTACCTATCAATCAGCTTCTTCGGGTAAATGATTTAAATGTAAATAATAAACTAACATAAAATATGTACGTACATATGAATGACGCAACTAAAAGCAGAAGCGGGTGGGACGACGTCATCGGCGTGACAAAACTTAAACGGGGTCAACGAGCCTAATGCAAGAATTGGATCTCTAGCTGTTACCATCCTAAACGTATAATCAAATATGTAGAAGAAAATTAATTTTTAAGCAAAATTTTAAAGGAGGAAAGGAGCATGAAGAAATTTGAAACAAACTCTATCTGCGTATAAGCATAATGAATCTCCACCTTGGAGAACTACGTATTAGTACATACAGACAGGCTGACGGAAACGGCTATATTGACTCGGCTGTTGTTGCCGATTCAGAATATATTTTTTTTGTGCGGTCAGAGTTGTATCCTTCTTCCTTTTTTAAATAACTAACGGTATATGGTCAAACTATCGACAGATCCTGAAACTTTAGTGTCTTTTTTGTATTATTTGTATAATGTATTAGTTGCACAACTTATGGATCGAATCGTATCGAACAGGGCGTTTAAGGAAAAGTAAGCTTTGTCTCCGCTGAATATATCTTTTCGATTTCTATTGTTCTATTTTCGCAAAACCAGATCTCAAATAATATAAATATATTGTATTTTGGTTGAGGGATGTCAACAATTCGTGAAAACTCTGAAATCCGAACGTAAATTGCTTAAGTTTCCCCCTCAAATCCTACCCATCGGGTTTCTTTCTTTCCGCGTTTTTTGCTGTTGTCTTTTTATATCTGGCGGCAGTGAAGAAATAAAAGATTTCTCCCCACAGTCTAATTGTTTCCACCCGTTTCTTTCCTGCCGGTTGGCGGCAAGGGGTCCAGCACCCGTTCCCCGTAATCGCCGCTACCATTTAGACAAGCTCGTCTGCGGCTCCGACGTCTTCTAATGCGATTTTAATAATACACGCCCGTCCTATAGAGAGGTATTTAACAAAAAAAAGAGATGCTGTGGCCTGTAACATTCGGACTGTGTGCATTTTTGCTGTGAGATTTGATAAGTTGGCAGCGATTATTTTACCATTTCCTAGGCAGATGCAGGAAAGGCTGGCGGAGCGGGAATGCGGGCAAACTGGGCAGCTGGGGAGCCGGGAGAGAGCGGCTAGTTTGGCCAATTTGCCCATACTCGTATAAATAATTGCTTAATAAAGCCCACCCCCAGCGGCAGTGGCTCTTCAATGGGCTCCCCGGGCAACATCTTTCACGGATCTGCCGCCAAATAAAAATCAAAAAGAAACTGAAACTGTTGCATGAAATGCTGGACTCTATGTTCGCAGGCAAAGTGTTGAAAGTATTTTACTTTCAGTAAAAACGGAAGACAATTAAGCGGGTGCTGCACGACTGCGAGTGGGTTAGCTCTGCGTGACAAAATGCCATTTTCTAATGATAATATGTGGCCTATAATAAACCGAGACAACAAAAACAACAGCAAAATCAGTAAAAGTAAGACCTCGTGGGCAACAGGTAACAAATACAAAAGGCGTTAAATGTAAATATACACACATCGCCCTGCTGCGCTCAAGAACTTTCCCGTTTGCCCGACATGTCGGAGACAGAGCTTCAAAATATGCACGGAAATGCACAATTGTGCAGTTTTGAGCCCGACAATTAGCTGCAGTCGGGAGGGGAAGCGGCCATCAGCGGAGCGAAAACGCTTTTTTGGCTTGAATTCAAATTCGCCACTCACCACCCTGCGTATACGTAATGCGGCCAAATGCTAAACTGCAGCTGAATTGTGCAATGTGCGCTGTATGTCTGCTCCGGTGGTGCATACCGCGATTTGGCGGGCGGTGGCGGTTAGTTTGGACTTTGACATTGAATTGTGTGCAGTGCAACCAAAAAAGCGAACAAAAAGCGGCAGCAATTGCATGTTGCACAATTGCGTGTGTCTGTCCCGGTACAGCCAAGGGAGGACTCCGGGGGGAGGCCTTCGGGCGCTGCAAGAACCGTGTCAGCTGTGGCAGCACCACTTGGCCGGTGGCCGAATGCTCCACTGCCTGGTGAGCTATGTGAGCATTAAATTAAACTGTCATGACTGTGACAAGTGCATATGTTGGCGCCTTGGACATTGTACCAAACAAATGCAGAGGCACATGAACTTTTAATTCAGCAAAAACATGCAACGGCCTGCAAGGGGACGAGGGAGTGCAGTGCTGTGCGACAATTTAATTGAACTAGTTTGGCACATAAACTTGAAATGCATAATTATGGATATTTGTTCCTCTTTTGTGTAGCTTACTTGAATTCATAGATTTAAATCGAGCAGTTAGAAAATCGAATGTACTCGTAATATACAGTATATAGAACTGAATATGGTCAAACAAATCTCAGATCCGGTGCAATATCTTCCAATAAATACACTTCCTATTATTGCATTTGTGCATTCTTTCATTCTTTCTTTAAGGGTATCGGGCCCCTCTATTCCGTCCGGCATTATTCAAGCAATCTTCGATTGTGTTAATCCATTTGAGCACTTATTAATTGCAAACAATTACAAATGATAGACCCACAGCACGGGGGAGAATTTTCCGTGCCCATATTACCTCTGCGATTGCGTGCCTCGCATTTATCAATGGCAACTCTCTCAACTAACAAGACGCTGATTGATTATGCCCCTTGCCCTCCGAATACCCAGGATACGTGCTGGCCAATAAAGCCATCCAGCAAACTGCTGATGAAGACAAATCGGACTGATTGAGAGGAAGGTGGGCAGGGTGGATGTTAGGTCCTGGGACTTACCTGAAGGAACATATCGCCGTCCAGTAGGCCGTGCTCAAAGGCGCCCAGCTCTCGGGTCCTGTAGCCATCGTGTGCGTGTAAGTGGGGCTGGACTCCGTTCTCCTCCTTATCCTTATGCATAACAACTGCAAAGTGAACCGAGACATCCAGACAGATACTTTAGTATTTACGTTGGCCACTTCGGATATTTTATTGACCATAAATATTTGATATTCCCCAGAAGAAGCTAAATATGGTGGAACGAAATTGCTTACGCATAAATAAGCAACTCAATTGTTTTAAAAACGTACCGTGCTGGAAGTGAATGAAGGGGTGGTGAGGCGGAATAACCATAGTAACTTTACAAAAACACAATATACGGAGAATATGTTTACAAATCATACGTATATAGTATATAGTATTTTCTGTGATGGGTCTTTGCCCCAAACTTGCCGAAAATGCTCCTAGAATAAATATTTATGACTTTGGCAAAAGGCACTAAAAATTGTTTATGGTGTCATTGTAATATTTTATGAGAGCTTTCGCCCCTGCAGGAGCCCTCATCCCAACGGATACACGGTGCTATCCACCATTCGCCCGGACTGAGCCGCCATTTTTCCGGGAAAATTTCATTTTATTTCCCCCCTTCCATTATATTTGGTTATTTATTCCTCAGCGGCGAACTTTTACTTTGTGGGAGCCGAGTGGGTTTTTATAATACATTTGTCACAAAAATTGATTTATGCGCGATAAACGATAAAAAAATGGAACTTCATATATTTTCACAATACACATAGGCAGCCGAAACTTTTCGGGCCGCGAGCAGGAAGGGTGGTTTTGAGTGGTACCCTGGCCAAAATATGGCACGCCGGTTGATGTCATAAATTATGATTTTTATCAACGCAAATGGGTAAAATAAAAAATGTTAAGGAGAAATAAAACAGTGGCTAAATAAAAACAAGGCAGCCTTCATTTACGCATGGCAAGGCCCAAGGAAAAATCCCTAAAACGTCAACCCCCTGAGTCGGGCTTCAATTTCAATTAGCAGCTGAGGTCTTTTGCCAACTGCAACCACTGGGCACTGACCTCTCAACCCACTTTGTTAACCGCAAACATAAGCTCCTTGTCGCCTTGCTCTAATCTCAGCCTTTCTGGCCTTTTTATCAAATTAACAAAAGTGACTCACTCTGGCCCGCTCTCGCCTGGAAAAAGATTGTTCATTTCGGCGAAAGTGCGATAAAACAAATAGTCGCCGGGGAGTGGCCGCCAGCTCGTTGTTCCTCGTAATGTGGCCCAAACAAATTGCATCATGTGCGTGTAATCCTGGCGTGATCCTTTACAGCCACTTGCCCTAGGACGCGGCCGTAATTATTCATAATTTAATTAGGCTCAGTTTACATTCATTTCTTTTCCGCGACTGGCTTTTTATTATTTCTGGTTCCCTATTTAAATTTCCTTGCAGGTATGTACGTGCATAAACTCATTTAATTAATTTTCGGGGGAAGAGACTTGGCCCGGGTCGGGTTGGGTTTGGTTTGGTTTGGTTGGGTCACATATTACTTGACTCCTGTAAACCAAAAAATCTGCTGGAGTATTTTATTGCATTTACATTGTATTATTATGAGAAGGGGAATAAACCAAATTTACGACAAATACCCCACATTTTCCGCTCTCGGGTATTCCCCCATTTCCTCCTGCGGTACTTTCATCTTGCCGGACCCACCCCCATAGAATGTCGACAAACGACTGCCATCCAGTCATCCACCGTGAACCACCGGCGGTGGATGAAAATCTTGGCCTGTTAAAGACCGGAAAAGCGCAAAATCTCGGCTGCAGGGCGGGGCGTTAGACAGGGTCAGGGCCTAGGGTGGGAGGCGAGTCGAGCCGAGCGGAGCCAAGGCGAGGCAAGGGAAGGACTCCGCTCTGATGATGTACACACATAAAAATGGCTGCCACGGGGGCGAAATGAATCCAACCAACCCCACCCAAGTGGTCAAACAGACCGAGGCACAGCAAAAAGAAAATAACGCGCTGGAAAACTGCAGTGGAAAACGTGCGCAGTGAGTGAAGAAGAGCTGCAAGATACCAGAACCTTAATGACGTTGCACTGACGACGGCCCCGAGTCCCACTCCAACTTCTCCACGATCCATTTTCTACCACTTCGCCCCGTTCCGTAGTGCCAATTATGCTGGTGTTGGGACCCCAACGGGGCGTGCCCCCGAGATGGTGGCACCGCTTGGTGGAGAATAATAAATAAAGTTTAAATTTTCCGACATTTTGGCAAACATTTTCCGTGCCGACAGAAGCAAATATGTCATGGAAATGTCAAACTCATCAGCGGATTTGATTGGAAAACTGACAGCGGCAGGGTCGGAAAGGTATGTAAGTAATGTACACCCGTAGCATCAGCGGCATTACGACCAGCAACCATTGGCAGCTATCAGAGTGACAGGGTTTTGAGGCACCTTCCACAATCCCGCTCCCCGTTGTGGGTCAAAGGGGACAGCAGACTCCTCCCTTGGCTTGGAGTTCACACGCTGTGTGAATGGAACAATTATTATTAGGTGGCATTTAAATACTTCTTCAGAACATAGTCAAGCCACGAGAATGTAAAGGCTATTAGCAATCTTTGACTGCAAGTTTGTCTGCAATTGCGGGTTATTGGTAAATTAAGGGATTGGTTAATCAGTGCAATGTATGTCTCCGTAACCTTAACTGGGTGAACTGGCAAACTGAACTAGGCCTTTAGACATTGTATTCCCACGGAGAAATGGGTAAGTTTAGGTTGGTCCGTGTGTGGCGGGGGCTGCCTACGTAAGTCACGCAATTTTGTCTTGCTGCCTGGATAGGTGCACGAGCTTAAACATAGTCGTACATGAAAACAGCTGAGCCTTGGCCGGCGTGACAAAGCGACGCCTTAGATGTACAACCTACAGCTAAAACTCCTGCATCGAGGTGGTTGGCAAGTGCATCGCCATCGCCTGACTGATTGCATGTCCGCCCGCGACCCATTCATTCATTGTCTGGTTTAAGACAATCCGGGAGAAGGGTGACTGTGCGGACCATCGGGGAAGCCCTAACTGGAGCAACGCACGAAAGCCGTGCTACAATGTACGAAAAATTGGCCAAATGCCTCCAAAGCAGGCTTAACTGTTTATAGGTTAAGAGCTGAGTCTTGGCCTGATTGCCCGCCCCAAACCTACTTTTTAGTCAGAATGGGAGTAGGCAATTTTTATAATAACATAATTGGCTCTACGGGAGCAACAGAAACAGTGCGACCGGGTGACCTTGTCGTGGCCACTCACTAGTGGGCGAGTTGCCTGCCACCTGGTTTGAGTTCTCCGTGTATCAGGTGCAACTTTGGGAAACCGATTCATTAAAAAAACTCGAATGCTGTAAAAACTGTGAGGGATCACTAGGGGCCATCGGTGGTACAAAAAACTAAATGTATATATGAGCAGCCGAAAAAAAAAACTTTAGAGTATTTTATGCAGTAGAATTGAGTAAGCTGAATTTGTTTAAAATATAAACATTGGGCAACCGGCTTTGGAATACCGGGCATAAAATTGACACTAACAATATTGCTTCACAAGCTGTAATTGCAGACTAAGAATATAGGATCACCTTCTTGACCTACATCGTTTTGGTATTTATAAAAGAAAAATAAGTAACATATATAAGCATGCATTATTTCATCCGTTGTGATCCGTAAAGAGACTTTAGTCCTCATTTAAATCGTTAGGAAAAATGTCGTTGGAAAAAGTGCTAAAGAGACGCGCATGTAAATGCAAATTTACTCCCATACAGTTAAGAAATTCTTTAGGAAGGCAGCTTGAGTGATAAAGCAGGCTACTGGGCAATTCTGGGAAACTCAATTTGCTTAGGAACGGTTCTTTACGGCCCTTTTTATGGCATTAGTTCCCGGAGGGGGCGATTTTGAATTGATGGGCAAAACGGGGACTTTGGAGTTGGCGTGCCATAAAAAGGGCCCACCACGAATAATAATCGTAAAAGAAGAAACTATCAAGCTATCAATATCAAAAGGGTCACAACAACTAAGGGTTTTTGCTATTTTTTCAACCTCTTCTTTGGCACTTAATTACGCAACTCATCAATTAGGCAGAGGTCGAAGGCAAAGGGCATTAAAAATGTAGAAATTGCGCGTCTTAACAATTATAGCCAGTCCAGAAGGCGCAAGATGGCCCTGGCAATTATGGACAGTTACCCCCTGCGTACCTTTCGCACGAGGTACAAGACAATGGCCCATTAGCAGCGCGCTTTAATTATTTAGTTTGCAGCCAAACCAAACCCAAAGTTGCTGCAAAAAGTGTTCGGCCCAGACACGAAGCTACAGAAGGGAATTTCTACATCATCAAGGGCGGTGGGTGGTGTGGTGTCATAAGCACAACTAAAACAAATGCAAATACGAAAAAACTTCTTGCCCAGTATAGAGAAAGATTGTTGTTTGGTTCCCGGCCGTCCGATGGCCATTTGGATTGCGGTCTCAGTTTCCGTGAGCAGACAGTTTTGCGCAAGTCAGGCTGGAGAAAGTAAAA
This sequence comes from Drosophila ironensis, assembly GCA_021223825.1. Taxonomy (NCBI): domain Eukaryota; kingdom Metazoa; phylum Arthropoda; class Insecta; order Diptera; family Drosophilidae; genus Drosophila; species Drosophila ironensis. The sequence goes on from JAJJHQ010004697.1 coordinate 7,541,161, forward strand.
CTGCTCCCGCATACATACAGAGGCGAGACCAGATACATTCCCCATTGGAGCTGCAGGTAGAGCATCCTCCGACTAGCCCTGGCTGGCATCCAATCAATTTTAATCGTCTTGAGTGCTTCCGTTGGACATCCATGCGCGGCACACGACTCGACACGGCCGAAATGGGAAAGAGCGTCGTCCGTTCCCAGGCCAAGGGGTCAAGGAAAACAACACTAATTGTAAATTAAATGATCCCGATAATATCCGAAAACATCTATCTGGGCAAACAGCCGGGCAAATCCAAAATGAAAGCAAGCATTGACCTCTCTCCGCGGCCTGTGGCAACCCCTAAGGCCAATGGGAGGGCTTCGGCAAGGAAAGGGCCACTCACCGGGGCACACGCCGCAACGGTTCTGGTCCATTAACCCGTCGCCGTCGTTGTGTGTGGAATGTCCTGCGAGGTTCCCTTTCCAGACATTCGGGCATTCGGGGGATGCCTCTGGCCCAGGAAACTAATGTTTATATTGACTTTTCACAATGCACAGAACGGCACGTGGCCAGCGGCTGCTCCTTTTTTCTGTTCCTTAAGCCAGTTTGCCAGTGCAATTAACGCTGAACTACGCTTGACCGCTAATTGTCAAAATATTTACTAAAGTTTTTTTTACCTTTCTCTGCCATTCGCAACAACTGCCCAGGGTGGAGTGCAATTCCAGGACCAGGAGCTGCGCTCGCAAACCTAATCCACTCCTTCCCGTCTCCTCGGCCGATGGACTTTGTCAATTTCATGACAATGAAAGCGAATGAAGCAATTAAATGTTTTTCTTATTTAAATTTTTTCGTGTTAGTCATTAAAAGAAACGCAGAGTGCCAACGAACCCGGCAAACGGATCGTTAATGAAGCCATCAAGGCCCGAGAGTTTATGGCATTTGTTTTAATTAATTTAAATTATACAAATACGTTATTTTGACCCCCGCTCCGTCGAACCAGCCCTCGTTCAGCCACCCTAGGTGAGGTCGCACATAGCGCCGGGCATCCTAAGCACTCCACAGAGAGCTTTGTACATACACTTACCCACATGTGGGTACAGTATATGGGTATTTTAGTGTAATATATACTCTGCTCGACAGAACCGAACTCCAAATCAACGACCCAGAAAAAAAACAAGTAGGAACGCTGTAGTCGAGATTTCTCGACAACGAGATACCATGTACCTCTTTTCTTTATTAACCATTTCTTTGTATTTATATTTATTTTTGTCAAATAATTCACATACATGCACATCTGTATGTATTGTGCATACATACACACTCTTCTGTATGTATGCACGTGCGAACGAATTGAAGTCAAAGAAGAAACGGCTGACGTCATCCCAGCATGTGCGGCATGCCGTTGCCTAGGAAAGGGGTGGGTAAAACTTTAACTGGTCATATCTTCTATATTTATTGTCCGATTCGTACGTAATTTTGCACATACGTGTTTGGATATCTATCGGATCTATCCACGACTTATCGGACTACGAGGGCGGAAAGGGGTGTGGCAAAAATTCAAGAATGACATTATGTGTATACTTTATGGGGTCGGAGATGTCTCCTTCTGCCTGTTACATACATTTGCACAAAGTTAATATACAATTTGTACCTTAAGGTAACTATCAATCTATAGATTCAATTTGTGGAATCTTCCTCAAAAACGAGTATATCTGCTCCAATTATCTGGATTCCCCCTAAACTTGCAAGGCTTAAATTTCGCAAGTCAATTGCATATATATTGAAATTAATTTAAAATTTGTTTGATAATTTTTCCCGCTTTTTGCCAATGGTCTTGACGCGGTGGCAGGATCTTCGCCGACTTATTAATCCGCCAACTGCTCGTGCGTGAGTTTTGTCAGTGGGCACAGGAGCAGATGACCCCCTGGCGCAGCGTCGAAATTAATTTTGAATCATTTATGAGGCATGTTTTGGGTTTCGGGCCGAGGTCTGACCAGCCAAGCCCAGAACGGGGAGTTCCCCGGTCCCGGCATAATCGATTTAATAGGGCCAAATCGTTACGCGACGTATGGTGAAGGGAACATACTTTACACACAACGGGTAGTCGAAGCAGCCAGGCCGGTTGTTCGGGGCTTAAACTTACCTTGAAAGTAACTTTTGGTTCTTAAATAACTAACGGACAGCCTTAGTATGCTCAGTCGATCCAGCTTGCTCAAGATGTTCTGCTCGAACGGCAGCAGTGACGCCAGGAGATCCAGCTCGGCGTTGAGGCGCTCTCGATGCCGCTTTGATGGATTGCTCTTTGTGACGCCATCTTTGGGCGGCGGCTTTAGGCTGCAGGGAGAAACAGAAGGAGGACGCGGCCGGCATTAGTGAAAGGGAAATTAAAAACAATTTTCATGCATAAATGGAAAGTTGGTGCCGAAAATAGAACACGAATGAGAGGCACAAACGCGCCAGCCACCAGCTGACGCGTCCCGTATCAGCGGCGTGAACTTGGAAAGGTTGAAATTATTAATTGCCATTATCAGTTACACCAACCCCCGTAATAGTCGGCTAGGGCTAGGGCACCATATGCCAGCCCTCGTTTGCTTTCAAATTTGAAAAGTTACAAGCAGAAAAGTCCATGCTGGATACATTGCGAATATTACATAAAATTGGGTTTTGATTCTCCTAATTCTCCTTGGGAGGTTGTCGATTACGGACTACAAACTATTTGGTACTATAGTATATATTATTTTTTATAACCGTCCCAACACTGCGCACTTAAAAGGAACGTAATGTTTCGTAATTTTTCGTATCTAAAATCCCACCTCGAAGGAAGTTAATCGGCACATTAGCCCTGTTCCACCTCTAACAGTTTCCATGAATCAAATCATAAACCCTGCACACATACAAAGACGGGCTACAACCGCAATCTGAATCCAATTAAATGTCATAAAGTGTTCGAGGGTCCAGTCAATCTCAAAACTGAACAGGGCCATATCTAAAAAACCATTGTAAATCCAAAAGGAAAAAGCAAATACTAGGGAACTCATAAATGCAAAATCCGTTTATGATGGAACCCAGGGAATGGGTACGGCAATCTGGATTAGCCGAAGGACGGACTCAAAGCTTTGCCGCTAATTTATCATTGCTTGTGGCCGTAAGCGGATGAGCATATCCAGAGGATTGTCTTTATGATTATTCTCGCTACCCTGCCTTTGTTTCCACAAGATTTTGCAGCTCGTTCTATTGTGTATATTTTTCCACTTATTTTGTCCCATCATTTTCATTGACATTATTACTAAGTTAATTGAGGTAATTAAATATAATTATTTCTGTAATTTATGATGCGACCTCTTCCACGGTCAGCTCAATGTGACTTTTTGTCCAAGTTTAAAGTTTTTAGCCGTCCCTTGCCTGTTTGTTCGCAGTTTGAGTTTGAGTTTTTGTGTGTTGCACAGTTATTTCAGGAGGGTACGAAACGCGGGAAAGGACCCAGACTATTGCAGGATATTGTCGCGTTAAGTTAATTGGCTGGCGGACCTCGAACTCATGCTCGTGTTTTTGCCACTACTATTTTTCTGTTTTCCCGGGTAATTGCCAGTGGCGTTTCCGGTTGATGTCACAAACTGCAGGACATGTGCCCTAAATCGGTCTTGGCGGGATGATCCCATCCCGTTGGGCTGCTATCGGACACATCCAAGCCGCGATCTTCAATCTCTAGTCCTGTTCCAAAGCGATTGTCGTGCCGAAGAGGTGTTTTCCCGGCCCGGAATGCAAACGTTGCGCCCAACGCTGCAGCAGGATGATAAAAGGACTGCGAACGGAATAGAGTGCTATTTCTTCGCGAAGACCTCAGGGATTGCCACGGCGAGTCGAAGCTAAATGTGTGAAGCCCAGTACCGGCCGAGCCGCTGCACTAATGGGACTCATAAAAAAAAAACACATTTAATCAAAGCCAATTACGAAGATATTTGGAAACGATCGGTTTCTGACCGAAAACGGATAAACGGAGGAGCGAAAGCAGATCTCCGATCTGGCTGGATGATTATATTGATGATGGCCGAAACCGTTAGACGCACCGGAATGCACCGACGGACGTCAGGAAAGGCTGCAAATTAACAGCCGAAATCGAAATAGATATTATTTCCAACTAACGCAAATTAGGGCCCCTTGCCAAATTGGCAGCAATGCGGTGTGTTATTTTTTCTGTTCCCCAGGACTTGCCTAAGTTTTTGGCATAAAATGTATAATTTTCTTATTATCTATAACAAAAGAAGCAAAACAAAAGCCAAAGGGAGACTCCAAATGGCAAGGGCAAAGGAGCCCCACCAGCACAGGACACACGGGGCGAGGGCAATGGGAATAAAATGAATTCCATAAACAACTTTCCAAAGAGTAGAGAGTTTTCCGAAGGGGATATGGATGGGGAGGGAGATAGCTCAGCCTTTGTCTGGGGGCCATAAAAACGTCAAGCCAGCGACGGCGAATCAGGGAGAAAGCAGCTAGTGTAGAGACGAATCCTATCCAACAAAGGATAACTGTAGTGTGTATGTATCCCTCACGTTCCTCGCCAAAGTTTCGCCCAAAAAAGCCATTTTTATTCTACTTGAGCGTCGTCGTCGCCGTCGTAGTCGTCGCCGTAGTCGTCGTCGTCTTTTTCGAACATTTTCCTCATGTATACCTTTCGCCATTTTCGTTGTTTTCCCAGCTCTTCCATCCACCAACCACCCCCAGTTCGCCTACCCCCCTTTTTGGCATTCTTCTTCACATTTTTTCCTTTCCTTCTCCCATTATGAAATGAATTGCTTTTAAAGAAATTACAATGCGGACGACTTTTGGGATTGGGGCTAGCTTCCCCGTTTCGGAGGTAGCAAGGTAGGCAGGAGCCCGAGGACTGAAGCGTGTGTGTCCCGAGGTGGTTGACACAAATTACAAGATCTTAGCTTAAGGGTTCGCATACTGCATTAAATTTAAGCCAAGCCCAGAGATTTAACAACACTCCTGCTATTGCGAGTCGTCATTTAAATCGCCCTTCATTTTTACGATTGATGAAAGTCGATGAAGAGCAAAGGTCCCAAAGATGGAAATTTTCGAAAAAAAATTTAGTTTTTATGATGAAAAAGTTATTAATACATACGATTGTGAGTATTTATGGGTTAAATACTCACAAATATTAGTGCACACAAATTAGTAAAATCAGGATTCTAATCTCATCGTTACTTAATTTGGAATAGTTTTATTTCCCACTATAATAAGTCTTACCATATTACTTGTAATAATAGAGCTATAGATTTTGTTATATCCACATTCATATGTACGTGAAGACCCATATCATTAATACGAGTATTTAAGAGCAAGATAAGGATATCCATTTACTTCTACCAGAATTCGTTCACACGAATATCAAAAACTTTCGTTACACTCTAAAACAAATCATGCAAAATCATTCTATTCACAAATATCATATTTGATAACAATTGAAAAACTACTCGTATTTTTGTTTAAAGCAAACAACTTTTGCTGAAAATGTAGTCTCATTTCCAAGTGCCAATTGTTGCTTAATCTGCAGGACCTCTTTCCAGAAGTTATTTTCTAGTTTTGCATACATCTCTGCCAACCCGGCACCGTTATCCGTGCCGGCCATTCGCCCCCGTGACCCGTAGCCTTTGTGATGTGTTTATAAACAAATGACACGCAATCCTTTAGAGGCATGTAAGTTCATGGCATCCAGCTCAGCTGTCTACTCCTCCAATTTTCGCTCACTTGCTCGCCGCCTGCATGCAAGCCATTACGCATACGCAACGTGTTCAGGTGGCTCTAGTTGCCACCGCCGTTCATGTTGTTTTGGTTGTTGATCATAGCATGCTCGATTGGCGCTAAAATCGCTGCCAACCGTTAGTCACACACACGCATTCCACACCACGCCAGACCAGACCAGACCAGAACAGACCACACATTCATTCATTCATCAGTTGACTTCCCTGACTTTGGCCTATGCGTGTTGGTCGAGTGCTGCGTGCCTCAGGTGCAGCTGTTTTGTATCCCCAGCCCCTGGTCAACCCTTTGGCAGCTCTGTCTGCCGCGAAATTGCTTGTGAACTTCAAATACCCAAAACAACAAAAACCATTGCCCACTTTTACTAGACCGAATTGAATTTCGCACTCAGCAACGACTGGTCTTGACGATTCACAAGGGCAATCTTAAAGAACTTGAAGGTGCCTCAGTACGTCCGATCGGTACTCCGTTAAATTGCCGCAATTAATTGAATTTACATTTCCAAATAAAGGAGTCATCAACATGAGGCAAAGCCGTAAAGAAGCCCCCAAAGTTAAGCGCCATTTAAGGATGCTGTCAACAGAGGAACATGCTACCGTGTCGCAACATCAAGCCACTTAGCCAGCACACTGGAGCTGCGCACAAAGGGAGCATCCTAATCTATGGACCACTTAATGGATCTGCGCTAAATTCACGCATAAATTTCGTGGCCCAGCTTCCCCAAGCTCTTAAAATTAATGAAGACGGCCAACGGGGGAAGCGGTTCGAGTTTCGCGGCTTGACCAACTCATTAATTTTGTCAACCGAGTGCGAAAAATGTGAGTCGCCAGGCAGTAGCTGAAACCAAAAGCGACTACAAAACGATCTCGGGCAACTCTGTCAAGATAACAAGACAGAGTGAAGAAAACGTACCGAGGCGTCATGTGTACGTAGCGGCTTCGCACGACCGTTGCACATGAAGAAAATCTGTATCAAGTGATCTTCACTCAAAAGATTCATGTCATAAATAGGTATGTACATATGTATGTGCCATACACATGGCAAACCCAGAATATTTTTTAAGTAATCCAAACACATTTAAAAAACAGCTTCATGAATTTATTCCTGTAGAGTGGTTTTTCCAGTGTATGGGAATGGGTATAGGGCTCAGGTTCATGGCCCGCGCTAATCATCAGAGAGGCAAAATACTTTTCGAATTGGCGGACTCTGTGCCGAATTAAGTTGTTAAACGCATTATTTGCATATTTCCAATGCGGAGATGCCACATTAAGATGCCACAGCAGTGTGCAGATACCTCCTTCGGCTCCTCCCCAACCCTTTACACTCAGTTTGGGATCTGCGTCTCATTTGCATATTAATTGTACGCACACAACCAGAATGTTTGCAATGTACACTTAATGAATTGCTAAATTTTATCGATAACTTGGGCATGAAAATCGCCCTTGATCTATGCAATCGGCAGTTGTAATTCTGCCACGACGTGCTCCATTCTTTTAAACGCTTCGTAGAATCTGGTTAGTCTTGAAGGATACTTGTGCAGTAGGTGTGGTTTGGTTTACGATTACCCCTGCGGCGGGCAACTGCATGGGCTTAGTTTGAGTAAAAAAGATGCCGCTTAATGTGCCGCTCCAGAATAACGTCAACTATGCCAACAAAATAACAAAACGAAAAGCAGGGGCACAAACAACAAAAGCTAGAGTGTATCAGCGGCAACTAAACTGTGGCAAAGGCAACTCATTTATTTTATCGATTAAACATTTTTGCGATTCGCGCAGCGGAATCTCTTAGGGCCTCTCACTAAACAGAGCCCCAAAGGCAGGAAAAAAGGTATCTACTACTGACACACACAGGCACAGCAAGCAGTACACACACATAATCACTAATAGTGAAACATTCGGGGGCGTCATCAAGCGCCGGGCAAGGCAACTTTGAAAACCTTTTGACAGCTGCGAACGCCAACGAGCGGCCCGGCGGCTTGGTGGCCCGGGCAAGGAGATGAAGGAGTGGAACCCGGCTCGGAATCGGATAAGAGGAATTCGGGAATTAAAGAAGAAACTCAGTGGACGAGAACAACAGGGAGCGGGGCTGGCAGGAGTTCTCTGAGGTGGGTGCGGCCCTTGAATTTAGTGGGGCGCAGGATTGGATTAAAAAGTAGGCGATGAACAGGGAGTATAAGAAAAAGTCTAGTGCACGCTAATGATGCGGATCCGCAGAACGGCTATAATCTGGCAGTCAAAATACCAATATTGCTTCAGAATCATTCATAATCAGCTTTCAAAATGTGTGTACAATAAATTTTTTAATCGGTATTAAATTCAGTAACCTGTGAGTCAGTGGGATTTGCCTAGAGTATACATCAGCCAGGGTATCATGCACTTGAAAAGGAAACTAAAGGTATCACCTGCATGGCCAGGCACCACCCCCTGCTCCTTGGCAAGACTTTGAATTTAAACCGAACCGAACCCGCCGCCCTGCCCAGCCTGGGGTGGGTATTGAGCGCTCCACTTCAGCGCACACTCGAAAAAGCAGAAACACAAAAACACAGGGGCAACAGTGCGTCCTGGTTTTGGTCCTGCTGCTGGAACTTTTGCTACCAACCGTAATTGGTGGTGGATTTTAGAGGAACGCGTTGAGTTAATTCGTTATTCCTTTGTTTTGCTTTCGCTGACTAACTGGGCTGGGCTAGCATGGTTTGGACTGGTCTGTGCGGAGCTGGGCGTCGCTTTGCTAGGGCAGGTGGTCAGTGCAGTTTTCGCTGGCTTATGGATTAGTCGTACTCGGTGCCGATGGTTCAATGAACCCCAGGCGATCACGGTCCTGATCTCGATTACTTTGCAAGCCCAGTTCCATTTGCCACAGATTTCGATGGCCAATACAGAAAGTCGACAAATCAATGGTTTAGCACGGACAAATGCTTGTAAGACCGTAAGTGTTTTAACACCTCCAGACATGACTGAATCGGGAGCGTCCTCACTGAAGCTCCCCGGCTAGAGAGTGGCCATCGCAAAGCTGCCCCAACTGGTGGCAAACGGAGAGCCCCCGCCCGCTGGCCCCCAGCTTGGCATATGGAGCAGCACTATTTAGGCTTCGATACGCTGCATTACGCAATGGTGTTAATTACTAGCACACCGGCACTAAGCGCCTGCCGAGTGGGAGCGGAACAAGGAGAGATATAAATTCTGAGATTCAGATACCAACACACATACAGCAATACTTCCCCCTGAGACGGATAATCGCCGACAAGCAACTGAAGCGAACTGGCAGTGGAAAAACGGTTAACCAAAGACGGTAGAAAGGCATTTAGAGCCGTTTCTCTGCGGTGCCCCTGATGGAAAATCACCCACAAAGGGTACCGACAAAAAGGCAACACGAACAAAAAAGTTAAACTCGATTGAATTGAAAAAAATGCTATTTATTCATTTTTCAAAAGGGATAATTTCTTGATGGTCTAAGGATACCCCTAGGGGTGCTATGTGGTCGTTATATAAATAAGTATCTACTGATCTCTACAACCCCGACGAACACTCCTAGCTGGACTAATTAACTATAAAAAAACCCCAATAGCCCGGCTTCACCCAAGGCAAAATAAATTTAACCCCGCGTCGGAGATGATGGGGAGGGCGCAGGCGCAACTAATGAGCAACCCACCACCGCCTGCATCGCCATGGGCCATGTGTTGTCGTCTACCCGGCTCCCCCACCGTCATCCGCGTCCGTCGCTGGTCAGCGGGTCAGTTCCTTTGACCAACTTTAAATTGGGCAGCGACTTTGAAATTTATGAGTACTCCGAGTAAGAGATCCTGAACATATGGTCAGCGGCCCTCTCCCAAAGTCCGACTCCGGCTGAGGCGTCGAAAACATATGCCGCAGTAGGCTGCGGTTTGGCACCGCTCGATCCGCGGGCATAAGAGAATGGGCCAGATCATACCTACACTTCAAAGGGCAATTCATCACAAACTGTATTGAAAACGAAGTAGTTAACTCCATGGCTTGGCTTGCGGGGTTATTCCATTTAGGACCAGCATTGCAGCTCTATGGAAGTGTAAAAAATATTCGAGCTTGAAAGGACACATGAAAGCGCCACCTCAACAGTAAAATTATACATGCAGTGTGGCCAATTAGAATTTCACTCAACGAATGCAAAATGCAAGGAATACCGGCTTCATTAATCAATAACTTGCATACCCTTACAAAAGCCCTTGCACAGCTGCAACAATAACAATAAAATACCAACAACATTAAGCGCCGGAAGAGAGTATGGGCCATTGGCTGATAATCAATAAACCAAAATCAGAACTCATATATCCATAACAACCAACAAGTGGAACCAAACAGCGCAGGAATAGGGTAATGCGTGGGGGTCCTGGAACACTGTGGGGCAAACTTGGTCTTCGTTATGTTAAGGCGAGTACTAGGGAATGGCAATGCATGTAACGGTTCTCAATTAAATGGTGCAGCTCGATTATGTGAAAAATAAAAAAAAAACCTTTATACTAGCATTGCTCTGAAAATATTTACAATTTAATATTAATTTAAATGGAAAAACGTAAAACACCGTACCTTGCCATTTAAAAGCTCAAGTAAAGAGTTTCAAGAATAAGAGGTTGGCAAAGCTTCGGCCATTCAGAAGCTCGAGAGACCACATTTTGATCAGTTCATTAAAGACATAAAAAACAAACACTATGATCTAGGGGTGCCGCAGCAGTGCACAACGTTTTAAAAGCGACCAGGGCTCTTGAGTAATTGCAGGTGTGCATTGCAGCCGGGAGGGCAAGGTGACAATTTCGCGTCAGTCGTGCGAGTCAGAGTTGGTGTCAGCCAGGGACCCTGGGTCAGGGAATATTTTTTGTTCGTTTGGTGCGGCAATAAAGTGTAGTGTAGTTTTTAGCGACTGGGTACAATGCGGTATACCCAGTGTTCTTCCCCAAAAACCGGTGGGATAGGGAGTTATTGAAGGGCACTTTAAGGTGTTGTTGATGAGCAATACTCAAGTGCAACCCTATGTGAATGCAGTTTGAATTAGGAAACGAACTTAGACTTTATGCTTTGCGAAAGCCGCATCCTTAACAATCGAGCTAAATCAAATGTTACTTTCTTTCGTCTAGATTCTAGTTGGCTGATCATAACATACTAGCTTAGTTGGCTACTAGTCAGTTAAATGTAGCCAATCGATGTTTAAGCCTTTAGTCCGCGCAAGCCTAATAAGTCGAAGCTGCTGAGCAGACGCTTCTGATTATGGGGAGTGCAACATTAGTGGACGAAACGCTTGCAACTCAACGTTGGCTGGAAAGGCTAGTGGGCGTGGTCGTTGCATCAGCTTCAGAAGAGGGAGAACCCTTCCCTCTGCATATTTGACGGCGTTGCTCACGTTAATGCGTGTGTTCTCGATTATTAATATTGAAAACACCATTCTTGGCGCTGCCGCAGCAGCTAAATACACAAAATTATCAGAAATTACGGCCACCTTGGTCAGGCAGATTCCGATCTGCAGCGAATAGCCCGCAAGCGGTTCATCATCAGGGCCATCGCACACTGGTGTATACTCGTACACCGACTGTTTGGCTACTGTAATTTCACGGTAACCTGCCTCGCCATGCATAATGCAAATCTATTTGCGACATAGCGGGGGGGCAGGGCTTAGTTCGCTTCAAGCCACAGACCGTGAGCCAAGACTCAATGGCGAAGGTGATTTGTCCACAGCTGGTAAGCGGTTCATTGATAATCCGATGAAATTGGGTGGGGGAACAGAAGACCAGGAGCGCCCGGGGTAAATAATTGATGGATCCCACAAAGGAATCGTAATCTGGTGGCGTCGCAAGGTGTCTTAAGTAGCAAGTGCAGCCCTTTGACCGTAATGAGTAGAGTTTTTCAGTAATAACGGGCCGACCAGCCCGTTCAACAAATGATCCGCCCCCTGCTGCGGCTTGTATTCGCATCTGTATCTGCATCTGCATCTGCATCTGCATATACAACTCACCTCTTGCCGTTCCGTCGCCTTCGCTTTGTGGCGTAGACGGTGCCCAGCTGGCTCATTGCTAGGGCGGAGTTCGTTATGGTCGCCGTGATGAAGGATTTTTCTCTTATTATTTTTCGATCAAGCCTCCTCTGCGGTGTCCTCGGCCCTCTAAGCTCTTGAGCGGCAGGGACCCTTTTTCTGTTTGGTTGCTTGAATTGGTTTTTGTTTATTGGTTTGGCTGGCTCCGGCACACTCACACCCACACGCGAACCCGCACCCGCACCCGCACCCACACCCGAAATCGCACTCACAATTTGATCTGCGCAGAGACAGCCAGGAGCTGGGCGCGATCGGACTGGCTAAGAGCCTGCTGAGGGCTTTCGATTTCGGAGTTGCAGTTTCGCGTAAGTTTCGTTTCTTTTCCTTGTGTTTTTTGGCTTATTACTATCACGTTTACATTTTGTTTGTTACGTTTGTTTGCTTCTCGCGCTTCTTATTTATTGCACTCTATTTTCAGTTGGATTGATTGCAACGTCAAAAGGCGATTGGATGGGAACGGGAACCAGCGGCTTAGCAATTAAATTAAGGTGGGAATTGCAATGACCTGGTAATTGTTTTTTGTTGTGGAGGATTTGCGAATGAGCTGCCATGGAAATTACGTTTTGTGTTGTTTTTCTGTATTCTAATTGAAAATTCCACTTGTGCTCTAGAGTCAACGGTACCCCAAAAATTGGTGGGGCCAATAAGCCGATGAACTTGGCGCAGATAACAACACACGTTACGAGTGTATACAAAAATGTGAACAAGGATGTTTGAGGTTTAAAGGTTCCGATTGTGCCGGTTGAATTAGCACTAGTCGCATTGTCGTTTTCAAACTTTAAACTCGATTTTTTCTATAACTTCCTATTGACAGGCCCTCTTTTGGGCCTTCACCTCTGCTCACGCTTGTTTACGTTTTGGGCTCGCCGTGGCCCCTTGCGAAATTCTTGGCGTTGTGGTCGGACCCGCGACCCTGGTTCAGAGGGCTGGCAATGACAGAGGCGATGACTACGCGTACAGCAGAGGAAGTCAAACACGGCACGAAATCAGGGTCGCTAACACGGGAACGGCACGCAACCGCTGGCGGCACGATCGGCCTCGGAGCGGCCAGGACTCCGGACTCTGGACTTGGGCAGGCCAGAACCGAGCAGGGCAAGGTACCGCCGGCGGCATGCACTGGCGCTCGTCTGGTCCTCCCGCTCCTTGCGCGTTGCGTAGTATAGGGAATCCCGGGCGCGCGACAGGATATGCGACAGCGCTTGGTTTTCGCCGCCGTTTCACTTTCCCCAGCACTCGCACACCAACGCACCGCACACCGGAATACACGCACCTCGCACCTTTCAGGATCTGGCGACGGCGAAACTACCGTTAGGGAGGAACTGCACGCGAGGGCCAGAAACGAGTGAATGAGCGCGACCAGCGCCAAACGCAACTGCCGTAGCAGCGGGACAAACGAAACGCCGAGAGGTGGACGCTTGAAACGGAACACATGTGCAGCTCCTCCACTCGCTCTCGTTTGCGCTCTCACTCTGGCTCTGGCTCCGGCTCCGGCTCCGGCTCTCCATCTCTATCCCTATCTCTGTCTTTATCTGCTTCTCGCTCTGGCACTCTGACTGGCTCGAAGGCAGCTAATGCGCTGTTCTGCACTGCGCTGCGGTCGCGTGAGCGCTCTAAGAATCCAACAAGAACTGACCGCGAGCAAAACGGGGTAAACGGACCAAAAACCAGTCCTGGCGGAACGCTGGAAACAGGCCACAGCGAGTGTGTTGTGGTCTACTTCCAGTCGTCCTGGCGACTGGCGATTTCCAAGCGACGCGCCGCGAGCGAGCGGGACCAGGCTAGGCCGCGTTCCACTGCCGACGTTCCGCCAGCGCTATGGCCGCGCCGGTGTGTGTGACTGGAAGGAGGCAAGCAGCCAATCGCCGCAGCTGAGCGCCGTCGCGCTGTCTCGCTCTCGCCACGAAAATAGTAGCATGACGTGGGCGTGTTCTCGTCTCTACACATATACACATGATCCCTCTGAGCGCAGGCAGAGATTCGGGGCTCATCGCTCATCTGTTAATTAATTAGGCGGTAATTATCAGTTATCAGTGGCCCCGCTATCGCTTTCAGAGATCCCGCGCCGGCTCACTTACTTCTTAGCTTTATCCCATTTTGGAGGCTTTCCCGGCTTTTCCTTGGAAAATGCAAATTCCGTTTGGTGTGACCGAAGCCATTAAAGTTGTAAGCGTGAGCACTCACTTTGAACTTATCGCAAAAGATGTATTTTTTGTCTCAAATGGAAACAAAAACATAATATCACCTTTATGACAGTGCACCATAAAAATAGAAGCGTTTATATAGTTTAATAGACCTGACAATAGGTGTAATTTTAATAGATTAGAACTACCTTAAAAGTCGCAACGCGTTGCTTGTGTTTATATTTCTTATACCCGGTTCTTTTAAATAAAGAATAAGTAAGAAAGATTATATTCGAATGTCTTGACTGTAAATACCCGGTTCACAGTTTCACCTGGTTTTTGACACATAATACCTACCATTGAAATTTTGGGAGCAACAAATATTCGTAATTTATGTTTATAGGTGTTTCATTTTAGTCATTTTTTATTCAACGCAACTCATTTTTGTAATTTTCGCGAACAAAAGTGGGCGTAACCGGCTGATTTTCGCAACACAGATAGATATTTTCCCTACCAATGTACTATTCACAATTAGTGCCTATAGAGGTAAAATTGTGGATATCACCGAATTTTGCGGTTTGCGGGGCTGCGGAGGGAGGTAGTCGATTTTTAAAATAAACTTGTGCTGAACTAGTATCCCTATAATTTGAATGTACAATTCGTTTTTCTCTATCTATTATAGTTTCCAAAATCTAGGAGTTCATACGGACAGACGGACGGAAAGACGGACGGACGGATGACAAGTTTCTCCATAAAAAACACTTCTCATACAAACACACACCTACAAAATAAAAAAAATAAAAGAAATCTCTTCTATATTTGAATGTTCTGTATCCATCCAATATCAAAAGGTTAGACAGCTTCTTTCTTTTCCCGCAACCGAAAATATATAATATTTTAGACATCCACATTGGGTTACTACGCGTTCACGTAAAATGTACGGACACATGTATTACCTTTGATACCTTTGATTCGCAAAATTTGTGTTGAAATGGGTACATAGTCAAGCAATTAATATTTGATGGTGTTAAAACAGCAAAAAAACAAATTATGTCATAGTTTGAAAACAAAGTGGAAATAGTAACTGAAGGACTTTTCAAAAATTGGTAAGCTAGAATGCGTCGAACTATCCCATGTAATGCCAAAAGAAACATGCAGCTTCTTCAAAATTGGAGCAAGCGCGAAAAGCCTTTACAAGCACAGTAGGCGACGGATGTCGATCGTTGTCACTAATAAGAGATGGCTAGAGTGAAGTTAAAAGGCGACTGCTCAACCAGTTTCCTCTGTTGCACCCCTTCCGACTGACACAACTTATCAATTTACCCTGCAATTTGGAGACGAACAAATTTTGCGGGCAAGGCGGACAAGTGTACGATGCAGGTGCATTTATAGTGGCCCTTCTCGCCGACCTGAATGTTTGGAATTGCAGTGATCGCTCGCTTAATTCGATTCAATTTTCAGTAGAGATATTAGCCCTGCTGGTTTTAATTGAACTAATAAGAATTTTCAAAATTATTATGTAGTTCTGATGTAGTTCAAAAACGGATAGACTGCATAAAATATTAATTTGTCGCATACGACTCGCATCTGCTTTTTGGGGAGGCTTTGTGCAAGTTGATGCCCTAATGCCGCATGGGGTAGCCCTTTCTTCAAGCCTTTCGTGGCACGGCGGTAGTCCCCTGAAATGGAATTCGGCTCGCCAAATTCGTAACAAGTTTCTTATTAACTCGTTGTTTTTGCTCGCCGGCTTGGGTCACCAGCTGCCTGGTCGCATCAATGTCAATGCTGATCTCATCTAGACAGGCACTCTATATAGATCCATATAATTTGCCAATTAAGCAGGGTATAGCCCTTCCTCAAATCGCACAGGCAACATTAGCGGTACGAAAGGAACAAGGGGTATACTCGTCGACACATGCATACGTGGGTAAGGGCCCTGCAAATGGTAAATTAAAAACTCATGTAAGGTCGGGATGGCCTCAATTCATTTCCCAATAATATTTACCCCGATCTATTGAAGTCGGCAATTAAGTATAATTATTGTTTTAAACAACTCTTGTGAGCTTAAAACAAGGTAAACCCAGTAAACCCATAGAGTATGCGCATTTGCAAACAGAGTGCAATCTGCATTGCTAGCATTGGGGGGATATGTATCTAGATGTAGGGAAACAACCCAATTTCGAGGCGCATAGGTCGCCATTTATCGTTGGAAACCAAATCTACATCGGTCAAGTGCATATATTTTTTGTTCACCCTTTGGGAGTTCCTCCGAAACATCGGTTAAAATAGATGTACAATAATAAACGATTTTGGGCACAGGTTAACAGGGTATTCAGGAGTTTCACTTCCCCGAAACTATTGCCAGCGGCTGCTTTTAAAACAATGTTTACCTTTCAGAAAATGCAGTTGGCCACCCGGCTCACCCCTTCTGCCCGCCGCCAGTGTGCACAGCCAACCACCCACCGCCCGATAAGTAGCCGCAATTATAATTGCCGTTTGCAGTCAAAAAATGGCTACCTTTGTCAACGGAAACAACACTCGCAAACAAACGCGAGGAAGCACACTCACAAGGGGCATGGCAAACAAGCCACCAACGACCACACCGACAACAGCTCGGACAAAAATGTCATTTTAGACAGAACACAGCACACGAAACAATAAAGAGCTGAAAAAACGCAAACAATGGCCGCCAAAAGCAGCGGCTATAACAACCCGCGATCAATTGCGCGAGATAAGTGGACAACGCCACTACCATCACGACCCGAGAAGGGAGGCGAAGGGAGGTGAAAGTCGGAGCAACCAACCCAGAAACGGCTGCCCACCACCCAGCCGTAGAATGACCCGTCCCTCCACCATTTTTGGGGCCTTGCATTGTTGACATATTGTACTAAGTATTTCTCAGATTGATTTCCGACTCAGTGCCAATAGGTTTGTCCCACAATAGAAATGCCCCAGAGTTTAATTGAAATGATATTTAAGAATTTACTATTCCTGTAAGTTTTGAGACTCTAATAGTTCCTGTATATCTATGAAGTGTTGAAATTCAGCATCTACCTTTTTATTTTAGATGTATGGAACTTTTCGATCTTCTTTTGAACGATATGGTTTCAAATTTCTCTTATTTGACACGATTATAAATAAGTATGTATGCGCCTATACAAGTACTAATGAATGCCTACATTTAAAACATAATCTAGATTCTAATAGGTGAAATTGCCAACAACAACCGTCCATTTTAAAGAGTCCTCTATGACAGAAAAAAAACACTGTGTTGGCACATGTTTGACATGTAAACATGTATGATTGTTGTAAACATTAGGGCTTTGTGCCGTAGCAATTTCTATGCCTGTGCTCGCTAACTTGACACGTACTCGCATTTGTCGCTGTCATTAGAGCCTAATGTGAAAAGCTCAGCGGCTGCTTTTGGGGTTAGAAACCTTCACGAACCAAATGACCAATTATGCGAATGTCAATCTTTATCGGCATTTTAGGGTCCCTCCGTTTCCCAATTCTCGATGCGCCGGCTGCGATTTCCTCCGTACGCCTCAAGAGACCAGAGCATTTGATTTATGTGGCGATGTAGCTAACGGATACAGGATGAGACCAAGAGCCAGTTTGCTTTCTGTTGCGACTGAGACTGAGACTGCGACTGGTACTGCTGCTGCGGCTGCGGCTGCGGCTGCGGCTGCTAGCCGGGACCGTCATGGTCAAGCGATATCTAAAACAGTTAATCGGCAGCAAAATTAATAAATCCGTTGAGTTTAATAGAGTTCAAACAGCGAGCTCTACCGAAGGGACGCGGCTGGGCAAGCGAACGCACAGCACAAAAGCGAAAGGCAGGCAGGCAGGCAGCAGGCAGCGAGTCAGGCAAAAGCGGTCGAGTTGCACAGCGCTCGATACGCAGCTTGTGGCTACAGCACAGTCGGTCGGAACGGCGGCCAGAGTCTAGCCTGGTGTACTTACCTTTGGGGTCAACGCCGCCAAGATGTTCCCAGAAAGATCAGCAAATGAAGATCTCAATGGGCAGCAGGCTAGCTAGACCAGCTCGACTGGCAATGCGCTCAAATAAATTCAATCTAAATTGTAAGTTTGTTTAGCTGGAGGAGCAGGCTCGGCCCATACCTGGGGAGGGGGCTGTCTGTGCAATAACAATAATAATAATGCAGCGAGTGCAATGCCCAAACGAAAGAAAGACGTTGGCTGGTTCGAACAAGCCAAATTAATCGACTGGACAGGCTCCATTCGGAACTCGGATCCTGGGACCTGCGACTGACTTGAAGCCTGGGACTGAACAGCGAAGCGCCTCTTTTGAGCCGTGCGCAAACAACTTTAACTAAGCCTGTATTCGGGGCGCAAATAAGATTGATCTTTTGTAACTTCCATGCGGCTTTCCAAACGCCTGCTCCTCCTTCCCTTCCAGCCACCAGCAGCGGTAATTTGTTATCGCGATGATTTATGAACCATTGCAGACTTTGAATCCAGCCGTTTAGTGGGTGTTTACACAAACAGTTCCCGTTCCGGGGGACGTTAGATTCGACGAGCAAGAGGGGCAAGCATACCCCATTCTAATGCCACAGACCGCCTCAGGATTAGTCCGAACACTAGATGAAGCTGCCTACTCCGTGATGGATGTGTTGCTCGAAATGTTACAGAAGAAAGCAGTTGCTAGCCTACTGTAACAACGATGGAGTCACCTTTATTCTGGCGAATTCTATCTTATCACATTTGTACATTCCAAAGAGATAAGAAATGCCAATTAATGAGTGCTTGAAATAGCAGCACAGCCAAGAAGTGCGCATTGAATATTTTTACTTTTTGGCATTTGGAAAACTTCATCAATGTTTTGGAAAACTTCGTCAATGTTGCAGCATTAGCTATCAGGATCGACAGTGCCTCCGGCGTTTCTTAGAAGAATTAAAAAATTTAATGTGGAGTATTCCTTTGCCTTCATCGTACAGGGTACAACATATAGTCCTATTCAATTCGAAGTAAGTAGTACCACAGAATCCAGTCCGAACACAGAGAGTGCGATGTGAATCGCTTGGCACGTTTCCGCATTTTTTGGACGCGGATTACGAGCAAAAACATTTTAGCCGTCCTGCGTTCCCCTCGCCCTGATCAATGAAAGCAGCCGCAGGGCCACAAAATGATATTGAAAATATATATTATGGGTCTTTAAGGTTCCAAACGATTGCAGCCTCTGTAAACACTGTGCTCTGACTCTCTTCAACGAGGCTCCACCCAAAGAGCGTTCCCATCGATACCCGTTTCTCGCGGTGCACCTCTGGTTCTGATGTCTAAATAGGCACAAAAGGAAATATTTTTTTGGGCCAATACCAATTTAATGGCTTGGCACCGGGCGTGGGTGATAATTGAGAATTTATTCGAGACTTTCTAGACCGACAATATCTGGTGCCAAGAGCACAGCTTCCTGTTCGATATCGGTATGCGCAGCCGGCCTCTCTTCGTCGTTGGCCACCTGACGAGCAAGCGCAGCAACCATTAATTATACCGAAAAATTACGCATTCAATAAACTGCTCTAAATGATAAGCCCCAGTCCTGCAAACTATTTTGGGAGGCCTCGAATTGTCAACGAAATTGCCGTTGATGAAGCTGATGAAGCTGATACCGCTGATGGATGAACACGGCGGCCAAAGCGTTAGGGCTAATGACTACAAATAACAATGATTAAGAGCCACATGAACCAGGAGTCGGGGCCAAGAGACTGGACCCAGCCCATGCCGGCGCGACGCATCTACTTGGGGTGTGAGTCAAGCTCCACCGACGGCACAGCGTCGCAGTTGCGTCGCGCGAAACTCGAGATCGTATCGGGAACACTTCGCATCGCAAAGATCGGGCCCGGGGAAACCTGTTGACATCGATATGGCCATTGATATTGGCGGGCTGGGGTAATGGTATTGATATTGTTATTCCTATTGCTTCTCCCCTCATCCCATGCGAGGATCTGTGTCTTCCAGCTTGATTCTCCTTGCTGCTTAAATTACAGGTGCGTAGTCCTTCCACTAGTGGGGAAGGAACTGAGAGAAAGACTTTGGCTAAAATCATATTCAGAGGCATTCTTATCATTCAAATAAGAGCAAGTGAAACCGCCTAAATTGTGGCTGGTAATGCGTATCAAGAATATACTATATCACGAATATATGCTTTTAGGGTTACAATTTACGCTGTTAAAAGATAATAAATTTAAATTAAAATTTAAAAATGTATATTCCTGTTTTTATTAAACTCCCGAGTTCATTTGTTTACCTTTGGTCTTGCAATCCCAACCCCATCGGCGCCACTGCTTTTTGGGGACTTAGTGTGACGCCGTGGCACACGCCCAACGTAAGGCCAGGGGCACTGCCCAGCAACGCTACAGCTTGACTTCACCTGTCAGTTACCAAGGTTCTCACATTGCGAGGGAGGATCTCTTGCGCCGTAAGTGGCAGCAACCCGATGACTGGCGCATTCTTTTACGGCTAATTTAACCGATTAGCAAGCGATCCCCAAGCGAATTGAATTTTGAGTTGGATGGTTGCGGTTTGTCTGTGGCCTGATGTCAGCCCCTGCATGGTTTCAGCTCACACTGGGCACGGACATGGGCTCGGGGTAAAGTAACCGATATAAATGTATTGACGCCCACACACGTCGAAAGCTCCAAACGAAGACGGCAAGTGGCGTGGATTTATGTACTGACTATAACATACATTGGGGTTGACTAAAATAGTATTTTCAATTTTAGCTGATATGGGCAAATTGGTCAATGGTAGTACGCTAGCCTAGAGTGGAACAGTCCTGGAAAAAAGTGGCTACTTGCCCGATTATGGTCATTAAACAACGATTTGAATGCATCTAATCACGGGGTTTAACGGTCAGAGCCTGTCCCGCCATTTTGGCGCCTCCAATAGGTCAGAAGAAAACCACTTGGGCAAAAAACAGAAACTACAAAAAACGCCAACAGCCATGGGAAAAGAGAAAAACTGCCATTTTCAACGCCTAAAAATCGCATTAATTAGCGTTCATGTTGTTGTGCGCTTGAAGATGCAAGCTTACCGACCAACAAAAAAATAAATAAATAAAACGAAAACACAACATATGAATTATAAATTATAAATTTATTCTCACTCCAATTATCAACAAAGTTAGGCATACGCCTAGTTGCACTTTCCGCAATAAATAATTGCGCCAAGAAACAGAGGGAAAAAATGAAATTTAAACAACTTAAAATGCAAATTTCAGCATGCAAGAAGGGGAGATTCGAGACTTCTTTTTCTCCCCTGGAATACCTCATTACCGCAAAGAAAAAACATTTTCCACTTCAATTAATTGCCACTGGAGCTGGGGATAATGTATGCTGACGTTGGTCAGTCGGCTAACAAAAAAAATCATTTTACAGTCATAATTACTAAAGCGCAATACCCATATGAACAAAACCGAAAAAGACTGAATTCAGTTTGTTCCAAAATCTCGAGTTTCTAGCATTTGAACATACAATGCGTCTGCGAGCATCCTATATTAATGATAATCGTATAATTATACCCGGTTCTTAAAAAGAACAAGGGTATATTGATGTCGTACGAATGTATTTAAAGGGAGAAAAAAGAATATAAAGTACATATATTCTTAATCAGCATCAACAGCCAAATCGATCTAGCCATATCCGTCTGTCCGTCCGCCTGTCCGTATGAGTGCCTAGATATTGAACATTTTCCATACTCAAAATTTTGTGATACCAGTTCAGCACAAGTTTGTTTTAAAAATTGACTACCACCCCCTGTGACATTATGTATCCTAAGTAAAGTCCTGAAAACGATCCATTTAAAGAAAAAAGTTTTCACACTATTTGCATTACCAAACAGTAGCAGACTTTAATTGCATATTCCTTATTAAATAAATAATTAAAAAAAAAAAAAAAAAAACGGTCCNCCCTTACTTATTATCCGATAAAGATCAACGTTTCCACATATATCTTAAACGTTATACGGTCCTTGGAAAAAAATAATTATGTTCCTCGCTCAGAGATATAGTCAAATTGCGACTGCGGAAAGGAGCGTGGTCAAAATATGAAATAAACATTGTCTGCCCATATTTTGAATTAAGCGATCCCAAGGAGTTATGGTCAAATATGTCGAAAAAAATAGGGTTTAATATTACGAAGACGTGGCAGAAATTTTAAATAAACTTATTCAGTCTTCTACCGGGTGCATTTCTAACTTAAAATACCATGGATTTTATCTTTAGGTAAAATCCAAAAATCCAATCCAAAAGTACTGACGTAATATGGGCTTTTGATATTGGACCTTCTTGTTAAGAAAACTAACAATTTTTAATCAATTAAAAACTACATGTTTACATATAATTCTAATTTTATTGCAGGTGGCGGTGATAGGAAGGAAGAAAATTTTATCTGAGCGTGAGCATATAACCCCGGCCCAATTACGAATACTATATATATACATACGTGTATGTATTTACCTAATGCGGTCGGAATGCTTTCTTTAACCTGTTTTATATCATATATGTGTAATAATTTAACGTATCCGAGAACCCGAAGACTTACGATGACAATTTAATATTAGTAAATTTGTATTTGCTTGAGGAGGTAAGGGATTCCATATTTTTAATCATCTGTATTAACCAGTTTGATAAAACCGAACAGTATGACATATGCAATCTGTATGTATTATTGCCTTTTAATATTACTCTCCTTTTTTATATATTATTAATATTTTTTATTACTTTCTTTTTAAATTTAAGCAGAAAAAAAATTTGTATTTGCTAATTGTGTGTATTACACAATGTACAAGTACTTGTTAAACGGAGTTTTAAAGGGCGCCCCCTAATGGTTTGCCTACCAAACTCGCCCGTCCCAGCATTTTCTTCCTTTCAGTTGAAAATGTAGAGAAAGCGGCCGATCCTATCGTAGTGCAAATTTTAATAGCATAATTTAGCTAATCATAAGAAGCCGTGTCCAAATTAAACAAGCAGCGAGACTAACCCAAAGGCGGTCAAAAAGCCACTGCCCCTCGGCTCTACAGGCGGCAGACGGCATACGTGCCGGGTTATGTTAATGCCGATCTGGTCTCACACCCTGCCCCGTCGACCAATCCGAAGATGGCAAAAGCAACATACACTCAACTAGAGCGGAGACCTCATAT
Organism: Drosophila ironensis; assembly: GCA_021223825.1. Taxonomy (NCBI): domain Eukaryota; kingdom Metazoa; phylum Arthropoda; class Insecta; order Diptera; family Drosophilidae; genus Drosophila; species Drosophila ironensis. The sequence goes on from JAJJHQ010004697.1 coordinate 7,564,224, forward strand.
GCGATGCGCCAAAGAAATTAATTTAAAAAGCGTTGTAATAAGAGGAAGCCACTAAAAGAATTTAAATGAAATGTGCAATAATCACAACCGCAATGGCGGAGAGAAGATAAAGGGGAAAGGGGAAGGGGAAGGGTAAGGGAACCTCTGTCTGCTGGCTGTTCCCTACTCGACACAATTCATAAATCATTTTGAAAATTATGACTTTATTTTTTAGCATTTTTTTCTGCGCTTGTTTGCTGCTTTCATTCTCGCATTTTATATAAAATTTATTCGCAGGCGAGGCGGGATGTACACAAGCTAAGGTGCGCCCCGAACTTCGGGGGGGGACTTAAAATGCTTAACGACTTCTTTTTTAAATATCTTATAACATACGACTGTTGTTTTCTTGGCTATTGTCCGGAAGTCCAACTCACTCATCAGGGTGGTAATAGTAAAATTCGGGCTTACTAAATATGTATATGAAGCAATTCATAACAATTGAACTGTCAAAATATTTTTTACATTTGCTCTTTCAATAAAGTAACCCCCATCCCATGACACAACAAAAATCATCCCTCGCGGCTAATTAAACCAATAAAGACATTAAATGAAACAATTCCAATGCGAACACGCTAATTTTCAATTGATGTTGAATGTAGCTCTCCATTTTATTTACCTTTAAGTATAAGAAAATGAAATTATTACAAATTATTATGGGAACCCGCTGACCTAAAAGTATAGCCCCAAAGTAACTGAGAAATATTTTTTAAAGCATGTCCCTTAAGGTGATAATAGTATATTAAGTTTGTGCAATGTATGTAACAGGGAGAAGAAAGCGTTTCCCTATAAGGTGTATTGTATTCTTGATCAGCATTAACTGCCGAGTCGATCTAGCCATGTCCGTCTGCATGTATGAACACGTCGTTCTCGGACAATAATTATAGAAGGTTTTATGTCTAATTGAATTTTTATCCAATCCTTGCCAAGACAACGACATGGCGCTGCAAATGCCGTCAAACAATCAGCACGTTTATGCACATGCTGATCGTTTGTATGTCAACACACAAATTTGTTGAATTATTTGAAAAAAAAAATGGTTGATATAGAAAAGAGGTACATGGTATCTCGTGGTCGAGAAATCTCAACTACAGCGTTTCCACTTGTTATATATTTCTTTTTGATTCTTTTTTTGTTTGCATTTCCCTGTTTTAATGAAACCGTCATGACTAACTTTGCAACATATAGTCCCTTATGACAACTGAACTTTTTACACCCGGTTCTAAAAAAATAGAACAGGGTGTATTGAATTCGTACGAAATATGTAACAGAAATACGAGTATGTAACAGGAAAAAGGAATGGTCTGCAATCCTACAAAGTGTATTGTTCTTATTTAGCATCAACAGATAAGTCGATATAGCCATGTCCGTCCGTCCGTCTGAACGCCTAGATCTTGAAGATTATAAAGGATGGATACATTTTGATTCTGGGGATACCAGTTCGGTTGCTCTTCCTGCACGCCCAGATATACGATGTTGGTAGAACATACCGGTATATCAATACGTGTTGCCAAAATCATTGCGTCCCGAGAATTCACACCCGCGCAAATGGCGTAATTTTACACACAGTCGAAATACCAAATTTGGATATGCTATTAGTGTAACCAATTTATTTCACAATGAAGCACACTCCATTCTAGTTACTCTACGTAATGGAAATTTGCATAAATGAAACTATTAATATTTGGGCTTACTTAAGTCTTAAACGAACAGTGGTACATAATGTTATTGCTGTTACGGGAATACAATTGCTGCCACGATCCATTCTTTTAAAGTGCCAGGCGTTGAAGTCAAATACTGTAGAGTATACTGCCAAAACCCACTCGACCCAAAAGGCTCGGAGCACCGTTTGAGTGAAATGGGTGAGTGAGTTTCACTGGTTTCCAGTGCCCGAAACGAAATGGGAATTGGAACCCGCCATGTTGCTAGCGGTTGAGGGGCCTCACTCACACATGTGCACTTGCGCACGGGCGGGGCTTCGTTTTCTCCCTTCGAGTCGAGTCATGTAATGTCCAACGTTTTTTACCCAAAAGTTAAGCCGACAATTTTGTGCCGCGGCTTAATTACCAGACAATTAAGCGGCTACCTTCAGGTCTTTTCAATTCAGTCACAATTAGTAAATAATTAAAGTTGACAATTGTCGCACATATTCGTTAATCTTCATCAGCCTCGTTCGGTACGTTTCGATTTTCCATTATTATTTATTTTACTTAAGTAGACGTCAAAACATTATCCAACGTTTAATTATTCGAGCTTAAAACTTTTTACCTTTTTAGGAGCACACGCACCTTGCAAACTAAAGATAAATAAACACAGACATAGTTTGTTAGTTGAAAATTAAATCTGTTGGATACAATCAACACTTTGCTTTTCCATAGAAATTTCAGTCAACAAATTGCTTTGCAGGAAAATACATAATTTTTAGATATGTATAGCATTTTATGTCATACATGTAAATGCCATGTGTCTTGCATATTTCTCCCAAAGAAGAGTGGCTTGTAGACGTTGGATCTTAGAATTTATAAAAGATAAAGACCATAATAAAGAAATCGTGAAATTCCCCCTCAGATCATGTTAGGTTAAAATATATGCTGTTTATTTTTTCGATCCCATGCAAAATATTTATACTTGGGTGCAAAAGATTATCTTAAAGGTTTGGATATATCTTAAAAGTGTGTTATAAGCTGTCTCGACAATAGCCCTTTTTACTTAATTTCTCCTAGAATATAAGCCAATATCAAAATATCCTGTTTCTTTCACATCTTCCAAATTATTCTCGCTCTGTCTTCTCAATCAAACTATAGACCATTTCGAATCCATTACTTGACTTGGGAATTCGTTTATCTCCGATACAAGTTACTCCGCACATATTTCTTTAAAAATGTGGAAATCTTTTCGAAAAAAAAGGTAATTTTTACATAAACTAGGATGCTTTCCGCTCCTTGTTTATGGGTGAACCCTTAAGACGCTTAAGTTCACCTTAGGTGGCGCCAATGATCAGTTTAGAGTGTGATTTTCTTTCCAGCTATTTCGTACGTCTTCAGGGCCAACAACGTCACAAGATTTGCGGCGGCGCTTTTTCAAAATTCAACGAAAATAAAGGAAGTGTGAATTTCAAACGGGACCAACACGCGAATGTCGTATAAACAATTCCTATTTCTAAAGCATGTTTCGTGTGGGCTTTGATGTAATGCAAAATGCAAATTAAAGCTCCCAACAAGCGATAGCAAACCAAAGAAAAAAATATATGGTAATAAAATTCGGAAAAAGTCAAAATAAATAGATTAGAGATGGCATTCCTACTGAAATGGGAAAGAAGAATGGAAAATGTGACTTGTAAAATATAGGAAATAAGCTAAAAAAATACTAATAAGAAAACAATTGCAGAATAATTTGCTTGTATTTTTTATTTCAATATTAATCTTAAAGTTTAAACCATGGTTTGTGGATCAGGGGAAATAAAGGGTAGTGAATGCACTGATTATGCTGTTCCCATCATGATCCAATTAGCCGCTTAAAAGCGTGCGTCGCAAGATACTTTACCTACAGTAATTAGTTTGCTTAAGTAACTCTATTGGCTGGCCAAAAACTGTATGAATACGTTGTTGCCTCCCGCGACGCCGAGTGGGGTGTGAGGTAATGCAAACATTTCTAATGCAAGTTCGGCATGAGCTCCTTAACCATAAACTCACATAAAGAAGTTAATTTTTAATTAAGCCTCAGCTTGCCCGTAAGCAATTTGTATTAATTAAATGATCGAGAGTTTGATTAAAATCCAAACCTTCAGCCATTAGTTTCGGAATAACAGATCAGCTTAAAGGATATACACAAGGTGAGGCGGAACTGTCGGGAGTTTGATTGACAGGACAGCTGTCTCTGCCGTGGCGCAGGCCCAGGCAGCAGAAACCACAAATGTTGACGAACAGATCTGCGTCCAAACCTTAATTTCGGTAAAGATAATTACACAGAAAATTCGTCTTGAAGCCAATCATAATTTCCAATTTTTATTTCGCCCCGTTTGGCGGTTTCCTGGCCTTTTTTTTAAATTGGTCGAGCCAACCTAATTCCCCATTTAGAAGGAAACTGAGTTGGAGGAATTTGACAGATAATAACATATAAAAACTTGCACTGTCCATTTCAGTTTACGCCCCTCGCCCCTCGTCCATCGCCACGCATTCATGTATGTATCTCTCGTCTGTAATTTTCTTGTTGAGAGATTTTCTATGTGAAGGTCGCGGCTCAATCAAAGCGCACACTGAAAACCAACTTACAATGGCAAAACTATTTCGCAGTTATGTGTTTATATACTCAGGCCCGACTTAAAGTCGCCACAGCAAAGGAGCTGCTTTGCACTTAGCTTTTGACAATCGCTGACAGCGAAGCTGACAGCCAACAGAGTTGCAGGAGCTGCAATCGAGGGAACTTTCGAGGGAGCCAGGCCCGCGGTTTCCGTAGCGCTATTTTGCACACTAAAAGGTGCTAATTGAACTGAAATCGATTGATTATTCATTCGGTATATGTATGTGCCGTCCGGCACATTTGGGGAGGACGGCTGGCGAGCGGGTTTGCGAGACACGCCTTCGCTGACCGACTCTGTGCCATTAAATCGCGACTGTCACTTTAGACCAACTTGATTACACGCTCAGGGGACCCGGGCCGGTCGTTTGCAGACATATCGATAACTGACTGACAGGCCAACCGAGGGGTGGCAAGGGGAGTTGGGTAGCTAGGGAGCTTGGGTGGAGGGCGTCCCGGGACAGACCTGGACAGAGGCGGCCTGCAGAGGCGCATAAATTGTCTGCGGCCGCCGAATGACGTCAGGTCAGTCGGCAATTGCAGTAGGTGCCAGGATTGCGTGCAAATATGCACTTCTGTCTCCCACCTCTGTTCCATGTCCGAGCTTTTCGTCGCATCAAAATGCAAATAAACCATTTCAAATGTCCGCAGATAGCAGAAATGCAAGCTGGGCCTGGGTAGAGGGTACCCCGGCACCAAGGCATCCAGGGACTCAAATCGAACAAGGTGGGAAAATTCTGTTTGAACCGCTGTTGCTTTGTTTATTTTTGGTAATGGGTAAACAACATATACACTATCCCTGACCGGTCCCAATTATCTTAAAGTTGATTATGGGCTAGAGCATTTGCAACATTTTTTATCATACCTGCTGGAAAGCGCAAAAATATGTACATATCCTTATCAAACAAGAAAGAACTATTATTGTTGCAACACATTTTTGCCATTGCGTAACTGACTGCCATAACTGACTGATTTTGACAAAACAAATAGATATGTATTCTACCAAAATCATCCTAATATATCGTATCTAAAATGAAAATTGTACACGTCACATCATTGCGCGGCTCGCAGCCGTGCAGGTGGAGGTAGGTGGTATTCATAGAATATTCACAGAAATATGCAAATATTTTTGTCTATCTATTAAAATCTTCAAGATCTAGTTGTTCATACGGACAGGCGGGCGCACAGAGAGACGGACATGGCTATATCCACTCGCCTGTTGATGGTGATGAGGTCGGGGACCATTCCTTCTCCCTGTTACATACTTTCAGACGAATTCAATATACCCTGTTCTTTTTAAGAACCTGGCTTAATAATAGTATACAGGTATTATAAAGAAACGTTAATTTGTGATTTTCACTAATGAATATGCTAAAAAAGTCAACTACTCTTGGGACTCCTCTGCACAAAAATTATCTGCTTTTGCCCCATTCATCCTGAGCTTACGAGCACAAATTTGCGAGCTGTACATGCGCTTATCTTTGATATATCATTGCAGGTTTATATACATACTATATATACTACATAACAAAACCACGTCGTTCAAAGACCGATTCCTATCTCGCTTTATCATTTTAGGCTGAGGAGAAAAATCATCAATTTAGTATCAATTTGGTTAGTGGAAACAATTTGGCTTTTGCTTTTTACAACAACCAATTTCTTGCACTCCTGCAAGGTTATTTCTGCCGAAAATTATAACGAAACTTGGCTGAGATCTTCGGGTCCTGCTGAACAACAGTACGAACAGAAAAAAAAAGCTCGAGTTTACCATTAAATTCCCATTTAGGCTGTCAATCATTTGGACTAATTTTTCTTGGCGGCTTCAACCCAAAAGGAGCCCTCATCCCTGTTTCCTCGCTTCTCCTCCATCTGTCGATTGCTTCCAAAGAAGATTAATTTGGTTTCGAGATATAGGAATAAAGTTGGAGTTCGGAGGAATTTTATCATCGATTTTGTTTTCAACGTTGTGCGAAAACTATGCGATCGAGGACGATACCGACAAGTGGGACCGCAGCACTCATCCCCCTCATGATGTTTCGTGAAGATTAGCTCAATTTGGCCGAAACGTTTTACACTTGTTCTCTTAGATCACCCAGAAGCGTTGGGAATGACTTGAGGTTAGCTTGTGAGCAACGAAAAACGCACAGGGGACAGAGGACATGGGACATCGGACGGCCATCCGATGTCGATCGTAATCAGACCCGCTGTCCGCAATAGGCTTGTAAATTTCCTTGTTCGCTTTTGTTTCTCGCTTATCTGCTGACAAGGAAAAAATTAAGGATTGGCAGATGGATAACCAGAGCAAAATTTAAAAAGCTGCTTGTGAGTAGACTTTGTATCTGCTTAAAAACCTTTAAGCAAAAAAAAAAAGGTTTAGGAGCAGAATAATTGATTCAAGTCTGAACCACGCTCCAATCAGAAAAGAAGAGATAAAAACAATCCGATAGAATATCAGCATATTAGTTTTAAAATGAATCTTCTTGAATTACGAAAAACAAATAATAGTAGAAGGTTAAATTATAAATTTAACTTGCATCCTCCAATGAACGCCATTTTTCCAACATCCTATCAATGAGAATGATCGAGATCCCCATAATTGCTTCTTAGCCAAAACAGAAACCGGCAGCAGAATGGGACAGAGGAGCCAAGACCAATCATCGGCGGAAAGATCCGCTGAGGCAGCCGCAGCGCCTGCAAACGTCGAAGCATCAATCAAATCAATTATTATCGACAATCGGTAGATCGTTGAAATTATCTGAAACTCTGGGCCAAAGTCGTTGGAGTTGCCGCGGCTCCACCGTTGGCCGCCATTAATAAGCAGCTTTGGCGGCGAATTTGTTATTTGATTGGTAAATTGAGATGCCAAGTCACAGATTAAGGCCCGGTCCCAGGCTTGATCCTTTTCACAGACGAATGTAAATGGCTCCAGTAGGCAGTCAAGATGGCCGTCGTGCCGTCATTGGCACGAACAGTTGGAAGTCATACGCCAGACGGCTATCAATTCCAAATTACAGAGGAAACATCTGACATTGTCGGCAAGCGGCTCCCGACCAGACGATGCTATTTGTAGTCATACATACATACAAACATATATTTGTACCTACAGCGCCAACACTACCCCTTTTTCACTTAAAAACTCTTTCGCATCCGGGTGAGATTTAATTCAAAACCTCCCGATCATAACTTGACTTGTGAGTTCCCGATCATTACTTAAACCATTTAACATCACTTCAAAAACAAAATAAAAATGGCAATACTTTACACCATTGCTCCAAGTTTACGAATGTAAGCACCTTTATACTCCTTTAAAAACTAGAAGGTATTCAAAACATATTTTTGAAAATGTTATGCCCAAATATTTACTTCAAATCGGTCCTATCAACAAAACCAGAACTAAGTTCAATTAGCTACCCGCAACATATTATTATTAGCGTTCTGATTAGTTTTAGAGTATTTTTACTGGATCCGCAAGATTTCCACAAAGCTTTACAGAAACTAATTAACAATTATTCGAACCTAACATTAAAATGTTCTTTTATTTTATGTAAATCTTATTGACAATACCTCATATATGTCATGCATAAATATTCGCATTCTCATTTGTTATACTTTGATACTGTTGGTTCTATTGCAGCTGTTTGAATTTTGTCCACACCTTGTCGTTAGGTCAGTGGCTGGGAGAAGCGAACGCCACTTTTTGGGGCAGAGGAGGAGGAATTGTGGAAACGTCGCGGCAAATCCAAACAAACAATTCATCAAAAGTGGCGACAATTAAGCAATGAAATAAAATTCAAATAAAAAAAATGTATAAGCGCCAGTCGTTTGAATGAAGGCGGGCCGGATGGGAATGGGGATGGGAATGGGGATGGGAATGGGGATGGGCATATGAGTTAAGCTGAACGATTATGAAGAAAGAAGCCGCCGACGCTTGATGAGTTTTGCCGCTGCAACTGCGGAAAGATAAATGGCCTCGCCGATGTAGGCAAATGCACGGAGATCTCTCTGAAATCGTTCGGATCCCTGAGATGGTGTCTCTTTTACTCCCAGGCAATGCAGGCCGTGACATAAATCATTGTGATTGACAGCTGCTGACCATGAGAGTGGGCAGGGTCGCGGGGCGGGTGGTTGGAGGAGGCATGCACTATTCCTGCTGCCGCAAGCCCGCAACTAAGCTCATGTAAATTCCACTTCAATTGGCCGAAAAATGGAGCGATAATAAAGCGAAAACATTTCACGCGCTAATTACAGGGTGCCATCCCAAGACGAGCGCTGGACACAGATCAATCATATGGGTATCTCTGTCGTAATTGAAACAAATGCGCAGCTGCGTACTGAATTTGTTTCATCGGCTCCATGCTCTTTGAAATAAGCGGGTCTGTTCGAGGTCGAAAACTTGACGGGTTTAGTGGAATTTCGTAAATGCTGTATCTCCAAAGTGTAATCTATATAATTGTGTACCAAAGACTAACGCTTATCATAAAATTAAAACAAATACATATACTCGTAGGGGCTTTGAAAAGCGGCGCCGGCATGCATCCCCTCACAGCTTGGCACAAGTGTGTAAATTGTGAATAATTCAATGTTGTCTCATCAATATAAATAAAATATTTATTAACAATTTGTTAAGAGCTATAAATCGCACTCAGCGGCAGCTTTCGACCGATCCGACTTCAAGAGGGATGTCACGAAAAGGAGGCGATGGCGCTCAGCTCCCCCAGAGTTAGGGTCGAGCTGGGGAGCTTTCTAAGAGCCTCTCGCGAGGATTGGGACCTGTGGGACCTGCGGCATCAGTATAGCCCGCTGGGACCTTTGCCGATCAGCAGGCGACCTCCCGTTGATAGGACGGACCGCGGCAGGCTGGGCATATTAATTTTATGCTTGTTCGGCAAACGGCGGTCGAGTCCGGGTATGGCTCTGCGCCAGGTTCCCCAGCCTAGGATCACTGTTGTTGGTGTCTGCCCAAATTGCTGCTATTTATGTTGGTAACTACCGTATAAACTTGGCAACAACAACGGGCTCCCCTCGCACACATGCGCCGAAGCAACATAAACGAAACATCGCTGGAACACGGCAAACGCTGAAATCAATATGTTTGCCAATAAATTCTCCCTGAATATTCATTAAATTAAAAGAGCAACAGAAAGCGGTCGACAAGCGTAAAGCTTCCAGGAGCGCAGCAATATTTTCCTTGGCAAAATATACGTTTCTAGGACAAATTTTTTTACGCTGCAAGTGTTAATAAAATATATTTTGGCAAACAAAGTGTTTGGTTACTGCATAGAAAAATAGAGACTGAACCCACGGTGTCAAGCTTGATTTGGCTTTGGTTAAACATCGATATCAGTTATAATATGGGAAGTGCGTTGTAAAATTCCCAGATGAGAACAAAAACAAAAGTTTCGAAAGGGAATCCTTTTGGCTGACCCCGTTTGGTGCTTTTCCCTCAAAGGTAAATACGTTCCTGAAATCTCAGAGTGCAAAAATTTATTTTTAATAACGCGGGCCGAAAACTTAGTCGGCGTAGATTGCCGATTCCAGATTATCGGCCTTGCAAGCGTTCCAAGATGATCAGGTACAATAAACGCGGTGGAAGCGTAAAACAGAGGTCTCAAATAAATGCTGGCGCTGGAATGTGCTGCCCCTGCTGGTGCTGATTCCTCGACCAGGGCATTGTAAAATTATGACGTGAACATGAACGAAGTCAACATAATGATTTTATACAATATCTTAGCGCATCTTAGCACAAACAAGGCGAGAGACCGCGACTCAGAGCCACCCCGTCCAACTCATGTGACTATGTGCAAGTTTTAAAGTTCCCATTCCTTTGCCAACAAGAGACGAGATTTCTACCAGGGAAACGTTTTTATTCGTACACTTGTAAAGAGTGTAAATTATGACTTTGAGATACCTGCATATTTATATATACATACCTGTATGATTAGGACCTTTAAATCAATGTCTAAAATTGTGGTTATGATTTGGTTTCCTTTTCAGTACAACAATCGAATTTGCTTAACCGAGAAAAGCATAAAATCTAGTAATTCTGGTTTATGTTGCGGATGAAGAATATTTTGCTGGCCGATTTTTATTTTTTACGATTTCTCCTTGAACGCAAAATGTTACAATAATATCCATGTTTGTTTGCTAGTAGGAAATCCGACCGCATCGTATAAATATGTTCAATTGTCATCAAAAGCCGAGTCCGTATTTTTGCAACCGTCTTGGCGTTCGATTGAAAGAATCGAATTACATTTCACTTTCCAAAAACGAAATCGCATAAATGCATTGACGGAAGTAGAAATTCTGTAGTCGAGATTTCTCGACAACGATATACCAAATTATAAAGGCGGAAAGGGGCGTGAAATAAGCTTGATCTGTGCAATAATAACACACCAAAATCAAAAAGAATTACACCTATAGCTCTAACCATCTCCGAGAACGAGGTGCTTATACATATAGACAGACAGACGGATGGCTATATCGACTCGGCTATTAAAGCTGATCAGGAAAATGGGGTCGGAGACGTCTCCTTCTGCCTGTAATATACATTTGCACAAAGTTAATATACCACGTGTACCTTAACGTACAAGGTATAAAAAACTGACGTCTATTTCCACCTCAAATATTTGCACACATTTATGGACGAGAACTGCCGTTCTCTATTATATCCGTTCCTACTGGTTTCTTTCTGTATTCCTAGACGGACACTCTAGGATAATTGACCGTTTTGAGGGTCCTGCTCCGAAACACTCTGCATAACCACACTAATGGCTGCTTTACAAAGTAAAGTTTTTTTTGACAAAAATTCGCCAACATTAGCTTCACAAACTTTACATCTATAACCTCGGGATTTCAACGACATCTTAAGTCAATGGCTGCAATGTAACCCAGTTCCAACAAGGCTCTCTGCATTAATGACACAGAAACCGAAAGTCCCGAGGAGAAAGTTGATGTTTGAGTGCGTGCTGGGTTGAATGGTCCACAAATATGTTTCCGTAATACATAATGCCGGGTTCTTGGCTGCTATTACGTTAAATATAGCAATTACAAGCCAATTGCGATTCGCAAATGCCATTGAAAATGCATTCAACAAACGGCGATCGCTGAGGGTGAGACCTGGGGAGGGGGTGGAGCTCACACGCACACTAGAACTCTAAGAATACACATCTGTGTCCATGAGGGCCAATGCATTAGGTTCGCCTCCAGTGTGTGTATGTGTATGTAATTGGCAGCAACGAATAATAGCAAAGTTCTGTCATTTGCCTTTAATTCAAAATCATCGAAACGAACTAACGTTAAAAGCTTCTGTAGAGACGAGTGCCCATGATGACCCCTTTTAAGGGAAACCACACAATGACAATAGCAACCTTCACACAGAAAATTGTTCATTTAGAAAATTACAGAGATGTTATAGGCATGTTAATCGTGGAATGTTTTCGCATATGGCTTTGAAAGCAAAATGTATGGTTAAGTCTGAGTTACCTGATGTGCCATTACGGCTCACCTCAGAATTCCGTTTAAAGAATACTTGGAGGTATGCCGTTTACACAATACGGGGACAAAAAATGGGCATACTTATAACTTCCTAAGTAATAATTCCAAAATTTCAAAGGAATTCTTTCACCTTACAACGTCAAATATCTTTTGATTATGTTAGAGATGCTTTAATAGAAACGTAATATACATTTCTATTAAACAAGTCATAACAGTCATAAATACCTGGTTCTCCGTACATTTATACATTATGAATGGTGATTTCTATACGTTTATGCCGTCAAATCCGGATAAGAAAGTAAATCCCATTTGGCTTATGCATGTAGGTTCTATGGAAACAAAATGATCCTAAATCATTCAATCGTTTCTAAGGCTGTGAAGTAGAAAAGCTGTAGTAGAGATTTCTCGACAACGAGATACCATGTACCTTTCCTTTATCAACTATTTCCTTTCTATACCATATACCTTAAGGTACAAATGGTATATTAATTTTGTCCAAATGTATGTAACAGGCAGAAGGAGAAGTCTCCGACCCCCTATTCTTGATCAGCATCAACAGCCGAGTCGATATAGCCATATCCGTCTGTCTGTTGGTGTGTCTCTCTGTCTGTCTAAATGTCCCTTCTGTATGTATACAAGAAATGGTTGATATAGAAAAGAGGTACATGGTATCTCGTTGTAGAGAAATCTCAACTACAGCGCTTCTACTTGCTTTTTAATTTTGTTTTTTTAATAAACTTGATCTGCCTACAATAATAACACACCAAAAGCAAAAAGAATTACACCTCTAGCTTTTACCATCTCCGGGAACGAGATGTTCTTACATACGGACAGACGGACATGGCTACATTTGCACAAAGTTAATATACCATTTGTACCTAAAGGTACATGGTATAAATATTCCCCATCTTAAAGGCTTTTATCAAAACAAGAGTCATGCAGGTCTTAAAAAAACTAAATAATTTTTAACAAACGCAATATTTCAGCATTGCTCTCATCATAATTTTATTTAAATCACTGAAGTTATAAAATATATTACCCATTCTTTTGAACACATGGGCATTAAACAGAGCCAGACAGAACCAAAATCCACTCGAACAGCCGGAGTTTCACTCACATTCATTCGTTGAGTGTCAAGTGGACTGGGAAAATGTGCCACTGGAATCTGGAATGTGGGCGGAGCTTCTGCGCTTTTCTCTCTCGCTCAGCATGTGGAGGTCCCTCTCTGGCCAGTGCCCTTTCCCAAGCAGTGGCCTACCTGAGGAATCTCTGGAACCGTAGCCGACAGTGAAAAAACAAGTAGAAACGCTGTAGTCGAGATTTCTCGACAACGAGATACCATGTACCATACCATGTCTTTACCATGAGATACCATACCATGTCTTTTTTATCCAAAATTACTTGTTTTTATTTTTATTCAAAAAGTTTTGTGTGTGTTAACATCCAAACAATCAGCACGTGCTTATTGTTTACCGGATCGAAGTCAAAGAGGATACGGATGCGGCATTTGCAGCGGTATGCCGTTGCCTTGGCAAGGGGTGGCTAAAAATTGTATTGCCCATATCTTCTATATTTATTATCCGATCTGGACGTATTTTTGCAAGCACATGCTTAACAATCAGCGAACTCACCAGACTTATGTCTCTAGCTTTTAAAACGTGAACGACGTGTTTATACAGAGGCACAGACGGACATCGCTATATCGACTCAACTGTTGAAGCTGATCAAGAATATATGTATATACTATATAGGGTCAGAAACTCTTCCTTCTCCCTGTTACATACATTTTACAAACTCAATATACCATTTGTACCTTAAGGTAAAAACTGCAGCAAGGGCAAGGCGTCGCCTATAGCAACAAAACCAACAAGGGCAATGTGAAGAAATCAACCACGACTCTGTATAAAAAAATAGAAATGGGAAGAACAACAAAAACCAGTGCAGAAGACCAACAACATAAATGGCGAAGCGACAATGTGGCGGCAGTGATTTGACCAACAGACGGGGGTCGGGATAGGACGGAACAGACGAAGGTTGGGGAAGAACCGGAGTGGCAATGGCTGCGGGCACACACAGGATAATAAATAATTGCCGACAACGGCAGGAGATTTAACTCAAAGCACAGGCAACATAATTTCTTTGTCCCAAACCTGTCAATGCATTTTCGCATCGAGAGATTCACATGCTGGGCCACTCGAGGGTGCTCGCCTTTGTTGGCTCCTCACCTGATCCGGTCGGTCATGTGCTGGAAATGTGGAAACGTAATCCAACATTTGATGAGGCAACGCCCTCCGACATGTGGAAGGATACACTAGGTTACATTAGGGTGAATCTTTTTGCACGACAGCAAAATATTAGACACGAATACGTTTTTATGGATTCTTTTTAACTCTATAAAAACTTTTGCAATTGTATCAGAGTGTTCAGTTGCCAAACGTTCACCCACAGTTCTTGTTCAAAAAAATTTATAATAATCAACCCAAGAACGTAGCCTGGATATAGTTTTGCTCTGAAGCAAATTGATACACCCTAATGCACACATTTACAAACGTGGCCAAGACAGCTGGACAATTTGACAAGTTGTGGGGCGGGGTGGGAATTGCGGTTGCAAGGTCGCCGACGGTTCTAGGCTAGACCACAGCAATTGCTCGGGTTGATTCCAGTTGCGTGATCCAGGCAATTATGTTACCCAAAGCGATCGATCGCTCGATTGATCTGCACAGGCAGATCGTGACATTTGATGGACACTTGCCGCCGCTGCTGTTTGTCGTTTCCAGTTTTTGTACAGATGGGGTACCCTAATCAAATAGCTGGAGAGAGCGGGACTGCTCTGCGATCTCTATGACACTGCTCTTACAAGCTTCAATCAATTCTTTTGAATCTCAATTCAACGATTGGCAACACAGCAAATTGACGTTGACGATGCGATGGTGAAATCAGAAGCGTTTCGATGTTTAAAGCAGACAATTTGTCGCCACATAAAAGTATTCAAAACGGAAGTACAAGAGAAATGCCATCGAAAACTGATTTTAAAAACTTATGCTTAAGTCATGGTAAATTATATAAGCTAATCTACTATGTTGCTTTTTATACCATGTACCATAAGGTACAAATGGTATATTAACTTTGTGCAAATGTATGTAACAGGCAGAAGGAGACATCTCCGACCCCATAAAGTATATATATTATTGATCAGCATCAACAGCCGGGTCGATATTGCCATGTCCGTCTGTGTATCTATGAACACCTTTACCTGTATGAACACCTTGTTCTTAGAGATGGTAAGAGCAAGAGGTGTAATTCTTTTTGCTTTTGGTGTGTTATTATTGCAGGCATAGCAAGTTTATTTCATAATTTAAAAAAACTGTATTTTCTTCGACATATTTGCCTATAACTTGCACAAAATATGAGCTAGACCCCTATTTCTTTTTGCATTATGTCCGTTTAACTATTAGGATTTTTTTTCAAATACGAGGGCGGAGAGGGGCGTGGAAAAAATCCGAGAATGACATTATATGCGTAATAATTAAATGTCCATAATGCAAAAAAAAACAAGTAAGAACGATTATATTCGAGTAATTTAGAAACTATAAAAGATAGTTAGATAGATAGATTCTAATTCTAGGGATACCAGTTCAGCATTTATTTTAAAAATCGGCTACCGCCCTCCGCACCCCCGCAAACCGCGAAATTCTGTGACATACACAATTTTAGCTTTATAGGCATTAATTTTGAATAGTACATTGGTAGGGGCAATATCTATCTGTGTTGCGAAAATCAGCCGGTTACGTCCACTTTTGTTCGCGAAAATGACAAAAATGAGTTGCGTTGAATAAAAAAATGACAAGTTTCTTCATAGAAACACTTCTCATACACATACACATCTACAAAAATAAATTACGAATATTTGTTGCTCCAAAAATTTCAATGGTATGTATTATGTGTCAAAAACCATGTGAAACTGAGAACCGGGTATTTATAGTCGAGACACTCGACTATAATCGTTCTTACTTTTTTATTTAAATCACTGAAGTAAACAAAAAATAAATTACTTATCCTTTGATCACATGGGCATTAAGCCTTAAGGTACATGGCATCATCTCACCGTTCTTAAGAATTAACAAATTACAGGCATGTATGTAGTTATCGTTAAAACATTAAAATTCAATATATTAGGCGTTTTATTAATTTAAGATACGGTAAAAACAAAGAAAGAAGTAAAATATGAAATGGAAAAGGTCGCATAATACTAAGACAAAAATTGTTAAACCGATATTATATTAGAATCGCAAAATGCGCAATTTTACCTCAAACTACAGCTCTGATTTTCTAAGGATTTTCCAAGGAGTTTTGATGGCGCGACTTGAGCGTGTTTGTTTGGGCAGGGTAGCAATTTAAAATTTGGCTTCAGCTGCTATTTGGCGGCGTGTTTTGCATATTATCAGCTAATTTTCCTACCAAGATAAGGCGCCCAGCTTGGTTGCTTGCCCATGAGTGTAATTTATGCCTCTCCACCCCACACCCAATTCGGAAACGTCTCAAAGAAGTGGCAACAATGAAATTCTTGCTAGTTCTTTGTGCACCAAACAAATATTTATGCAAATCAGGCTGAGCTTTTAAGTTGCTCCAACCACATTTTATTACGTTTTCAAAAATAATTGCAGCTTGAGTTGTGTGGTACTGATACAGGCCCTCGCCATCCACTCGGAAAAAAAATACAATTTTGGCTAGCTCCCCGCTGTTCCATAAATAGCCCTCCAATTTATATTCGACATAACATTTCCGATGCCTTTCCTAATCAGTAGCAAACGTCGGTTTTACTTTCACATTGGACATCCGCTTGTCACGGATCTCATGAGATGGAGCGAGAATATTCAATTGTCTCGCCATTTAATTGTTGTCATTATATTTGTATTTAGCCTTTTTTTCGGTGCAAACGTGCCGTGGTATTTCACTTTGAACAGCTTTTCGCTGGCGATATAATCTCATTTAATTGCTGCGGCTTAGTAGGGATATGGCGGTCTGCAAGAAAAAGGAACGTGGTGGATAGCAGTCAGCTGCCTGCAAATGAAATTACATCAATGCCAAGCATGTGGGGCAGAGCTCAGAGTAAAAAACGGGCCCTGGAACAAGCCGAGGTGAGGTGCACCAATTGATGGCCTGCTGATCACCTTGCATGTCCATGCCCATGCTCTGCTCTTGCTTTTACCCGCCAGCTCTTGCCCAAAGATTTTCCGCATAAATATTGCAGTTTTATGAAAACAAGAACATCGGCGAAGTGGTCGCCGTCACAATTGCACCTGCACATTCAGCGCACGCCACACTAGAGACAGTAATTTTGAATATTCCAGTGCATGGATGTCACAATACAAACGACTGACTGGCGGCGAAGTATGAATGCCCTTTTCTTTTCATAAAAACCTAATCACAAAAATTGTCCATTAAAAAGGAACCACAACAAGATACTATGAACCTCTTTCCTTTATCAACATTTTTTTGTTTCAAATAATTAAAAAAATGTGTTGTCGACATCCAAACAATCATACATTTCTGTATGTATACAATTGCTGATATTGCATACATACATTCATTTCTGTATGTATACACGCGCTGACGGATCGTAATCAAAGAAGAGGCGGATGACGTCACCCCGCAATCATGTCTCTAGCTTTTGTATGCCCGTTACATACATTTGCACAATGTAATATATCATTTATATCTTAAGGTACAAAAATGCATAGTGTATTTAGAGTACCCGATAAATATACTTTTAATATGCATTCTCTGGTACCCCATGGAGTAAGGATCGTTGAAGTGAACAAAATTAATGGCGTTATTTTCA
Source organism: Drosophila ironensis (assembly GCA_021223825.1). Classification (NCBI taxonomy): domain Eukaryota; kingdom Metazoa; phylum Arthropoda; class Insecta; order Diptera; family Drosophilidae; genus Drosophila; species Drosophila ironensis. The sequence goes on from JAJJHQ010004697.1 coordinate 7,581,892, forward strand.
CTTCTAGTAGCAGGCATTAACCAGCCAAGAGTTTTTTCCCGAAATTGCTCAAAGTCTTGGGGTAACTTTTCCCGGTACATCCAAAAAAATGTAAAATTGTACCTACTCATTTTGATGTGAATATTGTCTTGTCTTAGTTCTGACTTTTAATCTCACCATTTTGTTTTTTCGCTAAGGAGTATATTAAGAAAAAAAATGACATAAAAACAGTCATACATTTGTTTTTAATTTTAAACGTATTATACATATGTAGGTAAGGGTCCTAACAACATGAGACGAATGAGCAGTAAGTACGATTAGTAACGTCAGGATGCGCGTCAGTTGCAGCGCCCCAGGAAATTTGGGCTGCAATTTTAAAAGCGATTATGCTAATTGACCTAGTAAGGAACCCCTTCTCATCGGAAGAATATAATACCCTGCGACAAGGCGCAATTTCATGCAATTAATGCATGAAATTCGGTGTACATTTCTTAACTGAAAAGGACGTCACCCTTCCAGGGTGTCGCTATGTTTAAATTGCAGACGCCGACCCCAAATTTGCATGGCAACAAAATATGGAGTACACTAAATATTTAAATTTCATTTGACCCCTCTCGGCGTCAATGGAAATCCATCAGAAGTCAGCAAAAACAGAGTGAAATAAAACTTAAAAGCGTTAAATTTACGAGGTCTGGGCAAAGTGCTCGACATTTATAGGCATTCGGGAACGGAGCGTTTGCGATTGGTCTTTTCGCTGCGAATTTTTCAGTGGAGGCGGCGGAAGGGAGGTGTTGCTTCCATTTCGCATGCGCGCGCATTGAAATTCACTTCCGTTTTTGCCACAAATTATTGTTTATGTGTGCGCGCCGTGAGCCTGTGTTTGAGTGCTTTGTGGGGTACCATAAATTCATAACTTTGTGGAAAATCATAAAAACAGAATTTATGGCTTAATTATATATGTTCACTCCGCGGATTGGAATGGGAAACTGCGGAATAGGAGCAGCAAAGAACCTAGTACCACGTTGGCCTCAACATGTGCATTTCGTTTTCTCCGGTTCACGCCGATGATTAGGTGCTGTAGCAGTCGTGCAATGTGCCAGGGACAGGGCAGGAGCAGGGGTTTGGGGCATGGGGCTTTCACTGCATTTATGCTTAAATGCACTGCAATTGTTCTTAAAACGCTGCCAAGTGCACGCGATGATAGAAAACTTCAACAATTTTTATTTTAATCCGGCCCGGTCGTTTAGACGTTGTTGTTGCCATTGTTTATTCGGCTGCTGCTCATAACTTGCAATTACGTGCAGCCTTTTTTGCTTTTTGGGGCGACGGCGTATTGATTGTTTTTCTAGATTCGAGGCGGCCAAGAATTGGGGTAAGCTGCTTTGCATCTGCAGCTGCACGCGTCCCGACTCACTCGTAGCCACACACACCACTCGATTCCCACGATTCCGCTTTTCGACAGCAGAAGGAGCAGGACCTGCAGACAGTTTGTCTATAAAGTCAGTCAGGGAAAGCGAGAGCTTCTTGCATATAGCCAATTAAATTAAGAAATCTGATGCAGCTCCGACGACAACAACACCAGAAACAGCAGCAACAGCAACAGCAGAAGCAAAGACAGTTTAAAAACGGACGATGCCAAAACGTGAATAACAGAGGATTCTTCTCCATTCCCATTCCCATTCCCATTCCCATTGGATTTCCCCCTCCACCCTGCGTTCGTCTTAAGTCCTGGCAATTGGTATTTTACAACAAACAGAGCTTGCGTTCAGCTTATTTAACATAAATCGAACGGCTACTGAAATACACCCAGTAAACCAGTCAGCCACATAGCAGTCTTATCGCAGTGTGTAACGTTGACTGTCTTTCTGGCTTGGAAGTCTCATGCACCCGAAAAAAAAGCCCACTTTAGATTAAAATATGGATAGTTTTAGTCAGGCGATAATTGGGCTTCTGGCATCGAAATACCCACAAGGATACCCATTTAATATGTCTAAATGTGATGCAGATGGTTTATAATATATAGAATAAAATTTCAACTCCGAGCCACAAACTTTTTGCTAGGCGTCGTAGGAAGCTGTACCCATTTCATTGAGTAAAGGCAAATGTTAAGCCAAGACAAACGGCCTTAGGAAAAGTTGGTAAGGTCCGAGGATCTGTTTGGTCTTTTACTATACATACCTACCATACAGACACATCACGACTCGCAGGCGAAGCGAGGCAAGTAGGTAATGGAGATGCCGAACTTCACCGGACCGGACCATTTCACACCTACTACGGCTCAAACACTTTTAGGGAGAGGAGACAGACTGACCTAACTAATAAGAGTCAGCAGCAGCAGAAACGCCCAACAACGAAAGCATCAAGCGACTGCGGCAACAACGTGGCATAATAAATAAAAGCCAAGTAGCGGCTGCTGCCTCGGAGTCTGGGCCCGCATCTGGGCCTGGTGAAGTGTGGAGTGGTGTGATATGGTCTGGAGTCCGGACGAGGTCGGGTTGCCCAAGCGATTTTCACAAGTTGATATCGCAAACACAAAATGTTAATGAGCAATTTCGAGATGGTGCGAAGTGATTTCATTATTTTAACTTTTTTTGCCCAGTTTTAGCCTTTTATTTCGTTGTCTTCGTCTCTGTGTTTGTCTCTGTCCCTGGGACGCTGAGATGCGCTGTGCTATAAGACCGCGATTTTGGGTTTCGTTTCGGGTTTGGATGTACGGGCTGCTGGTAAGACTTTTATTGCGACTACACATTGGGTAATGAAAACGAAATTATTTTAATTGGTACTGGCTGGCTGCAGTTTCTTGCTTTCCGTGGAGCATCGAAAGGCTCCAAATTAATTATTTCCTGTCAAATTAGTTTTAAGTTTTGGCATAAATTACAGCTCGCAAGCTATGCATATGCATTATGTTTGCTGGTCCCCGCCGTCCGCACTCCATATCTGGATCCTCCGGCAAAATGTCACCTGTCGTGCAGAGTCGCGTTGGGTTACTTCAAAACATTGTTCCGCCGCATAAATTAAGGGCGGCATCGTTGATTAATTGGGTCGAATTTGATGATTAAAACATAAATTGCAATGGATGAAGAAAACTTGTCCATGGAACCAGCAATAACGTTCCAAGGGCAATGAGCACAGTTGGAGCAGGAGTCGGAGCTTACGACCTTTTAAGGGTTGCCGGGCCCTAAAATTACACTTAATTAAACAACAAGCCATTAGGGATCCTCATCGTCGTGACGATGATAATACTACATTAAAGGGGTTGTGGGATGTCTGCCACCATTCCTGGAGATCTGGTCGCTATCATGTGTAGTGTCTAAGCGTAAGCTGTCAGAAAATGTTACAATACTTGCTGGTTTACATTTTTTTACTCAACAGGCGGAGCACTAATGGAAATATCTGCGTTACAAAGGTGATAGTGCGTGTTCCCCGGGAGAAGGACATTGGCCTAATCTTCGGTGAGAACCCCAAGAGTCACTTTTCATCATCGTCCGACTCATGACAGATTCACCACTCCAACAGATCTAACCATTACCAATCGTGTCCAGAGCGGAAAAAGAGAAGTGGTAGACTTCGTTATTGCCCCCGACGGTGAATGTACAGTGAACACCACTCAAGGAGAAATTGTCAAATCGGTGGGGCGGATTTTTGGTGGCGACTTTGGCACCATTGAGCCAAGCAGGAGCGAAACGATTTCTCTTGTCTGGCCAACTGTGGTTAGTTGTACTTTTATGCCTGAAGTTGCAAAATTATGCCAGCTCACAGGATGAATTTCTAATTGCAAATGTTTTTTGACTCCTTATACCTTTATTTGGTTTCTGTCGGTTCTTAGTCGTTGTACAATCGAGTGGGTAGCTGTCCCATTTCCATCACAACAAAGGTGCAAAATGCTATGGTCACTGCTAGGCAGCTCCTACACTTCGACACACGATTCGAAACCCTGGACCCGAAGAAGCAAACCCTGCAGAAGCGGAAGGACTTCGTGGACTGTCACAACTGGGACATGAACTATTTGTGCAACTGCACACCACTTAACTGCGAGGAGCGGTACTTTGGTCAGCGCAGCTTCTTCAACTGGCAGACGCATCAGTGCGAACGGGTGGCCGCCTGTCCGCTCGATAGGGAGTTCTACGATCCCTTCGGCAACGAGGCCCGAGACCTCGGGGAATTTATGTCGGACGATGAACTTGACCAGATCAGGCAAGGAAAATTTGATTTAAATTTATTGGATCTTCGGGGGCCTCCATTAGTAAGTTACATTTTCATAAGAAGTTAGCCAAACCCTTTTTACTTTTTTTAGGGATTCGAAAAGACTACATGGTCTTTTCAATATTAAATAGTTTTTTCGTTTAAATATTGCAACGCGGGAACCTGGCAAAGAACGGCTAAAACGGTTAATTATTTATTGTCCGATATTTATATATTGGTAGATTCACATAAATAGATAATTTGCTGATCAAGAATATATATATTTTATAGGGTACCAGAAGTCTTCTGCCTCTTACATACATATGTATATGGGTACAAACCATTTATTTGTACCTTCTGTACATATCATGCTTGTCCCGTTTAGTGAAAAATTTTGAAACTATTAAATATATTATCGGAACCATACAGTTAAAAATGTATTTAATTTGCCTCTCACCATTTTAATGTTTGCCAACATTCAAACCGCTCAAATAAATACATATTCATACTAATGTACTGCAAGGGTCAAAAAGATAAATTTTTTGCAGTTGTAATTTCACGTAATTATTAGCTTCATTTGGATGGTGCATATCAATGTTATATGGATATAGTAAAATATTTTATATCATATAAATATATTGGAATTTAACTTGTTTAATATATTTAATTTAATTTGTTGTCCAAATTTGCGCCAAAGCTTTTATTCCGCATTTATTTATGCAATATTATAAATTTTTTTAGGTTTTAGGTTGATTATTGACTAACAGTTACAATTTGAAAGATTCTATTTTCAAAAGTTCCATCTCTATTAAATATATTTCGCCATCTGTTGCATTTTTCGGGAAACAATTTGTGGCAGCTATCCATGAAAAAGGAAGGAGCCCTAAATGCGAAAATAGCACATCTCTGCAAAATGGCGCCGTGGCTTAGTTGGTTAAAGCGCCTGTCTAGTAAACAGGAGATCGTGAGTTCGAATCTCGCCGGGGCCTTATGGAGGAATATTTATTTCTCAGAGAAATTTTTTTTTTGACGTATGTTTTCCGGAACGCTTACAAACCGTATACAATTGTTGATATATTTTTGAAATAGCAATAACTTTGTGTCTCATAACACTATATTTCTTGCGTAGGTTGTCGAAGAAATATTAAGGCGAAAAACTATTACCCATAAGATAGAGTCCAACCAAAAAGTACCAAATACCCTGCCATCCAAGTCTGCAACCAATCCAAAAGATTGTGAGAAAACCAGCAAAAACATGTATTTAACACTAGCCGATTTAAGCGATTGCTTTAGGCATATACAGGATAACGCAGATGCCAAGAAACTACATAAAAAGTCGCCATTCGAGGTGCCGCTTATGACACAACTGTACTATGATTGGTTCCTGCCTATCAGGACCGACACCTGGGGTGAGGGCAGGCAACTATTTGCCACAGGGGATGTGGCGCCCAGATCCCCAAGTGCGCGATCTGGCTCAGAACCCCTCATGACGTGGCTTAACACATTAGGCTCCGAAGGCTGGCTGCTGTTGGGGCTAAGAGGAGTCGTCATTGTAAGTTTTTGATGTCGGTGCAGGAGTAATGTAAATTGATAGTGGCAATGTTGCAGATCTTATTATTGATTCTGTTTCAGATTATCATTACGATGTCGGCCTATATGCTGGTGTGCCTTTGCGTCTACGGTTTCATAGAGCTTTATGCGAAGTTCATCTCCGAAGAAGCAGCAAATGCTTTGGTGACGGATGTGGCATCCTGCAGCAGTTCTTTGGAAGTCATCACGGCATCAAGCCTTATGTCCCATCGTCAATGAAGCATTTTACTGCAATAGTTATCGCTTAAAGGTCAATTTCCATGGTGTAGTTTCATTTTGAGTCGTAGCTTTAGCTATTGTACAAAAATCTAACAAATATTTAATTTCATGTACATTTTTTTTATCATGATTAAAACAAAAATTTCGAAAAATTTCGATACTCGTACCGTACTCTACGTATATGAATCACATACGGACAAATGGATAATGTATGATCAATTCCCGCCCACACGTACTCCCCATTAAAAATGCAATATTCAAAAAAATCAAATTATACTATTCATAAAGAAATCTATACAACAAAAAACACGTAAATATATGTAATTAAATAAATAAATAAATTATGCACATACATATTTATATTTAAGTAACCCTTTAAAGTTTAAACCAATACAAAACAATCAATATGATACATTAATTATAAGTAATGAGCCATGGACTTTGCAGACAGTGCTCTCCCACTAAGTTAGGCCGTTTTTTGTAAACTTGTCTACCTATTTATTATAAATAAATAAATAAATAAATAAAATCGGCCAAGTTTAGGTGCATTTTTTATTTCACCGTGGTCACACTATTGACTCTGAATCTAAATAACCTTGCTGTCAGAATTTGTTTGCTTGTTTTTGGAGGAGCAGGCGTTTGCGTTTGCAGGAAGCATGTGGCCGGAGGAGGAGTTGATGTTCCGCGATTTTCAGCGGCTTAAGGCCTCGAAGCTGAACGACGAGAAGGCCTCCACGCCCACCTCCCGCGAGCAGGTGACTAATGCTCCCAGGGTCCGAACTTCAGATAAGATTATCTCTCAATTTATGCTTGCAGCAAAAGACGGAGGGCTCGGTGGAGAAGTGCTTTGACCGGTTTGAGGGCCTGCAGTTCACCCACCCGCGCCTCTCCCAGTTCTTCCGCCTGGAGCACCAGTATTACCTCGACAGCATGCTGCGTCGGCTGCCGTCCAACTACGAGTGTCTGGACAGCAGCCGGCCCTGGTGCGTCTACTGGATCCTGCAGGCGGCCCAGCTGCTGGGCTTCACCTTCGACGACAGCACGCTGGAGCATGTGGTGCAGTTCCTCGAGAGATGCCGGGCCCCCACTGGCGGCTTTGGCGGAGGCCCGGGTCAGTATGCGCACCTGGCGCCCACGTATGCGGCGGTGAACAGCCTGTGCATCATCGGGACCGAGCAGGCCTACCGCACCATCGACCGGCCCACGCTAGTCCAGTTTCTGTTCAGCGTCCGAGAGACGGACGGCTCCTTCCGGCTGCACGTGGACGGGGAGACGGACGTGCGCGGCGCGTACTGCGCCATTTCGTGTGCTAAGCTGGTCAATTTGCCGCGGCCCGTGATGCAGGAGCTCTTTGCCGGCACCAGTGAGTGGATAGCGCGGTGCCAGACCTACGAGGGCGGGTTTGGCGGGGCCCCCGGCCTCGAGGCCCACGGGGGCTACACGTTCTGCGGCATAGCCGGCCTGGCGCTGCTCGACGAGGCGGAAAAGTGCGACAAGCAGGCCCTGCTTCAGTGGACCCTGCGCCGGCAGATGATCTACGAGGGCGGCTTTCAGGGGCGGACCAACAAGCTCGTCGACGGCTGCTACTCCTTCTGGGTCGGCGCCACCATACCGATAACGCAAGCCGTGCTGTCCGGGGAGGACAAGCAGATGGGGCACACGCTGTTCGATGTGGAGGCGTTGCAGGAGTACATCCTGCTGTGCTGCCAGAAGCAAACCGGAGGACTTATCGACAAGCCGGGCAAGTAGGTGCAGCCTGCCCCTGTTGTACTCTCGCTTTAAATTTACACGTTTGCAGGCCGCAGGATCTATACCACACGTGCTACACCCTGAGCGGAGTGTCCATTGCCCAGCACTCGGAGTCGGCCGTCCGCCCCGAGGTCCTCGGGGACCCCATCAACGAGCTGCTGCCCACCCACCCGCTGTTCAATATCCCGCCGAAGGCCGTTGCGGCCGCCCGCAGCCACTTTGACAATACCAATGACAGGGAGTTCGTTGGGAACGACAGTACCTGAGCTGGGATAGTAGAAGCCAGCCGGGCACATGAGAAAAAAGTGGGACAGTGGGTTTACCCTTTGATGTAATGAACCAAAATTTCTTTTATAAATTGTATTTACTCTTGAGAGTGTTATCCCTCACCGGTTGCTACCAACCTAAAGAAACCCCTCGAAAAATAAAAAGCTATTTTTGAACATTGGGCTTCCAAAATCTCTCGTCTCCTCCACGTTTACAGCCAGAATTCCCAAGAAAATAAGATTAATTAATAATAATAAAATTCTAAATTGTTTACAAATATAATTATCAGTGACTGGTTTCAATATCATTGCATCATATTTGTGGTATTATTAAATCCATTTAATACCAGTGAGATAAATGTGTTTATTTAATAAACTTTATTAAAATATATAACAATATTAAAACGAAACAATGACACTAAAAATAGGTGCAAAATACTTTCAACGCAATTTATGGACTTCCTTAACGGGTAAACTGAAACGTAACGTTTCCCAACACCGAACTTAGTCGAGTACTTTTTCGAAGAGCCAACTAGTGATGCAATTTCACCGCTAAACATCGATGTCTTTAGCCCTCGATGTTTTCTAAAACGAGCATCGATGCATCGCTTAACATCGGCATCAACTAAAACATCGGAAAACATCGCCATCGAAAACATCAATGCTCGAAGCATCGTTAAAATTGGTATAAAAAAAAAAAAAAAAAGGTCTTTCATCTTCGGGGGAATTCAGCAACACATGAAATGAGTGGGGGACCGATGTTTTGTAAAACATCGATGCATCGCTTAACATCGGCATCAACAAAAATATCGGAAAACATCGCCATCACAACATCGATGCCTCGATGCATCGATGTTTTCAGCATCACTAGAGCCAACCGATTGAAAACCGGCTAGTCGCCATTTGATCGATTGCCTGATGTTCTCCAGCCACCGGAACCTGAAGCGAAGAACACCTGCCCAGGGTGTGGATCGAGAGGAGTACATTGGTCACCTGGTGGAAGAGTTTTACAGGACAACAAATATCGGTGGGTTGTGCGGTCACTGTTTGTGGGTCCTTCTCATTTTGCAACCGTTTAGAGGCCCAGGAGCAGGTTACGGCCAACTTAGCAAACTTCGCCTACGACCCGATCAATTGGCCGTATCTGCTCGAGGCAGACGCCCTAAACTTATTCGTGGGATCTTTGGAATCACCAAACCAGAACCTTCAGCTGCACGCAATTGCGGCGCTGTGCAACATATGCTTAGGTGAGGAGTTGCCGCTTTACCCGAATTCTCCTCAAAGGGGTTGTCCAACTTGCAGACGAAACAGCGTCCCAATTTATCGGGAAACACTTGCGGCTCTTGACGGCGCGTCTCACGCACACCAACTATCCGGAGGTAGTGCTCAACGTTTTGGCGCTCTTTTACCAGCTTCTCGCAGCCGGTAGAGTGGACCGGGGGTTGCTGCTCATCCCCAGTGTGCTCAAGGCGGTGCGAGACTGGCGTCAGAAGGCTAACGACCACCGTATTGTGCTGCTCAGCCGCCTGCTCCTGGCAGATTTCGGCAGCCGGGTCGAGGTCACAGAGCTGCAAAATGCTTCGTCAGATCTACCGGCACCTGAGCAGGGAAGCACCCATCAAGCAGGTGCAACTGATTAGGCGCTTCACCCAGCAGGACCTGGATCAGTTTGCGCAGTTTACGAGAGACTACAACCACATCCACAGCCAGGACACGCCGGTAGAGAAGCGACGCGTGCACGGAGCACTGCTCAACGCCGTCGTAGCGGGGATAATCGGAACCCGGCTGCCAGGACCAGGGACCGTGGTGCTGGAGCAGACCTTTCGCTTCGTAAAGCCCTGCCTCATCGACACGGACACGGTGGTGAGCGTGCGGCTGCTGCAGGCGCGCAAGATATCCACCGTGGAGTACGACTGCCGGCAGAACGACGAGATCGTATTCGCCGGCAGCGCCAAGTTGCTGACCCGTTGCCAAAGAAACTAAATTTGTGTCGTTAATTATATTAGTGAGTAGAGTGCAAAGTAGAGGCTATTTCTTGGAGGCCCGTTTGCCCTCTCCCTTCTTGGGGGGCGCCTTCCCACGCAGCTTGCGCAGTCGCTTCATTTCCTCTTTGAAGTCCTGGTGCTCGTCTCTGAAGAGTCCGTAGTCGCGGAGGTTCTTCATCAGCAGGTGGGTTTCCACGTGGCGCGGGTACCAGTTGATCACGTAGTCCCGCTTATGGATGGGCTCCTCAGAAAACATGCGAACGACCTGCCAACAAACATTTGTTGGATGACAACAATTTCTTGAAAATAAGGGCTAACGAACTTTCATAGACTTTTCGTTTGTGGTCCTAGCCACTTCGCCGAAAATACGACTCGAGAGGTAGTTCATCCGCCGGGCATATTGCGTGGAGAGCTTGATCAGCTCGGGGTATTTGTGGGACATGTTTGATCGGAGCGCAGCGCGTGTTATGTTATATTGAATGAAAGTGCACGTACGAGTATGATTTTTATTGTTATGTCACGAAGTAGAACTGGTTGTGCACTTGGCTAACGTGACTTCAATGCGATTGTTAGGGATGGACGGTGAAAAAGTCATCGAGTGCAGGCAAAAGTTTAAAATTACCCGCAACTATTTAAAAAATAATAAAATAAGCAATCTCTGCCCATAATTTAGGTGAATTTTAAAACTTACAAACTATTCTATAAGAAAATCGCTCTGAAAAGCCATGAATGCCAACCTTCGACAACATATTAATATTGTAGAATTCATTAAAGTAATAAACTAAAGTCTAAGCATAACATATCCGTCAGATGACAGATATATTTCAATCAGGTTTGGAAGGATCCATATTTATTCTGAATCGAAGAGTTGCACGTCAAGTAAAATTTACGACCAAGTTACACTTCGATATTTAAAGAACGAAACTCGATGACAATCGAAAGACTTTTAGTGTCCTGAATTAGGAGGTCAGTAACGAACCACATGCTGAACTATCCAAACTACCCAGAGTCCTGAATGAGGATGTCAGTAACGAACCACATGCTGAACTATCCAAACTACTCAAAGCTGTTGTTTATTATTTAAAATTTAGTTCATTTATTTGATCTATAAATCCCCTTATTGTTTAGATAATTCGTCAAAACAACTTTTATTTAGAATAAAAAGGTGAAAAGGTGGAGAGTGTAAAGATAAGTTAATTCAAATTAAATAGCAACAGACTAAGCATAAAATTTCCATCTTGTAATACTAGGGCTTGTAACCTAATTTAGACCGTTTCTATAGTGCCTCGGCGCCTGCTCTCGGAGGCATTGTTGGGATCGGTCCTGCCGTCATTGCTGCCAATAAACGAAGTCTCTTCAGAGCTTTGCACGATCGTCACTTCGCGGCCCACTGGAACACCACTTATCTGGTTGAGCAGCGCATTTGTACCCACCAGAGCGGCTGCTGGATCGCGGGGCGAGCCGCCGTGAACGCAAATCTGGTCATAGGCAATCATTCTACTAGGAGTGTGCGACCGGGATGAGGGCGAGTGATTGCCCCTTGAGTGGGGGCTGTTGGTTCGCGAGTGATGAAAATCTTCGAGTGGTATTTCCTCCGAGCTTAAAGCAATGGAAACGGTTAATTTGTTCTGGTTTTTGGAGATTAGGAGATTCCTATTACCGGGGCCTGGCCATCCTGGGGCTCTGCTCGCGGGATCGAATGCCGCCGCTTCGGGGCTGCGAATTTTCTCGTGATTGCGAAGAACTGTGACTGCCCAAGCTAACACTGGGCGACCGATCCCGGTCGGATGGATCTGGCCTTAAATTCGCACCCGTGGTTGAGCTAGGACTGCGGCGTCTGGAGCGACCAGCGACCTCGTTTCGTATGCTACAAGATAAAAAAGCAATAAAATACTCTGTTGAGTTCTCTACAATCGATTGAAGTACCCTTCGATGGAGCGGTTCTGAGCCATTTGGGTGCGGCTGACTCCGGCGCTGCTGCTGGCCTTGAGCACAGCAGCGAAACCGGGAACGCGGTTGGCCGTGGAGAACATCGGCCGGTGGTGACCATTGCGCGAACTGCCCCCACTGCTATTTGCGCTGCCACTGCCAGCAGAGGGTGCTATGGTGCCGCCTACGGCAAACACGGGAGAGTCCATTTGTCCAGGAATCTCTATTAGTTGCGCGATTTGGTACATCTTCTTTTGCCGCGCCTTGCTGCGACCCTTGGTGAGTCGTTGTTTTGCAGCCATGCTCCGGATGTGGTCGTCGAACAGAAATTTCGCTGAGAGCAATGGTGTTCGGTTTTGAGTCACTCCGCCACGATGCACAGTAATATGCAGGCAGCGCGAGTCATCTTTGTCGCCTTGCACCTCTACGTCTTGCAAGAAGCCGACAAATTTGGCCACGCCCCAACCAAGCAGCTTAGCGTCGGGCTCGACGAGAATAAGTTGGAGGGCGTCGATGACCAGGAAGCGTCGCTGTTTGCTGCTGTCTTTAGCCACTACTGTGCAGGCGATCAAGTCGCTGTTATCTGTGGATACCCCTCCGTTAGCATATATACATTACATCATAGTCAACTACGCGCATACTCACTTAGATCGAGCACATTGTCCACCTGCACCAAATTGATGGCGTTCGTCAGAGGCAGCAGCGACTCCTTTTCATTAAGGAATTTTTGGCATGTGCGGCGCAACAAGAGGTACACGCGAATCGCACGTCGTGCCTTCTCCACCTCCCCGCACGGTAGACGACGTGTAAATCCGATTCCCGTGAGAGGTGTTCCTGTGGGAGGCAAAAGTATAGCAGAGTCCATGCATAGGAATTCGACGTTCAACTGCGCTTTGCGCATCTCGTTGTATTCGTCCTCGAAGAGGTCAAGAAAAATGTCCTCCGACTTGTAGAAGTTGCGTAAAACCATCATGGACTGGTTGCGAGCACTAAAGAGCAGATCCTGCTGGGCAGCAGTAATGCAACGGGCTTCGTCCGAAACTGGCTTTGTGAATGTGACCACCAGTTCCAAGGCAATCTCTACAGTAATCAGACGTATGCGGCAGGCTGAAATTAACTGGACGTTAATATGCCACTCTAGTGTGACATCCCGCATTCTAATTTTATGGCTTACAGGGCTGACTTGACTGGGAGATAATGTTCAGCAGCTTTTCCATAAGGGCCGTTTTGTAGCTGAACGTGCCTCTTGTGGACTTGGCTAGGACCTGTTCGAACCACTCGTTCTTCATGCCTGCGTGAGTAAGATTATGAACAGAACTTGTTATTCAGCGAACTCCTTTCAATTTTCAGTTAGTATGAACTAAATGTGTTACATACCATCTAAGCGAGGTAGATAAAGTCCCAAATGTGACATAGAAAGCATTTAAAGAAGAGCATGAATGGTGAACACAATTAACCCCAAGAAAGAGACATGACCATACCAACAATGAAGCCCAAAAACATACCTCGGTTATGCGACATAGCGTGTATGAGACACAGCGACAGCAAAGCCAAATAGTCGTTTTCGGTGCAATCCAAGGCCTGCAGTACAGTGTCCAAAAACGGCTTGGCCAGTTCGCTAGGATCTGTCTTTATGAAGGAGGATGATTGTTGGAGCATCTGCTTCTCTTCATCCGTAATGTTGCGCAGCTTGGATTCCGCTGGTGTGATTACATCCGGATGAGACTCGGTCCCTGCAACTGTCGTGGCGGAGGACTCAACGCTCTCTTCGCTTAAAGCATAAGTGGATGCGCTGCCCAGGCCGGTAACTGTATCCAGGGCCTGCTCCAGACTCTCGTCGGGCTCCCCAAAAGCCGGCACTACGGCCTCGCGGCGCTCCACGTACGAATTGAGTACCTCAGCAGCGCCCTCCTTGAACACACCGTGATCGCCGTTGAGAATCACCCAGGCCAGGGCGTGGACGAGGGGGGCGTGCGACACAACCAAAAAAACTAGCGACAGCAGATAAAGGGCGACGATCGAACTCACTCGCGGGTGTTGAATCTCCTGAATGTCGATATCCACGTTTCGGTTCAGGACGGCGGCCAGGTTCTGGGTGACTACTGCGAGTGAGGGTGGCGGCGGCGGTGGTGTCAGGGAGAAAATGTACAAGGGCACAAAGAGCTTGTGGAGCAGGTGCTCGGTGAGAACTGCATTTAAATCCTTGATGTCCAGCAGTAGGATGTCGCTTAGATAGTGCAAATGGTCCAAGTGCTCCGCCACTAAGTTGGACAGCTTCTGGTTGGATTGATGGCTGTGATGGCAAAAAGGGAACTTGCCTAAGACTGTTTTGAAGGAAATGTTCTATTTTGAGGTCTCACTCTATGTCCGTGCGCACACAGGCATCTAGTTCGAGAATGTGCTTGCCGATGAACCATACCAGGTTGCTGAAGTACGGGGCAGCCGTTCTGGAAAATAAATTGGCATAAAGGGGAGACTGGAATGAGCCTTGGTGGCACGGGCCGTACTTGTCTCTGATGAACTGCAGCATGCTACTGTTTTGCACCTTGTAGACATTGAGAGAAATTGTCCGGACAGCTATCCGTACCATAGATTCCGGGTGGTTGAAGAATTTAATGGCCTCGGTGTACAGTGGGAAGTCGTTTGTGTGCTACGAAAACGAGAAACAGTTGATCCCATGCCATTTCTTGCTAAGGACTAACCTCATTGTAGAAGAAGTGTATGGTGTGGGTGTTCAGCTTCAAACTCAGGGTCTTCAGAAAAAGAATGTAGTAGCCCATCACATCCTCATCGGAGAAATCAAACTTGTGCACCATGATTGAGTTGACATGGTTATTGCTCAGTAAATAATCTGAAACGAGGCTCCGTTAAGTTATCTTAACCGCAAAAGTATCGGCCGCAAAAGTATTCGTTTACACAGCGATGTCTCGTTCCGGATATTCTCAAACAAAATGTTTAGCGTCTGAAGCAGCTGCACGCACACGAAGCTGGAGCCCCCACTCTTCTGGCGCATGATGTGCAGAAAGTACGAAAGCATGTTCTTTTCCAGAAAAAAGCTGCCAGGATTAAAGAACTTTGTAGGTTGGCTGCAGGCGGACTCAAGTGCAACTCACTCGAAAACAAGGGAGTCGTGCTGATCACCCCAAATGAGGATCTCCGCAATGCAGCGCAGCGACTCCACCAGCAGCCCGCGATTGTTCTCCGACACTGTCGTGTTCTTCTCCAGAATGCTGTACAAGTATTTCAGGTGCTCCAGCGACAGGCGATTCTTGGGCCGCCCGCCCCAGGGCCCACCGAACCAGCTGCGGCTGCGGAACATGGTGGTCTAGTGGACCAGTGGACAGGTGGAATTTAGAAGACGACAATCAACTGGCTACGCCCCCTGTTCCGGATGCTCGCATATCAAGCCACAAAGTGTGGATGGTTTTTTCCCCCGGGTAGACGTTGATGGCTGTGCAAAAGGGACGCACCGGATGCCTGCGATTTTACGTTCCGTAATTTTGTAATTGGCGAATAGCGATTTTATTTTCCAATACAACAAAGTACAAGTTACACGGTCAGCTGTTGCTCCTTTTGGTATTTCTTCATCGTTATCGAATCAGTGTTGTTATCAGTGTTGCAAAGTTGCCGTAAAAACGCAATATACCATGTAATTTAAGTACAAATGGTATATTTCATTTGTGCAATTGTATGTAACAGGCAGAAGAGAAATCAAATACATGGAGCCAAAGCATATTCTGTGCAAGATAAGACTGGGTTTTTTAAATCCTCACAGGGCCTCAATTATAAATTCATAGCTCAAATGTAAATTTCCGGAAAATAACGAAATCCTGAATTCTTACGGAATCCAAAATTACTTTAAGTTTTTTTTTTTTTAATTATTTATTTAATAAGGAATATACGGGGTAGTAATTTTACCCCGTAAAATGTAAATGTTAAAAAATAATTTGAAGTTTCTAGTTAATAATAAAAAAAATGTTCAAAGGACATTTATTTTCCAAGGACAATTGGTAGAACAGATATAAGTAACATATGTATATATCTATTCGTATTGCCAAAATGCGAACATGTGTTGAAAATTGTAAAATATTAATCTATGCTTTAATAATAAGGTAGAAACAAAAAACCACATAATTAAAGTCGAAGCGCTCGAAGCACTCCGACTATAATCGTTCTTGTTTCATAATTTTAGTTTCAGTAATGACACACTAACTTTTTGGAACCAACATTTTTATTTTAATCCAAATGCCGAAATAAAGGTTGGCACTAAAGACACAAAAGCTAGAGAGATGCAGATGCACATGATTAGTCCTCAATATGTATTTCTTAGTGCTCTAAAAAGGTTTAAATTGTTCCCTAAGCTCAGATCTGCCTCACTTCCCGCTTCATCATCCTTTGACACCGATAATTACCCCAGCTACAACTATCTTGGGTTTTGGTTAAAGTTAATCGAATACGACCCCGTATTGGGGTCCTGCTGCATTTGAAAATTTTGGGTGGAGAGCCCGAAGGGGCGCAGTATCATGTTGCCCAGATCCTTCAGGCTCGACATCATCTCGTTCTTGAGCTTTTCGTTGCGCTCGTTGATGATGGGAGGTAGGCGTACAAGGGCTTCCTGCGCGTCTCTTTGGCCAGGATCAAGCTCCACCACCTTTTTGTAGTCTGCCAGAGCCTCGTCGAGCTTGTCGTCTTGTTCGTACAACTTAGCGCGCCTGCAATGCAAAGGACTCGTGGCTAGTTCGATTCGACCATCGCAAAAGGCAAGGCGCACCCACCTCAGTAATGCCCGCACATACTCGGGCCACAGATCGATGGCTTTTGTGCAATCGTCTATGGCCGATTTGTTGGCCTCCAGGTTCATCTTGGCGGCAGCCCTGTTCCCGAAGAGCACAGCCCGCTCCTTCGGGCTCTCCGAGGGGCAGATGTTCAGGGCCTCCGTGTAAAGGGCGATGGCTCGCTCGGCGTCCGTCTTGAACAGCTCGTTGCCTTCCAGCTTCCACTTGTTGGCCCGCTCCTTGTTCGCGGCCAGCTCCTCGGGGGTCAGATCCTTCTCCAGCTCGCGCAGCTCCTCGATCGAGAGCTCCGCGTCGGGCTGTTTGGTTGCCTCGTCCACCTTTTCAATGGACACGTCCGCTACCTTATCCTCCTGACCGGCGGCGTCCGCCGCAAGGGCATCGTGGAACTCCTCGTCGCTGCTTGCGTTCTGTGTCATTCTGATTGCATTTAGTTTTGTGGTGATTAGATTAATGGAAATTTCGCTTCACAGCAACAAATTTTACGATGCGACTGTGGTATGTTTTAGGCAATTTTTGATAGCAGTTTTTTTTGCGGTATGAGAACGGCCACTCTGCGCCATGACGTCCACGAAAACGTTGGATGTGGAAAAACTGGACATTGGGGAATATATTCTGAGTGAATACGTTCCCGCCAAACCCCTGAACAGCAACTTGGAGGTGTCCCTTGGCAGCGACGAGCTGGTAAGGGTGCCAGCCAGCAGAGTGGAACGCGTGTGAACGAATCATTGCAGGCACCCCCGGAAGCCAGTGCTCAGCTGAGATGTTCGGACGGCCTTAAGTTCCCCTTTGCGCGAGCGAACCATCAACCGAGGGCCGCTGCGATAAAAGAGCGTCGGGTTATCGTGGCGGAGGATGAGGCAACTGGCACCAAGCGCGTGGTGGAGCTAACGCTGGACCCCGGATCCCCGTTTGACTTCCAGCCTGGAGACACTCTGGCCGTGGTGCCGCGCAACAGCAGGCAACTGGTGGACAGGCTTCTGAAACGCCTGGAACTGATGACAAGTGCGGACACCTGCTGCCATGTGAAGCTGATCCCCGGATGTGCCAAAAAAAGCAAAGTTCCGGCGCACATCCCGCAGCCGTCTAGTCCTCGGGAGATCATCACCGACTGCCTGGCGCTAAACTCAGTTCCCCAAAAGCAATTCCTCAGCGCGCTATCTGGCTTCACTTGCAACGAAAACGAGCAAAGGTTTTTGGCCTGCTTGTCCTCCAAGCAGGCCGCCGCATTCTACAATACCATTTTTTTGGAAGGCGGCTTGCGGCTTCCGGAAATTCTTGAGCTATGCGTAACCTGCAAACCACCGCTGGCCTTCCTGGCGGAGCACTTGCCACGTCTACTGCCAAGACCATACTCGCTTTCCAACAGTCCTATGGAGGGCGATGCTAAAGAACTACGAATTATCTACTCGGTACTTGGCAAGAAGCCTGGAGTTACGACGGGTATGCTGGAAGCCACAGACCAGCAATGTGACAAAATTATCATCTATCCCCGATTAAGTAATTCTTTCCGCTTCACCGAAGAGGACGTTTGCAACAATCAAATTCTCATAGCCGTTGGCACGGGCTTGGCGCCGTTTCTCGGTTTTCTGTCCCACAAAGAACAGCTGCTTAATCAGGGGCAACGGGTAAACTTAGGCCATACCTGGTTGTATGTGGGCGCGAAAACAACCGACGCCATTCCAAAGCTAGACAATCTTTTGGAGTGGCAGCTGTCTTCAGTTCTGCAGCGGCTTCGCATGTGCCAGTCACATGGAGATTTTCCTTGCTATGTGCAGCAGCTGCTGGAGGAAGATTCAGAGGAATTGGTGGAGTTTCTTATGCAGTCGAATACAGTGGTATACGTTTGTGCCGACGGAGCCAAGATTTCTCAATCCATTTTTAATGGTCTAAGGCAAAGCCTACAGAATGCTTTGCATCTCAATGAAGAGGAAGCTGCACAGAAACTAAAGGATCTTGTCCCGCAGGGAAAGTTCCGCGAGGATATTTGGGCTTAGGAACTTTTTAATAGGTTGTACACAACCAATTCTTAGGCTAATAGTTTGCTAGTGGAATTTGTATGGTCAATTTGTATATCGTGGTTATCTCCGAATAAAAGACCAATGTTTTACATGTTTTTAAGCTGAAATATGAAATTATATTAGGCTCATATTTGGTCAAATAAGTAAATAACGATATATTTAACAACATAAAATAAAAATGACAGTGCATACTATACTAAATACATACAATTGTGAGGGATTCTTTTTCATGGTCAAAGTGAATAAAGCGACACAAGAGCTAAATAAAGTCAGGTCGGTTCCTAATCTTAAACAGTAAACTGCAAAGTAATAAATCTAAATAATGATGTAATTCACGATTACGACTTAGGTTTCCAAGCAAAGATTACTTGTGTACAAATAATATACAACTTATTTGGAAGCCACCGATAAATACTACATTTTTATTTTTTTACTTGCCTTCTTCTAAATACCAATATCTTCGTACTGTTTATATTTATTTTGGCAAGATCTTTGCGACCTTGCACATTATTAGCATTTAGTATTTTCGCTACGATTAAGTAGTGCATGAAATAGCGCCAATCCTGGGTATATTTAAAATGGGGATAAAAATACGAATCGAACGAAAACAAAATGGCTTCGGTTTCATTTTCCTTCCATCCGTATTTTTAAAGTTTTAATATATTATACGGATATGCGTATAAAAATTATTCTAGCTCCTGTTGTTTATTGAAAGACTTTAGTTTCGTTTACGTTTGTGATAATCCCCATTTTTTCTTCTTCCTCAAGCCCCTGTCAATATCAATGTATCTTTAAACCTTATCCAATAAAATGACAATCCTTTGACTTGCCCAATCATTTTTTTTATGCTAAGGCTAATAAAAAACCAATTAAAGTTGTAATAATATATGTAAGCTCATTGAAAATTATGAATGCATAATTGTAGGCAAAAAATTGATTTTCGTTGTGTCTATAAATTTAACTATGAACCGATCTACAGCAACAGCCATCAAGGTGCCAATAATTGTACCACTTGGAAATGCCAGCCTATAAATGCTAACTAAAGATCCCGTCAATTTTGTGTTTTCGTTCAGAAGTATTCCAAGTTGTTCTCCTGGCAGGGACGTTGACAGATTACCATTTAGCCAAATAAAGAGTCCCTTTTGTACAAGTGGTTGGAACATAAATACCTTTCAAAAACATCACTTTCAATTTCTGTTTCCACAAGGTTTCATCTTCCAATTTGATTTGACACATACAAATATTGGGTTATACAAATATGCTCTCTATGGTGAAGAAACTAGTTTCTTATGGCAAATCTGATAGGGAAGAATCGAAAGTATATTCGTCTGATCAAGTTAGTCTTAATTTTGTACTTAAAAAGAATGGAATATCAAACATTTACATTTACTCTCAAATCTGTCAGTTCCGCAAATATATTCTAAAATACATGCTCCAGTCTAATTAATTATCTAATTCGGTGATATATGTACTTTAAGGGAAATACACCAATTGTAAAGATACTTTTGCTGCTCTTTGCCTGTTGCTGGTGATGTGTCGCTTGCTGCTGGTAGTTCTAGTCCTAATGGCACTTGTGACACGCATTTCCGCTCGCTAGATTTCTCTTTACTATTTTTTCTTTTTTTTTTTAGTTATTTACACCAAATATTGCAAGTTTAGGTTTCATTGCACTTACAGACTACGACGAATTTTATATAGAATTGCATTATGCAGACTTGATAAAATCGCTTAAATCACAATTATTTATACATACGGGTACACAAATAGTAAATTAGCTTACATCCGTACGGTTAATAATACAGTATCGTATATAATATGTGCGTGTTTGTGTGCGTGGTCATATATATAAATCGGCGCAATGTAAAAAATAATCTAAACTGCCAGAAAATTATGTGCTGGGCGAATCGTTTTTTCGTGGACGATGCTAGATGGGTTCAGCTAAGAAATTTTCTCTTGGTGGCTCCATCCTTATTGTGAATGCCATTTTCTGGAAGAAAGATAGCGTGCTTTTAATATATTGCCAGTTTCGATGGTTAAATTTAGGATAAACGCTAGACAAAACCTTAGTTTACGAAATACAACAACAAATAAATAACCATTAACGATAACGATTAAAATGTTTTAATCAATACATGTATTTATACAAGTCGGTTGCCAGGTGCACCATAAATTTTTCCTAATATGACATATGCATACAAACTGAACTGCTTGCGCCAATTGACATTAATAGATACAACGTAAAAATAATAAGCCCAGCAAATGCGCCCTGGTATATTAAAAAAAACGCCCTAGCAAGTTATCCTCCATCAGAGAGCAGATCAACCGACACTCGATTCTTTATAACAAACGCCTCACAGCTTATTCCAACCGTCTAGATTCCTCTCTAGCCAACCAAAATACTCTAAGAAGACTGAAGCGAAGGCACCCCGGAGGCACTAAAAAAAAGGTATCTTGACAATTCATGGCAACAATAAGATAAAGAAATTCCACCTTCCCCAGGACTCTATTTCGAGGTAACAAAAAAAATTCTCGTGTAAAAGCTCCTTGCACTAACCAGAAGGACGTACGAAAATAAATAGGAATTCATCGTACTCTATAGCACGATTTCATGGCCAATAGAAGGCTAAGTTTATTAATCATACAAATGTTTGGTTATCAGCAGAGGTCTTATCAGCTCTTCTGATACATGCAACTGATTATGCGAAGTCGTAAGTAGTAGACGTTTATTCATGGCAGGTAAGCTTATGCCTAGAATAGAAAATTAAAAACGTTTGAAAGGGCGGCTTATATAATTCATAATGTAAATGCAATCCAACTTTATAAGTATATACCATCGCTTTCCAAATCTTTTACGCGATTTTCTATGTAACTGGTTTTTGTCGTATGCGTAGGTGTGTAGCTGTTCGTTAGCATTTCGTAAATAAAACAGACAGATCCAACTACCGGCTATTGTTGGGCCATGGGATAGGATCAATTATCAACGCAGTCACTTGTTACTTATTTATCGGCATGCGAAGCTCTAATGTCATTGGGGGCCGCGCACATTCACAGTTTTCCACACAATTTTTCTATTGCTAACGAAAACAAAACATACTGATACATTTGTATGTACATATTTTGTATTTTCCAGACAAGTGGGAGATCGCTTCACGACATAGCAGTCATATAATGCCTAACATACTTTTGTGGATTGTAACCGAATATATTGCATTACGATTTAATGAGTCGTACGACAACAACAAAACATTTCGAGCGCACATGCAAATATGTATGCATATGAATATGAACGATTGGATTAGTTTGCCTGTGCGGATAGGTCTTTCGGTGCAATAAAACGTTGACTTACGCTTGTTGAAATATTTTACAGTCAGACTCACTGCAGAATTGCGTGATCCACTTGTGACAGGGTCTCAGAGGATAAATCTGTAGGCACAAAATTCTTCACATAAATATAAAGACAAAACACACATATGAATCATTTAAAATTCTGCATTGCTACAAAATCAAAAAAACCCCTGTGACTACAACCCATACTAGCTATCCGCATATGACGGCGCCATTCGAAATTTTAATAGTGAACGGCTAAGTAAGTGTTTCTAAGTTTGGATTGGAGATTCCAGAAAGCCCTTTCACTCTGGCATGCGAACACACAAGGCGACTAGCACGTCTAGCTTTATAACTAATAAAAACGGTCAGAAAACATCGGAATATCGGAATTTCTATCTCCTACTCCCCTACAATATCCATTCATTTGTAAAGTCAAGTTAGCATAAGACGATCTGTTGGAGAAACGCAAAACGAGAGTGTGCACCCCGTATAAGCGAATGATGAGCCTGGAGATCAGCCAGTAGGAGGGAGAAAAGTGCAGGCCGATCAATGCCACGCATGGAAAGACCGAGGACAGACAAAACAGGGAATGGGAAAGTGTGCCTATAAATAGCACAGTCGCGACGTCGCGTTGCAGGCCCAGCAATTAAGTTGGGCAAATGGGAGAGTGGCAAAGACAGGAAGAAGTCCGTGGAAAGACTGGGGAGTATTGCATGGCTACACACTTTTCTTTCTTGTGCGGCACGGAATACGAATTACACATACTCCAAGCGCCCACCTCCTACCCGCCTACTGATAGCTCTTCCCGCGGTTGAAAAAGTATTCTGCTTACGGTTATCGCATCGAAATATCACGAAAATTGTTCTAGGAACTTGATAAGTACTGTGCCAATTTTTGGACTGCCTGAGGGACTTACACTATCACTTATAGTGTGTGTGCGACTGATAATGAAAATAAAAAAAACTCTCCGCTGTGTGGGAGTTGCAATTGTACGTGTGTGTGTAAACAAATTGTTTTCTCCCCATTGCGACGTATGAATATTTTGGCCGGACAAAACGATATTCCAAACAGGAAATGCGAACAAGAGGGTTAAATTGCGTACTTGCTTGTTGTTGTTGCAGCGTCTGTTACAGCGCTGTCTTCGTTCTGGACTTTTGGATTGTCAGTTTTCATTTAGATATTCGTCTGCACAAAAACTCTGCATATGGCATTTGCACACGTATATAATAATATACAAGACTCGTTTACTGCCCAGTGTGATAACAGTCATTTAAAGAATCGGATTCTCTTTGAATTTTTGGATTCAGATAGATAATATGCACACAAATTCGATTAACTATTTTCTCTTGAAATCTAAAGTCTAAATATAAATTTTATACCCATGGACTGTGTTTATATATGCATAGCTGGAAACACTCCGAACGGGCTTACAACAAAGAAAGTTAAGAACCCGATGAAAATATCCAAGTGCGACATCTCGACCGTTATGATACTGATTCCTGACACTGAGTAAACAAGACACGATATCTAACTATCGCAATCACTATTTGGTAACATTTGGTCAACACACTGAAACTAAGCCACTGAAAAAAACAAAACACACAAAACCCGCCTCTGTTTCCTCATATGTATGTATGTTGCAAAAATGTTTCCCCCGAAATTGGGATTGTGTCGCATTCACACATTCATGTGCGTGACGAACCCAGCTATCTGTTTATAAAAAGAGGTGCACGGATCTTACCTGATTTAGACGGGGAGTGGCAGGGTCCTAGTACTGCTGTCGCTACATCTACGATTGTACACACTACAAGACTACGGTCAGCATTTTGTTCCAGTTGCGTCCACACAAAACAAATTTACAAGGAAAACTCATACATATAATTGCTGGACGATCCACCGATATCCATTCTGCTTCCGATCACGCGTATAGCAGCCTGGCCGCCCGGTGATTGCTCAGCAACTATACATTGCGTCGGAGCACCTTCTTCGCCGCTTTGATGTTGGGCACCAGGGCCTTTACTTCGCTGCAATCGCTGAGAAACGGATGGCTTAGAAGCTCGTCGGCAGTTGCCCGCCGATCGACCTCAACCTGCAGGCAGCGATCGAGGAAGTCCTGCAGGTTGGGACTGAGCTTTTCCCAGCTCTTGATATCGGGCCGACCATTAGCAGCGATTAAGTAAAGGGCGCGGAGCGGGGTTTCGTACAAATAAGGTGGCTGGCCCTCGATCATTTCGATCGCCATTATGCCAATAGACCAGATATCCACTTTTTTCCCGTATTTCTTGCGTGTGACCACTTCGGGCGCCATCCAGTACGGTGTTCCCACCATTGTTTGTCGCTTCTCATCGCCCTCGATGTTGGCGCAGAACCCAAAGTCCGTCACCTTCACGCAGCCGTCCATGCCGAGAAGCACATTGTCGGACTTGATGTCCCGGTGAATAATACCCTTGGCGTGCAAAAAGCTGATTGCATAAAGAACTTCACGGCAGACGCACGCGATTTGGCGTTCCTTCATCACAGTCTCAGTGACTACGTCGGTGAGTGGGCCTCCATCCATGTATTCCATGATGACCCACAACTGATCCTCGGGCTCCAGCAGGTAGGCATCAAGAAAATTGACAAGGTTTTTATGGTTAAAGTCCTTTAGCACTCGGATCTCAGTAAGTATAAGATCCTTGGAGGACTGGTTCTTCATGTCAATCGTTTTAACGGCTACTTGCGACTCGTTTTGAAGATCGCCTGCGATGAACACAATACCAGATGCACCTTTACCCACTTCTTGGGTAGTTTTGTAGCGCTCGCGGGGATCCTCCGGATTACATATGGCGCGCAGTTCGTCATAGATCTGGGCGTCGGTTTTCTGCGTCCTCTTTTCCTTCGACCGGCGAAGTATTGTCTCGTCCGGGTTGTCGTCGACTCCGGCATCAGTGTGCTGACCCTGTGCCGCTGGTTTTATGATTATCGTGTCCGTATTTACCTTGTGCTGATGCTCGCCTTCTTCCTCGCGCCGCATTTCAGAGGTCCGCGAGAACTTCTGTGTGACGCGAGGCTTGGGCTTTATTTGCGGCTTGGGTGGCATGGCATGGGGGGATTTTTTGGGCGGCACCGGTGGCGGTTCTTGCAGGCCCTGCGGTGTGGCCTTCAGGGTCTCTCGGTGCTCTAGGTTTGACTTGAGCTCCTTAAACACCTCTTCCAGCGCCTCCAGCGGCACCGTCGACTGCTGACTGCTGTCATTGATGCTGCTGCTGTTGCTGTTGCCCGCCGAGGAGCCGCACCCACTACTGCTCTCCGTGGCCGTGGAGCTGCCATCGTCATCGGACTTCTCCGGGTCCTGCGACTTGTGCTTGTTTTTGTAGTTGACGTAGTTCTCAATCTCCTTGGACTCCTCGTGGATCACGTCCTCGGTAATGAAGGGCTTGAAAACCTCGTTCTCTTTCTTCTTGATCGAGTAGTTGTAGTACTTGACGGCGTGGTACGCAGCGTCCGGGTTCTTGTCTTGCTCGTCCCGTGTGATCTGTGAGTTCATCAGCCGCACCCAGGGGGCGGGCAGGCCCTCCAGGTCGCCCGTCTCCTGGTTGCGGGACACATGGAAGTGCCGCTGGAAGTTGGTCGGGGCCCCGATCTCTGAGATCTGCTCCTTCTTCTTAAACCACTTGGTGAAGCTCATGTTCGCCGGCTGCCTCTGCTCTCTTCAGTTCCCTTAGATCTTTGAGCGCGACTAGTTCCGCTCAGCCTGGGAAGCGTCAATCACTTCGGCAAAATGCTGTTGTTTTTGCTGGGCTCGCTTTTGTTTTTCCCGCAGTCACTCGCTCTCTTTCCCACTCCCTCTCACTGGCCCAGCCGTGAGTCATAAACACATTACTCGCACGGACACAGTTTCTGTTCGCTTTACTTTGCGTTCTGCTCCGCTCCGCTCTGCTATGCTGCGTGTGTGTGAGTGCGCTCTTCTTATCTCTAAGTAACTGTAACTGTAGTTTCTGAAGACACTGAAAAATGAAGTAGATTTTCACTTTTTATGGCCATCCATCCGCTTTGTTAATTACGTTATTTGCAGCCCTAATTTATTCAGCAATTACACGACTTTGCAAACACACAAAGGCGGCCGCGTACACTCACACATCTCGAACTCGAATACAAAAGGAGTGGCCGTCGCAGTCGCCGTCGCCGTCGCAATCACTGTCTAGTGTTTCAGTGTCGTTTGTTGTTGTTTGGGCCAAAATCGGGTGAGCTGAGCTCTCCTGCCTTTCCGGCGACTACTTGAAGAAATATATGGCGGAGGCGTTGTATGCTTGATTTGAATTTGATTTGGGGCAGGAATAATCTGCTCTGCAATGGACAATTCCCTCGGATTTTTCTCCTTCACTGCAACCGCGCTGCACTCGGCCTACATATGCTATCGCACTCGCACTCGTACTCGTACTGTTTGCCGAGGGTGGAGGTGCGACCATTTCCCGTTTGAGTCGAATGCTTGCCGCAGCCGGCGTTCTGCAAAGAGACGAAAGAAAGCATCGGGCACACCAGCGAAATACTACAAATATACCACAGCATTTTCAAAAAAGTGTGCGTACAAACTTACCTCGCAACTTTGATGTTGAATAAAAATAGTTGCTTTAATTTGTTGTTTAAATTAACGATACATCTATTTATAAAAATTATATAGATCGGACAATAATTACCCGGTTCTCAGGGTCCTCCAGAGAATGGATAAATATTGAGTATTCGAATAGGCTATTCCCATTTTTAGAGCATTAAAATAGCGGGTGTAACAAATTTTTATAACATGCACCTTAGGTACGAATGGTATGTATATTAACATATTTTGTATTTTATATTATTTTAATTTTTTTTTTATTTATTTATTTATTAGTAAGGCATACGGGGTAGCCAATAACCCCTATATGCTCTTTTTCTCTATTCTTTCAGCCCAAGTGGGCGCGCCGGCTAGTAAACATTATCGGATCTTTACTAGGGATTTTTGGCTTTATAGTTCCCGCCAGCTATTCTAGATGGTCTTAATGGAAATTTTAAATTCATGTGTCTTGCAAGTTTGACCACCAGAGCATGGTTTATTATTCAGGATCGGATCATGCATTCGTCATCTTCGTGCCGAATGTGGCGATAAAACGACAAAATCGAGAAAATACTCGGCGAACCCATTGACAATGTTAATTATGCGAGACACAGCAGCTTCTTCAGAAACCGTGTACCACACCAGATAATGACGGCAATTGATAAAAACCAATGCATATAGCGGGTAACGGCTTCCTGCGCAAGGTTAGTTTTCCCTCAACGATAGCACCATGCACAAGCCTGTTTTTCTTGGGTTACTTCTGATTATAGCATCCCAGGAGCTCACCGTGGACGTTAACGCTGCTCCGGACAGCCGCATAGTTAATGGACGCGAAGCAGCCGAAGGAGAATACCCCTATCAGCTCTCGCTCCGTCGTCAAACCGTGCATATTTGTGGGGCGTCTATATTATCTAGCAACTGGGCCATTACGGCCGCACACTGCATTGACGGCCACGAGCGGCAACCAATCGAATTCACTCTACGGCAAGGTAGTCGCTTCCGCTCCTCTGGCGGAAGCGTACAGCCAGTGAGAGCTATTCACAAGCACCCGTCTTACGATAGGACGGATATGAACTTTGACGTGGCACTTTTGCGAGCACCTGATAAAGCACTTAGCTCCCCACTGGGTAAGGTAGCACCCATTCGGTTGCCGGCGGTTGGCGAGACTATTGCAGACAGCTTACCTGCTGTCGTTTCTGGATGGGGACACATGAGCACCAGCAATCCTGTCCTATCGCCAATTCTCAAAAGCACTACAGTACTAACCGTCAACCAGGAGCGATGCCATAACGATTTGCGATACCATGGAGGAGTCACAGAAGCGTAAGACAATATTTGCTTAGGATGTGTTAGGATAGGTTGTATCGTAAATATGTAGTTAACTATCGCAATATATCTTAAATTTATTCCAAATTTGTTGTCCATTTGTAATCATAATCTTATCTGAACCATAGCATATATAACCATATTTATTACTGTTTAAAATAATAATTTGCAGCATGTTCTGTGCCGCTGCTAGAAACACGGATGCTTGTCAAGGTGAGCTATAAAATAATATTGATATACGACTAATTTGTTGAGCTGCATTTTCTGTGCCCAATCATTTATGCAGGCGACAGTGGAGGTCCTATCACATCTGGCGGCACATTGATTGGTATTGTATCTTGGGGCGTGGGCTGCGCGGATCCGTACTATCCCGGTGTGTATACACGCCTGGCCCATCCGAACATTCGCCGCTGGATACGCCTGCTCACTAAACTGTAATTGCACAACAATTTTCTTTACCGTGACATTCCTAGCTGACCAAAGCTAACAAACTTATGGGTACAATGAGTTAAATAATTGGTTTCCTTCAAAGGCAAATCACGACAAAAATGTGAAATAAAATTGCGAAAATATATCCATTTAAAACTTGTGACTAAACATTTAATTTGTGTTAATCCGTTATTAATTTGAAAATTGTCATGGTAATTGCAGTTTTCCGTGTCGGAAAGCCTGTCAGAATTTCATAACATGAATAGAAAAGATTAAAATAATATTTTACAAGTATTCACGTGTTCATAGCGTTTAAATAGGGGGCGCCCAATATTTTTGCTCTTTGAGAACAAACGGTTGATATTGCATACCAATAATGGAGTTTTAATAGTTTAAGAACGGAGAAAAAATTGTATCTCTTATTGAGATACTGTGAAAATGTAAGCGACCAAATTCTATTAAAGCGAAACAGAAAATATATACATTTAAAACGTTCAAGTTGACTAGGCAGTTTCAATTTATTTTAAACTGGTATAGTAATAATTAAATGAAAAAGTTATTGTATTTTGAGACTCAGATATTTGCTAGTGAAACATTGAATAAAATATTTCTTATTTGTTCAAATAATTAATCAGTTAAATACTAACAAAATTAGAGAAGTGAGTACGGCGGCACCGCAATGTTTTGGGTTATCTGGTCACACTGATGGTAGCACCGAGCTTGCTTTTCTCTTAGCACCCCTTGTAAGAGAGAACCGTAATAACTCGTTTGCAATTAGATCGGAAAATTCACGAGGAGCCTGAGTACGCAGAGGGCCGACCAAGTTGACTGCGCATATTTCGATTGATCGTCAGGTGCTATTCATCTGGACAGTGGTGCGAAGGCGAGGCATTCGCGGTAGGTGCATCTGCCAGACGAGGGGCATATAAATAGACCCACAGCGAACAGCTTTGTGCTGAATGTCCTACTGGCGGTGTTTGTGGCTGGCCTGCAAGATGATCTACCAGTTGCTGTGTAGCTCTCTAAGCCTGCTCTTCTTCTGCCTCAACGTGCTGTGGCTACTCTGCAACTTGGCAATTCCATGGTTCACCCTCACGCTTCTGCTCGTTTGCGTCGCCTCCAAGTTTGTGAAGCTGCAGCGCAGCCCCAACGAGAAGCGTCTGCTCAGCCTGCTGAGCTCCCCGGAGGACTGGCCAAGCTACTGGCCCATCGCCAACCGGGCAGCCGGCTACGACGCGCCCGAGAATACGAGAGCAGCTATCAAGAAGGTGACGTCAGAGGAGGTGGTTGGTTAGATGGTTAAAATCAATAACATCCCCTTCCACCTATTCCACCCCAACACAGTGCCTCGCACGTGGGTATCGTAACGTGCTGCTGGATGCCAGCCTCACCAGTTGCGGGGAAATTGTCATGGTCAACCCCAATCGCCTTAATGTATCGCAGCAACCATTGACGGAGCTGCAGAAGCTGGATGTCAGAGATCATCATCCCATGGGGTGAGGCACGCTGCAATTTATCGGGAAGCTCTATTGATTACTCAAGTTTGTTGCACACAGGTCGCAGTATGCGGCAGAGTCGGTGACCACGCTCAAGCAGCTCGACGAGTTCCTGGATGCTGATGCCGCCGACGCGACCCTTTTCCTACGGCTACATGACAACAGCGCCCGTGCTCTGGATAAGATCCAAAAGTTCATGGTCTCTAACCAGAATTTTACGCAGCGCACCATTGTCATAAGTCGTTCACCGCTGGCCATTTATCACGTATGTGTTGAGTTATTCTTTATATTAACGTCAGGATAACGCATGGGTTTCCTATATTTTTGAAGCTACGTAAGCTTAACCCCGAAATAATATGCGGTTTGTGGCACGAAACCTATCTGTCGCTGTCCATTTTAAAATGCTCTACTTTGATTTCATCCATCTACGGCGCCATTTTTCGCAATATAATCGCTCCAGTGATTGGCATAAGCGTCGTATTCCTTAGCAAAGAGGAGTTTAACTTGTAAGTGCATATACTCGTACACGAATGGATAAGAAAGAAATATTCAGATACATATATCATTATTTTGTAGGCACATCGCTGAGCTGTGGCGCAATGTTGGCGTCCGTCCCATTGTTTACATGATAAACTCGCCAAACGAGAAGCGATATTTCCAGAAAACTATGAAGACGCAATATTTGACGGACTCCTTGCGTTCAGAACCGCATCTGTTAATGAAGGCGTAAAAATGGCCACAAGGAATATAAAGAACAAAAGCAAACGCGACCAATTGCCCAATATGTTTGCATTTAGCCGCAAAGCTTTCACTTACGAACAATTTGCTGTATTTTACGAACAATTTGTCATATTTAATGTAGGAATGCGTTTTTCTAGAAGCTTTACAAAGTATTACCCAATGTGTATCGGTTCCAGTGGGATTTGAGCTATTTATTATGTTAAATTATCCGACTGTAGGTTTTTTTTTGTTTGGCCCATGTTTCTTGTAAACAGTTTTGGAGTTCTAAAAGTTTATTTGTTTTAGACATCGTATTTTAATTTAGTAACATACGCATATAAGAACGAAATTTTCATGTTTACTTTGAACGTACACGCATATACAAGTCGCCATCACAAATAATTTATATTCTTACGCACGTAATGAACGAAAAAAAAATGTACCAAAAAGAATGGGGTATGGTTTATGCCTAAGCCCCATCAAAATACTTTTAAGTTTTACATACGAAAGAAACGATAAAATATATACACAATCAAAAAATGTATAAATACAAATTGTATGAAAAATGAGATTTTTTAATGTTTTTTTTTTCGCAATTTCATGGAGTATCATTTTAGAAAATTTTTGGAGGTGATTTTAAATAATTAATAAAAAAAATTCCAGAAATAGTTTATGGAATATTATGCGATTATTAGACTCGAAAGAAAAAAAATATTGATCAAATAGGAAGAATCGAATCTTACACAATTGCAGACAATGTGCATTGATATTGAATCCTGGGAGAGTCCAAACTCTCGATTTTCTACATAGGGTTTAATTAACGACTCAAAAGTTGCATTTTTATTTCTTTATTATTTTGCTTGATTTTGATAAACTGGTTTACATCTATAAATATTTATTATATTAAGATTAAATCTATTAAGGTTTTTTAAACGAGTCGAGCTAAATATGTATGGTAATTGGAACAATGGGTCTAACAAAAGAACTTAGGAGTTACGGGGTCTTGGAATTCAAATTGTGCCAAACTTTTATACAGACTTAATTTAAATTAATAACTTAATCGAAAGAACAAAGATAACTGCAGTCTACAATAAACGGAAATATTTATGCACGAGGATTATTTAATTTAATTACTTTTTTCGGGAGCGTGTGGCTCTTTTTGGCGCCACTTCGACACTAGGCCCCTCTACAGCAGGCAGCGTGGCTTCAAAATGAACCTTTCTAGCTCTTCCTCCACGCGCTGTGGTAGACGATTTGGCTTCCGGTTCAGGTTCCTGGGTGGGCTTCTCCAAATGTTCCAAAACCTCATCGACCTTGGCACCGTGAATGCGACTGCGAGCTGTGGGTCTTTTAATCGGCTCCTCTTGATCAGTTGCAGTCTTTTCGACTACAACAGCTGCGATCTTTGTACGGGAACCTCCGCGGGTTTTCTTAGTAGGCGGCTGGTCATCTAGTAGAACCTCGGGTTTTTCTTTACGAATCGTGGCACGAGAGGTCTTTTTCGCTGGTTTTACTTCTTTCATTTCAGACAAACCCTGTATCTCTAGTGCCTCTGCGTTAGCTTCAAGTTGATGTATTGACTCCTCTAGGCACATCTTTGAAACTGGCTCCTTTTCATCGGTCATTTTTCCTTTACGTCTCATAGGAGGTACTGGTCGCGGTGATGTGTTCACCATCAAATCAAGCCCCTTAACTGAGGCATTGCGACCCCGGCGGTTGCGAGGCTTGTCGTCGTCCGGGACCTCAGCATAGTTTTTACGAGGCAAATTACGTCCCTCGCGTCGCTGAGTCTGAGTTTGCTCTGTGGCAGTGTCTGTATTTACAGGACTGTCAACATCGATATTCTGGCTTTTTAGTTTAGGCGTCTCTAACGTCGCGTCTACTATTGGAGCCTTAGTGCCCACCGGTTTGCGAGTCCGGCGTAGATTGCTACCCGGTTTCTCCTCGTCTGATGTTTCGTCATAATTCTTGCGTGGGAGGTTTCGACCTTCACGCCGGCGTGGCGTGACTACAACTTCGTCTATCTGACCACTAGCCTTGTGCATGTCAAACGAAGTTACCGTTTCGACAACAGCTGCCATCTGCTCCGTGGGAAAGTCTTGTGGGTTCATCTGTTCCAGCTCGTCCTCGTAAACCGCATCAGCCTTGCGGGTGCGACGTACTGTCTGCTTTTTGGTCACTGGCGTCGAGACTAAAATATTCGATGAAGCGTTGCGATCGCGTCGCGTGCGTTTTTGATCAGTAGGATTCGCGATTGCATCTGCAGAAGTACTTGCTATTACATCAACGCCTGAAATCTGACCCCGCAATGATATTTTTTCTGGACTTTGGGAGAACACCAAATCTTCACTCTTAGGCTCCGTTTGTACAGTGGCATTGCGTGCTCGACGCTTGGGCTTGGGCTCTGATTGATCAGTGAGATGCGAATCGTCATCGGTAGCCTTTCGCACACGCTGACGTAAACGTATTTCAGGCACTAATTGCTGACTTACATTTTTCGCCGGCATTTCAATTGTGTCAGTCGTTGGTTTGCGACCCCGTCGTTGTGTTTTTTTCTCATTTTCGGAAATCGTGTTCAGGGGTTCCGTTTCGGGATCTGATGCAGTCAAGGGTTTGTTCTCCGCCACTTGTGCAATGTCTTTTTCTGTAGTGGGTTTACGTCCCCGCCGCAGAGTCGTTTTTTCCTCTTTCGCCTTGAGGCTTTCGAGTTCTTCCTCAATTGCTGTGTCTGTAGTAGGTCTGCGGCGACGTAGTTGAATGTATGCCCCTACACCCTCCAGTACCGGCATGCAAGGCTTTGAATGTAGCTTGGATGAAGTAAATAATTCATTTTTAACAAAATTAGATTTTTCCAACAGATCTGGACACTCTTGAGTCTCTGCCGTGGACTTCCAACCACGACGGCGTGTTTTGTGCTCCTCCACCAATTGATCTGATTCGGGCTTTAATGAAGTAGTGCATTTTTCCTTAACCAAATCAGATTTGTCCGCTAGTACCAGAAAGTCTTCAGTCTCTGTTGTGGGCTTACGACCACGGCGGCGTCTCTTGTGACCATCCTCTTCACATAGCATGCTTGACGTTTCCGGTTCAGCCCCAATTGCGGTTTCTGTTGTCGGCTTGCGACCACCTCGTGACGTTTTATGCTCTTCCAATTCCAACAAAGTCATTAAAGGCTCTGATTCCGGCTTGTAAGCGGATTCTTTGGATTCTTTCTCAACAAAATCAGGTTTGTCCTTTAGTTCTGGCAACTCTTCAGTCTCGGCCGTGGGCTTACGACCACGGCGTCGTGTTTTGTGACCCTTCTCTTCCGGAAGCAACTTTGACGTTTTCGGTGCAGCCTCAATGGGTGTCTCCGTTGTAGGCTTACGAGCACGTCGTGGCGTTTTGTGTTTCGCACCTTCAAGCAACGGCTTCAAAGGCGGTAGTTCTGGCTCAGATCTGGTCGATTTTACATGAACAAAGTCTGCTTTTTCGTCTAGTATTGACAACTTTTCAGTCTCTGCCGTGGGTGTACCACATCGACGCCGTATGGTATGACCTTCTTTTTCCGGAATCACCTTGATCGTTTCCGTTTCAGCGATACTGGCTGTGCCTGTTGTATGCTTACGACCACGTCGTGGCATTTTTTGTTTCTCTTTCTCTAACAATGGCTTCAACGGCTCTGATCCTGGCTTGGATGCGGTAGTGTATTCTTTCCCAACAAAATCAGCTTTGTCCTCCTTTAAAGGCTCTGGTTCAGGCCCAGATATTGTAGTCGATTTTTCCGGAACAAAATCTGCTTTCTTGTCTAGTATTGGCGGAATCGTCTTGATAGTTTCTGATTCAACTACGCTGACTGTGTCTGTTGTGTTCAATTGAGCTGATACTGACGTTGAAGAAGATGATTTTACCTTTACCAAATCAGATTTGTCTGTTAGTACTTCCATCTCTTTAGTGTCTGTAGAGGACTTGTTACCATCTTCATCCCAACACATATTTAACATTTTCGGTTTGGCCCCAATTTCGGTCCCCGTAGACGGCTTACGACTACGTCGCAACTCCAGTTCCGAAAACTCTTTAGTCTCTGCCGTGGAATTACGACCACGAATGTTTATCTTGAGCTCGATCACTTCCGAAAACACATTTAAAGCTTGCGGTTCCAACTCAATTGCTACAGGTTTTTCTTGTAATTCTATATTTGAAATGGCTTTCAAGACTGGGACTTCTAAGTCTGTCGTGGGCTTAAGTTTCTCAGATAATGCAATTGTAACGCCTTTAGATAACTGAACATTGCCTATCTCCCCATGGTATTCAACAGAAAGTTCTACATCTGTATTTAGAGATTGTTTATCTATGCAGTGAATTTCAGTCGTTTTTTCCAAAGATATTGACTTCTCCTTAAAGTCTCCAGTATTTTTCAAACAAGGTGTTTCGGACGTTGATGTTACTTCTTGTTCGTCGTTAGCAGCCGGTCCCTCCCCATGGTATTCAACAGAAAGTTCTACATCAGTATTTAGAGATTGTTTATCTATGCACTGAATTTCAGGCGCTCTTTTCAAAGTTATTGACTTCTCCTTAAAGTCTCTAGTATTTGTCAAACGAGATGTCTCGAACGTTGGTGTTACTTCTTGCTCGTCGTTAGCAGCTTTTTCCTTTCCATGGTATTCAACAGAAGGTTCTACATCGGTATTTGAAGATTGTTCATCCATGCACTGAATTCCATGCATTTTTTCCAAAATCGTTGACTTCTTAAAGTCTCTCCTATCTGTTGTACAAGATGTCTCTAACGTTGGTGTTACTTCCGGTTCGTCGTTAGCAGCCGGTCCCTCCCCATGGTACTCAATAGAAAGTTCTACATCGGTATTTAAAGACTGTTTATCTATGCACTGAATTTCAGGCGCATTTTCCAAAGTTGTTGACTTCTCCTTAAAGTCTCCAGTATTTGTCAAACGAGATGTCTTGAACGTTGGTGTTACTTCTTGTTCGTCGTTAGCAGCTGTTTCCTTTCCATGGTATTCAAAAGAAGGTTCTACATCTTTATTTGAAAATTGTTCATCTATGCACTGAATTTCATTCACTTTATCCAAAGTCGCTGTCTCAGACGTTGGAGTTACTTCTGGTTCATCGTTAGCAGGCGGTCGCTCCCCATGGCATTCAACAGGAAGTTCTACATCGGTATTTGAAGACTGTTTATCTATGCCCTGAATTTCAGGCGCTTTCTCCAAAGTTGTTGACTTCTCCTTAAAGTCTCTAGTATTTGTCAAACGAGATGTTTCGGACGTTGGTGTTACTTCTTGTTCGTCGTTAGCAGCCGGTCCCTCCCCATGGTATTCAACAGAAAGTTCTACATCGGTATTTAAAGACTGTTTATCTATGCACTGAATTTCAGGCGCTTTTTTCAAAGTCGTTGACTTCTCCTTAAAGTCTCCAGTATTTGTCAATCGAGATGTTTCGGACGTTGGTGTTACTTCTTGTTCGTCGTTAGCAGCTGTTTCCTTTCTATGGTATTCAACAGAAGGTTCTACATCGGTATTTGAAGATTGTTCATCCATGCACTGAATTCCATGCACTTTTTCCAAAGTCGTTGACTTCTTAAAGTCTCCCCTATCTGTTGTACAAGATGTCTCGGACGTTGGTGTTAATTCTGGTTCGTCGTTAGCAGCCGGTCCCTCCCCATGGTACTCAATAGAAAGTTCTACATCGGTATTTAAAGACTGTTTATCTATGCCCTGAATTTCAGGCGCTTTTTCCAATGTTGTTGACTTCTCCTTAAAGTCTCTAGTATTTGTCAAACGAGATGTCTCGGACGTTGGTGTTACTTCTGGTTCGTCGTTACCAGCTTTTTCCTTTCCATGGTATCCAACAGAAGGTTCTACATCGGTATTTAAAGACTGTTCATCCATACACTGAATTCCATGCACTTTTTCCAAAGTCGTTGACTTCTTAAAGTCACCACTATCTGTTGTACAAGATGTCTCGGACGTTGGTGTTACTTCTGGTTCGTCGTTGGCAGCTGTTTCCTTTCCATGGTATTCAACAGAAGGTTCTACATCTTTATTTGAAGATTGTTCATCTATGCGCCGAATTTCATGCACTTTTTCCAAAGTCGCTGTCTCAGACGTTGGTGTTACTTCTGGTTCGTCGTTAGCAGCCGGTCCCTCCCCATGGTACTCAATAGAAAGTTCTACATCGGTATTTAAAGACTGTTTATCTATGCACTGAATTTCAGGCGCTTTTTCCAAAGTCGTTGACTTCTCCTTAAAGTCTCCAGTATTTGTCAATCGAGATTTTTCGGACGTTGGTGTTACTTCTTGTTCGTCGTTAGCAGCTGTTTCCTTTCTATGGTATTCAACAGAAGGTTCTACATCGGTATTTGAAGATTGTTCATCCATGCACTGAATTCCATGCACTTTTTCCAAAGTCGTTGACTTCTTAAAGTCTCCCCTATCTGTTGTACAAGATGTCTCGGACGTTGGTGTTACTTCTGGTTCGTCGTTAGCAGCCGGTCCCTCCCCATGGTACTCAATAGAAAGTTCTACATCGGTATTTAAAGACTGTTTATCTATGCCCTGAATTTCAGGCGCTTTTTCCAATGTTGTTGACTTCTCCTTAAAGTCTCTAGTATTTGTCAAACGAGATGTCTCGGACGTTGGTGTTACTTCTTGTTCGTCGTTAGCAGCTGTTTCCTCTCCATGGTATTCAACAGAAGGTTCTACATCGGTATTTAAAGACTGTTCATCCATACACTGAATTCCATGCACTTTTTCCAAAGTCGTTGACTTCTTAAAGTCTCCCCTATCTGTTGTACAATATGTCTCAGACGTTGGTGTTACTTCTGGTTTGTCGTTAGCAGGCGGTCGCTCCCCATGGCATTCAACAGAAAGTTCTACATCGGTATTTAAAGACTGTTTATCTATGCACTGAATTTCAGTCACTTTTTCCAAAGTTATTGACTTCTCCTTAAAGTCTCTAGTATTTATCAAACGAGATGTCTCGGACGTTGGTGGTACTTCTTGTTCGTCGTTAGCAGCCTTTTCCTTTCCATGGTATTCAACAGAAGGTTCTACATCTTTATTTGAAGATTGTTCATCTATGCACTGAATTTCATGCATTTTTTCCAAAGTCGCTGTCTCAGACTTTGGGGTTACTTCTGGTTCGTCGTTAGCAGGCGGTCGCTCCCCATGGCATTCAAAAGAAAGTTCTACATCGGTATTTAAAGACTGTTTATCTATGCCCTGAATTTCAGGCGCATTTTCCAAAGTTATTGACTTCTCCTTAAAGTCTCTAGTATTTGTCAAACGAGATGTCTCGGACGTTGGTGTTAATTCTTGTTCGTCGTTAGCAGCTTTTTCCTTTCCATGGTATTCAACAGAAGGTTCTACATCTTTATTTGAAGATTGTTCATCTATGCACTGAATTTCATGCATTTTTTCCACAGTCGCTGTCTCAGACTTTGGGGTTACTTCTGGTTCGTCGTTAGCAGGCGGTCGCTCCCCATGGCATTCAACAGAAAGTTCTACATAGGTATTTAAGGACTGTTTATCTATGCCCTGAATTTCAGGCGCATTTTCCAAAGTTATTGACTTCTCCTTAAAGTCTCTAGTATTTGTCAAACGAGATGTCTCGGACGTTGGTGTTAATTCTTGTTCGTCGTTAGCAGCTTTTTCCTTTCCATGGTATTCAACAGAAGGTTCTACATCGGTTTTTAAGGACTGTCCATCCATACACTGAATTCCATGCACTTTTTCCAAAGTCGTTGACTTCTTAAAGTCTCCACTATCTGTTATACAAGATGTCTCGGACGTTGGTGTTACTTCTGGTTCGTCGTGGTATTCAATAGAAAGTTCTACATCGGTATTTAAAGGCTGTTTATCTATGCTCTGAATTTCATGCGGTCTTTGCAAATTCGAAGTCAACTCCCTTAAGTGTTTAATATCTTGTGTACGATATTTCTCGGCCGTTGGCGTTTCTTCTTTTTGGTTGTTGGTAGCTGCTCCCTCTCTAAGGCATTCAACAGAAATATCTGCTTTGATAAACGAGGAAGTTTTTAGTGGCGCTTCCGCGGAGTCCCCAATAAGTAAAATCTCTGCTTCGTTGCGGCTATTCTGTTTTTGCGCAAGTCGCAT
Organism: Drosophila ironensis; assembly: GCA_021223825.1. NCBI lineage: Eukaryota > Metazoa > Arthropoda > Insecta > Diptera > Drosophilidae > Drosophila > Drosophila ironensis. The sequence continues at coordinate 7,620,578 of JAJJHQ010004697.1, forward strand.
TTCTGTGGCTGTTTCTAAGAGTCCATCTTTAGCCTCTAAAATATCAGAACCTTCAGAAAAATGTACATCTTGACTTAGAACATTAGCAGACAATTTCTCTTCATAATACAGAGGTTTTACATCCTCATCTTTGCCGGCAATGTTTTTCAACGTACTTTTTTCCTTGAATTTCAATATTTTTAAGTTAGACGTATTGCCAACTACCTCGGCATCGACTGATGGTGCATTATCGCAAGCTTCTTCGGTACCAACTTCAATAGCATCTGATTGATATGATACAGACGCCACATCCGTGCTGCTGTGACAATTTTTAACTGATTTTGTATTTTCAATATGGGTTGAATTTTGACTTTTAATATCTTTAGTTATATATTTGCTATCGTTATCGGCTGGACTAAGCCCTATTTGGTTAGATGCTGATTCTATAGTTTGGCCCTCGACTGTTACATCATCAGTTACCTGGACGCTATCCACTTTATTCGATTCTACAGATGATAACTCTTTAGGTGCCAACGGATCAGTATTTTTGGATGATGCATTAGAGTCGTTAATATCATGTGCTGCAATGATTACTGATTTATCATAAGTTGTGCTTATGCTAACGCAGTTGATTTCGGATGCACTTTCATCTATTTCTATCAACGATATCTCAACAGATCCTTCTTCTTTAGCAGTGGATTCAATTATGGGTGATTGGCTTATTTTGACTGTTGAATTTTGATTCAGATTTTTTTTGTTGTTCAATGCGTCAATTTCAGGCTTTTTGGGCGTTTCCTCCTCATCGTCGCTAACGACTAGGGCCTCGACTAATCCATCAGATTCAGTATCGGTATCGGAGTTATCCCCAGCTTGGTCTCTAGCAAAAGTGGAGCCCAACGTATTTGTCTTCTCTGTGGTAACGCAGTCGTTCCGTAAGTCAACATTTGACGCACTCGGAGGTTCACAAGACATAGAGTCCGAGGTCTGATCTAATAACTGAATACCGCTCATTTCTGTCGTCGCAAGTGATCTGGTCTGAGACGACTCAATTTCTTCGTCGTAGTCGCTCAAATGAAGATCGGTCTGGAGGGAAGTTTTGTAGGTTGTGTTTGTTAACGAGTCTTTTCGGGTGGAACCAGTGGTGCGTGAAGTACTGAATAAGGCCTTCGATGTATCGATACTTTGCTTTGAGACCCCCAATGGATCAGTGGCCGTGCTGATCATAGTTACATTAATTTCAGCATCGGTGTCATCTGTGTTTGCATTCAGATCGAGCAAGATCCTGTCAAGGTGCAAGGTGGCGTTACCCATACTTAAATTGTATTCTGTTGCAGCCGATGTGTAACTGGAGCAAGATTTTAGCACTGCAGTTGCTGGATCATTGGGCACCATAATACTTCCTGCGCTTGGTGTTTTAAGGACCGCGTCTAGCTCTTTCCCAGCATTTATGCTTAATTGATTATCTGTTATATTACCTTCTTCTGAGCTTTCCAGCAATTCCTTGACATTGGCCAATATAGGCGAGGCAGGAGTTTTGGGTGTGCGCAACATTTCCCTTAGCCCCTTAAACCGCGGCGTGCTGCAATTCTTAGGTGTCTTTAGAAGGTGTCTAAGACCGTGGTCTATATTATCCGTATCTTCTTTGTTTGGTAGTTCGTTTCCATAATCCTCGTCATCAATGTCTATAAACTTATCTTCTGCAACGAATTGGTAGGGCAGGAGCCAGTTAGTCGTTAACTACATTTTCTTCGCATTAAAGCCATATCATTGTTAAAAGCCATATCATTTAAAGAAAAACTTACCATGATCATTTGAAGCTTCCTCTACAATAACGCCAATGTTGCTAACGGAGTCATCTAAAGTTCCTAGCGGTGTGTTCAATAATTGCTTAGATGGTGCAGATAGTGTTAATGATTCCTCCGTAAGACGACGCTTGCGACGGGGAGAATTTGTTTCCCGACTTCCTACATCCGAAAAAGAGACGCGTCGCGTTGGCTTACACCCTGAACTTTCTTGCCTTTTACTGAACTCCACAATGGTTTTTCTAGTGTTTTGTTTAAGTGTGGCATCTCTCGCTCTTTGCTCAATAGATATACGTCGCAAACTTCTTCGTATCTTAGGTGTGTCATTATGGGTGCCCACTGTAGCTTTTGTTGCTGTAATAACTAAAAATGTTAATCGGAAAAAACCTAATAATCAATTTTAACGACGCACCGGCTATGGGGTCTTCATAGTTGGCTTTCAGCTCTGTTGGTACCTCTTCGCAAATATCGTCCTCAATCACTTCAACAGTCTCACCTGTGATGGGTTCTACAAATAAATATAAAGGGTAAAAAGGGCTAATTAAAGGAATCCCAGGTTCCAATAGCATACCTTTATTGCTCTGCTCGACCCATTTTGAAAGAACCTCTTCACAAATACTCTCCTCTATAATAGATTGCGATTCTAATTGTCCTGTGATTTCAACCTTTTCCATTTGTGTGCCATTCCCTGCTTTAAAATGTGCCTCTTTAAACTTGACATTGAGAATTGAACCTTCAGGACTCGTTTTCTCTGTTTCAGCTAAACTTATTTTCGCTTTGGTATGGTAATTTATTGAACAAATACCCTTCTCGTCATGGCTTAAAAGCATTCTCATCTGATCTTCAGTTTTATTTTTAGGAGTCAAAAGCCGATCGCTACATCGACTATTAAAGCCTTTAGCTACCGAAATCTCGGATACCGCACTCTCGGTTTTGTTTCCATCATCACATTCTTCTACACCAATAATGGTAAAGGTGAGGCTCAAATCCGTGTTGGAGTCAATATCTTTCTCCGGAGTCGAGCAACTATTGGAGCACTTGTCGCGGGTCAGCGGGAACTCCGACTTGGGGGAACCACACTTGGGCGAATAAAGCGAACGCCGTGCCTTGGCCACCAGCATGTTGCTTTTGTCTACAGCCGGACTACGTTTGGCTGCGGCCAGACTTTTTCGCGTTTGGGAAAGCTTGTTGTCGCGAGGAGAGTCTAACATTTGGGAGTGCCTCTTGCGGGGCGACGTCTTTGTGTTTTTTTTTCTATTCAACTCATCGTCCCCTTCCCGCCGGTGCAAGGGGGTCTGTCGGTGCGGATGGAATGGCAGACGACGCGGCGTTGTTACGCATTGACGACGCATAGCTAGCATTGACGAACGTGAGGTGGGTCCTGGTGAATCCGCAGCAGCGGCTTGATTGGCAAAGATCTGTTTCTTTGTGCTCGTGAGCAAAGCTCTTTTCATCAAAGATTGAGGCGTTCTTTTGGGGGTGTCTCCGGCCAATTGCCGAGGAGTTTGGCCCGACTTTGGTTGAGCAGGACCTTTGGCTGAACGCGGTGGCGTTGCTGATTTAGTTATATCGATGACTAATGGAGAGCCACCAGAGCATTCTGCTGTAGGTCGCAGCTTTGTGGGTGTGGTCAAATCAATCAGATACATAGAGGATTCCCGCTTGACCTTCCTTGACGTCGATGGCGAAACGAAGTCCATGGGCTCAAGGCTGCAGCTGTCCTCGTTTAGCTCTGAGAGCACTCCCTTTGGTGTACTGTACACGCTAGGAGGCGTTAATACGTTGGCTGCAGCAGCGGTGGCCGGCTTCCGCACACATGTGAAGGACCTTTCCACCTTGACGCCTGTCTCCCGGGGCGAAAACGAGGTGATGACCACGTCAGAACGTGCACATAGCTTCAGCAGCTTCTTGTGACTTGACGGAGGCGAGCTGGTGTTCTCCTTGTTCTGTGTGGCCTCTAAAAGATCCACTTTGGGAGTATCACAGGCACTCGTTTCGGTACTCGGGGAACTCGGGACGTTTAGGGTACCTTCAAGTTCAGTCATGGACTCGTCCTGAATGGATGCGTTGTCTTCGCCGTCCGAATTGATGCTATAATGGAAGCTAAAAAGGATGCGGACAAGAGACATATTGTTTATGTTGCCTGTGCGTTCTCAAGGCGCCTGGTCCTTGACTTATACTTTACTTACTTGTGTATGGTCAACCGCTTGTCCATTCTCGGACGATGCGACTGTAAGAAATGGGCGACAACTTTAGGCTAACCGTGCGCAGGCTTTTAAGCAAGCACTCACCTTGAGCGAGGGGCAGGAACTGGAGCCCTGAGCGGCAGGCAAGGCGCGCTCCGGAGTGCCCGGTGCGTCCTCCAGCTCATCAGCCTTCGGGAACTCCCAAGTGTAGACCTGGTTGAGCAGTGTTATGCGTCCGCCGTGCAGCAGCGGGCGCTTGTTGCCCTGCAGGATCGCCTTGTCGTCCAGGTAGATGGTCTCGCTGACGGACTTGTTGTACAAGAACACCTAGGGAAGCATGGTCAGGTCTCAGTCTCGGCGAACCGACTAACTCTGCATGTACTCACTCTGCCGAAGGCGTCACGCGTTATTTCGCAGATCAGGCGCTCCCCCTGCTTCCCTCCAACGAGAAGGTCGCAGGACATGTAGGCGCCCACCTGGAAAGAACGCCCCTTGGCGGCCACCTCTACGGCAGCGCCGTCCTTGTCCACGTAGCGCAGCCGGGCGCCGTCCAGAGCCATTTTCGGGGCTGTTTGTGCAGCTGCCGCCTGAAAACGCTGGCTTGGGGCGGGTAGCGTCGCAAAAACGAAGGAATACCGCTAAGCTGTCGGGGCTCTGCCTCCGATTGGGAAATGTCTGGCGGAGGTCACTGCACAAGCACTTAACTAGTTTCTGGATTGCACCTTCGCGCAAAGAGGTTTAGTAGGCAGTGTCAAGCGGCAAGCGACGCATCTACATTGTCCATCGGTATCGAAAACTGTGGCCTATAGTGGAGGAATTTTTTTTTTGCAATGGACGCGCACATCGGGCATGGCAACTTGCTTTAAGGCGTTACATTCAAATTCATACAGGGCGAGTGTTACCCAGTCACTCAATGGCAGAATGTTAGGTTTACACTGCATTGCGCGCGAAGTCAAACACTGTAGGAATACACAGGCATCGAGAATAGAAAAATTCGCCAAACAAATAATGACCACGACACAAATGTGCTTGGCAATACGCACAGCTCTCGGAATCATATTTTAAAACGCGAAATTAATTTGTTATTACTTTTTTGTATCTTTATAAAAATAAGTCAAAAGCAGTGCTACAGATTCAGAAATAGTTCACCCATGCATTTTTTAAACTTCTAGTCCCCAGTTACGCCCGCAATTTCAAATTAAATACAAATTATATAAAATGGTAGACAACAAGTCCGAATTAACCTTTATATTAGCGAATCATCGAATGGAAACCGATACTAGACTAAAGGACATATCTGTTAATGATGATCAAAAATGTATTGGGTTTATTCGTTACCGTTTTATAAACATCATAATATACCCTTGTATATATGTATGTATATTTACCTCTGCCTTACTAAATGTATAGGTGAATTTTGATGCGAGGACTCCTGCAACCATTCAATATCGAGATGTCAAATAATTCTTGTATGTAACATATTATAGGAATATGAATTTATTTGTCCATATTCATAGAGAATACATTCAGAAAACAGAAAAAAGCAAACAAAGCGTAGCATTCGCTCTTTTAGTCGATAGTATCGACGTTCCCCTCGCCAGCAGTAGTGTCATCGCTGGGGCCAGACTACAACAAAATTCACGACGAAAGACGATTTCAGCGAACATTCAACATACGCATGCAATGGACGCCGATGCCGCCCAAAAGACGTGGGAGTTGGAGAACAACATCCAGACCTTGCCCAGCTGTGATGAAATTTTCCGCTACGACGCCGAGCAGCAGCGTCAGATCATCGACGCGAAGCCCTGGGAGAAGGATCCGCACTACTTTAAGGATATCAAGATATCGGCCTTGGCGCTGCTTAAGATGGTGATGCACGCTCGCTCCGGGGGAACGCTGGAGGTGATGGGTCTGATGCTGGGCAAGGTTGAGGACAACACCATGGTGAGCGGTTGGAAGCCGGGCGCGGCATGCTGTACTCACTACGCTCCGCTACCTTGCAGATCGTTATGGACGCCTTCGCCCTGCCTGTGGAGGGCACTGAGACTCGTGTGAACGCCCAGGCACAGGCGTATGAGTACATGACTGCCTACATGGAGGCGGCCAAGGAGGTTGGTCGCATGGAGCACGCTGTAGGCTGGTATCACAGCCACCCGGGATACGGCTGCTGGTTGTCCGGCATTGACGTCTCCACGCAAATGCTGAACCAGACGTACCAGGAGCCCTTCGTCGCCATTGTCGTGGATCCGGTTCGCACTGTATCCGCCGGCAAGGTTTGCCTCGGCGCCTTCCGCACCTATCCGAAGGGATACAAGCCGCCGAACGAGGAACCGTCGGAGTACCAGACCATCCCGCTGAACAAAATTGAAGACTTCGGCGTGCACTGTAAGCAATACTATCCCCTTGAGATCAGCTACTTCAAGTCGGCCCTCGATCGCAAGCTGCTCGACTCGCTGTGGAACAAGTACTGGGTAAATACTCTGGGTAGTTCGGGCCTGCTGACTAACACGGACTACACCACCGGGCAAATCATGGACCTGTCCGAGAAACTGGAGCAGAGTGAGAACTTTTTAGGTCGCGGTACTTTACGAGTCCATCATAAAATTGTACGAATAACTAATAATTTTTCTTTCTACAGGCACCGACGTAAACGAGAAGCGTTCTGAAGATAAGCTCTCCAAAGCTACTCGTGATTGCAGCCGCTCCACCATAGAACTGATACACGGCCTGATGGCTCAGATCGTTAAGGATAAACTCTTTAACAAGGTTGGTCTGGGAAAATAGTCACAATGTCTGGAAGTTTGGTAGTTCATTTTAAATTGCATGGGCATTACTGCGTGTTGCCCATTTAAAAAACAATTATTAAGTTAATTATGTGCGGAAATATTTGAAGTCTGCCAAATTTCTCTACTATATATAAATAAAAACCACCATTTCCACCAGAAGATTTTGTTTCCTGTTAATGGCGTATGTCTTTGTAAAATAATATATACATAGGTGTGTAGGGGTGTTGAAAAAACGAATAAATACGTTGTTACCAGGAATGCGTAGCCAATTGTGGCTAGTCTAATTGGTAATACGTCATCAATCAATTGGTTTCATCATTTTTATCGCTTAGCATATTTCAAAACTTTTATTATCAAATTGCGTGTTGGCCAATTGATGGGTAAGGGGCTATCCCTTTGGCTGAGTCTACGGCTGACTGTCTGCGGTAACATAATCCACAAGTGAGATGTCAACGGCCTCCAAGTACGTGGCCCAATCAATTTCTACGGCGAGATGTGTAGAGGGGCGCACCACGAATTAAATACGTTGTCTGTTTACCACCGTCAGAGAGTGCCAAAGCAAACACAAATTCTTGTTTAACTGTTATCATGCCTCCTGCCATGCAGGCCCATTACATTTTAAGCATTTACGAGTATGCGCTTGCGTAGGGTATCCCAAGATTTATTTGACAAACTTTTTAAATCCTCCTAAAAATACATATAAATTGCTGCGAAATACAATCGCATTTAAATTGAGAAAAGGGACGAGCTCAAGGACAATACAAGTGGGTGGCCGTTTATATAGAGATTTATGTGACAAGCTCTATCCCTTGTGCGTGCGTGTTGGTGGTTGTGGAAAAAGCAATAAAAAAATGAACGGGAAAAATACTTCATTTTTTTATACTCTATCGAAAGGCAGCCGTCAATTGGTATCAACGAGAAACAATGACATGAAATGTACTGCCGCTAGAGGATTCGTAGGACGACATGGGTGTGAGGATCTGCTTAGCGTTTAAGTGGGGAGGTTGCAAGCCAGTGCAGAGCGAGCGCAAACGGATATAAAAGAGGCGGCGACGAAGGCAAGGTACTTCATTCGCATACAGAGCGACGTGCGAAGTACAGGTTCCAGGATATACGCAACGCGCAAGTGTTAACCAAATGACAATGTTGCGTCGGCAACCCTATTTGTGAGGTCTAGCAATTCAACAAAAGTTAAACAGTGTGTGTGCGTCGCATTCCAGTGGGATCCTTTACCGGCATATGTTCCAACGCGTATGTGATAATTTAACGTGCCTAAAATTATAAATAAGTGAGGCGCAAATTTACATCGAACTAAAAATAATCTGAAATTCCAAAAAAGGAGCCGAAGTTAACATAAATTTGTAAATATAATATTTTAATACAATGACTGACCTTGTAAATATCTACTATCTATTTATATCTATTTTTTTTTATTCTCTCTTCTTGATATTAAAGACAGGAAAAACATGTACATATATTTAGATTCTTGTGATTCCAGTTTAGCGCAAGCTTACCTATGATAAAATTAAAGGTGTCTGCTAAATAATTTTTTTTCAAAGCTTAGGCATATCAAGTAATTTGGCTATTATTAATTTTTTTTATAAGAATTATGTAAATACTTCCTTTACCGACTTCGCAATGTAAATAAAACTGTATTTTCGTCCACCCAGGGAGTATATCACCGAGATGGTAGTAGCTAGAGATATAATTCTACTTGTTTATATTAAACTTTAGTGATCATTAAATATTTAGTAAGTCGCCAATCAGAGATCGCTCTCCAACGAGGCTAAACAGACGCCAACCGGGGGACCTGATAACCCGAGCTCCGAGGACTCGGCATAGAAGGATCTAATTTATGGAATTTGTTACCTAATTTTAGTTTTACCTGTGTAAGCTAGTTTAACTAGCCGGCGCGCCCCACTTGGGCTAGAATAGAGAAAAGGACATAAAGGGGTTCTTGGGGGTAGCCTTACTAATAATATGTAAAAAAAAAATATATAACAAATATATATTATTTATGTAATTTTAAAGGTTAATTTAAGCATAACATTTCCATACATAATTATTTACAATATATATTCCTTGCAGACAAACTGGTTGGTTATAAAGAAACACGGCGATGTATGGAATGCTGTACGAGAGTGTCCAGCACTATGTGCAAGAGGAGTACGGCTTAGAGATCTGGAAAAAGGTGTGCCACATAGTCGATTGCAAGCATCAAAGCTTTAAAACTCACCAAATATATCCAGACAAGCTGATGCCAGACATTGCCGCTGCTTTGTCCGCCTGTACTGGCGAGTCCTTTGACTTTTGCATGAATTTCTTCGGGAAGTGCTTCGTGCGTTTCTTTAGCAATTTTGGTTACGATAAAATGATTCGTTCGACAGGCCGGTACTTTTGCGACTTTTTGCAATCTATTGACAACATTCATCTGATAATGCGCTTCACCTACCCAAAGATGAAGTCGCCCAGCATGCAATTGACTAATATGGATGACAATGGAGCCGTTATCCTATACCGAAGCAGTCGCACCGGCATGTCCAAGTACCTGATCGGGCAAATGACTGAGGTGGCTCGGGAGTTTTACGGCTTGGGGATCAAAGCCTATGTGATTGAGAGCCAGAACGACATTAGCGGTGGGACAGCAGGACCCATCAAGTTAATGGATGGCCCGCTCACGGTTATTGTCAAGTACCGACTGGACTTTGACAACCGAGAATATATGGCGAAGCGAGTCAATACTGTGGCCCATCCTTCGCAGCTTAAAATGCCAACCGTTAATCTAAACGTTTTCTTAGACTTGTTTCCTTTTACATTTGTTCTGAACCACGACATGAAGATAACGCATGCCGGTGAAAAGATCGTGGAGACTTGGATTATGCACAATCCCGGGGCTAACCCAAAGGGCTTTATCGGAAGTCACGTAATGGACCGCTTTCACTGCCGTCGGCCAAAGGACACTACCATTGATTGGGAAACGCTAATTCAGATGCGGGCAGTGCTCTTCGAGTTTGAACTGATTCGCACTGGTCACAATAGAGCTGCGTACGATGCCGTCCTAAACATGGATTTTGAAAACTACGACGAGATGGATCTGAACGAGGCGCAGACAATGGCTCTGTCCAAAGCCAAAGAGTTCAATGAAGCTAACATGGATGATCCGGAAAAAGCTGCCGGAGAGGATGAAATTGACCCTGCCACTGGAGAACGCCGTTCTTCACAGGGATTGCGGTCCATTTTACTAAAGGGACAGATGTTCTATATTAAGGATGTGGATTCTCTGATATTCCTCTGTAGTCCGCTAATAGAAAACTTGGACGAACTCCACGGAATTGGTCTGTATCTGAACGATCTCAACCCACATGGCTTGAGTCGCGAGCTTGTCATGGCTGGGTGGCAGCATTGCTCCAAACTCGAGATTATGTTCGAAAAGGAAGAGCAGCGTTCGGATGAGCTGGAGAAGTCTTTGGAGCTTGCCGATTCGTGGAAGCGACAGGGAGACGAGCTCCTGTACTCTATGATTCCTCGGCCCATTGCCGAAAGGATGCGACATAGTCAAGAGCAAGTGTGCCAGAGCTTTGAAGAAGTGTCGATTATTTTTATCGAGGTGCTGAACGTGTATGATGGTGGATTGAACAGTATTCAAGGAGCAATGGAGGCAGTGAACACATTAAACAAAGTATTCTCTGCGTTGGACGAAGAAATTATTTCGCCGTTTGTCTATAAAGTAGAGACCGTGGGCATGGTATATATGGCTGTGTCTGGGGCTCCTGATGTAAATCCACTTCACGCCGAGCACGCCTGCGATCTTGCTCTTCGCGTTATAAAGAAGTTCAATAAAAAAGAAATGGGAGAAGTGGCTATTAGGGTGGGCATTAATTCCGGCCCGGTGGTGGCGGGGGTGGTTGGCCAGAAGGTACCGCGCTACTGCCTGTTTGGCGACACAGTGAACACCGCATCGCGCATGGAGAGCAGCAGTGATCCCTGGAAGATTCAGCTGTCCAAGTATACCGCCGAAAAGGTGAGCCGCGAGGGCTACAAGGTAGAGTCGAGAGGCACCGTCAAGGTCAAGGGCAAAGGCGAGATGGAGACTTATTGGTTGCTTGAAGGTCCGGAAGGATAAAAAATAACAAAATTATTAAATATCCATGTCAAGCACTTGCACTAATAAATTTTATGACGCCCATTTCCTTTGTAATTTGATTTTGTTGCAATAAATTTGTTTTTTTTTTGTTTTTTGTAGGAGTTTAAATATCGAAACTATGAATATTCAAGGAATTCAATAATGTAATTGAAGCACAATCAATTTGTCCCTTGAAGAAGGGGCATGTTGTTCAGACAGAATAATAATTATGATGAGAAGTTTGCGTGTTACAATATCTACAAAATTTATAAGCCTGCAGTAAAATGGCTGGAAGCATAACGTTTAAAAGACCTTACTGCGTGTTCTGAGTAAAATGGCCAATAATTATTGTTTCAAATGTAAAAATGGCTACACAAAAAGAAACTTCTATTAAGAAAGATTATACAATTATACTATATGGAATCGATTATACACGTCTTATGAAATTTAATTTCAATATATAAGAAGATATGCAATGTGGGTATATATGTACGTACTTATTATCAATAAAACCTGGCCTTAATTACCTTTTTACTTACTAATAGTTTTACTGGTTTACTTTGTATTTTTATAGTTTTAGTTTTGATTTGTATTTTTAAACGAAATTAAATGGGGCTTAATATTTTTATTTGGGTAAATTATATTTGATTTAGCTGAATTTCGGCCAACATTCTTATATGTACAAGTATATTTGCTAAATGACATAATCATATTCTAGTTATGTACATAATTGCAACCCTTGCATATTGACACTATAAATCTGCAAGAAAATTTTCTATTCCTTATAAGTTATTACAATATTAAAAACAATATTAAAATTTTTATTTGTATACTTTTTATCTTGCTCCAAACTAATTAATTAATTGTATTTGGGAAGACTATACCCAACGTCCACGGTGTTTATACCCGGTTCTTAATAAAGAACAAGAGTATATTTCATTTGTACGAATGTATGTAACAGGGAGAAGAAAAGGTTTCCGACCCCATAAAGCATACATATATATTCTTGATCAGCATCAAAAGGTTGATCTAGTCCGTCCGTCCGTCTGTCCGTATGAACGCCTATATTTTGGACACTATAATAGATACAGAAAAACGAATTGTATATTCAGAATTAAGTGATGCCAGTTTGGCACAAGTTTGTTTTAAAAATTGAGTACCACCACCGCCCGCACCCCTGAAAACCCGAAATTGTGTATCATCCACAATTTTAACTCTAAAGGCACTAAGTTGAGTCATTCGGCTATAATCGTTCTTACGTGTTTTGTTCTTGTGGCTTGCGAGCCGCGCATTTATGTTATTAAACCTATACCCAAAATATACTTCCGTGCGTTTCTTTGGAACAATCCAACCCTATTTATTTTGTATAGTCCCCCAACCAGTTTAGGCAATTCATAGTATCAACTTCGAAACAAAGTTGGTCTTAGTAGAGGTATATATATATGTACATACCTTCGGTATCGAAGATACAGCTAGTAAGCATAAATTCTAGCAGATCCGAAAGGAAATGCTTTTTAGGCAAATACAATTCAACCCCAAATTATATGTACGTACATACATACATATAGACAAAGCCAAATAATCAAATGACAAATTGTGAGTAAAACATTAATTGGAAGTATCTTTATTATTTATTGTCCGATCTCTCTGAAACTAAATCTATGTTAAACGTTAATGCACAAAGAATTGTGTCTATAGTTTTTATTTTCACGAAGAAGGACGTGTCCATTCATGCATACGAATAGACGCATATGGCTAAATCGACCCGCCAGGTGATGCTGATCATAAATACATATGTATGTATATCATTTACTGTGTGGGGAATGTACGATTATATCTGTGCCTGTTAATACCATCTGTTACTTAAGGTACATGGTGCAAAAATGAAATGTTTAGAGACACGATCAGATTAAAATAAAGCAATTATTTTGGGATGATAAAATCTAAAAAATATTCGATTTTTGCTTGACGACAGTGTTATCTACTAATGTTAGCAGACAATAGATATCTTTATTATCATGGAATCAATATGAATAATAATGTTTTTGTACCCAACCAATACATAGAACATTGATGCTTGTATATGCAGTAATTTTAAACTCAAATAATTATTCCCATACATTTTTAACATTTTATTTTTTATTTAAGTGTTACTGTTAATTCCTTGTCCCTGCTGGAGTAAACTCAGCTTTGTCCTGGAATAATTATTGCAACAGTATCGCAAAGTCAAAACACTCAAGGAAAATATTTTGCGAGGAATGCCGGGAACGCCAACACGTACATATGTCTAGTACATACATATACAAGTGGGGGGGGAGTGCCATAAATGTAACGAACGGAGAGAAAAATTGCTTCTTCGGTTGCTTTGACGTTGATACTGTTTATTGTAAGGAAGCGCAGGGGCAAAGGCGGGAGCATTGACTGCTGATGTCCGTGGTAATAATGACGACTATGATAATAATGAGGTTGGAGAGGTGCGTGTCGAAGCGCGCGTATGGAGGTCCGTAAGTGACCCGGAAATAATGTTTAACTGCTCAACCGTCTATAAAAGGCATAGCTGCCACGACACACGCTCCATTCGTCTGACGACCGCCCATTTGAACGGGAAAAGGCTCCGCCCAGCGCATCCGACAGCACCGACGGAGCCGAGAACGATTGTGGTCCGGACTTACGAAGTTCGTTAAAGGAAATCATGGAGCAAATCAGGTTGCCAGAAGCCAAAGAACCAGAGGCCGGCGGAAAAACCAATTTAGTGTAACAATAGGAACTGACAACGACGGAACACGGGATACCCGAAAAGTGAGAGCCTCCGAAAAGTAAGTATGTATGTATTCATCGAGAAACAGCATTCGGGGAGGGTGTGAATCGGTCTGGCATACGTTTTTGTGTGCGTACACCAGCTCTTTTTAAATTATAAATAAGCGCAGGCCAAATTCCTTTTAGATAAAATTAAAACTTTGTTGCGACCTCTTGAAGAGCTGATTTTGCACTGGAAAAATTGAAAATATGGCGCAGGCCAGATTCCTCTTAGATAAAATTAAAACTTTCAAGTTTTAATGAAGAGCTGATTTTGCAATAGAGTACCTAAATAGGAAGTATATAGAAAGGGAGCGAAACTAAAATAGTTGATGAGTGAATGATTTAATATTTAAAGAGCTATTTGCATTACTTTTCCCTACATTCAAGATGTAGTTCAAGCCTCTTATTCAAATATTTTGTATTCTATTTCCCCCTTTTTTACGGGTTCATAAAGCAATTTCTTCGTGAAACTTTTTCGGAATTCATAGGGTTTTATCATATTGAATCAATTAACAACAACCACAGCATTGGAAAATGATTCAAGTGTACCACAAGCTTGTCGTTTTTCTCTAAAAAAAACTCGCCTGGGTTGAGTTCTCTAAGCTAGAGCTGCTCCTCAACTCTTCGAGGAATCGCGTGATACACGAATCCACATTAAAATATCGGGGCAATAAATAAGGAGACAAAATTAACTTTTTCTAAGTATGGAATAAAAGGGAAAATGTAGTTGTGTACTTAATAGTTGGGAACTTAAATAATTTTAAGAAATACTTTAGGTACATGATATATTCAATATGCAAACCTTATGTAATTAAAAATTAGTGAATCGCAAATATTAAATAAGAATTTGGGGCCAAGTTTTTATAGACAGTGCAATGTTATGACTCTCAAAGGTACTATACGCGTACATATTTATATATTCTTTATTAGTATTAGCAGCTAGTTTATCTATTCATTCCTGTAAATAAAATATTTAGAATCGAAAAACGGGTATGTTTTGAGTATTAAATGTTTTGCACTGGAATTTAAAAAATCGCAAAACTTTTGAAGTCGAAAGGGTATTTTAAATAGGGTATTTTAAAGCGTATTTTAAATATTCGAAATTGGTTTGATATTTGGCATACGATTCTAAGAGGTTGGTCTTTTTTGCCAACCACACAACCCATTAGTTGCTGCGACACTTGGAACTGGCTTTTCTGAAGACTTATTATTTATACGTCTGGGTCATTTTAGAAAAACATTTGGAGAGCAATTTGCGTGCACAACCGCCCCCAACTTATAATAGTCATCATGTACGGAATGCTGTACGAGAGCGTGCAGCACTATATCCAGCAGGAGTACGGGATGGAGACCTGGAAAAAGATCTGCGAAATAGTCGACTGCAAACACCAGAGCTTTAAGACGCACCAAATTTACCCAGACAAGCTAATGCCAGACATTGCCGCTGCGCTATCCGCCTGCACAGGGGAGACTTTCGACTTCTGTATGAATTTCTTTGGCAGATGCTTCGTCCGGTTCTTTAGCAACTTTGGCTACGATAAAATGATTCGTTCTACAGGTCGCTACTACTGCGACTTCTTACAGTCAATCGACAATATTCACGTTCAGATGCGGTTCACATACCCGAAGATGAAGTCCCCCAGCATGCAACTGACTAATGTGGACGATAATGGAGCAGTTATTCTCTACCGAAGTGGTCGGACGGGAATGTCCAAGTACTTAATCGGCCAAATGACGGAGGTGGCCAAGGAATTTTACGGCTTAGACATGACTGCTTACGTGCTAGAAAGCCAGAACGACATTTGCGGTGGAACGGCGGGTCCCATAAAGTTAACCGAAGGTCCCCTAACGGTTATCGTAAAATACCGCCTGGACTTCGACAACCGAGACTACATGGCTAAGCGGGTGAATGTCATTGCGCATCCTTCGCAGCTAAAGATGCCATCAGTCGACCTGAACGTATTCTTGGAGCTTTTCCCCTTTACTATTGTGTTGAACCACGACATGCGCATCACCCTCGCCGGCGAAAAAATCATTGAAACATGGATCCTCCACAACCCGGGAGTGAATCCTAAAAGTTTCATTGGTAGTCATATCATGGATCGCTTTAAGTGCCGGCGTCCCAAGGACACAAAAATCGAGTGGGATATTATTCAGCAGATGCGTACGGTCCTTTTTGAATTCGAGCTGATCCGTACAGGACACAACCGTGCCGCTTATGATGCTGCTTTGAACCTTGACTATGACAACTATGACGATGCCAGCTTGAACGAGGCACAGTCCATGGCTCTGGCGAGTGCCCAAGAGTTCAGCGCTGAGCACGCCAAGGATGAGACCCCCGCGATCGGCAGTTCCTCTAAAGACGAGATTGACCCAGCCACAGGCCAACGTCGTCCTTCGGTGGGGCTCAGATCTATTTTGCTCAAGGGCCAAATGTTTTACATAAAGGACGTGGACTCTCTGATATTCCTCTGCAGTCCGCTGATAGAGAACCTGGACGAACTTCACGGCATTGGTCTGTATCTGAACGATCTCAACCCACATGGCTTAAGTCGCGAGCTTGTCATGGCTGGGTGGCAGCATTGCTCCAAGCTCGAGATTATGTTCGAAAAGGAAGAGCAGCGGTCGGATGAGCTGGAGAAGTCTCTGGAGCTTGCCGATTCGTGGAAGCGACAGGGAGACGAGCTCCTGTACTCCATGATTCCTCGGCCCATTGCCGAAAGGATGCGACATAGCGAAGAGCACGTGTGCCAGAGCTTTGAAGAGGTGTCGGTCATCTTTATTGAAGTACTGAATGTTTACGACAGTGGGTCCAATAACATTCAAGACGCCATGCAAGCAGTGACTACCTTAAATAAGGTATTCTCTGCATTGGACGAAGAGATCATATCTCCGTTTGTATACAAGGTCGAGACCGTGGGAATGGTGTATATGGCTGTGTCTGGAGCTCCTGATGTAAATCCACTTCACGCTGAGCACGCCTGTGATCTGGCCTTGCGAGTTATGAAAAAGGTTAAGTCCCATGCGCTCCCTGGTGTCGCTATACGAGTTGGCATAAATTCCGGCCCAGTGGTCGCTGGAGTGGTGGGCCTCAAGGTACCTCGTTATTGCCTCTTTGGGGACACAGTCAACACTGCCTCGCGAATGGAGAGTAGCAGCGATCCATGGAAGATTCAATTATCCAACTACACGGCTACCAAGGTGAACAAAGTTGGCTACAAAGTGGAGCCGAGGGGCTTCGTCAAAGTAAAAGGCAAAGGAGATATGGAGACCTACTGGTTGCTCGATGGACCGGAGGCATAGGAAAAACCCAAAGTTAAAGTCCAGTATTGATCAGCTTAAGTCTTTATAATAAAGTACAAAACGCACATGTGGAATAGGTAAGTATCTTTCAAAAGATCATATAATTAAAAAAAAAAATAAATGGTAACATCTTGTTCGGGCGAAGGCTGGCGGGGGCGGTAGCCGGAGCGGAGCAGTCTGAAGCCGGGGCGGTGTAGCTGGGGTTCCGTCCTGTCCCACGGTGCGAGTTGCTCCAGCGGCGATCCTCTCTTGGAGTGGCTCCCTCGGAGGCTGCTGATAGCGATGACGGAGAGGGCGTTGCGGGGTAGTTGCCGTGGAATACGGGGTAGCAATCCGATGCTTGTTCTTTAGTGGTTCTTCTTCACGGGTAGAAAGCAAAATGCCCACTTGCCGATTGCCCCTGGGAGAGCGCTATTTTTAGCCCTTGCCAGGTCGGAAAACAATCGGTCAGAGCGGCTGTTAAGCCGAACTTAACAGTCCCGCTTAACAGCACGGGGGGAGCGCTGGAGCACCGATAGGCGTCAGCTGGTGTGAACATCCTCCCCCCCCTTGCAAGGAGTGCAAGACTCTTTCGTGGCAGACACCCGGGAGGCCGCTACCAAAATTGAGGAAGCCTGGCTTGAGGATCTGCGGGTACAGATCCGCTTCCCAACCCAGGGAAACGGTAGACGGCCGATGGAACCGGGTGTCGGCCAGTCGGACGCCCTGGAAGCGGGCCCGAGGGGTTGGATGCCTCGCAGGAGTAGGAGGCCGCCGGGATCCTTGTCCCCGTGTGGGGAGCGGCTCCTCGCACAGGTGTAGCAACGTGTGGTGCTCTTCGCCGCAGACCCTGCAGCGGTCCCCGCTCTGGCACGTGTCCGCGGAATGCTCATGCACCAAGCAGTTCGGGCAGTAATTATTGTCGAGCGCCGCCCGGAGCCGTTTCTCCGCGCTGAGCTGCAGGAACTGCCCGCACTTCCGGAGAGGGTGGATGTCCCGACAGACTCGGCATCGGTAGAGCTTCGTACCACATCTGTCGGCTGCGGCGCGGCTGCTCTTGGCAGCCCGGTTGTTGCTGGCCGCCCGGTTGCCGTCGACAGCCTGGGGGTTCCTGGAGGGATGGCCATTGCGCGCTCTTGGGGCCCTGGGAGAAAAAATTGGGTTAGCTCGGTTCGGATTTAATGGTAAATTATATTCGGTCTTGTTGACCGTGGCACTCGTCGCGAATGCGGAAACAACGGTCACCCTCACGGGCCCTGAGACGACCCATCCGAAGACCGTCTCTTGGCCCAATAGGGAGCCACAGATATGACGACGAGACCCTTCCAACAAAATGGAAGGATATAGGTCCGCTCCGATCAGGATGTCGATCGGAGCGCCTTGATGGAAGGAGGGATGGGCCAGCTGAATATCTGGCAGCGATCCCACTATCTCAGGGGGCACCGGACGGGATGAGAGTTCGCCCGCCAGTTGCGGGACCACGAAGGCTGACGTTTCGATATGTAGGCGGGGCTGTAGTGGAGACCCTAACCAGAAATGGCAGAGCTTCTCGGGTCTGGCGGAAACTGCCTTGTTCAACCCTGCCATTTGCGCTTGGACGGTCTGGAAGGGTGGCCTTACAAGATCGAACATCCGTTCGGAAATGAACGAGGCCCCGGATCCGGAGTCGATCAGGGCTCTAGCCTTGAAGGTGCCCCCCATGTGATGGATCTCGACTAACGCCGTACCCAGGAAAACACCGTGGGTGTTCGTCGCCAGGTAGTTATGCACAGCAGTAGAAGTGGACTGTATCTTGTCGGTCTTGCCACCTAAGGCGGTTTGCTTGGCGGACCCGGGAGGGGTACCCTGATGGAGCAGGGTGTGATGGCGTCCTCTGCATGTAAAGCAGTTGTGGAGGCTGGTGCAATTCTGGACATGGTGTTGCCGCGCAAAGCAATTTAAACACAACTTGTGTTGTCGGATGAGCTGCAAGCGCTCGGGAACCGAAATCTTCTGGAATTTCCGACATAGGCGGAGCGGATGCGTCTCATTGGGACAGAGCTGGCACCTTTGAGCCGTGAATTCGACCTTGGATTCGAAGGAGTGAATATTCCGGAAAGTCGGCGTAGGTTAAGCCGCTACTGAGACGAACTGCTTAGGTTGAGTCGCCACAGAGGCCCCCGGGTTAAGATCCTCAATCGCCACTAGCGTGCGGTGGCGATCAAGAAGGAACGTGTCCAGTTCCGCCCATGTAGCAATCTCCGTCTTGCTCTGTAGAGACTGTGGGGATAAGGAGAGTCTTGGTAACCTAGAGGAAACCAAGAATACTAAGAGGCAGTCCCAGCTATCCGTGTTGATCTGGGAGAATCTCAACGCCGTTAAGCACCCATGGACGGTACTGTGTAACTTTTGAATTGAGTCGCTAGACTCGTGGGCGATCGGCTTCAAGACGAAAAGCTGTTTGAGTTGGCCGTTGACCAACAATCGCCGATTTTCAAATCGAAGCGTCAGTTCGGCCCAAGCGGCTTGAAAGCCGTCGTTGGTGAGAGGAAAACGCGAGACACTTTCGTGCGCCTCACCGGTAGTCTTGGCGTTGAGATGGAATAGCTTTTCTACCTCGGTTAGCCGCGGATTGTTGTGGTAGATTGCCGTGAAGAGATCACGGAACGTGGGCCACTGGGTATAATTCCCCTGGAACGCCTCAGTGTCGCACGGAGGCAGCCTACAACCCCCAGAAATTATCGCTGAGGTTGGCTGGTGTGCGGGAGGAGATGCGGCTTCAATAAGTTCGTCGAGCTCCGCAGAGCAGCGTTCGAACACTGAGTAGCAGTACTCGTATTTAGCTTGTACCGTCGCCATAGCTCCGGTGGCGATCCTCTCTGTTGGCGCTTGGAGTGGCTCCCTCGAAGGCTGCTGATAGCGATGACGGAGAGGGCGTTGCGGGGTAGTTGCCGTGGAATACGGGATAGCAATCCGATGCTTGTTTTTTAGTGGTTCTTCTTCACGGGTAAGAAGCAGAATGCCCACTTGCCGATTGCCCCTGGGAGAGCGCTATTTTTAGCCCTTGCCAGGTCGGAAAACAATCGGTCAGAGCGGCTGTTAAGCCGAACCTAACAGTCCCGCTTAACTGCACGGGGGGGAGCGCTGGAACACCGATAGGCGTCAGCTGGTGTGAACACATCTAAAACCAAAAGTTATTTGTAATTAATGAATTGGGTAACCTAGACTCTAACCTAAGTCGTTTAAATTAAAATGATAATATATTAGTGCTGATAATATATCAAAACATTTATATACCCGGTCTTAAAAAGAACAAGGGTATATTTAATTCATACGAAAGTATGTAAAAGGGAGAAGAATTGGTCTGTGACCCCATAAATTATATACGATATTCTCGTATATTCTTGATCACAGCAGTGTTGACATTGCCATGTTCGTCTGTCACTTTGAACGCGATACCAGTTCAGCACAATTTTCTTTTTAAAATCGGCTAGCATCCAAAAACCGCGTAATTCTGTGGCGTCCAAAGTTGTAATACTAGAGACTCTAAATTTGGATATGTACATACATACATATATTGAGGAATATTCTTGATCAGAATGAACAGCCGAGTCGATCTACCCATTTCCATGTGGCTGACTATCTTATCTATCTGTATGTATGCATACAGGAGTTAAAGCGTAATTATGTCCATTAATCCGCGTAATTCTGTGGCGTCGAAAGTTGTAATACTAGAAACTTTAAATTTGGATATGTACATACATACATATATTGAGGAATATTCTTGATCAGAATGAACAGCCGAGTCGATCTACCCATTTCCATGTGGCTGACTATCTTATCTATCTGTATGTATGCATACAGGAGTTAAAGCGTAATTATGTCCATTAATCAAGTGCTCCTTTCCGCCTTCGCGATAAATCATAAAATGTATAAAACTGTATTTTCTTTCACATATTTTACAATATCTCCAAAATGGTACGAATTAGAGACACATTTTTTTTTGTTTTAGGTGCTTTTAGCATATAAGATACCATTATATGATGAGGCAGGGTAGATGCCCCGAATATCATTTTCTGCACCTTTCCTGCGGATACTGTGGTCTTCCCGTGGCACGTAGCTGCTCACGAGGATGTTCAGCTCTGATGCGGCTGTTACGGAAATTAGTCACTAGTCCCCTCCGTATCGGGTCGTGATACGTGGCGAGGATCGAGGTCGGGTCGTGGATCAGCGACTTTCCAGTTCCGTGCAACCAGAAAAATGGGTCGTAGCTTCGGTTGTGCAATTGGGAGAGCCCTTATTCTTAGCGGTCGGCTTAGAACTGACTTAACATCAAAACTAACAAGTAAGAACGATTATAGTCGAGTGTCTCGTCTATAAATACCCGGTTCTCAGTTTCACCTGGTTTTTGACACATTATAATAGCATTGAAATTTTTGGCGCAACAAATTTGGTGTTTGGTGTTTGGAGGTGTGTGTGTGTACTGAAGTGCGCGCCATGTTTCTATGGACAAGCTTGTGGGCGCAATACATTTTTGGCATTTGCGCAAATAAAAGTGGGCATAACCAGCTGATTTTCGCAACACAGATGGCCCTACCAATGTACTATCCAAATTTAGTGCTTATAGAATTAAAGTTGTAGATGCCACAGATTTTCGCGGTTTGCGGGGGTGCGGAGGGAGGTAGCTGATTTTTAAAATTTTAAAAAAGCTTCCTTTTCCCTGTTACATACATTCGCACGAATCCAATATAAAACAAGTAGGAACGCTGTAGTCCAGATTTCCCGACAACGAGATACCATGTACCTCTGTTCTTTATGAACCATTTCTTTGTTTTTATTTTTTTTTTTAAATAATTCACCAAATTTTCGTTTGTTGACATCAAAAAAATCAGCAGGTGCACACATACACACACTACTGCATGAATACACGTGCGAACGAATTGAAGTCAAAGAAGTGACGGATGACGTCACCCCAGCGTGTGCGGCATGCCGTTGCCTAGGGAAGGGGTGGGTAAAACTTTAATTGGCCATATCTTCTATATTTATTGTCCGATCCGAACGTTATTTTGCACGTACGTGTTTGGCGATCAGTGGACTTATTGGACTGAAAATTATGCCTCTAGCTTTTACCATTTCGAAGACACAGTAGTGTGTGTATGTGTGCACCTGCTGATTTTTTTTATGTCAACAAACGAAAATTTGGTAAATTATTTGAAAAAAAAAATCAAAGAAATGGAGGTACATGGTATCTCGTTGTCAAGAAATCTCGACTACATCGTTCCTACTTGTTGGTCCTGTCTTTAATCCGACATCTAAGCGTTTATATAGACGGGCAGGACTGCATAAACTCGTACTTTTTATCAACAATGTTTGTGTATGCTTTAATTAAAGAGTCTTATTTCAATATCCTCGGGTACTTAGCGAATAACGGGTATAAAATTAAAAGTTTCGGCGCTTGAATCGATTTCACCTCGCTCTATATTTAAATTCCAACTGTGGGAATCCTTTTGCCGATTTAGTTCCTCGTATGTACGGCAACACTGCATATAAATTCCCGCGCAAATGTAATTGATATCTAAGAATTTGCAGGCAAATGCGTCGCTTTAACTTGATCGTAGCGGTTAGCGAAGGCCTCGGCATCGGCCTTAAGGGCGATCTGCCTTGGAAACTCCGGTAAGTCTGGTTTAAACGAATGGACCTTTTAATAATGGGCGAAGCCTAGCAGATCGGAACTTAAGTACTTTTCTCAGACTACGAAGCAAACCAGCGACCCCGGCAGACGCAATGCCGTCATAATGGGCAGGAAAACGTACTTCGGCATTCCAGAAAGCAAGCGGCCTCTTCGCGAGCGCCTAAATATCGTTCTAAGCACGACGTTGCAACGGGAGGACTTGCCGGACGGAGTGCTGCTCTATCCTAGCCTGGAGGCCGCCATGGAGTATCTTGAAGGCAACCAACAAATTGAGAACGTCTGGGTTGTAGGCGGCAGTAGAGTTTATGCAGAGGCCATCGACTCTCCGCGCTGCTTTCAGCTGTACATAACTAGGATTCTTCAGCAATTCGAGTGCGACACCTTCTTTCCGGAGATTCCAGACTGCTTCCGAGAGTTAGACTCCGTACCTGGCACTCCTCTGGGCGTACAGGAGGAGAATGGGACTAAATACGAATACATTGTATTGGAGAAGGAATCTTAATAAAGGAAACAATTTATTTTCTCTGCACATCGTCTGCCGTAATAGTATCGGCCTCGAGGCCTTTCGCGGCTAACATGAGCTCATACAACTGCACCACCTGGTCGTCCTTCAGCATATCCACAGCATTGGAATCCAGCTGCTCGCCCAGAGTTCCCTTGGGCTTGCCCCGCAGCCCAAGCTGTTGAGTTATCGTAGTGGCGTAACGCTGTAGAGGACGACTATCTTGAGGGCTGATTCGCTTGCAATTACGTAAAACTTACGGCCCACTCGGTCATAAAGAGATGCGCCTCCATGGGGTTGCACTTGATGTGTCTCCTGAACTCGTCGCGGACGTAGTTGTCGCCCAACGCTCGCAGTTCTGCGGGCAGACCTGGAGCACAGAAACTCGCATGGTAATCAGCTGGTTGGAAGCGGTTTATTGGACGCAACTCACCTCGATGTAGGCGCAAAATGGTTTTGTATAAAAGACGAACACGCTGCGGGTGGGTTAGTTGGTTCATTGTTATTTTGGACATTTTGTGTTTATATCCTACTTGTCATTTTATCAGTTTCATAGACAAAAATGGTAAAACATTGTATTTTAATCATAGCAGTTCTGAAACAGAGCTGGTCACTCTAGTCGAAAACCAGGTGGATTGCCACTCACGTTGGCGCGCATTTAAATTTTCCGTCTTCATTTATTTATAGTTTTAAATATATGTAGAATCACATGTGCAGTGTAAGTTGAATCTGGTGTGAATGCAACCTTCAAGGTGAATTTAAAGTACATCTTGCGTGGTCTTTCGTCACTGCATCCGAAAACAATCCAGTAATTGGGTTACATACGCTCCGCATCAACTTTGGCTAATTATTGCACGCCTTTCGCTCACTAAACGCATAAATCAAGCACCAACCGCGATGTGCTGCCTGGGGTCGTCGATGTTAGAAAAAACACTGTAACAATAGAATTTCTAGTTTTGTTATTGCGGTGCAGCAGCTGGCTGCTGAGCCACATTCGGTTGGACGTCCGCCGCGTTCTGTTCCGGCAGCAGTGGCTGGCCCTCGTCACCCCACAGGAATCCGCCCGGACGGTCCTCGACAGGCGCTTGGTGGTTTCGCTCGATGTGCTCGTTAAACAGGCGTTTCCTGAAGGTCGAACCAAACGTTAGTATTGACGGTTCCACTGGCTGGTAGCTCGCTTACAGAAAATATGGAGTTTTGATTAACCTATAGCCATTGGACAGCGTCGGGTAGACGTCTTCGAGGACATAGTATATGTGGCCCACTCCCATGCCGATGATGTCGACCCACACGGTGTTGCCTAGGATCATGGAGCAGCAGAGCAGGACCCATGGCAAGTAGGGCGCCTGGAAGTTAAGCACACCAAAGAAGTTCATCGGCACCAGTGGATTGCGCCGCGACCACACGTACACCAGCATCAGCGTGAAGGCCTGCCCCAAAAAGAGCAGGTTGACAAAGATGCCGAAGAAGGTCATTAGCACTCCGCCGAAAATGAACATCATCACAAAGTCTGAGCTGCGGCCACGAAACGATCCGTCCTCCAGCATGCGGCAATACCGGTAGGTGAAGACCATATTGAAGAAGAAGCTTATTCCGATGGTCCCGAAGTACAGAAAGGTGGTCGCCAGCCGCCAGATCTGGAACTTGCGCACGATCAGCGTGGGGTTGAAGTACAGCTGGAGGGGCGACACCAGGTCCAGGTGCTAGCGAACAAAAGGTTGCGTTTGATATTAAACGGCACGGTACACGTCACCCTCAAGACCGCTCCCGGGTAGGACTTACCACCGCCAGAGTGGTGATCACGCAGACAGTAGTGTAGGCCCGCGTGACCACCGGGATCTCCAGGTAGAACTGCCTTAGGGCGTTCATGGCAACGGCTCGTCTGAAAAGGGGGCTATATGGCTGAGAGTGGTGCAGTTGGGATGCGGATTTGCGGATTTGTAATTGCTTCCAGGATTTGAGCCAGGTCTCGTCCGATAGTAGACTTCGAACGCTTGCCGGTTGGGAGGATCCTGGGATGGCGGTCGGATCAAATTCGGTCACAACCGCCCAATAAGAGCACAAGTTAACAAGTTAGCTGGTTTTTATTTTTATGCATCTGACAACTTTTTAGGGATGGAGAATTGTCGATGATTTTTGGTGCTGCCACACAAGAAAGCAAATTACGATTTCTTACCTGGCAACTATCGAATTCGCTCAGCACAAGAACAAGAAATTTCTACAGTATGGCAGCGCTCAGCTCAGTGAATCCAATACGACACACTCGGCTACAATGACGTTGCCACTACTGGCTTCCCGAAATTTTAAATTTGTTCTAGACATATGGCGACTTTGATTTGTTCTCTAGTTTAAATCTAGGGGCTTATTTACTTCAGCTTTTCGGCGTCTGTTTCCTGTACCACGTCGGTTTAACACGAAATATGTTTGAATAAATCGATGTCTTTTCAAGTTTTTGTATGAAAATACACAAGTTAGGAAATATTAGGTAAAACAAGTAGAAACGCTTTAGTCAAGATTTCTCGACAAAGAGATACCATGTATGTACCTCTTTTTTTTTTTAAATAATCCAAATGTTTTGTTTGTTGACATCCAAACAATCAGCACGTGCATACTTACATGCACCTCTGTATGTATACACGTGCGGACGGATCGAAGTCAAGGAAAAGACGGATGTCGTCACCCAGCATGTGCAGCGGCATGCTGTTGCAGTGGGAAGGGGTGGGTAAAACTTTGTTCATACATACAGACAGACAGACAGAAGGACGGACGGACAGACGTTCATCGGATGTGGATGCTGATCAAGAATATATATATTGTACTGTATGGGTCGGAGACGTCGTCTTATGCCTGCTACATATATTTGCAAAAAGTTAATATATTCGTACCATATGTACCTTAAGGTACATGGTATAACAACTGTTTAGTCAGCCACTTAATCGTTGAAAACTGCACAACGGGAAGACTCTTTTAAAGCTTGTCTTGTCCCTCTTTAAATTCCATTTTATGTACTCACCCCATCTTCTAAACGCCCGGTTATGTTCAAATGGTCCTGAACGATTCGACAAAAAAAAAATATAATTACTATAAAAAAAATATTTGCTTTATGAAAACATTTCAGTTCGATATGTGAAATTTTGTCACTATAATGGTAAACAATTTTGTAAACAACAAAATTTATGGACTTATTCGTTAAAGCTTGAGGTTGCCAAAACGAATGTGAAAAAACAAAGTTTTGGGTTAAAATCATTTAATAGTTCATTGGTCTTACTAAATATACATTATAAATAGTTTTTAGTTCATTTCTGTTATCTTTCCGGAGTCATCTAGCTGCTGGAAAGTTCTTGGTTCTTTATTAGAATCACTTATCCGAAAGCTTCCAAATTTGTCGCGTAGATACTTTTGCACATTCATGTTGTACTGCTTGCGAGAATCATTCGCAACTTCCGCACATTGCACATTTATATCGGTTTTGCGAAATGTCTCGCATGCTTTGCTAGCGAGTTCCAAATTGGATTCAATTATTTCGGTACGGTTGTATGAAGTTACAACGCCATTTTCTTGAAGCTTAGGTCCAAAAAAACGCTGCTGCTTAATTTGCCTGGCTTCTATGATCTTATCGCACCCGGTATTGATATTCGTAATTGCGTTTAATGTTCTTAATTCATTTGCAGTGTTTGTGCTGTTTGTAAAAACACCACTTTCGCACGAAATTTTATCTCCAACAATTTTAAAACTGTCGGGGAACAAGTTGGAATGCTGTCTAGGAACCAAATTTCTATATCTTCTATAGAGACAACACGTTACCATGGTAAGCATAATCGAAATACAGAGGAAAACAAAAGCTATGAATAACACTTTAGGAAAAAATTTCAGGTGGTTTAGAGGATAATATCGATAGTTATTTGGTACCACGACAGACATATGAACCGAGTCCTTGCCCCCAGGGCTCTCTGCTATACAACTGTAGACACCTTCGGCTCCCTTTCCTGCATTAATTAGAGTGAGGCGCGATATAAAATTTAAGTTTTCAAGACGCTGTTCTTTCGATTGCTCCTCCACCATAATTTCTATGTAAACACGTCTTTCCTGAAAATTTTTCAATGGCGTTGAGACACCTTTATAAAAATGGTTATTAAAGTCCCACGAAATGACGGTGTTGGCTGATCCAAGGACACGACACACAAGTGTCACATTTTCCCGAGACGTATTAATCGAAACGCCCGGTGCTGGGTAAACAATTTTCGGCCTGCAAGCAAATGAGACCGGCTGATCAGATATCCAATGCAGACCCCGCAAATCCACTGGATAGCGGCATTCAGCATATGGAGTATACAAATTCGTGACAGCTAAGAAATTACGGAACGGCTGAAGGTCACACGTGCAATTCCAAGGGTTTTCTCCTAGGGACAATATGGAGAGCTTAGTTAAATTTTGAAAACTCTCTTTCACTAAGAAGGTTAACTCATTGCCGTCCAAATATATCTCAGACAAAAGCGGAACATCCACGAACGCGTGTATTTCAATGTTTATCAGGCGGTTTTGCCT
Source organism: Drosophila ironensis (assembly GCA_021223825.1). Taxonomy (NCBI): domain Eukaryota; kingdom Metazoa; phylum Arthropoda; class Insecta; order Diptera; family Drosophilidae; genus Drosophila; species Drosophila ironensis. Next base: position 7,648,253 of record JAJJHQ010004697.1, read on the forward strand.
CAGTTCAATTTTATGTAGATATTTAAGATTATGAAAAACCCTTGGCTGAATCCTTTGTAAGAGGTTTTTATTTAACATTAAAGACCGTACTTTACTCAGAGGCTCAAAAACATTAGGCATTAGTTCTGGGAGCCTATTATTTGAAAGGTCAAGCTCTATTAATATATCTAGCCCAAAGAAACTTTGCGAATGGATTTTTTTGAGTGACCCATTGCGAATAAGAAGTCTGTGCAAGTGAAAAATTTCCGTGGTGAAAAACGCTTGCTCTTCTAAGTACGCAATTTGATTTTGAGACAGGTCCAGCACTTGCACGTCTGAACTTAGATAATCGGGAACAGATTGTAGAGTCAAGTTTCTGCAGTCGGCAATCTTTTTGCCCAACATCCATGAGCAGCGACAATTGCCACACTGCTTTAGCCAATCATTGCCCATTAACATTGATCCTGGCACTAAAATGATCAGAATGGACAAGGAATAACATTTCCCATATAGCACAGGATGGCGATATCGACCATAAGCACGTTGACTCCATTTGCCTTTTTCATTTTCTGTATCCATTGTATCCATTACAAGAATTTGGCGTTTGAACGCTGAAATGGATATGAGGCACTGGCTATGAAAATAGTCGTACATTGCTGCTCAACTTGCTTTTCTTACCACATGCACTAGTGCTGAAATCTATGGAAGATTTGGAAATTTTTGAGTCCAAACAACATGGCAAAAACCAGTCGACTGCCACTTATTTTCTTTACCATTTAACCTATGGGCTAAACTCAGAATTGATTCTTGCGCATGTCACGTAGTTTTTAATCTTTTGTTGTCTTTCTATAAAAGGTCAAGTGAGGTAAGTCTGAACCAAATTCTAATTCAGTACAAGGGCTCCGGGGCCAGAACATTTCTTGAGTTTTCTCAAACGACTGATGGTAAAGAGCATTGAACAATTTAGTCACATTATTGCCAACAGTGCGATTTTTTCGTACCTCTTGGCGTGTATTGAAATTGGAAAATATTCATGAATCGACCATTGGAAAAACACTTCAACGCTAGTCGCATGGCTAGCCGGCGCGCCCATCTGGGCTGAAAAACCAGAAACAAAGGACATAAAGGGGTAAAATGACTACCCCGCATATTCCTTATTAAATAAATAATTAAAAAAAANTATTGAAATTGGAAAATATTCATGAATCGACCATTGGAAAAACACATAGATAAATATAAAAAATGGTAACTCTATCCACATTTTCACAGTGTACTTGTAAAACGCAAGTGTTGCGCATACGCGTTTGTGCACGAACCTCCCTTGTACTTTGCAAATAGTACCTATAGTATATAGGATATTCCAAAACTGGTTGATTTATCTTAATACTAAAGACGTCAAAAACTAACTAAATTAATAGCACAAACAATTATGTATTTGGTAATAAGTGAACATTTTCGAGTTGGAAATCAATATATTTTTTTCTAAAAATTTAAGAATACTACCAATACTATTTGTAGGTACCTAATAATAATAAAAATAATAAAACGAATAATGATAAAACTACTTTATATCCAGTAATTCTAAGAAAATGGTCGTGTGTTGGTACAATTGACCACAAGTTAAATTTGGGTGCCTTTATGTGTTCTTCGATTCTGAAAAGCTTGATGCATATTGCATATATACATACATCGATTGGTACCTACAAATAGTATTGGTTGTATTCTTACATTTTTAGAAATAAAAATATATTGTTCCATAGTTGTTAATTGCGAACGACGTTTGCTCAACTTATGTTTCGGGTTAGATTTGGAAGCAGTATTTAAAGGTTTCACGTGTTACTCACCGAGATGATGACTGGCATCTAAAAGAAAATATAAAGCTATGGTACCAACCACTGCAATAACTTTTTTTTCGCTAATTAGTGAAATATTTAGTTTTATCGATAAATGTTAAAAACGATTTGCATACGCAATACTCTTTCTATGTACTCATGCCAAAACATATTACAATAATACTCGTATGATCGTCCCGAAACATATATCCCGCTTTTAAAACACTGTTCTAGAATAAGGCAAAGCCATAAATAGGCCGATCGACCTGCACTGATCTGGCAGCGCAGAATTTAAAAACGAGCGCTGCCAGACTACGCAAGCATTTATGCCACTTGATGCACGGAAGAATGCGCTAGGTGGCATCTCGACCATCCCACTGTGGTCATATTTCTCTTTAGTTTGCGGTAATTCAAATGTTCAATTGACAAATATGCTCCATAAGTTAAACCATTGCTTTCCCATAACCCAAGTACCTCACAGCTCGCCGACCGCCTGAATCCGCAAAGCGCGCGTCAGTACAGGCTGGCTCTCTTCCACGTATATTTCCGCATATTTCCTGCGTCCGAGTATTTGTGTGTTTTTGTGCTCGAAATTCCTGCATTCAATCAAATCGGCTCTTGTTGTCGGTGAGTACTGGCAAAAGTGTTTTCCTCGAACCTTCGCCACCGACGCGTGAAAATTAGTCATCGCTTATATTTTATGAAGTTTTAATATAAAAAAAGTGGCGCGTCTCCGTGTTCCGCCGCACCCATTTATAGGCGTGCAAGAGAACCGCCGCGGAAGCAACAGCCACTTAAGAGCGGGAGTAAGAGAGCACACACGTGCAGTTGGGAGAGAGGCGAGGGCCAGTGAAGTGCACAAGGACGTGGCTGACCTTTTCCAAGGGGGGTTGTTTCATGGTGCCAATCAAATGAAACACAAATAACAAACTCGTGAAACGCATGCGGGTAGTTGGAGGTGCTGACTCTAACCCCAATTTATGCTGCTTTCCAAAGCATATATTACTATTTTTACCTAAAAACTATATCCGTTACACATTTTGGCTGTGCTACACCCGACATATTTAGCCTGCCAAAATCCGAAACGGTAGCACTTGTGTGGGGCTGTCAATCGGTTACTGTTCTATTCTATTACTATTCCACTAGCGATTCGGCTTACTATTTACATAGAATAAGCTGTACAATTATTTAATTTGTTTTTTATTATTATAAATGGCTGTTACATGAGCATTAAGATTTTGCACTTCTTCCGAAATACTTAATGTGTACATGTTTGAAACAAAAATAATTTGTAAAATATATAAATTTTTGAACAGCTTTTGCTTTAAAGAGTTTTTTCTCTTTTAATTAGCCCAAAAATAAAAAAAGGTACATTGAAGTTCTCTTGCAGCGCCGACTTCTAGTTTTTAAAATGTTCAAGATATTTTGGCCTCTGGGAAATATAAAAAAAAAAGACTCGTGAACTTTTTTAAATTGGCTTCCCCACTAAACCAGTCTGAGAAGGCGAAAGCGGCACAAAACACAATTGCTGAACCGCACTTTTTCATCGTTTCGTAGGGTAAGCAATCGAATGACCCATATATTGGGCTATGCTGCTTATACACTCGCATATGTAGGTATTTGCGACATATGTACCTAAATGAACCCCAAATATCAAATGCAATTACACATACAAGTAAATATAAAAAAAAGGGTCGAAAACGTTCTCTTGGTTGATGCCGCTGTTGTCAACAAGCCAATCAATGCAATCCAGAGTTGCCTTTGGTCCCAAGGCATAAATAAATTCATTAGGCCTTTAGCCAATGTCAAAGTCAATACAAGCTTAGCTCCTAGCCGTAGATCATTTGCTTGGCAATCAATTAAAACCCCCAAAAGGCCATTCCTACCTCAGTTACAATGGCAGTGCTAGATGGGGTGGGGCCTGCACCGACAGCGTGTCGGTGGGCGTTTATTCCTCTAAGAGAAAATCTCAGCTGCTCATTTGCACTCACACAAATAGACGCCAGAATATTTATCGACTCGAATAGAAATTTCATTTCTATGGTTGCCAACAGATTGCTCGTCCAAAGTCCAAGCGAATTTGGGCTCTACACATCCAATTGGGATCGGTATGTGAGCGTGCCCGCTAATATATGTATTAACCTCGCACGCTTAATAAGCACTTCTTGGCGCTGTCATTATGCTCAAAGTTCTTAACCGGTTTGCCCTTCCTTTGCCGAGAACAATCTTTCCGAACGCTCTCTGGAGCGCTCGGCCGTTCGGTCGTTGTACCATATTAGATCTTTCGAAACCCAAACCATACTTAAAGTTGCCAGTCATCGGTTTAGGTACTAGTAGAGTAAAAATAAACTTCAGAATGTGTCTACCACCTGTTGCTATGATTTTATATCATATTTGAAATGCATACAGTGCCATCATCTTTATTTTTAAAATGAATGGGGCTGCCTAAAAACTGACAATAAAACTTTATTACAAATCTGTTCACTTCATTCCTATTAAGAGTATCCTTAGATTAACTTCTGGGCAAAGCAAGAACCAATTATATCCAAATTTTAAGGTGATTAAAGCAGGAGCGCATAATTCTCTATTGAGAATAAAGGTAAGCTATATTTCTAATGTCAGGAAATATAGGATATTACCAATAATTTCTTCCGCAAGAATTCTTATTTATTAATGCTAAAAATTCGTATGATAGATTTGTCGTATTCGATTTGTTGTTCAACAATTTTAATCAAAGACGTGCAATATAAGGTAACAGAGATAACTCCAATACGCATACTTGAATTTATATACAATTTATTTTGTTGAGTGTTTGGCGTTTTAATAAATTCGCAATAGGCACAAAGTAAATCTACAGTTGTGGCTCGCAGTTCGACAGAATACGAGTATATCGAATATATTTTAGTAAGCATCGCGAATTCTATTTATCGTAGCGTAGTATTATAAGACAAATTTTATCGAAAAACAAAAATATTTGCTTAACTTTATTTATTTGCTTAACTTTATTATATTTATTATCGGTTTCCAAGAAGTACGTGTGCAAAATATTATTTTATTTCGTTGTTTTGCGACTAAGTTTGCGGATTTGTAAAAATTATGAAATAAACAAGTAGGAACGCTGTAGTCGAGATTTCTCGACAACTAGATACCATGTACCTCTTTTCTTTATGAACAATTTTTTTTATTTTATTTTTTTTTTTTTCAAAAATTCACCAAATTTTCGTTTGTTGACAATTTTGCTAATTGGACTAGCACTTATTGGACTAAAAACTATGCCTCTAGCTTTTACCATTTCGAAGATATCGATTTTTTTGCAAATTCGAGGGCGGAAAGGGGCGTGGCAAAAATCCAAGAATGACATTATCTGCGCAATAGTTAAACGGATATATTGCAAAAAAATTGCTCTTATTTTGTCCAAGTTATCAAAGAAAATTCAAATACAGTTTTATGCAAATTACGAAGACGGAAAGGGGCGTGGCAAAAATTTGAAATAAACTTGATCTGCCTGCAACAATAACACACCAAAAGCAAAAAGAATTACACGTCTATCTCTTACCATCTCCGAGAACGAGGTGTTCATACATACAGACAGACGGACGGACAGACGGACATGGCTACATCGACTCGACTGTTGACGCTGATCAAGAATATATATACTTTATGGGGTCGGAGATGTCTCCTTCTGCCTGTTACATACATTTGCACAAAGTTAATATACCAGTTGTACCTTAAGGTACATGGTATAAAAATGTTCAGTCTTATAAAGATTTTAGCTTTTAATCAGGATACTACAATAGTACACTTTCAATCCTACATGCGGTAATATAATATCAGCACTAAATATGATACTCGAATATTGATCTCTTACCCTTTGGAAAAATTTATATGTAGGTGGTGATATGTACATATGTGATATTATAACTATCAGAAATATGTTTAAATTTAATCTATAGCATTGTGTTAAAAAAAAGAATACAAATTGCAAAAGCTGTTTAATTATACATATGTATGTATATAAGCTCTACTCGTGTTAATTTTTTCATTTAATTAAATACAATTTTTTTAATCTCTACTTATTTCTGATACATCGAACACTCTCGATATATGTATGTATGTACGCTTTTAAAATTTGCGAGTCTTTTTGTATAACTGACGAAATATCATATATGTACATATGTACATACTTCGCACATTAATGTGATTCCTTTTGGGACCCGTTACTTTGTTTTCTTTGTTTTGTGTTGTTTATTCTCTTTTGCTTCTCTCTGCCCTTTCAAGGCAATAAATTGGGTATGTACATATGTATGTATATACAAAAATATGAGCGTTATTTGCGTATTTTACTTTCATTGTGTTTAACATAATCGAGACGAGTTTTATGTATTTTCGCAAAGCCACCCGACGGGGTGTTATGTAAGTTGAACTCTCAATGGTTTCACCGTGACTTAGAATGCTCAAGGCAAAACCTCAACAAACCCCAAAGCGAGCAGACAACCAGCTCCGGAACTATGCAGTTAAGTATCGTTAACAAGTGGCTCGACTCACGGTGTTTACACGAGAGTGAAACTTTCATCAAAAGTGTCAGCCATTTGGTCAGATATCGTGGAGTTTTAACCTTCTCATCGAACGGGTAGGCAAATATCTACATAGGTATGTATGTACGTACATACATCGTATATACATAAGTAGGTTTGTAGGCTCTTTTGGAAGCAGGAGGGTGCGGCCCGTCGACCACTTGCGCTTTCAATCCAATGTTACCAGTCAGTCACTCAGAAGCAAGTGATCGGGGACACCTTTGTTTACTTTTTAGACCACTTTGAATGCCGAATTACATTTTTTTGTACCAAGGCTGTGGTGGGAAAACGTTCGAATTCCCGAATGAAGCTCAGAGAACATGAGTGTGGGCTTGGTGGACCTTTCTGTTAAGCTGAGACAAAATGTCGTGACGCAAGGGAAGCCGCTAATCAGGCGCGTTATAACATCTCGACGCGCAGGTTCGCAACATTACAAATTTAAACTTCAACAGCTACGCAACTTTTGACCATGAAATCCATTATCTATACGTGCTTTTATTTCCGTTTTGTAAGCCAGTTAATTGGCCCTTTTTGAGCGACGAATTCTGCAATTACTACCCGACCCCCCCGCGTTGCAGCTGGGAAATATTTTTAATTGACTTTGACCCGATTTTTTGTTGGCGTTTTTCGTTTAATTACGACCATTGCCAATTTACCTAAACCATTCGAGGATTGCAAACCGAAATATTCATAGAACGGCTTTTCAGACTTGCAACTTTTCTAGTGTTGTTTGTTTTTAAACACGTTAAACGATGGGTCGAGTTCGATTGGGTCCGAGCGAAGGTTGTGTTTATCCGTAAATATTGGCAGTGGAATAGGGTTTGGGGTCCACGAGGTATTATTTTTCGCCGTAAGTCGAATCATTATTTATGCACTTACAAAACTGATCTTGCGACTTTTTAGCAAATATTTGCAAATACAATTTAGAAGCAAAGGCTACTCGCTTTAACGCCTGTTACGCCCATCCACTGCGAAAAATTGATATCTAATACTTCACTGTCTGAGCTAAAGCTCTGAAAAGAAGGCAGAAGATCTACAAATAGACTAATATGACCACGCCCTGGAGGACCACGCTTAAAGGGAAATAGCAAGCGACAAAGGGTCATATTTGCATTTTATTACGGAAGAACAGAAAATCGAATAAGAAGAAAGCAGCCAGAGTGGAGAATACATAAAATGTATTTCCAGTTGGCCAAGTTTTGGGGCAGACTGGCCAGTTGACTGACCAGTCAACAAATTAGGCCTCAAGTATGCAGGTAACGGTTTCTCTTATTCGAGCCGCCAGCAGCGGTGTGTATGTGGCAGTGGCTGCGGCTTTGGCTCAGGCGGTGGCAGTGGTTGGCTCTCTCGACTTTTCGCCACTCTCTGCGGCCTGCATCAGCGGGCGCGGCGCGGCGTGACGTCTTGGCTTGTTTTGTTTCCCGTCTCATTTGGCCGGGGATTTCCTCGCACTTGTTGCATGTGGCACAGTTTCAAAAGCGACAAACGATTTCGAGCGGTCGGCAAGGTGTCTGACAGCCGCAGTGTCTTGCCTCCCCGCTCGCCAGCCGTAGTCCCCACTCCCGTTCTAGCTGAGAAGCGCAAAAGGGGCCTGAAAAGCGAAAGTGCTTAGAAGATAGGTAAAAAAAGGCAAAAGATTGCTGGCATGAAACGGGCGTAGAATCCGCCGACACAAAAATTACAATAAATTACATATAAAGTGTGTAAATGATGGAGAATGTTGAGAAGCCTTCGGATAATCTTGGATCTTTTATTTGGGATTATTGTCAATTTAATTTATAGAATTTTAAATTTTACACAGTATATACAAATGTATATAAAGCTCAGTTGTATGCAACATTTAAAGTCAAACACCCCACTGTGTGCCGCTGTTACATCAGAAAATGTTGCTCCAGAAGATGGTGACTGGAAGCAGAAAACTGAAAAACAAAAACAGAGTCTCGCTTCAATTTCTCTGCATGCTTTTTCGGTATCTTTCCCCGCTTCTACACATTTTGGGTACTTAGACAGCAAGGAACAGAATACCATTATAATTTCAATATTTCCTTACGATATACATATATACATACATATATGATTTTTTGGCGACTCAATTGGGATGCCAAGTAAAAAGGTTTATTGCAAGTAAACCTGTGTTATATTCTTGGTAAGTTAATCGTACTCCAAATCGCACTATACAAGCTTTCTTACATGAAGGGCTATCAGTTATGTTGATGATATTATAATTTCTCCGCTTCCTGATGAATTGCGCCTAAAAAATATACATACGAGTATACATTGGTTTGGTAACGCTAACTTCCTTTCTACCCCTATGCATAAAACATAATTTGCAATGTAATCGCGGCTCGGCCACAATGCGAGTCGAGACGAAACGCGGCAAGCCATCTTTGATCGGCAGCTCGGAGCGCTTTGCCAGTTGTGTTTCTGGCACGCTCGTGCGCGCACCGATCGATTGTCGCCACTGCGGCCTGATAAGATTCAGACGCACATCCAACACAGCCGTCAGTTGGCTTAAAAGCGTATAAGGCAGAGCACCGCGTTAACGCAACGGAACTATCGATCAAAGCCGCCCTGCTACCAACGTTGATTCCGATTCCAATTCCGAAACCCAATTCGATTTCGATTTGGGCGACCAAACTCAAAAGGGCCTTATTGTCGAGGCACTGTCCAAGTGAGTGTTCAAGTGAGTGCGAGCGCCATCCCGCTAATTGAGATTAGATAATGGAGGCCTTTATGGAAACCTAAGCAGCCAAATGCATAAATAGCCAAAAAACGAGACTTGGTAGTTGGAAAGAACTGATGGACTCACCAAATACAAATAAGCCCATAATATTCACCACTTCGTTTTGTTATGTTGTCGTAGTGTATTGTTCAATCAACCTGAAAAGGCTGTATACGTGACGCGACTCTAGAGTGTCCACTAAGCTCAATACAGTTAGATAGTGAAATCGGTGAATATCCTAACTTGCAGGTGTCTAGCTCCGGATATCGCATTGCCTATCTTCAAAATCCAATTACGCAATCGTTTTGAGGGCTACGCCTAAACAGAATGTGTTCTCTGGCTAGCTGATAACAGCCATTTGAGTCCGTCGACTCATACTGGCTATGGCCCACTGATAACTGGTAATAAAACCCATAGTTTCAGAAAAAATTGCGACCTATCTCAGAGCAAATTAAAAGACCACCATATGAGTCACCCGTTGATGTACTCAATATCGGGGGACTTTGACTTGGCGTGGTTGTCTTTATCAGACAGAAATGCGTCGTCCGCGGCGTTGCACACTATATCAATATTCGGGTTAATATGGTCGGATGCCCACTCGTATATCCCCTGAAAATAACTTGCACAATTAGCCACGAACGGTAAAGTATCAGCAATCAAACTATATATTTCGCTGTTGTTCTGTGTTACAGCGGGTGTTTTTGTATTTGCTTTGTTGTTGTTGTTTGTGTTATGGTTTTGAGAGGGGCGGCGTAGTTTTGATTGATTTTTAAAATGCAAAGTACTGCAGAACCAACCGGTGTAAGCATTTGTGTGAGAACCGCCTGCTGGCTAACCAACTACCAAGCATCCAGTTGCACCAACATGATTACGTAGCCAATCGTCTTCAAAGCAGGCAGGGGGCTGGGCGCCACAGCCGGAAGAGCAACAGGCGGCACTCAACAGCTCATTGAACGTTTACTTCATTGCTGGGCCACATCTTGGACAGCGACGTGCTCAAACACATGTGGTTCGCCTTGTTTTTTTTTATTTCGATTCGCGGTTCCCTGCCCCTTCCGTATCTTCACACCAACGTCTTTGGTCGATTACATAAGCTAGGGCGCTGCCTCCTATTTCTGTTGCTTACCTTCGCAATTTCAATTTTAAAGTAACCCGCAGCGAGGGAACGCGCTAGTAGAGGGTGCTGGGGGTACCTTGTCCCTGGCGGAAGCGTCATCGTCTTGGTTTCATAATTTATGCAAATCAAACTGCGAAATCCCAAGTTGACTGCCCGGCGACCGTCGTCCGTCGCCCATCGCCCGTCGCCTGCCGTCAGCGTCCCGTCCCACCTAGTGGATGCTGTGTGGATTCAGACTAGGCCGATCGCAAAGCGTGCCACTGACCCACACAATGGCAATCGCTCGCCAATTGCGGCAACCGCAAATTTCGCGATCGTTGGGACAACAACCATGGCGGTGGCAATAAAAGCGGCACATTTTTGTCAACGGTTATTGAGCCAGTTGCCCAATTCCTCTTACGTCCGTTGGCGTAGTCATCGCGATCGCCAACACCATTACTATCGACACAGCCATGGTCATTTTATAGTTCATGACATTCAAAAAACCAACGAAACGGGTCTTTTGACGACTACCCGCTGCCGGAGAAAATTATGAAAATCTAGTTTTTGCGCTGGAAGTCGCAAAATGCATACATTTTATGTATGAGTGGGTGAAATTGATAATACCGTATGTACGTAGTGAAACCTTTTATTCAAATGATGGGCTGTAATTAATAAAAAAATTCATAGGTTTCCTATTCGTTGTACATGGTACTTGTTATACCCGGTTCTTAAAAAGATCAAGGCTATATTGGATTTGTACGAATGTATGAAGGAAGCTTTTCCGACCCTATAAAGTATATATATTCTTGATCAGCATCAACAGCCGAGTCGATCTAGCCGTCTCCGTTCGTCCGTCAGCCCGTATGAACGCCTAGATTTTGAAAACTATAATAGATAGAAAAAAACTAATTTCACATTCGGATTCAAGAGACATTATTCATATTATTCAAGATTATTCACGGCTGTGTAAAAGGGTAAAGGAATCGTTTTCCATCAGGAGGTCGAAAAATGTATTTTAGGAAAGTAAAAACTGCATACTCAGACCTATATGATTACATGATTACATCTCGCAAAGTGTTAAAATATATTATTATACCATGTACCTTAAGTTACAAATGGTAGACGTCTCCGACCCCATAAAGTATATACATATATTCTTGATCAGCATCAACAGCCGAACCGCTATAGCCAAGTGCGTCTGTCTGTCTGTATGTATGACCACCTCGTTGTCGGAGATGGTAAGAGCTAGAGGTGTAATTATTGTTGTTTTACGTTCAAATATTACGCAGATAATGTCATTCCCGGATTTCTGTCACGCCCCTTTGCGCCCTCGCATATGCAAAAAACTAGAGACCGCTAAGTCCGCTGATCGTCAAAAACGTGCATGAAAAATTACGTCTAGATGGAACAATAAATATAGAAGATATGATCAATTAAAGTTTTACCCACCCCTTCCCGCAGCAGCGGCATGCGGCTGTACATGCTTGGTTATATCATCCGTCTTTTCTTTGACTTCGATCCGTCCGCACGTGTATACATACAGAAGTATATGTATGTATGTACAATATATACAGAAGTATATGTGTGTGTGCATGTGCTGATTGTTTAGATGTCAACAAACAAAAAATTTTATGAATTATTTGAAAAAAAAAGAAAAGAGGTACATGGTATCTCGTTGTCGAGAAATCTCAACTACAGCGTATCTACTTGTTTTTCTAAATTTTCTAAAATGTACTAAATTTTCTTTCAATTGCAAAGCACCCATAAATTATTTTAAAACTGTTCAATTGTAATTGCAAATTTAAAATTTTATTAATTCATAATTAGTTCTTATATTGATATAAATTTTCTTTGTGTGCATACCTATCGAATGATCAGCAAGTCAATTGAAATTCAACAGGCAATGCGTGTGATGCGATCCAGAAACCGCTTTCCCTGTACAAGTGCTTGAACTCGCTGAACCCGCACCCGGTTCGCACATATAACATGTGTCTACTGGGATGGAATTTGGATTCCGATCGGTTGGTATAAAGTGCAGTCATTGTCCAGTCAGTGGCATCTTAATTACCAGCCGATCCAGACAAAAAATAACAGTTCTCATGTGAGTGAGCTTTTCTAAAGTTAAATCTCGCCCTCAAATCGCTTGTTGTCTTTTGTCGCTATTGAATATTCTGATCCCAAGTGTCAATTAATGAACAAATTGAGAATTCCACAAAACCTGAAATTAAAATAAAATTGTTGTTGGTTTGTACTGGCATAACATTTTTCAAAGTCGCCAACAGCAGTGAGTAAGCGGCATCGCACCTCATAAGAGACTGTGAAATGCCAATTCCTTATGCACAATAACATTGCTAATTACTTTTAATCCCTATTTGGGTTGCCAGCTGGCTCCTGCCCAAAAAATATATTTTGCCCAAAATATACTTAATTATCTACATTTATTTAAATTTAATTTAAAATTTATCAACCAAAATCAGCACGGGACCTATAGTTAGCGCCACAGGAACAAACGACAACGTGAGAGAACAAGATGACACTTTTACTGCAGGATTTTCAGGAGTGGTATTGGGACCTAATAGACAAAAAGAGCGGTAAGAGTGTCAAGTATAAGATGTGTCCTACGATTAACATTTTCTTCTCTAGATCCACGAGTCCAAGACTTTTTTCTTTTATCCTCACCACTGCCCACGCTATGCATGTGCATTTTTTATGCATATTTTAGTAAATCTTTAGGTCCAAGGCTTATGGCCAATCGTAAACCAATGGAACTGCGTTCGGTGCTAGTCGTCTACAATGCGATACAGACAATTTTCAGTGCATGGATTTTTTATGAGGTAAAAATACCTTTTTTTATATATATGTAGTATGTAGCTTAGTATTTTAAATTGGTTTCTTTCTGTTTCAGTACTTAATGAGTGGCTGGTGGGGTCACTACAGTTTTAAATGCCAGCCTGTCGATTACAGCAATAGCCCCCTGGCCATGCGGGTAAGCGTCGCAACGAAATCTCTGGTCCAAATTTGAGACCTTAATCGCTGCTTTTCTCATTACTAGATGGTTAATATATGCTGGTGGTACTACATTTCAAAATTTACCGAATTTTTTGACACACTCTTCTTTATTCTGCGCAAGAAAAATGAGCACGTCTCCACACTTCATGTCATTCATCATGGATGCATGCCATTCTCAGTCTGGATGGGGCTTAAGTTTGCACCAGGTACGTAGAAAGTTCGCTTGCGAAAACAACGTTTTTAACTAATGACCATTATTTAAATTCCAGGTGGCCATAGCACCTTTTTTGCTCTACTTAACTCCTTTGTACATATTGTGATGTATTTTTACTATATGATTGCCGCAATGGGTCCCAAGTATCAAAAATATATCTGGTGGAAAAAATACCTCACTACCTTCCAAATGGTATCTAAGAAAATTGAAGTCAAAATCGGCGTGTTCTCATATAAAGTGATTTCAGGTTCAGTTCGTGGCTATTTTCACGCATCAATTCCAGCTGCTTTTCCGGGACTGTGACTATCCTAAAGGATTTATGGTCTGGATCGGACTACACGGCGTTATGTTCCTGTTCTTGTTCTCCGACTTCTACAAAGCCAAATATTTGAGTCGCCGCCGTCAGGCCGTTAAGGCCAATGAGCAGAGTAATGGCCTGCATACGAATGGACACTCCAAGCACCTAGGAGAGAGCGATGCACCGCTCTTAAACGGCAGCAATAAAGGGGCGTGTATGGTAGGTCACGGGATAACCAAAACACACAATTTTGTGAGCTTAAAACTGCCGAACACAAGAAAACACATTTAGTTTACGTCTTCGATTGACGTTCCGGAGCCAAAATGCCGGGAGCGTCGATTTATTCAGAAAAAATGTATCGGCTTGTCGATCAACTTAAAAATTCTAACTAGTTAAGCTAAGCAAATAGCACGGCTAAAATAAACGCAGACGAGGGCCGTTTCAATTAGCGTACACATGTGACGCCGGATGCGAAGGCCGGTGCCCCTACCCCTCAGACCGTGTTCCATTAAAAACCACACATGAGCTTTTCAAGTGGGCATAAACGTGACCGACGGCTATCAAAATCAAGACATAAAGTCTAAATTTTGTATTTTATTTCTTTGCAGCCCGTATTGGAAGATGAGTATATAAAGAGCAACGGACATGCTATGGATAGCTTCTTTAAGGAGGGCGTATTGTCCACCAATGATGCCATCTTGAACCGGGACAGCAGTAGCTCTAGTCTGCACCAACGCAAAGTCAAATAACTACTACTTAGGTGTATTTCAATGATATTCATTATAATTATATTAAGTGTTAACATGTAACTGAACCGTATTGAAGGACAAGGCAAGTTTAAAATCTTGTAAGAGATGTGTCAAATGCAATGTGACGATTCGCCACCACAGTTGGGTCGGCCCGGAATAACACTCAGTTTTTGGATTTTTCTCTTAATAATTTATGTTACAAATACGTACAATACACTAAAGTCATGTCAACGTACCGAAACGAAACGACCAGAACCAACTTGTGCCCACCCACCAGAACCGTCAAATAAATCTAAGTAGGAAAAAGAAACGGCAGCGCAAACTATTGTGACGTATGAGAAACATTTTGATAGGCGTTTTTATGGCACCACTTTGCCCTTTTATAAATTTAGATACAATCTCTTATATACAAAATCAAAACTTATTTTTCGAATGATATTAGTAAGCCTTCATTGAAGCGTGTTCTAAACTAGCGATAAAGATCATTTTAAAATTTTTAATTATATAACATCCACAAACGAACGCTTCAAGGATTTGTATACAAATATTAAACAAATTTATGCAAGCGATGCACATAATAGTTGTAAACTTTTTATGGCATTCTTTGAGAACTACATCAAAGGGAACTCTAATATATCGTATCGTATAACTGGGCACGTACCGCTATAAGTAACTTGTTTTGTATATCCAAATAAGGATGATTTTGTTGCAATACTTTGTAAATGTTTAAGAGTAATACTTATTTATACATTGGAACTAGATAGACAATTGCAAATGTAACAAATAATTCTTCCGCCTAATTAGGAAGGAATGAACATTTCATGATGATGAAGCTTCATAGCAGACAATCGATTTTTATACGTTGGTCACCAATGAAAAACGAAACTATTCATTTATTTTTATGTGGATTACTTGCAAATGCTACTTTTAGTACATGTATTATACCTTTCCTCACTTTCCTCACTATAGGTTTTATGTTGTCAAACGGTTTCTATTCAGAGGAAAAAGCAATAACATTTGTTCGCACATTTAATTTTGACTGTTAACCTGTGTATATCAATTTCATTATTAAGTTATACGGTTTAAGCTGACAAGTTCAAAAACTATGGGAAACCTGAATAAATTATTTGTATGAACCAATTTGCAGTTTATTCTCTGGGTTGGGCCCATGTTATGTATAATTAAACAAATACAAAGTTGGATTACAATCTATGTATCAAAGAAAATACGGGATTGCTATAAACAAAAGCATTTCCAAAGCTAATGGGTTCATTTGGGTTCAGGTTAAATACTATTGTACATATGTGAGATGGTGTACTATTAAACAAATTTCCCATATTTTAGCCTACTTATAGGATGATATTACAAAAACCCTATTCCGTTCAAAAAAAGGCCTGCACACACAGACCAAGCACAAATACATGCGTAAGCAAAGAGCTGATCCTTATCGTTTCTACTGTCCGAATCGTTGTTTCTGTGTCGTTGAGGCTAAGAAAAGTCAGTATTTTACTTGTCCAAGCATGATATATTTTGCAAGCCTCAAAAGTCCTCAAATTTAAAGTATACAAGCAAAATTGGATATTGTATTCTGTTGATGGTTGTTATATACCGAGAAGTTTCATAGAGTCGTGTCCAACAATGTTTTAACCCATAACGATATACTTTGTTTTCAAGGAAAATAGCACTTTGTTCGATAGACATCCGGTCATTAAATAGACATCAGACGCTTAACAACAATCTTGTGCCAGCAATAGGACCACACCAAACAATCGCAATGTACCTGAATTTAAATCACTTTCTTAAGATGATCTTTGAAAAGGTATTTCGATGAATTAATAAATTCATTGTAATAAACCTGAGAAAAAAGCATTGCCAAGCATCGGTATCAAGCATGTCCGTTCAACTGTAACGTGGACAACATATAAAAAAATATGAATGACAGAATAAAGAAAACCAAGTAATATATTAAAGTTTATAGTGTTTTTCAACATTTCAGCCCTCTAAAATTTATATTCATTTATATTTTTATATTCTTTCTTTTTAGACGATAGATAAAAACAAAACAGTTCAGCTTGAGCCAGGCCACCTCTAATCGAAAATGAATGTTAAACTATGCACTATGTTTGAGCTGCTCATTTAGGGTCACCGCGCAGAGCTAAACTTTATCTATTTACTTTACTCAAATGCAAAACAAGCTAAACTAAATGTGGATTAGCATGCCGTCATGTCACAAAAAAGGTATTATCCCAACAAACCATTTTGCCACCGGTTCAATATCTAAATTAGCTATTACTTAATTTACTAATTATTGGCAAACAAAAGCTACGCTGTATACTGGGGTTGGCTTCGCGTACCGGCGGCAAATATTTGACACCCACTTGACCTTGCAGGGCGTGATGTCAGGCAAGTTTGCACAACTAAATGCATCCCGATGCACGGGAAGATGCACTTGACGTCAATAATACTTTGGGACTCATATGGAGATTCTGGAGGGCCCTTTAGACTATTATGGGCCAATTCACTGCGCCATGTTGGCACGCGCTCAAATTCGCACTCAAATTTGTTTTTACATCCAAATTTTAGTTGCAATCCGATCAGCCCATGACCTTTTATTTCCTTTTTCTGTCGCAGCCCATGCCACCCTTTGTACAAGATATTAGTGCGCAGATAATACGTTGGGAACAAAAATTTGATTCAAAAACCCTTGTACTTAGGCACCTGTGAAAGCCCATAAAACCGCAGCGTTAAACAACTTGTACCTTACATATATGTATATGGCCAATTGAACTTTGCCTACTTGCGCTGACATCAACAAGAGGAGATCGGCTCTACCTGGATTATGGGGTTGGGGTTCGAGACTGGGATAATTAGAATATTTGCCTTGTGTGCACTTGACGCCTAGCAGCGGAAAGTTTTTACGCTGCACTTGGCTCTGCAAAGTTTCCACAGTTTTTACAAATTGCCATATTTTACAAGTTCTGCGCCTGCGCACTTGCGCATCGCTGCTGCATAAAGTCAGCGCAGCCGCACAGTCGATAAAAATCGATTTTTTCGCATTAAAAATTGAAAATGTTTTCTTGACGAAAATTTGTTTAAAACAATATTTATGGGAAAAGCGCCACAAATATTTATGCGCAATAGTTTACCAAATAAAATAATTAATATGATTTTTAAATCTATAAAAAGTGATAGGTTTTAAGTTGCATGTTACATTTTCAGTTGGATAAATCAGTAATGTTATGGAAGTAAGGCAAGTCTAACAGATTTCGATAAATCCCGATTAAGCTAAGGAGGTGTTATCATGAGTTCAGAAAATATTGTTGGGTTTTTTTTAGCGTTTTTAGTGAAAAACGATTTGAAAAACGAATTACCTTGCAAGCGATCATAACATTTTTGCGAATTATTTTTGTGTTTGGAGTAACTGTGCGACGTCGACTTTCGACAGCTACGTCGACGCGACCCAATCCGATCCGGGTTTAATCAGCGACAAATCGGCAGCGGGGCTCAGTTTTCATTCAGAAATCAAGCGCGCGACTACTTCTAGCCAGCTCGTGTTTGTGTGGGCCTAAACCGATTGCGAAAGTAATCAGTTTTACAAAGTTCTTGGGCAACATTTTGTGAAATAGTTCGGGTCCGCGCAATTTAAGTGTTGTGGTTTTGCAGTTTCATTTTCCAGCGATTTACCAACCGCACACGGTTGGTACCGCCTGCAAAAGCTGCCTTGCCTGCTGCGATCGTTGCAGACTTTTGAGTTGTCGGTAAGTGGCCTGCACATGTGATTTGCTCGTTCTTTTGCAACTGTTACTCATGGTCCGTTCACAATAACCATTTTTGACGATACGGTCCGGCGGGGTGCCACTCCTCTTCTGCTCCATGCTCCCTGCTCCAAAACCAAGCTAGCCGATCGCAGTGTGGCAACCCTTCACCTAAAAATACGCCAATGAATGGAATCTAATTAGGAAGATTCGGGTGGTTCCGATAATACGTGGAGGGTTTGCTTTGCGGTCCAAAAACGATAGGGAAAGTGTTGGAGAAGGTAAGAACTGGTATAAGGGTTCCGCAACCACGAAACGACCTTGACATTACAAAGCGAACATTGTTCTGGCACAGCTGGTATTTGTTTACAATTGAAAAGCGTGCGAAACCCAAGACAGCTGTTAAAGCTCCTAATCAGGCCAAATGTTAAATTTAGATAGCAAGTAATGCATAATTTTAGCAAGTAATTGCTGCTCGACTCCGAGGTGCTATTTGCAATTAACACGCCCTTGGTGTATAATTATACAAATTCAGCATCAGCTTTTCCGTCAATGCTATTATCGATACAAAAAAAATGTGAAGTAAATCCCCCCAAAAGAGTAAAACCGACCCGTTTCGTCCCCGCCTGACCTTGGACTTGGGTCTTGGTGCGGTCTATTCGTGTGCGTCCTGCCCAGAGCACAAGTTCCCTTGGGTTTTTCCCCAACCGATCGCAGATTACAGATTCCCAGACTTGTAAACAACTTTAGAAACAACTTTCGATCAAATAAATACATATGTATGCATGTACATACCATACGTACATACATGTATGTAATTCATACGTATTCGCACATACATATTTATAAATGATGGGAGCAGAGCATTCATGGCGATGCCTCCTTGGTCACTTTACATGGGGATGCTTACTTCCGTATTGTTAATGATTTTAAGTGGTTAACTTCCCTTTAAAAAGTCTGCTGAGGTTTAAAGAACCAGGAATGCGGCTGCCCCTGATGATTATTTCTTAGCCTCTGCCTCATAGATGCGTTAACAAGTCACTTCCAATGTAATGTGTATGTTTCGCTTTCCGTGTACAAATGTACATATGCCTAAGTACATATGTATGTATCGATGTTCTTCGAATGCTACTCACGTAATTTCGTTTCAGATGAATTTACAGACATCACGCCACTCCCCTTAGATCGCACTTCCCAGATCTAAGGCCGGCGGTCAACGCGCTTCGGACCCGACTCAGTTCAGTACAGGTTGTCAGAAAAATTTGCCCAAACATCTGAAAACTTAAAACTTGTCAACTTTGGTTTTTGCACCCGCAGAACTCATTCTCTATAAATTCTCTATAAATATTAAAAATAATACATCTGCTAATTGGCAAACAGGTGGCGCACTTGCATTGCCAATTGCGATTTTGGTCAATCAGCAGATGGAAAAGAGTCCGCTGTAGTTCGGAAAGCAAGTGAATAAGACTAGAAATTAGGAAAGGTTATGATTGTTTTTGCTATTAATGTTTGGTGCTATAATAACGTTCAATACATATTTAAAATTAAATCCTATTTAAGATATTAATAAGTATTTCTAAATTGTTCCGTTTTTGGTTTGGGATAATTTTGATAAGTCTGATATACAAAGATAATTTACGGCTACAAATATATCAAGCAATAATAATTGTATTATAATATACATAACATAAATGAAAATATATATGTACATACTTAAATATTTTCGGACAATTAGATTTCTATATATTTAGTGCATTATTATCATTTCGCATTTCATTTTCGCACATAAACAACCCATTTTTTCAAGCGATAAATTTAGCATGTCACAGAATGCGAGCTCATATGCCCTCTACACTACTAAATGTGTATGAAATTGTCAGACTGTGCACCTGTTGGTTGAATTAAGAATATTTAACAAAAAACAATCATAGTAAATTGTTAAACATAAAAAAAGTTTCTTTCCAGTCGGTAATGGCTATTACTTACATACAATGTACATACTCGGTACAATGTACAATATAAGCAATTGCAGCTGAAAATTTCCAAATCCCCAATTTATTCGCACAGTACGTATTTAGTATATATGTACATACATATGTACATGTGGTACATACAATCGCAGAAACAATCGCAGATTTTTTCTGCTACTGTCTTGTGTGTACGTGCCGTGCATTTTAAAGGAACCAGAAACGAAATTAAAGTCCAGATAGAAGATTTTGACAACTTGATCGTGAGATAAGCAATTGTTTCCAGAAAAATTGAGAAATTGGGACGCAGTTTGCGTAATAAGGAAACGTGAGCATCTTCATCATTGATTGCATCGTGAAATTCAAGTCCATGGTGTAATAACAAATTACCTTCCATATACATGTAAACATCTACTCTGCGATTGAAAAACCAAAGCCACTTAGCGCCTACGTTTATTCGTTAATTGCCGTCATAAGTGACCTGAGCAAGAGTATCGAAAAATACCTGAACAAAATACAACAACCTTTGTATAAAAAGGAATTAAATTAATTATACCCAGTTTGCATAGAGAACAATAATGTTTTACTTGTAGCGCTAAAGACACGGGATTAAAATATATTCATATTTCTATAATCTTTATTTCTAACATCAGAACAAGTTGATTTAAAGTGTTTCAAATGAAGATAAAGAAATAGACAGAATTTTTGTTTAAGAAGATTTACCTGAAATAATTCATGCCGAATTTTTTAATTGTTGACGAAATCGTTTAATTAACTACGTTATTAAGGAATTATTTTTTGACCATACAAATTTAGCATTGAGCTTGTGTTCATAGTTTTTCCGGCAAGGTATGTTTGTGCAATGTATATACATATGTAGATATTTAATATTATTTCCCTTAAAGTTGCGTTAACATTACGGGCCATAATACAATGGAATACTTGTAGCAAAAGGTTGATTGGAAGCCCCGGAAGCAAACAAAGTGGCAGTTGAAATTTGTGTGTTGCCTTGACATGGCGAAAATAAAAATGCGCGAATTAGTAGCTAATGTGGCCAAAACAAAAGCAATTGTACACTTACTACACATTTAAGCTGCTTCTTTTTTAATGAACATTTCATTAGCGGGGTCGCCATACCAGTTATAAATCTGTCAACAAAAGCGCTGACTTTTGGTTGGAGCTGTTGGCATTGAATTGTGGCAGAAGATGGAGCCAGTGTCACTGACTGAGTTGTTAAGGCGCTAGAAACAATGACATCCCAGTCAGCCACAATAAAGCCGTTCAAAAGTTGTACTTTTTCGTTACTTCAGGTATTGTTTTGAAGAACCTGATTCCTGTATCCAAAACCCGAGACTAGTGTGAGTTTCCACAGAAACTACAAGTAGTGGCCTAACAGCACTAACGAAAAGATCTTGCACATTATTTTTAAATAACGTTTAAAATTTGAAATTTGGTCAACAAGTAGCTGCAGTGAAAAAATCACGGGTCAAATTCTCAAACATCCTAAGTTTACTATTGTATAACAAATGGGAAATGCCATTATAAAAGCGCATTTACAAGGTGTCTCGACTGATCGTGCCATTTAACTGTTGATTTACAACCCGCACAGCATGTTTGTAATTGTAGGTTCTTACTTAATTGATGCACTTTTGCCCCTCCAGCCCTGTGCCACACCTCCATCCCGACGATACAAACAACCAAGTCAAATATTTGGTTGTTTGTAGTTAAATCTGTTTAACATTCCCAGTGTCGCGATCCCGGGTCTCAAAAATCAATTGCAAGATGTGGATGGGTAAATAATGCGCGTCTACGGAAAAAGAAAGCTCGCATATGGTCGAAATAAACAGAATTTCCACTTGCAGTCGATAGAGTCCAATTCTATTATTAATAACGTATTTATATTTGCCTTATGTCTATAAATACGTTTAGATAAAAAAAGTGTCATTAGTCCTTTAAATAAGCCATGGGCAGCTCTTGGCTCTTTCGGTTCCCAGTTCTCCCGAAAAGAAAACATGTGAAAGTCTCGAGACAAGGAAAAAACATAACGGCTTCCAAGTTGAAAATCTACGCCCCTTGCTGCTTTAACCCAGTGTCAAAGCTATCATACTCTGCATGGTTAAGCAGTCAATTAACAACATTAACTTTCCTATTGTCAGGCAAATCCTATTGTCTTTTAAGGGCATAAAAGACCCATAAAATGTTGTTCTCCCGGGTGTGGGGGCTGCAATGAATTTGTGGAAGGTCAAGTAGACGAATTATAGACGAGTCGTTGCGGCCTCTGCCTCTAGTTCCCAGTGCTTTTTACATTTTTTCCGTAAACCTTTTGTGTTTGCTCGGCTATTGCGAAAACGTAACGCTTGACTGAATTTTATATCCAGCCACTCTCTGTTATGTCGCTTCCACACCTCACGTATATGTATGTAGCTCAGCAGATGCCCCGATCCACAAGTGTTTTGATACGCGAGCTACACATAGACATATTAGAGCTACTAATTATCAGTCGACGTAATTTTTAGTCAAATTGAACGCATTTTGGGCTTAGAACGGACCTGCAAAAATGATGGACTTTCAGTGCAAGCACTACTTGAGCCGCAGATTTTGTGGCCCGAACTGAGAAAGTCTCAGACAGGGCCGAGATTGCGTTTCCTTTTCACCATCGTTGACTGACACTTTCGATTGTGGTGAGGTTGCCTAAACCAAACTCTGCTCTTGGGTGAGGGCCGTTGGCGATGTACATTTGGCTTTTGGGTATTTGCCAAGCTTAATCATTATCATTACCGCATATTAGCTAACTAGGTCTTCAATTTGAAAGGTGTCTTTGCGCTTTGTCTATGAGGGTGATGTTAGCATTGTGCAACGGCTCAAGTGCCTCCCCGTCCACCTGTCACCCAAAAAAGTAATCGAATTTACATACATACATAAATTTTATTTTTGTCTTTACTGTCGCGCTTCCATTGCCTCGGCCGTTTTCTGTTTGTTGGCCACTTCGATGCATATTTAATTATATTATTCGGAAATTTCCTTGTGTGCTCTTGCGTTACCAGAACAAGTCAGCTATCGCCATAGTAATGAGGCCCGAACCTTCGGTGTGTTTGCCAACAATGCTTGAGTGTAATCAAGTTTATTTTTGCGTTTGGAATGCTTGGAATGCAAGTGAATGTGAATGTCAGTGGGGCAAGGGTAAAAAGTAAAATATTACGTAGTATTTCGTATAAGCCCTCTAAGGGTTGACTCTATAATAATGAAGTTACACAAAAATGTATAGTTTTTATTTATTTTTTAAATTTATTGAAGTGCAGTATCCGTACCCTAACAACATAACCGTATTTAAATTTTTAAAGACCAAACCTAATGCTGAATGCAGCATAGGGATATGTATTCCTGCTGCTTGAGTTTATTTAATCGGCACCCGGAAGTAGTCGCTTGCCAGAAATCTTCGCTGCCTTTGGAGCCTGTCACTGTATATGTTTGTGTGCCTGCTGATATGATCCTCTACGCTATGTAGCTTGAGGTCTCGATTCAGGGTGCTGCCTCTAACATACCAAGGGCAATTGGTATTTTTTTGGCTCAAAGAACGGTTTGTACTACTTAGATTCGCTTGTAGTTGAACTTTGCTGCTATTCCCCAGTTATACACTCCATATAGGTAGATTGGAGCTATGAAGTATGTATAAACAGCCCGTTTCGCCTTGAGAGACATTTTGATACTTTTATTTATGTTATTATACCATGTACTTTAAGGTATAAATGGTTTTTAAGTTAGTGCAATGTATGTAACAGGGAGAAGAAAGCGTTTCCGACCCTATAAAGTATATATATTCTTGATCAGCAACAACAGCCGAGTCGATCTAGCCATGTCCGTCTGTCTTTCCGTCTGTCTGTCGTCCGTCTGTATGTATGAACACGTCGTTCTCGGAGATGGTAAGAGCTAGAGGTATAATTCTTTTTGCTTTAGGTCCGTTATATGTGTACGCAGGTTGAGTTTATTTCAAATTTTTGCCACGCTCCTTTCCGCCTTCGTAATTTGCATAAAACTGCATTTTCTTCGATAATTTTGACAAAATAAGAGCTAGAGACCTACATTTTATACCATGTACCTTAAGGTACAAATGGTATATTAACTTTGTGCAACTGTATATAACAGCTAGAAGGAGACATCTCCGACCCCATAAAGTATATATATTCTTGATCAGCGTCAACAGCCGAGTCGATATAGCCATGTCCGTCTGACCGTCTGTCTGTGTGTATGAACACCTCGTTCTCGGAGATGGTAAGAGATAGACGTGTAAGTCTTGTTGCTTTTGGTGTGTTATTGTTGCAGGCAAAATGCAGGATGGTAAGAGCTAGAGGTATAATTCTTTTTGCTTTAGGTCCGTTATATGTGTACGCAGGTTGAGTTTATTTCAAATTTTTGCCACGCCCCTTTCCGCTTCGTAATTTGCATAAAACTGTATTTTCTTCGACACATTTGCCTATAACTTGGACAAAATAGGAGCTAGAGGCCTATTTCTTTTTGACATTATCTATTGCGCAGATAATGTCATTCTTGGATTTTTGCCACGCCCCTTATCGCCCTCGTATTTGCAAAAAATCGATATCTTCGAAATGGTAAAAGCTAGAGGCATAATTTTAAGTCTGCTGATCGCCAACCACGTACATGCAAAATTTCGGACAATAAATATAGAAGATATGGCCATTTAAAGTTTTACCCACCCCTTCCCACGGCAACGGCAAGAGAGGTATCTCGTTGTCGAGAAATCTCGACTACTTGTTTTTTTTTTAAGTAATTTTTATACCATGTACCTTAAGGTACAAATGGTATATTAACTTTGTGCAAATGTATGTAACAGGGAGAAGGAGACATCTCCGACCCCATAAAGTATATATATTCTTGATCAGCGTCAACAGCCGAGTCGATATAGTCATGTCCGTCTGTCGTCTGTCCGTCTGTCCGTCCGTCCGTCCGTCCGTCTGTATGTATGAACACCTCGTTCTCGGAGATGGTAAGAGATAGAGGTCTAATTCTTTTTGCTTTTGGTGTGTTATTGTTGCAGGCAGATCAAGTTTATTTCAAATTTTTGCCACGCCCCTTTCCACCTTTGTAATTTGCAAAAACTGTATTTGAATTTTCTTCGATAACTTGGACAAAATAAGAGCTAGAGACCTATTTCTTTTTGCAATATGTCCGTTTAACTATTGCGCAGATAATGTCATTCTTGGATTTTTGCCACGCCCCTTTCCGCCCTCGTATTTTCAAAAAAATCGATATCTTCGAAATGGTAAAAGCTAGAGGCATAATTTTCAGTCCAATAAGTCCACTGATCGTCAAACACGTACGTGCAAATCGGACAATAAATATAGAAGATATGGCCAATTAAAGTTTTACCCTCCCCTTCCTTAGGGAACGGCATGCCGCACACGCTGGGGTGACGTCATCCGTCTCTTCTTTGACTTCAATTCGTTCGCACGTGTATACATACAGTAGTGTGTGTATGTGTGCACCTGCTGATTTTTTGGATGTCAACAAACAAAAATTTGGTGAATTATTTGAAAAAAAAAAAATCAAAGAAATGGTTCATAAAGAAAAGAGGTACATGGTATCTCGTTGTCGAGAAATCTCGACTACAGCGTTCCTACTTGTTTTAGAGTCATTTAATTGAAATACCCGTTTTGGGTGTTCAAAGAAATACTCGTATGTACGTTTGACAGCTATTCTAGACTATTTAACATCTTAACACAACAACATTATAACTAATATCCTCGTATTCTTTCTTTCTAACAAGTTTCCTCATATTTTTCTTTCGAGTCTATCCCCGCGACTCGAGCCGTACGCTACACGGGACATCCCTCTGTCGGTTGGGCGGGAGGTGGGAAATTGCACGTTATGCAACGGGACCGTGCGAAAAAAAACGGAGACATGTATCCCGTCATGATTAATGCCTATACTAATTCCAATAACAAATAATTACAAGATCTACTTATCTTTTCATTTGAGGGACAAGATTCAAGAAAGTCTAAAAAGCTTTTGTGGTACTCCTAGCTTCTGTGGTACTCCTTACCTTTACGAGCTCATCCATAACTCACCAAACCTCATTTCAAATTAGGGTGTACCAAATTAGCAATTTTAATGACTACTATTACGTTTCTATGAAAATAAAGATAAATATAAACGCCTTTCCTGCCCTGTATGTTTGGGTACGTTGCAGGGCCAATAATTATGATAGGAAAATTGAGTCTTCGGTAAAAATATAAAAATGAGCTTTTTTAATAGCATCTACAAACCTGGCGATTGCGGCTAACGTCCCCGAATATCGGAATGCCTCGCTTTGAAGCAACCTCGGCCATACCAAATTGTACTCTGAACCGCTTTACCGCCGCCCATCTACGTGATCCGGCTGCTCAAATTGCTTAGCGGGCACCGCTGCGCCTGCGCCCTTGACTCACTTGCACTAGGCTGGGCAGAGCACGCGCAGAATAAGATACTCGCAACTTTGGCCACTCAACATTGCATTTTGATGTTGCACTGCCAAGGCGGCACTCGTGGCGGGAGCCGTCTTATTAGTACCGTGATTGTGCCGTTTATTAGTGTATTACGCCTCCGCCCTCAGTTATGCAATTGCCCGTTAATTAAAATTAGCAGCGGCTAGGCCATAAGCTAATTTTAATTGTCGCTTTAGCCGCTAATGATCCCGGAGCAAACGTTACAGCCTGATTCGGAGTTAAGCAGGCGCGGGATCGTAATCTCCGGCTGTGATTGGCCTATCGTCTCGTCTTTGATGTCACTGGACTGTGCTCATGAGTTGGCTACCACTGCCGCTGGCGGTGATAATGGCATTTCATTTTCGAATCTTATTAATCGATTTATATGCGCCGTCGCGCAGGTGGGCGAATACTTGAAACACGATGGATGCGGACACAAGGTGACTTGTAAGTGGGCGCATTTGAAATTCGCTTTTACAAGAATACTCGTGCCTTTGTGAAAATTCAAGGCACTCTGTTCTCAAGTGAGATCAGAATGTCCTGTTTTGCAATCATGTCATTCGTTTAACTCTAAGCAAATAGCTGTTTTGTTCTCTGGAAAACATACAAACGAACTGAAACGTATGTATTCAAACTAATATGAAAGAGCAACGGTAAATAACCAAGGCAAAAGTAAATAAGAAAGCTCAAGTTGCAAGCTTGATAAAGCAGCAAAAGTAAAAAATGACGCCCCATGTATCTGTACCTTCATGTTGCCAATCTAAGGTATTTCTTGGTAATGGTCGAGCATAGAAAACAGTCGTGAGCTTGACACATATTATGTTGACATTGTCAAACCAAGCCGCGAGCCACGAACTATTTTGGCAGCTAGCGGAGGAGACGAACTCCGATGGCTTCTCCCCGCCCACCTTACCTTGCGAAATGGGCGCCATCAGTAAAAAGCTATGCAGTTGGTTTGGGTTGATCGCGCATCTTCGACTACAACAAGTTTCGAAGCTTTTGTGGCAAATCTACCTTGTCATCTTTATTTCTATGCTGCAATAATGTAATTCATTGATTATTTTAAGACCCGGACTGCATCAGTAAATTATGATAATGATTTAGGTGTACTTAAAAAACAGGATTCTAATAAATGTTTAAAAAATATACTCAAATCTGTATATTCATACTATGTACCTATACATACATATGTGCAAATTGGTATTAATTCAAGTTTTCTCTGATGCAAGCGTAAACTGAGCTCTGGTAGTCCTACAGCTCACATTTTGGAGTTGGCCAAAAGGGGTGGCTTGGAAAGAACCGAGAATAAACGGCAAAAAACGTAAAACCAGTCAACGAAACGACAACTATCGTATGGCCACAGCAACTCAATCCGAGGGTAGCAGGGAGCGTGAGTACGCGAATAGAGAAGGCATTAAGCCGGACCAGCTCTGGATGACATAATACAAGTACGAGCCGTACAGATGCATGCTCATCATATATACATACATGTGTATACATACATGTACATGACGTAGAGACGTATGCTCTTGTGAATTTTGTTGTTCTTTTTGCACTCCACTCACTAGAGCTACTTATTTGGTGGCATGTGCGTTTTGGAAGGCAATTGGCCCAACACGCGAACGTTGGCAACCCTCGCACCTGAGCGTATCCAATGGATACCCGCCGCCAGTAAAGAGCACGAAAGGGAGAACAGTTTGCTTTCGAAGAGAGTCTTCGTTATCAGCGGCCGGAGAGCGGGAGAGAGTGAAACGGCAAGGCAGCCGGTCTTTTTCCAACCGCACGCCCAGTCGTGTATCCGAGAGAGTACTCCAACTGTATCTTTGGGGGTTGTGCTTGTAATGTTGGTGTTGTTGTTGTTTTCGTTCATGGCTTTTGGCTTTCGATTTTGGTGTTGGGCGCTGGGACTAGCATGCACGTGACGCAACACTCAACGTGTAAAATAGCATCAGCTGGTTCTTCTTCTTGTACATCTTGCCATTTACCATTTGCCAAACGGCCAGGTCTCGGGTCTGCTTGAGTCTGCTTCTTGCCGCTGTCATCCACCAGATACAGATACACAGCAGAGCGGGCGACTCTCTTCCGCTGTTCCGCTCTTCGCTCAGCCGACTGGCCTGTTTGCATTTCGTTTTGGGTTGTCTACTCGTCTGGTTCGCTTTTTGGGTCAGGCCAAAGTGATTTCCACACCGAAATTCCTAGTTCGCTGTCGCTGCCCGAGTTGCAACTGCTAACCGCAGAGCTGTGAATTCAAAGTAAAGTGCTATTTCAATCTGCATATCCCGTGTGACCGCTGTTCCGCCTTTGGTTTGTCTCTAACTCGGGTCTCGGGCTCGGGTCGGGTCCGTTCCGCTGCCGTGTCCTTGTGAGAAGCGTCGTGCGCGGCGTTGCTTGTGCCTAGGGAGGAGTACGAGTGCCGAGGGCCCAGTGCGAGGGGCTGACTGGCCCCGCAACGTAACGTAGTGTAGTGTAGCGTAAAGTGCAAAACATATCCCTCCGGGTCTCAGGTCGGCTATCGCGGCCGTTTCCGCCTGCAAAAATGTACCAAGGAATAAGCAATAGTTTCGCATTTTTTATCTATTACTATGTGTGCTCGGTGCTCGGTGTTGAGAGCTGGGAGCAGAAAGCTGAGTGCGTAATGAATCAGACCGCCCTGTCGGCCGGAATGGGTTGCTGTTGCACCCGCTGCAAGCGCCTGGTTCCCTTCCCGTAGTTTGGTGGGGAGCAACGCGCTCCCCACTCAATTAGCCAAACAGTCGCCGCCCCCTGTCATGATGCACGGCTTTTCAGTATTAATTGACCCAAGTGCGGCATCTGGCAGCGCACTGGCACACACAGCGCTAACTGCAGTCGCACGTAACCGAACTGCCCCTGCCCCGAACCTTTGCCCTGGCACTGGCATGGCACTGGCACCTGCGGTTATCAGTTTCCACGCACCTTCCGGTGCGGTGACGGGCGGGGGCGGCCAGGGCAGACGATTTTGGGCAGCCAATTAATCAGGAATGATAGCGGGGAATCTTAGATTAAAACGCACACTGGGGAGGAGCAAAAAGAGTCGAATATAAAATACCCGGCCAGGTGTAACGCATGTGTAAAGATATGACATAATTCCAAGGCACGTACCGCTCGCAGCACCCCTTAGCAAAAAAGTTCGCTCTCTTATAGGAATGGCAAGAGTGGCGAGTGACCCCAAAGAGAGGGCGTGAAAGTCGGGTAAAGAGCAGGGCAAATATGGGCGACCTGACTCCCAAGAAGTCATCAGCCGCACAGAGGAGAGATATGTGCATTGCCGCAAAACATATTTATGTTTATAATAAAATGATTTGGCAGTAGTCTGTGGGTGGCGAGAGCGCGCTGAAGGGCAAAAACGCAAGCGCTTTCATATTTTGTAATAACATTCTTCTCGGCTGGTGACCCAATAAATAACAACAGTCAAATTAGACTATTGCGTCAAAATACAAACCGAAAAACAAAGCGCGTTCCAATTTCCACATTTTATCAGCCTGGCTCAACCTGTTGTTGGCCGATCGCCTCCGCGAGTGGTTGCGGCTTCTTTTTGGCGACACACATTCGTAAACAATTTGACCATGAATTCGATTTTAAACGCAAAAGTCCCAAACCCACAAAGCGCCAGAGAAACGTGAAATGGAAGCCCGAAAGCCGCGGCCGAAAAACCCGTGCGACTGCGGCAACTGTGACTGACTGCGAGTGCGTGTGTGGTGTGAAATGCCGCAACAATTAATTGATCGACTAGCGCGGAGCTGTTGTTTGGTATGCCAGCCATCACCTGCCTCCGAAATCGATCATGACTTGGGGCCCTGCACCATTGCCATTCATTCAAAAGCTCTTTGCGCAGAGCATCGGGATGGGTATGGGTATGGGTATGGGTATGGGTATGGGTATGGGTATGGGTATGGGTATGGGTATGGGTATGGGTATGGGTATGGGTATGGGTATGGGTATGGGTATGGGTATGGGGTATGGGTATGGGTATGGGTATGGGTATGGGTATGGGTATGGGTATGGGTATGGGTGGCGACAGCGCCGCCAGCGTCACCTGTTGTCAGCTCTTTGTGTCTCCCATTCAACCTTTTTGAAAACCCATCCGTATTTCCCAACCAAAGGCCGTAAGCAGCCAACGCAGTGCAATTTCCGTTTGCAGGCGTTGTTCAAAATAAGTCGAATCACCAAAGAGATTTCCAAACTGATTTTCATCCTCCCACACCTGCCACCTACTATCTGCGACCTGAGACATAGTAGAAAAAACGTAGCGCCAATAAATTTCTACTGATTTGTATTAAGCCAGCAGCGCCGCCTCTGTTTAAGCTCGACTGCAATCGCTGACTGAGGCAACGGTTTCCTTTGACTGGGACTGCGACGCTGAGGCGCTGCTCTGCTCAGCCCAGGTCGGCTAAGCTCCAGTGCTGCCGCAGAGGCAGAGCTTTAGACCGCAATTTGTCGTGGCAGCTGGTGGCTAGTTAGTTAGTCGTGCTCCGCTAGTCGTTGTTGACGGTTTGTCCCTCTCCCGCTCGGACGACGCGTTTTCCCGCCGTTGCCTCAAATCGCGATTTGGCAAAACGAACACTTAAAAGAAACCGAAAATTAGGATCTCAGGATCCCTTTGTAAAGTCAGCTAAAGAGCTGCGTCTCGGGGAATACCAGTGCCAATAGGTCGAGTGTGCTCAATTAAGGAATTCGATTAGAAAGATAGCATTGCCAGTTGAAACCAAAAAGCAAGTGTCGCCCTGATAAATGAGGTAAACCATGTCTATTAGGTTTGGATTTTGCGTGTAATATCCATAAAAAAGTGTGCAAAATGGTATGCCCTGTATTGTCCCTGATTCTTCTTAGTAGTCTGTGACTTTCTATTTAAATGTTTTTTTGGTTTATATTCAAAAGTCGAATTGTCATTAACTAATAAAGTTAAACTTCCCAGAAGTGATTTCCTTTTTAATCGCTTAAAACATGTTAAGCATAAATTGGCAACTTGGAAGCATAAGTTACATCGCAGTAGCTAGTGAACGAGAACAATCCTGTTGCCGTCATGTGAATTCTTCTTTAAACAAACGACGAGCGTGTGACTGCCGGCAACTACTGCGGACCGTAGGAACCAAATTGGCAGGCTGTTTGGCCTGCCTAACCAAATTGGATTTGGTTTTAAACAAAAGTAGCACATCGACTTGCTGCAGAGAAACAGCCAGCAAGCACAAAAATCGATGGCAAATAGAAGTAACGCAGGTCGAAGGAACACCATGACGAGACAAGCCTGACCCTTTGGCCAAGCCCCTAAAGTGCAAGTTAATGCACGTGACACTTCAAGTGTGTGCTTTGTACGCAGGAACCGAGGAAGTAACACAATATTAAACAGCCTGTATTGCTCTACCGCGATAGCTACCTCCTACATGCGTCCAAGCGATTTTTCGGCGTCATTGATGCCGTGCTGAGGGCGCATTAGACGCGTTTTTATCGGCAAGCTGGTTTCCCTCAGGCTCTCGTCCTTGCAGGCGCCTTCCGGGCCCACGAGCCTTGCTGCCGAGAACTCGCCGCGTCGGGTGAGTCACTCGACTCCAGAGACTGAGGGCCTGCACACTTCAATGCACGTCCCGTGTATTCATTCAAAAAATTTCCCGAGAGCCTTGGCGCAGACGCGAATGGAAGAGCCACCAAAAATAGTTGGTATCATGTGATGTTTCGAATTGCGGCGGTGGGCGGTGGACGGTGTGCTTAGTTGTGGGTGCAGTGTTGAGTTTGGGACAACATGACGCCTTCGCTGCCGCCGGCTTAGCGGCGGGTTGCTGTCCGGGTCAGGCAGTGGGTGGGAAGTTGGAATATTGGGGAATTGGGATGGCCACTTCGGGTGCCACCTCGTATGCACATTGTTGCTTCGTGCTTTAATTGGGAGGACAACAAGGAACAGCAAAAAATCACTGGAAATAGGGTCAACGAAATGACAATATTTGGCACGGCGTTAAGTTGCTGTTAGCATCGTATTTCAGCAAGTACCCGCGGTCCGAAGGTGAGAGCTTAGCTTGGGTGTTCACCAGCCCGTCGAAGGCGAAGCCGTGGCAAGACCGCGTCTACTAGCTTGACCCACCCATTGGATTTGTGCCAGTTTCTTTCTGTTCTCTTTTTTTTGCAGTTCGTATTGTTATTTAGACGTCTCCATTGGTGCAGTGCCGTTCTTTGCCTTCTGTGACTTTGAATTAGTTTAAATTGGCCTGTTCGTTGGAAGCAGCTTTATTTTATTTTCTTAGACTTAATCTTGCTACTGAATTAATTTTGTCTTGATCAACAACTACAACCGACTCGTTGCCATGTCGGTACTTTTGTTTTATCGACATTTTTTAAATGATTTGAAAATCGTAATAGGGCAATGTTGAGTAAAAACAATTGATAACAAATTTCTTAGCAAGTTTGTTTTCATCGTGTGACACGCCTCCTACCACCATCGCAAACATCGAAGGTCTTTGACGCTTTAAATATGGGAGTAAGATACATTCGAATACCCATTATCTATCCGTGCCCCAAAAATCGGCAGTGAGAAGCAGGTATCTGTAAATATTTAACACAATCGACTTAGGTCTGGTACGTCTTAGTTTGATTATATCGCGGTTTGTTGCCTGCGATTAAGTTAAAATTCGTGTTTCTTTTTTTATTTGGATTAAAGATACATCGGCGTAATTTACAAATAAAAGTCCTCATATTTTATTTGTAGTTTTTATGAAAACTGCTGATAGCATTTATTTCCACGCCGGTCGAAAAATATCGCCCAGATAGCCAACCTGTTAGAGAATAAATATACCCAAATTGTCACTTGCTATGCATTAGCAGAGCTCTCCTTTTCATTACCGCCGGTGTTTGCCTTGCAGTTCGATTTTTTTGCCACCAACGGATCCGAAAAAATATCCAAACTTGTGTCATTAGACTTGTGTCATCCCATTTGTTAAAGTCGATAATTTTCATGATTGCCGCTCTAACGCATTTAGGATATTCATAAATGTGTTGACTGATGTAACAGGGGTAATAATATTGTAGCAATAAGTCCGCTAAGCCTCGCGATTTGTCCTAAACAAGGCCGACAGTCGACTTGGTCATGCTCAATATGTAGTAGAAAGCACTAGACTTATGTGGGCCGGCAAAGTTCCCTTGAATTTTATCGCCAATATATAGATAGATTTTCATATACATTACTCATACGCCACATACGCCAGTATTAACGGTCGCTAATTTGCCGTTGCCCAATTTATTGATTTGCGATAACTGCCACTGCGATAAGGGCACGCAAATTCCTCGACTGGAGCAAATAAAAAACGAAGAGCTCGATATCAAAAAGAAAACGTTCAATTATAAACAAGATGTAAATGTGCCGATCAAACGCTGACAGAGCATTTTTTTCCTGCAGTTTATTAACCTCATTCGGCTTTACCTCCATGTTGGGATTTAGTATCTGAACGATATGAATGCCGCAACATGTCGGTGTTCCCTTTTTGTTCGAATTCCAGTTGAATATGACTGAGTTAAAACTAAACACACCATTAAAATAAACAAATTAGTAAACATTTTAAATTAATATAAAATGTATATGACACTTTTTTCCAGCTGCAAAACCTCCATTGAATACTATACTTCTGAACGGATCTGTCACAGGTCGTGACTGGGACGTGAACCACCAAAACTAATTGTACAATCAGATAAATACTAAAACTGCGAAAGGATCGCAGGATTCCAATTTCTGTAAAGGAAAAAAAACCCACAAATACACAGAAACACAATGGCCTTAATTATGAAATACATCGACAGCATAAACAGATACATGGACTCACATAGTGGTAAGCAATGGGCAAAGCGAGGCATCCGGGGATTTGCTAATTTGTTTAACCTTGATTATTGGTACGGCTTTAACCAACAACAGCCTCTCTCCCAATACTCTCCCAAAAAAATACTACAGTTTGCCAAATGGTTAAACAATTTTTAACATCACTTCTCTAATTGGTCAAGAGAATCGATTGTGGCCCCCAAAGCGCGATGAGGGTGATGAAGTATTCACCATATTAACGCTTCTCTTAAGCCCTTCAGGACATTACACGTGTTGAACGGTAGTTTTCTTTAAAAACGTTTTTTTCTGTAAGGTCAGTTGAAGGGTAGAACATTTATTTATCCAACTCAAAGTAATTACCCTTTACAATGTCAAAACAAAATGCACTTATTACATTACGTTTTATTCACGATTACGGTATAAGAATTAAGCCTTGATTTATTATACATGGGGCGTGTGTATATTATTTATTTAATTAAAATTAGGCGGATCAGGGTAACGGATGAGTAATAGGGTCATACATTTCCGCGAAACGATGTTCTTGATACGATTTCTTCAAAGAAGTGGGACAACTGAGCACCTATGGAATAAAGCTAACTCGTTAATTTTTATTGCACTCGGTTTGTAGACTCAAGGACAAAGGAATGGCCGATGATGTCATCCCCGTTCCCCACATTGGCCGTGTGCCTAACTTACGTCTATCTGGTCAAGGTGAGTTATCAGATCCCCTTAATCTATAAAGTGTTGGTGATAAACCACCTACTAACTCAACCTCAAATTAACCTCAAATTACTCAAGCCCTGCTCGGATCTATATTTTATACTAAACAGGTACTGGGACCCCGATTAATGGAGAATCGCAAACCACTGCATCTGCAAAACACACTAGTCATGTACAATGCCATACAGGTTGTATTTAGCGCTTGGCTGTTTTACGAGGTAAGTTACGACTTTTATTCCGCTCCTCTTGGACATCGCAACATCCCTAGCTGCTTCATTGCGTCTCTCGGCATATTCAGACATTGGCAGGAACTACCAGCATGTCGCTATTGTGGACTCCTCGATTCTGCTTTAATTTTTATATAAATCTTATTTCTATACTCGTTTGTGCATATTCTTTGCAACTAATTTTTCTGTTTTAGTGCCTAATGGGCGGCTGGTGGGGCTCATACAGCTTCCGGTGCCAGCCGGTGGACTACACAGATAGTGCCACATCCCGGAGAGTAAGTGTCACAAAAGATGTCGCGCGAGCGTAACTTTAAGTGTGTGAAGGGCCAGATACTGTTCCGATTTTCAAACAATCTCTATCTATATAGGAATCAATTCGCAAACAAGTCTCTATCAGCATTCAAGAAGTAAACAAAGTGGCTTTTGCTTTAATCTAATCCAATTATTGAGTTGTCCACTGACCTAGGCCACGCTTTTGGAGTATTAACCAGCCACGCCTCGCCTTGTAGTATTTAATAACTGGGTATTGCCCATGGTATATAAATAAATGGCTCTCGGCGGAACATGTATCATCGCCGGGTGTGTCTAAATGGCTTTAACTAATACCAATTGTCAAGTCTTCTAACGAATTCTGCGAACCGAAGCCTAGCTCTTTTGGCTTCTGCTGTCCCAGCTGAAAGTGTTTTGTTTTGTATATAAACGCTAGCAAAGAGAAACCACATGCACCAGTACCACACAACTACAGCTAAAACTGGTGATTAATTTCGCTTTGATTAATCATAATTTTGCTTTTAGGCTAAGTTGTTGCTATTGATAGCAGTTAAGCGGCTCCTTAACTCACACTAACTTTGTACACGCGAAATATGCACAAGTGTAAATAGTCGAACTCCACAAAGGATCAGTCTGAGCGGTACCAATCAGACAACCCCCGTTGCCGACGCTGTTGCCAATGTCAATGCCAACAAATTTCATGATTCATCAAAACTCCAAAACAGTGAACCTAGGGAGATATAAACATGACATTTTGTGCTCTACATTTGCAGATAGGCATTTCCGGTTGGCTTACTGGACATTATAGCTTCCGATGTCAGCCAGTCGACTATAGTAATAATCCTAGAACGTTAAGGGTATGTGTTAACCGCCTCGAATCGTAAGATAACGTAACGTAAGATAATAGTAGCGATAAGCATTCTGGGTATTTATTTTTTCATTTGGGCATATTTGTATGGTTTCACCGCGATTACACAGAATATACATACCTATACATAACCATATACACATAATTATATACACGCATGAATGGATCATTGGGGTAGATATCTATGATTTATGACTTGGTGGGCTTGTGGGCTATTGCATACATCCTACACTAATGCTAACACCTAAACTCTTGAATGCTAACCCAGATTGTGTCACGTGTATGTCGTACATAACATACCATGTTTTCTCGTTACTAAGCTTAAAAGTTTTATAAATCTGATCTAGATTTTTATTTTTCTTAAGTTTGATAAAGGACCGCATTTCAATAATAATTTCGATACTATTAAATCGGATGCAACAGTATAAACTATTTTCAGTAACAGCATTAAAATACAATTTTTGGACTTTCTCTATACCATTTCAAATCTTTGACCCTAAAGAGCGCATGAACATTGAATGATTTTCATATTATTTAACCTTAGCTATTAAATAGACAAAAAAGTGCGTGTGAATATAAAATTACATAAAATGAGTTTATGATCGGTTAGATAATTTTAATTGTGCTCCCTATCCCACCTTGATGATATAAAAAGCCAAGATGTGGCTTTCGTTACAGATATGGGGTGGGGATGCTCAAGCTTAGTCAAATTTCAGTGATATTATGCTAAGCTTGCTAATTAAATAAATACCTTTCCCAATCGCTAACGTTTAGATGGTTCACGCCTGCTGGTGGTACTACTTTTCTAAATTCACCGAGTTCATGGATACGGTAAGTAAACGAAAGAGAAACATCGCCCGACCACACATAAATCATACTTTTGGTCGGCCTTTGTCACAGATTTTCTTTGTGCTGCGCAAAAAGACTAGCCAAGTTACCACGCTGCATGTCATTCATCATGGGTGCATGCCAATGTCTGTTTGGTTCGGCGTGAAATTCACACCAGGTAAGTATTCCGAATTTTGACCCCAGCTATCCCTGACCGAACCGATCCCCAGGTGGACACAGCACCTTCTTCGGCCTGCTAAACACCTTCGTCCACATCGTTATGTACACCTACTATATGTTCTCGGCGATGGGCCCCCAGTACCAGAAATACCTCTGGTGGAAGAAGTACCTGACCACACTGCAGATGGTGAGCTTAGGCGATATCTTAGGCTCGATCAGAAAACCAATTTCCAAACTTCTGTCCTTTATTTTCCCCTCACAGGTGCAGTTCATTTTAATCATGGTGCACGCTTTCCAGCTTTTATTCATCGACTGCAACTACCCCAAGGCATTTGTTTGGTGGATTGGCATGCACGCCGTGATGTTCTTCTTCCTGTTTAACGAGTTTTACAAAGCTGCCTACAAGAGCCGCATGATGGTAAGCCTATTCCCTTTACCCGATTATGCCATCCCAATAGGAAATGAGAGTACTTTGCCACATTAATCGGAGTAGCGGTCCCTTTGGCACTGACCGCGATTAACATGATTTGGGGAGGGGAGCAGCTGGTTGTCTTTGCTTCTTCAGCTTCCCACGTTGACAAAGAAGCGCTGGCGCGGCTCTTTTGGCTCGCAACTCAGATTCCAGATTCCGGTCCGTGTTCATGAAAAAGAAAACGAATTCCGCACCCAGCCCAAGGTGTGTGGCGGTTATATCATCGCAGCCGCGTTCCCTGCACATTGCCAACGCCAGTCGGCCTGGTGCTTCATTTGCCGATTACGAATGCGAGAGACGCTGTGGTCCAAATTCATTAACAGATTTCGTCAAGTAGGTCTCTGGGAATATGTGTTGAATGTGTGGACGTATTGGGTGCTGCAGCATCTCTGTCGCGCGAAGTCGAAACGAAGCCGGTTAACGATCTGTTTGGCCCCAGCAGCGGTGGCGTTGCGGTGCACAGGTGAAAGCTAAATGAAAATACACCAAAAAAGCTAGCACTCAATGCAAAACGCTCACTGATAAACCTACGAATTTCGATGTAGTCATTGAGCTTTACATAATTCTTGATTGTCTTATTGTCTTCTCACATCCAAACTATTTCAGAAAAAGAATGGAGCGCTGGCTAACGGATACGCGAAGCCCAACGGCTACTGCAAGAGCATAAATGCTCACGACGACCTAGCCATGCCTCAACCAATGGAGACTGCGGCGGCGACGCCAGCTTCGAAGGCCAACGGATGCGTGGCCCCGCAAATCAACGGCCACGCCAACGGCCTGTCCAACGGCTACAAGCAGCTGGTCAACGGCACCACAGCGAACAATGAAAAGACGCACAAGGGCTCGAACGGCGACCTACTTGCGAACGGTTATGCCGCCAAGCTTCTCGACGATGCCTCCCAGGAGCTGAAACAGCGGAAGACGCCAAAATAATATTCGAGTAAGCCGGGGCGGCGCCAGCACAGAGCTTAGAGCTGAACAGCAAGGGACGCAGCGCCAGGAGCTACCTTGCAACAGCGAGGCGGATCTCCAAGAGTCATTTCCATAAGCATTCATATAACTCACTTCACTTCATCCTAAGCCGGCTTACACCCACACACACACACACACGCAAACACACACACACCAACCAAATTGCGCAAAAGGACTTAGGCGCAACCTGGGCAGTTTGGAAGAGTGCTGGGTAGGCATTGGACTCGTAGCTTAGAGCCCTTACGATGCACATAATTCCAGCAGTCGGTCGAAAGGTTATGCCTAATAGTCATTTGCGCGGACATCAATTTATGTATGCCAATCGTATGCAGCTCTGCATACGCATTGATGCATATGCAAAATGTATAGGCATTGCGAATGCATGTGCTCCCATTCGTCGCACACCCTATAAATATTTAACTCGTTTTGTTGCTTCTAATTCTTTTGGTTACTTTAGTTGTAAAAAACGTATATACTTTAAGCGCCCGAAGCAGAATGTATAAATCGTAAACTGCAGATTTGCAAACAAGTTCAACTAAATGAAAATTAAACAGAAGCCCAGCATAAACAATGGAATCACTAATGCTAATTTTGTTATACCTAGTTTGTGTATGAGTGTGGAATTCAACTATTTAAGCCTAGAATTTATGTGTGTACATATGCATGTATACATTGATTAAAAAAATAAACCCAGCAGCAGCCGCCATGCGAGTTTTGTAAATGTATAGATTAAATTTAAAGTAAACGTAGGCACAATAATTGTTAAATATAAAATTCAAATAAAATAGTCAAAGGTTGCAATCAATATACATTTTACAACTGTTGTGCAAAGTTTCAAGCATTACACAAGCAATCACATCGTACGAAAAATAATTCACAGCCTATCCAATGACCACATACTGTTTCATTAATTTATTACAAACGCCACAAAATTAATAACAAACACACGATATATGTACGTTACTATTCTAACATACAACCCGGTTTTCCCCACAACATGGATATATTTAAAAAAAAACAAATTTTATAAATCAGATAAGAGTATTTATCGATTAACTTGAAACGGAGCATAAAAATCAACAAATTGTTAAATTAAAATAAAATAAAAACAAAAAATAGACTGTAAGCCCAACACCCTAGGTTCTATAGGTATACAATTGCAATACGTTTTGTATGCGCAGTAGCCATTTTTGTGGGACAGTATGTAAACATTAACTATGTAATTATTATTATAAAATTACAAAAACCCGAAAAAAACATGTATAGAAAATAGGCGCAAATGGAGTGAAGCATTTTTTCAATAAAACAGTAAAAAAAATTGTCTCTTACGTGTTTATACATTTATCCTTTCAGAGTGTTGCCTATAATCTTTTGATAAAAAATGTCTTTGCTTCTAACAAAAAAAAACCGTTAAAGCAAAGAGAGTGAGGCAAAAAAATTTTCGTCGCAGTTATAGAAGCATGTTTTCCAATATCAGAAAATCGTAACAAAAAATATATCAGAATTTAATCACTTGTGAATATAAAATTGTTGGGTTGGTGTGTATAAAAAATAGGTGTTCAGAAATCTTTATAGTCTTTGTGAAGTCCTTAATGAACTCAACGTAATAATTGAAACCAGCAAAAAATCTTTGATTTTTTAAGTTACAGAATTTGAGTACGGAGGTATACACTGACGAGCAAAACTGCAATACGGTTCCATCATGGTCTGGGGGTGCAATTATTCAAATGGAGAGGGTCCCTTGGTGTCAATCGATAGAATAATGCGAAAGGAGCAATATCTATTCGTTTTACAAGAAAATCTTCCGAAGGCTATTGGGAATATTGGTGTTTTAGCCGAAAAATTTTTCAGCAAGACAACGACCTGAAGCACACGTCCATATTGGTGAAAAATTGGATTTCAAAACAGAAATTTCTATCTATGAAGTGGCCACCACAATCATCTCACATAAATCCAATAGAAACTCTGGAAAAGTCCAAGGAAATGTGGAAAAATCATTAATAATTAAAAAATCATTAATACAAATATTTGTTTAAAAAAATAACCAGAGTGCAAAACTGTAACATTCGTGTTTTTTTACAGTTTTGCGTGTCATTTTCTTCAACTGATATCAAATGGCTTAAAATTTTACTATATAGTAGTAAATTATATTACCTACAAAACAAGACTAAGATCTTCTACTTGCGTGCGATAGACAAAAGAGTTCTTCTATTCTTCGATTTTTTAACTCAGGGATTCGCTCTCTTTCGCCCAGTTGTGATGACAATAAACTTAAACATGGAAAAAGTTGTTTTGTATAAAACTGTAACCCCGTCCCAAGATGGATATTACAAATCTGGTCTAGAGTTTTATTAGACTTTTATTAACATTTAAATTAAATGTTTAATTCCGACGTGTTACATTTTACATGTGTGTATCGCCGCAGCATTAAAGAAACGAGTACGGGGATAGTTTTTTTAGAACTTAGAGATATTTTTTGTTAGAGCTATGTTTATTAATCTGCTACAGAGACAGAAATAAAATATGAGCGTATTTGCAATGTGAATAATAGGCAATTTTATCGTACGCAGAAACTTAAAAAGTTTTCGCAAATCATTTAAGCAAACTGTATTTTATGCATGCAACATAAAATAATGTTTTGGATGTACGTTTTGGGCCCAAACAGTGAGATGAACTCCGAGGTTCTGCCGTCGGGGGTGAGCAAAAATTTTGAAGAAACATTGACGCATCAGGTTTTAATTATACGAATTTGAGATTTTAAAAACACTTAAAACTATGCCGCCCTTTACTTAGTTGCGACGCGTGCGTCGCCGCGTGTTACCCGCAAATATATGGGGTGCGCCCGGATGCTGCCCACTGTACAGATTGTCGAGAAATTCGTGCAATGTTGCTTCGCTGTGGGCAAATATCTTTATTAATTCCGAAGCCTCTTGTAACCACGTTAGTCGCTTACCTAACCCCGCTCACACCAGGATGATGTCCACTCCGTTCCTGTTGTGGTTGTTGCTGGTTGTGGTGTTGGGGCTGTTGCTGCGGCTGCTGCTGCTGTTGTTGCTGAGCTCCGCGGACAATGCGATACTGCACGACATGGGAATTTGGCTCCAAATGGGACAGGGCTCCTTTTTGGCAGTTAGCCCACTCGGTAATGTCATAGACCTTGGTGTCCATTAAAGCCAAATATTTCCACCGAAGACCTAACATGCTTGTTTCTGCCCAAATATCACCCTGCGTTGAGAAGAAATCACTGTTTTTATCAATATTCCATTTGAAAAACCTTTAGGAACATTTAAACACGTTTTACAAAATTTCAATAAGAAATGAGCCACAAAAGAATTGTCTCCTTTCTGTCGGTTTTTCTAGCATTGCAGTTAGATATTTTAAAACATGCAAATAAACATCGTTCTTTGGATTGCAAAGGCATAACAGATCGCTCTAAATTTTTCAATAGATTCCCTTTCATCCTACTATTCTATTATAAACAGGATTTTAGACGTTTCTACTTGTTTTCACTTTCTAAACAACATGGGAATAACGTGAACCAGTATACCAACGCACTTCTTGAGATGTTCCCAAATACTGGTACGCTTTACAAATATTTTGTTGTATGTGACTGCTGGCGATGTATGCAACAAACAGAATTTTTTAGGATTGAATACCAAAGGTTCTGACCAAAAACATTCTTTATGAATATAAATCAGCCAATGTAGCCCGCAATAATTTTGAGCTACTAGAGCAAGTACATAAATAAACTTCGCACCGACATTTCAAATTAAGTTTTTCGTTTTACTTTAATGACAAATAGAAAGGATCAGAATATGAAATGTAAAAGGGGCATGGTCGTTTATACAGGGTAAACGCCACGCAGTGTGCGTTGGAGAACATGGCCGTCAAAAAGTAGTTGTCTGAGACAATTGAGATGTAGTCGTTTTGAATTATAGTAGTGCCTAGATATGGTGAGCTTACATCTTTGGCTGAGTGCCGTATCTTACAAGACGCACATTCCCGAGCGGCATAATGAGGACGATCGGTTAGCTTTCGAGGATGGCGTTGCGCACAGGTACTGCACCTAATTGGACGGAATAAAAACAGATTGGATAAAAACCGTATTGCAACCCTAAACACCGCACCTTATTGTATTTGCTGCCTCGGTCATTTTGTTCTTCAGTTGCGACAGCAGATCATGTAGTTCCGTCCAGGCCTTCTCCGTGTGCAGCGTTTTAGCTATACTTTGGTCATACATGAGTCGGTTTTCCTACAAAAACTACGTTTAGGATAGCCCTGGGTATACGCGCTTTATTCTCACCGGTTCACCAATCAACTCGAAGGCGCGCTGTAACACCTTAAAGGCCTCCTCAGCTCCAGCTTGCTTGTTTTTGTCCGGATGTACGAGCACTGCTATCTTCTTATAGTGCTTTCGTATCTGTTCTTGCGAGCTATCCGGTGGGACTCCCAGTATGCTGAAATAAAATATACGCCTCTTGCCTCAGCCGTGTTTTATTGGTTTTCGAGTAGATCTTACCTGTAGGCATCCTTGCCCTTGCAATTCAGAAGCGAGAACATTGCCTCTTCGCCTGTTTGCGGCAAGCGACCCGATTTGAATGACTCTGTGGTGGATTCGGGAGGTTTTCGTTTGTAGAAACGCCGCCAAAAAGCCCAAGGGGAATTTTTGGCGAAACGAGCGTCAAAGCGTCGGCAGTAACTGCGCCACCAAATAGTCGGCTTGCCAGAGTTCTGCTTCAGTTCCTTGTGAAATTGCTTGGCATATGCCAGTCCAGCGACATAGACCAGAGTCAACCGTTCGCACGACATGGTAAAGCCGAGCACAACAATATCGTAGACAAGATAGAAGAGCCAGGTAAGCAGCTTTAGGGTATACACCCACCAGGTGTGCAGAATACGTTGGGCTAATTCATAGTTGTGGTTGCTGGCGAAGCTGCCAGCGTGAGAGGGTGAGTTGGACGATGCGTAGGGGTTGCCTCGATTACGTTTTGAAGAGTAGGAGTAGCCGGAGTTGCTATTCGAGTTAACGTTCACATTCGATGAAGAATACCGTTTGGACGAAGAGGAACTAATGTTATTGTTGTTGCAATTTCCCACAGTTGAACTCGCATTTTGGTTAACTTTGTTACAGCCTGTCCTGCGGGAGGAGTTAGTAACGGCAGGCGAATGACTGCCGCTGTTAGCAGCGCTTGGAGTAGAATTTGTCTTTTGTTCAATGAACTTAAAGT
Organism: Drosophila ironensis; assembly: GCA_021223825.1. Classification (NCBI taxonomy): domain Eukaryota; kingdom Metazoa; phylum Arthropoda; class Insecta; order Diptera; family Drosophilidae; genus Drosophila; species Drosophila ironensis. Next base: position 7,692,508 of record JAJJHQ010004697.1, read on the forward strand.
TATTGCCATTGCTGTTGCCGCTACTGTTGTTTTTCGGCACCAATACTCTTTTTTTCTCTTGATTTGTTGCCTTACTCGCTTTGTTCAGAGTCTGTTGCACCGGCTGCTGAAATTGTTGTTGTTGCGGCTGGTGTTGCTGCTGTTGCTGTTGCTGCTGCTGCTGCTGCTTTTGCGAGGCAGCCTGGTTGAACTGTCCACGCTTTTTGCCACGGCCCCCGTTTGCATTCCCCCCGCTGGCGGAAGCCGTCATCTCTTTGGCGTCGTGCATGGGTGAGCGCTTAGCCAGTCGCACCTCACGGCTCTCGACTCCATCATCCTTGCCCGGACGCCGTTGGTGATGGCCGACGCTGTCGAATCTGTTGCCTGATCGTATTTCCCTCCCCGCGCCGCTGGATTTCGTACCCTTACTTAATACATCCGAGTACGACATGGGCATGGGCTTCACCTCGGCAACTATCCGCTTCTTTCCCTCACTCGGGCCAGACACTACAATGGACGACTTGGGGATGGCAGTTTGCACTACGCTGGCAGTGGTGGTCAAGTGCAGTGGCAAGGACTTAGCAGGCTTTGGAGTTTCGGTTAGGAGGCTGGTACTTTGGCTTGCTGGCTCGGACGGCTCAAGCATAGCCTGCGTCGGCTTCGGAGGCTGCTGACTCGACGGCATTGGCATCGGGAAAGAAGGCCCCGGAGTCTGAACCTGGTTTCCGGTGTTCTCCTTCGCATCGTCCCCAAATTTTATGTAACTTCCGCCAGTCAAATTGGGCGACCAGTTGTTAACCAGGTTGTTGATAAGCAGGTTTGCGTTGTTCGGTAGTGATGGGTGGGCTTGTTGAGTCGGTTTGCTAGAGTCAGCCATGTTCGTTTCCGGTTGGGGAAGCAGGGGGTTCGCGGCAAAGAGCTCGTAAAGGGGCGTAGGCTGCGGGGCCGTAGACGACGAAGGCTGATGATGGTGTTGGCTTTGGTTCGGCAGCTGCGGGTGGTGCTGAGGGCGATGCTGATGGCTTAGCGAGGCTACGTTGATATGCGTGAAACGCGGTGCGCTGGGATCGGTCCCCGTGTTCTCCGGACAGTGATACACCTTTAGGAAGTTTCCGCGCCCTACCGGCAGCACCGAATACGACTCCGGCTGCCCTGGTTGCCCAGAGTACGATAGGTTGTAAATGTACTCATTGAAGATGTGAGGCTGCGGCGGCTGCTGCGGCTGTGGCTGTGGCTGTGGCGGAGGCGCAGGTTGCTGCAGATGAGGGGGGAACGGCGAAGAAGCGGCCAGGTGGGGCGGCGGCCACAACAGGGGCCCGTGGGCCCGTCCATGCTGCTGTTGGTGGAGCAGGAAGTTTTGATTGTGTTGCGACTGCTGGTGGGCCAGGAAACTGACCACCTCCTCCCTTGGAGGGGGGATGCGATAGGGAGGCGGGTCGGCAATGCCCCCACTGCCTCCGCCTATGGCCTCGTCGCCTGCCCGATCGTCCTGACGGGGGTCCATGACTTCCAGTCCCGAGTTCTCTTCGCGCACTCTATGTGCATTTCATGCGTCCCTCATGGGCACTCCGTCGACGGAACTCCAAAGACCTGCTCCAATCCGGGCGATGTTTGACAGACTGCTTGGCATCAAGTTAAGGGGTAATGGGTGCTAGGCTGGACGAGCAGGTATTATTAGGAGTATAGCACACGGGTCTCACAAATATCCGCGATTGTTGCGCGTGCGAATCTACTCTTTATCTTTTTATTGCAAACGTCAAATGAAGCATAGAGGTGGCAAAAAAATCGATGGTCATGTCGATGATATCGATAATTAAAGGGCCTCAGCCGATGTTTTTCACCAATGTTTACGCATTTGATTAATTCAAACCTAAAAAGTTTTGTAAATATGCATTTCAGTCAAATGGATTTATTTATTTGTTTGTACGACATTGTTGGCAAAAAGAAACCAAAGGTTACACAATGCCTATCGCATTGCTCGTAATCCGACCTTCTCATTCCGCTTGTCTCAATTGGTTTTGCACGAGTCTTGATACAGCTTTAGGGACCCTCTGATTGGAACGCTTATCGATAGGAATGTGTGGCCAAACAGAGACTTTTAAGGCAACTCCCAATGAATGTTAGAAAATGATATAATGTCGGCTATCCGACCTTTAGTGAAAGTGGTGCGCGCGGGGCGCCATAGCTATGCCGCAGGGCTGCAGCTTCAGGACCATCTCGCGAAAGAAAACCAGAACCTAGATGCCTTCGGCGACTTTCGGAATTACCTGGTGCTCCAGGAGCACAATCCCGTGTACACCATTGGCATTCGGACGAAGGGCTACCCGGAAGCAGACGAGGATCGGTTGCGCAGCCTGGGGGCCGACTTTCACCGGACGAATCGCGGCGGTTTGATTACCTTTCACGGACCCGGCCAGTTGGTGGCCTATCCGATTCTCCACCTGCGCCAGTTCAAATTAAGCATGCGCTGTTATGTCGCCACGCTGGAGCGCACGATAATCCACATGTGCCGGCAGCTCGGCATTACCAACGCGCGAACCACTGAGGACACAGGCATTTGGGTGGAGGACAAGAAGATTTGCGCCATCGGCGTACACGGCTCGCGTTACGTCACTACGCACGGAATCGGCCTCAACTGCTGCACCGACCTGAAGTGGTTTGAACACATAGTGCCATGCGGGATCGAGGGCAAGGGAGTCACGTCTCTAAGCCAGGAGCTCGGCCGATCTGTCGGTCTGGAGGAAGCCAGCCGGGCGCTTCTCAAGAGCTTCGCCGAGACCTTTGAATGCCGACTGAAAGAGCAGGCGGACTCGAGGTTGCGGAAGACTGTCTAGCACCGAAGTATACTTTTATAAACCGTAATAAATCACTTAAATTATTCGTTTATTAGTTAAAGCGGGCCTTGTTTAGCTCACACTTCATAGCACGACCGTCTAAGGGTGTTTTCCCTCGCAATTCCATCTCGGCGCGACCCAGATCTCGACGTCCAGCCTTCCGTAATCGACGCTCCTTTCGTGACTCTATGGCGCTGTTGAAGTAGCGGTCCCTGAAGTTCTCCCATGGCGTGGAAACAGGGTCTTGTGACGCTTCTGGCGTGCTGTATTCGGAGCACTTTTCGTAAGTAAGGAGGCGACGCGATGTGTTGCCGCACAGTCTTTGTTCAGAGTTAGCAACTAAGTGCAGTTGCTCGTGTTGTGGGACCGTCGCCGAATCATAGTCTTCACGGTGAAAGGGAAGCCAACACACAAGGCGTCCACCTAGTCTCAAGTGTTTCGCTGCGAACTTAAGCAGGTCCCCGTAAAGACATTGCAGGGAATAGTGCGAAGTGGACGGATAGTGGACCATGTTATCGGTTCGCGTACTTTCCTTAGTACTCTCCTTCACTGTTACCTTTTCAGTCGCCTCACGAATCCCATAGGGGGCTGAAAAATTGAAAAAATTATTCAAATTAATAAAATTTGAGTCCCGAGCTTTATAGAGCTTCACAAAAGATTTACAAGCATTTCATGCAAAATTCTAATGTTTCATATTGTTATAACCATATTGATTTAAAGCCCCACACTTAGTAAATTGAACATAAGGAGCGACAGACGAAAATAATTAAACAAATTTCAGCTGAAGCTCCTTTGTAGCTGAAGCTGCTGTAATAATTAGTTATACTAATTACAGAGCGTGTATTTGGTAATGGATAAGGCTACCTACGGTCGGTAATGATGCTGTCGAACGAGATGCGGGGGTGCCATAAACTGTTGGAGAAGTCCGCCACTACAACGTCCATGTAGCGATCAGAAAATCCGTACTGCTTCAGATTCGCCCGAATGCTCTCGTCTTTATCTCGAATCTTCTGGCTTATCCGGCTTGGGCGGCTGCGCGCGTGCAACATCATGTAGTCGATATCGCTTCCCAGCACATAGCCGCCCCACTTCGCCGCGCTCACCAGCAACGAGCCCGTGCCCACAAAGGGGTCGAACACGAGGTCCCCATCTTGCACCATCGCCTGGTTGGCCATCAGCAGACTGAGCTGGGCGTCCATGCTGGTGTTTCCGATGAATTTGCGCTTTTTCAGAGAGAGTTCCTTGATTAAATGCCTTTGACCGTGCGCCAGGAGCCTGCCGAACATAATGTCCTCGGGCTCTGGTGGCACTGCGGCTGGGTCCATGCCCCAGAACTCAATGTACCACCACTCCACATCCGGATTCTGAAGGTTGACTGGCCCCTCGATTGGCAGATAGTCCATTGTTTCAATTTTCTCTATTTTTTCACGCTGGCTGAAGTGTTTGTTGTACGTCTCCACAGTGATCTTAAAACTGACATCGGATCGAAAGAATTTTGTCAGTTCATCCCTGTTCGTCTCCACATAGCCGAGCAGGCCGTCATGAAAATCTGTGCGCTTTTTGGAATGGGCATATAGCTCAAAAATAGAGCGCAGAGCAATGGATCGGGAGGCATATTGCAAGGCGGTTTTCTCGTCGGGGAACTTCACCAGCCAAAATGGTTTCTAATAAGGCAAAAGTGATGAAAATTCAAGCGTGTGCGGGCATTTTTTCGTTACCAAGGTCTGTTTGGTGATTTGTTGAAACCGAATGCCAAACATTTTGACAATCGACTGGAACTCGGCAATTCGAAAGTCGACATGCTCTTGGGCGAACCAAAGTACGTATGTTGTCCATGACCTAGACATGGCGGAAAATGAAGTTCCGCCAACAAATTGTAAGATTGCAACTTTCCGCGTGTTTTGGTTGTTGCTTTTTTAGAGGTGGACACATATCGATAGAAGCAATGATCAGCGTTCAAGCTAAAATTATATGTACTTAATGAGTTTAATTTTTGAGCAAAACTCTAAATAAGAACTAAATCGAAGAAAAACACTTTAAAATGTAAATGCAATATTTGATCAATGATGGTTTTTCTAAACATGTGGCAGCTTCGAAAACGTTGATACCCTTATCGATATTTTCCCATCCCTAATCTGGCAGCACCCTTTCGCATAAAATCTTTCAGGCCAACACGTAGGCGAGCCGAAGATTTATACAGTTTTCATCACTTCCTGGCCTTAGAAGCGCCCAGAAGTAGTAACAAAATCAGCTTAAAGTGCCAGTGCATATAATACCATCAAGTGAACATGGCTCGTTACACGCAACGCCCTGAAAACGCCCTAAAAAGGGCCAATGGTGAGTTTGCTGAAAATTTTCCATGCGGTGGCTAAGAGAAGCCTCGTCGTTCTCTTACGCGGCTGATTTGGCTCTCTGTATCCGACTGTTCTCTTTGTTTACCAACAGAGTTCATCGAGGTCGGAAAGCCGCTTCGGGCGCTGGACACTCTTCAGGAGGTGTTCCGGAATAAGCGCTGGAACTATGCCTACTCGGAAACGGTCATCGAGCCCCTAATGTTCAAGTACCTGTACTTGTGCGTGGAGCTCAAGAAGTCGCACATCGCCAAGGAGGGCCTCTTCCAGTACCGCAACATGTTCCAGCTAGTGAACGTGAACTCGCTAGAGAACGTGATCCGGGGCTACCTTAAAATGGCCGAAGAGCACACTGAAGCCGCTCAGGCGCAGTCCTCCGCGGCTGTTGCCGTGCTTGAGCTGGACGATTTGGACAACATCGCCACGCCCGAGAGCATCTTAATGAGTGCCGTTTGCGGTGAGGACGCCCAGGACCGGTCCGATCGCACCATCCTGCTGCCATGGGTGAAGTTCCTGTGGGAGTCGTACTGCCAGTGCCTGGAACTGCTCCGCGTCAACACCCACTGTGAAGCCCTGTACCACGACATCGCTCGAATGGCGTTCCAGTTCTGTCTGAAGTACAACCGGAAGAGCGAGTTTCGCCGCCTCTGCGACAAGCTGCGCAAGCACTTGGAAGACATCTGCAAGAGCAGCAATCAGACGACAGGTGTTTCGATCAACAAGGTGGAGACGCAGCAGCTGTGTTTGGACACTCGCCTTTACCTCCTCGACTCTGCCATACAAATGGAGTTGTGGCAGGAGGCTTACAAAGCCATTGAGGACATCCACGGGCTTATGGCCTTGTCGAAGAAGACGCCGGTGCCGAAGACCATGGCGAACTACTACCAGAAACTGGCAATGGTCTTCAGCAAGGCGGGCAACCAGTTGTTCCACGCCGCCGCTCTTCTGAAACTGTTTCAATTGACGCGCGAGTTGAAAAAGAATCTGACGAAGGATGATCTTCAGCGAATGGCCGCCCATGTCCTCCTGGCAACTCTTTCCATTCCCTTGCCGTCGGCGCATCCAGAGTTTGATCGATTTATCGAGGCCGATAAGACACCGCTGGAAAAGGCGCAAAAGCTTGCTGTACTTTTGGGTTTGCCGCAGCCACCTACTCGAGTGTCTCTTCTTCGCGAAGTGGTAAGCAAATCGCTGCTGATAATCCGTGATGGATAATCCCACTAACCAGTCCCAATATTATAGGTGCGATTGAATGTTCCCCAACTCGTTTCGGAGGACTTCCGTAATCTCTACAACTGGCTGGAAGTGGACTTCAACCCGCTCAACCTGTGCAAGCGCATTCAGTCTATCGTGGACATAATTGAAAACGGTCCCTCGGAAAATACACTTCTGACCCCTTACATTCAGTCTCTTAAGGACGTGACCATTATGCGTCTGATTCGCCAAATATCTCAGGTGTACGAAAGCATCGAGTTTAAGCGATTGCTGGAGCTGGCGTCTTTCTGCAATATTTTTGAGCTGGAGAAGCTGTTGGTTGAGTCTGTGCGCCACAATGACATGCAAATCCGTATTGATCACCAGAAAAATAGCATATACTTCGGCACCGACTTGACAGAGAGCCAACGCGAGTATCGGCCGGACGGACCAGCTTTACAGTCTATGCCCTCGGAACAAATTCGGTCCCAGCTGGTAAACATGTCCACTGTGCTAACACGCGCCGTATCTATTGTCTACCCGAACAGGGAGCGCGACCAGCGCACCAAGCTTCGCACTCAAATGGTGCATCACTACCACGAGATCAAGGATCGCGAACACCAGCGCATTCTTCAGCGTCAAAAGATCATCGAAGACCGCAAGGAGTACATTGAGAAGCAAAACAATGCTCGGGAAGAGGAAGAGGCCCGTCGGCAAGAGGAGGAGTCACGCAAGGCCAAATTGGTTGAGCAGAAGCGGCTCGAACAGGAGCAAGAAGAACGAGAGCGGAAACGCCATCAAAACGAAATTCAGGCCATCCGAGAAAAGAGTCTTAAGGAGAAGGTGCAGCAGATCTCGCAGACGGCACATGGCAAGAAGATGCTCTCCAAGTTGGATGAGGAAGGCATCAAGAAATTGGACGCGGAGCAGATTGCCAAGCGCGAGAACGAGGAATTGCAACGGGAAGCCAAGGAATTGCAGTCGAAGCTTAAGTCGCAAGAGAAAAAGATAGACTACTTCGAGCGCGCCAAGCGTCTGGAGGAGATTCCGTTGTTTGAGAAGTACTTGGCCGAGAAGCAAGTCAAGGATAAGGAATTCTGGGAGGCTACTGAGAAGACGCGCATTGAGAATGCCATAGCCGAGCGCAAAGATGCTGTGAGCCAGCAGGAGCGTCTCAAGAGGATGTATCCCGACAGGGATGAGTTCCTTGATGCCCTCAAGAAAGAACGTGCGTCCCTCTACGTGGAGAAGCTTAAAAAGTTCGAGATTGCCCTAGAGGCTGAGCGTAAGAAGCGACTTGCCGATCGTGTTGTCCGTCGGCGAGAGGAACGCCGTCAGGCCTTCCTTCGCGAAAGGGAGGAGGAGCGCCTTCGCAAGGAGGAAGAAATTCGTTTGGCTCAAGCGGCTGAAGAGCGGGCGGCAGCTGAGGCCCGTCGATTGGAACGTGAGGCCGAAGACGAGAAACGCCGCGCCCAATATGAAAAACAACGCGCAAAGGAGGAGGAGGCTGAACGCAAGATTAAGGAGGACCGCGAGCGTCTGGCCCGCGAAGTGGCAGTGGAGCGCGAACGCAGCGACAAGGAACGCGATGTCTGGCGTCCGCGTGGCGGGGACCGGCCCAGTGCACCAGCTGCTGGCGCCGGGGAGTGGCGTCGGGCTGCTCCGCCGGCCAGTGATCGCAACGAACGTGGACCGGATCGTATTGAACGCGGGGGAGACCGTATTGAGCGTGGTGCGGATCGGCCCGAACGCGGAGGAGATCGTCTTGAAAGAGGAGGTGATCGCATCGAACGCGGCGATCGCGGAGAACGCATTGAGCGTGGCGGTGACCGGGATCGAAAGGATGAAGGGCAGGACTCCTCGTGGCGAGTTAGACGTGAGCCAGATGTTCAGCGTGCTGCTGGATCCAAGGATACCGGAGGTGCTGCCGCCCCGCGCAGTGACGACAAATGGCGTAGGGGTGGAGACCGCGATCGTGACCGTGATTTCCGCAATGACGGTCCGCGACGTGACCGAGAGGAAGACCGGGATCGCGACCGCGGGGGTTTCCGCCGCAACGAGACCGGTGGCAATTGGCGCGATGCTCCTCGCCAGAGTGACCGTGACAATCGTCGACCAACCGGAGACCGACGAGACCGCGATGGACGCGATGTTCGCGGCGATCAACGTGGCCCTGCTAAACAGGAAGTTCCTAGCGGCGGTGGAGGCGGCAACTGGCGCACCGCACCCGGTAATCGGGACGAGAAGCCCGCCACCAAACGCGAACAGCCGCAGGACAAGGGTGAGTATGATGAAGATAAACACAAAAATGATATTCTGATAGAGAAATTTCTTGCAGAAAACAAGGTCGGCGACGACGGCGAGTGGACTAGCGTTAAGCGGCGTTAGAATGTGACAAAAATCTAGTTGTCCCGCATTATTCGTATATACCCAACATATTAAAAGCCGATTTTCGTATTTTGTGCTATTTTTACTTTGTCTGAATTGAGCTATCTATAATCGGCTCAATAAATTACATTTGCCTAATGCTTGTGCCAGATAGTTGAAAATAAATTGATCGGGACCCGCTGCATATTGAAGTAAAATCAAATCAATTGCTTTCATACGTAACGGTCTCTAACGTGGATATGGGAGTTCGACGTTTGAGGTGTGGTAATGCGAAATCTGATCGTACATTGACGAGGGCGTAGATTTAAAAACAAGGCCTTTTTTTTAATTATTGGCTAGCTTGAATCCGATTTAAAATGTACCGCCAATGTTACGGGGATTTCTCTTTAAGAAAGAATGCGTTAGTCCATTAGATGCGCACAACCGTCTGGGCACTCTAATCACTGCTCTGCCGCGAAACCAACGGGTCCACGTGAACATATTTGTGGTCAAGTGAGTCGCATAGGCCCGTGAGTTCAATTAAAGAAGTGCCGCTTGTGGTCGATTCGACAAGACGTTGGTTACCAAAGTGCAACAGAGTTGGCAAGCTACTGGAATTCAGGAAACAACAGTGCGTTGATACTGCGGACGCAGCGCTCAACATGTGAGGTTAAAGCGGACGGCCAAGCAGACTGCAGCAACATAAGCCAAGGCTGAAAGCCTACCGTCGCCTCACAGAACCCCTAGCAGGAGAACAGGCGACCCGGAGTCCGGCCCACAGACGCTTTCCACGAAGGTAATGGGCAGACGGCCAGCCGACCAGCTGGCCAGCACGCTTCCGCGGCTTCTCTAGGCTTGCTTCCCCAAGGTGTGCGTGCAGGTGGCAGGTGGCTTCCTGGTCACCCGAAAGTTCGTGGAGCACGCGGGGAGTGGGTTTGAGATGCAATAGTAGATTTGCAAGACGAAAAGCAGACAGTTGCCTACATTTTCAACGCACATAGCTAAGCGTTAAAAAGCACATGGCCTAGCGGCGGCGTTCACACACACACTCGCTCCCCCGCCCCGACCCCGACAGTGACACCCATCTCACAATCGTGCACACACGTGGTTGCGGACCGTACGCATTACTCTGCGCGCTGTCTATTGTTTTTGTGACTTGTGCAAGCTCCTAGCATTAAGCGGCTTGCAAGCGGCCCGCGGGTCCCCGGCCCAATGCGGCAACTGCATGTTGCTTCCAACGTGCATATCAACGTGCGACGCCAGTAATGCCCTTCTAGCCATTTTGTGGCTAATCTGCGCTTCAACACCAGTGAACATAAACAGAAACTCAAATCACATGTAAAGGCACATAACATTGGCAAAACCCTATTCACTAAAGTTTAAATTAAAAAAAACTGAAACGACTGTAGTTGATATATATGAATATGCTTGCCTGAATCTGAGTTAAATATGTATAAGTTCAAAATCGTGATGGACAGTTTTAGAGTATGGCTAGATACACGTACGAATTTCTGCGATTATAAAATTTTGCGATTTTTGTTGCGTGCGGGGAAGTGGTATATTTTTGAAACTCTAACCCAATTGGCATCCCATTATTTATATATATTCAGATCAATATGTTTTATGGGGATGGAAAAACTTTATTCACCCTTATATATCTTGTTCGCACGAATCCAGTATATAGAACCTTGAGAAAATCGCTTTAATTTCTTCAATTATAAAGTAAAACAATTACATTTATAATTCGTTTCCCCCCACTTATTGTCAATTATACAGATTGATCGACTAGCGATTGACGCGATTGATATACATACATACGTCTTTTTCGGATATTTCATAGTGTTCCCTACATTCGAACAAACCATAGTTCTCTCCGAGAACCGGGTGTATCAAACATCTTTAAAGTTTTCAATATGTACTATTTAAACACTCGTTTCGTACATAGATCTCCTAATTATAATTTATTTATTTTATCAATAATAAAAATCTGTTGGAAGTACACATTACCTATGACGTCATTGACCCGTTTGGGTTTTCAGTAGGACACATGGGTCCCAATAAACTTTGATGTAAGGCCTAAGTAGTATTCGTGGTAGGATACATTTCAGACATATTAAGTGTACGAAAAAAGCCAAAGCTTATCGCCCATACGTTTATTTTATTTTTTTGTATGTTGGTTCCAAACCAAAAAAAACTCACTCGAGTTGCACTCGCTCGTTAGATGTTTGTTTGGATTAGAATTCAAGTGATTCATGTGTTGTATTTCTTGGTATTTTATTGTCATCAGTTCATGGTTTCTATGACTTTTTCTCGATTAGTAACTAATACCTTCAGCTGCTTTTCAACTTTATCCATTAGAGGCGATGGCAGCTGGATACACGATTGTACGATAACATTTCTGTCGGACAACTCTGTAAGCTGTTGCCTCAACTGATTCTCGGTGCCGGTCAGAGCGAAGTATCCAGTGTTTCCGAAAACAGTTGGCGGCGGTATTTGATTGAAATTGGTTTTAAAAAGCCTCTCCACAAACTCTTTTGATACATTGGGGTCAAACGCCTTTGCTCTTTGTGCCGACTCTTTATGGTCAGTCATGGGATCCTGGTCGAGCTGATGATTCTGACGGCCATGACCTAGTAAGATCAATCGACGCTCCTTCTGCTTAATCAGTACTTTTCTCAATTTCTTAAGTTGGCTTTTGGACAGGAAATGCCGTTGCTGCACTATTTTTCGCTTAGGATTCTCCTTTGCTACGACACCAGATCGCTTTTTTAGCACTTTGTTTATGTGTGATTTAATTTGTTTGCAAATCTTGGCTACCAAAGGGAAGACAGATGCTGTGGTCACCCTTCCATGAGAAGTTTCTAACACAGATTTAACTGTGGTCAATTCTGGCTCCACTTCCTGGGACTTCAGGTCATCAGACCAACTAGTCGTATTGAATATTTTTTTTATATCCAACGTATTATTTGATGAAGGACGCTGTTCTTTCAACAAAACCGTTTGAACAATATTTGTAGCCGCTCGTTTTATACAGTCCTGAGTGTCGAAACTTGGTGACTTGCCTTTGATTTTAACTTGCTTAACACAACTACCTTCGGGCCCCTTGAACATCTTTGTAATTGGCTCCGATTGGTGTCTTAAATCCTTACCCTTAGGTTGTTTCGTTAATGTTATTGATCCAACCACACCATTCTCAAGAAGTGGACTAGGCCTTTTGCTATCCTCAATAAAGCTAATGGAGGACGCCTTATCCGGCTCCCCGGCATTTTGACGAGCCTCTTCCGCTGCTTTACGTTTTTCCTCGGCCGCTTTACGCTGACGTCTTGTTATGACCTTACTGGGCATTTTTTTTATTTATATATATATTTTTAAAGGACAAAATAAATTTTGATGTATGTCAAATCTCTTTTCCAGTTTTTTTTATTGAAACGTTTGGACGAAGATTGAAAATGAAATGTACCTTTGTTTTAAAATTTTAAAGCTCGCAGTTGTTCTATTTTTTGACGATTTTTCACATTGTCAATATTTTTGCAGCTATTCTATCCGAATCATTTTCAGAAATGGACTCTCAAATGCTCAATGTCTTTCACGAAGATCCCTTTGAGGGAAACTTTGTGAAATATGAAACAGATACAAATTTTTGGTCACACAACGATGAGTAAGTTTTTGCCATTATTGATTATGATGATGAGTGCTAAAAAATCGTATCCAGTCTACAACTGACAGACACTTTAAATGGTATTCTACCCATTGCACCTACCGACGAGTCTCTGCTAAATCACAACAGGGATGAAGAGTTGCGGAACGGTAAAAACCTGGTAGGTTTTTTTAGCATTGAAGAATATTTAATAACGACTCATTGTATTGGTGTCCATGATTTACACAGCTGATATACAGTGATTTCGAGGAGCAGCAGCTGGACGACCAGAATGCTAAAGTGCTCGCAGCGCAAGTCTACCAGGCCCTAAGTGACAGTGATATTGGGGTGACTTACGAGCAACATCGAGAAGACACAGGAGGGGAAGACGCACTGAGTCAGTGCAGCGAATCCACCTTCCGCACCCGCACCGACAGTTCGTCAATTGGGGACTACGAGTCGCATTCAAGTGACTACGAAGAGGAGGATGATGACTTCAATGACCAAAAACTATTGAATACCAACAATGGATCTATTTTGAGGAGTACTAGCGAGCGCAAAAGTAGAACACTCAGCACAAACACCGTAGCTTCAGAGGCAGACGCATTTGGACTAAACATTGATGTTAACAACTTTGACTTAGCTGACTTTATTACCAAGGACGATTTTGCCGAAAACCTAAACTCATGTCACATGAAATCTATAGTAGTTCCCATAGTTCCCCAAAAATCAGTGGCAGTAGCGTTACCTGATCATTTGCCCCCTGCTAAATACCTTGCGTCGTTGTCGTCAAAGTCGATTGAGGCTGACGACGATTCGGACACGATTATTGACGTAGAAACCATTGATGTCGTCGACGTGGATGAAACCTTATGGCCATCTGATCAGCCTTTCGCAAGTGTTCAAGCCGCAGATGACTTTTACTATATTGATAACGTTAAAGCTGACCCTTCTTGGTGTCCGAATTCCACAAAAAAATCGATATCTACCGCTAAAGAGGTGAGTTCGAGACGCATTTCGAAAAATACAATTTATTAAGAGATTCATTTAATTTCATCACGATATAGTTACAGTCTAAGCCCCAAAATACGGAAAAATCTGCAATCCCGGTTACATCGTTGCCCAAAGCTAAAGTCACAAATATTTGCTTGGTGCCCAATAAGAAACAGAGTGATTTTCTTAAACGTAAGGGGAGAGCAGCTTGCTCTGTTTCTAAGCCTGGCAGGGCATCCGCTAAAAAACTACAGGACACTTTGAAATCGCTGGGCAACCAAACGACTGCTGGTAAACCAGCTCAAGCTAAGGGTCTAGGTTTGGGTGGAAAAAACCTGGCGCTTCTTAAGCAGCAAAGGGAAGCGGTAGCCTTACCGATCGCAGCCAGTGAATTATCAGTTCAAGCTTCTTCCGTTCCTAACAACATCCTTCCTTCGCCGACACCGGTACCACCTAAGCGAAAACTCAACCTTGAGGAGTACAAGCAACGTCGTGGCGGAGGAGTGTCAACTCCCACAACAAACAAGCCATCCCCCCCCAAGCAGGCAAAGCTGGAATCTGGTAACAAAGATATTGCTCATAGCGCAGTTCCAAAAGCAGCACCATCCCCTCAGAAAACCGCTATAGCCAACATTGTCAACAGCCTTAAGTGTCCTAGCCAGCAGCCAACCACAGAGCCACTGGACCCGATTACTATTGCCAAAAACAAGGTTTTGCGAATGCTTGAAATAAAGCGAGCACAACAGCTTAAGATAATCGATTCTAGAGTATCGGCAAAGGTACCACGCGTCACAAAGCTGCTGCCGCTTAAAGATATTGTAAAAGGAACGTATTGCCTGGAAAATGAGTCATCAACCCAAGAGATCACTACATCCAGCACTAAACTTCATCCGGATTATGAGGAAATAATTATAGTGTCGGTTGGCAGCAACACAGATATATCGATTCCACCAAATCAAATGAGTAAAGCATCACCCAGATCGCTTTTAAAGTCGTCCGTTCTGCTTTACAATATTTCGAACTCCCACGATGCCACCAAAAACATGAGCAATTCATTAATTGCTAGCATACAAAGTGAGCTGGTTAAGAAAACTGGCACCACCTTGCTTCCCACCCTGCCATCTAATTCCGGGCAAAGCAAGTTAACGAGGGACACAAATGTACAGCACGGTGAGGATATGGTCATTATGCACCTGCCCAAGGATCGTGTGCGAAAAACTCTTGTCAGCATTGAAACTCAAACTGATCTTCAACCAGAGTTTCCTTTGTTATTGTTGCCAAATATGCGAAAGTCGCGGAAGCGGACGCGAAGGAACTACCGTAAACGAGGCAACGAATCACCGTCCAATGGTTACAGTTCGTTCAGTGGTTCCTCATCGGATTGTAGCAGCGTGGACTACTACAAATCGCGATCACGATCTGATTCTCTTGAGCAACTTCGAAACATTGAGCCCTCTGCTGGATGCGGAGAAGGCAGCATTGCAAACGGCGGCTACTCTTCACGCAGCACACACCGGCATCGAAGTTCGGTCAGCTCCTCTTCCTACTCAGAGGCAGGCAAATTTGAGCGCCGGCAACGTCGTACAAGCTACAACAAGCGACGTTCCAAAAATCAGAAACCGGCAAACTACTCCAGCTCTGGTTCTGAGAATAGCGACCACGAAGCCAATCCCAGTCCGCACAGCATAAAGTCTGACCCGTGGTACCCCAACAACAGCTGCTCGGATAACAACAACCGACGGGGATTCGTGGACCGAAACGTCTCACAGCCGGCTGTAGAGGAACGACGAATCGTCTATGTGGGGCGTATTGAGCAGGAAACCACCAAAGAAATATTGAGAAGAAAATTTCTGCCCTACGGGAGCATTAAACAAATAACTATACATTTTAAGGAAAACGGGTAATGAAAAGTGTATTGTGACGTAACTTGATATTATAGATAGATTTGTTTAATATTTTAGAATGAAGTACGGGTTTGTGACATTTGATAGAGCGCAGGACGCATTTACGGCCATTGACACAAGCTCTAAAAACCCTTTAATCAACATGTATGATATTAGCTTTGGAGGCCGACGTGCATTTTGTCGTGCTTCCTATGCTGACTTAGGTAATGTCGATGATCTATGGATGCCGCAAACTAAAACTAAAAAAAAACGTTTCTTCCAGACAATGCTGGTATAAACAACTACAACTACTGCGTTTTTCCCAAGGAGGAACCGGCTCCTAAAGCGCAGGAGGACTCATTTGAGGCTTTGTTATTAAGTGTTAAAGCTAAGCTGAATTCAGGAAAATCGGCAACTCCTGCTGCTGAAAAGGTTTTGGAGCCACAACTGGGCTTAGCAGCTACTACTCAGCGCCACCTTCAGATGTGACATTTTTGCGAAGACATAAATATATATGTTTTGCGAGTGGAGTCTGCAAGAAGACTCTTATTTCTATCAAATTTTGTATATACTCCGATTTTATAGTTTTTAAATGGTTATCAGCATAGTAAAATAGTTCAGAAAAACATGTTGCAAGTAAAAACGATTGCAATACACGCTAGGATGGTAAAAATGAACCTAGAAGGAAGCTAAAACAAAATAAATTAAATTGAAAGTGGAATTGTGATAGCCGCGTAATGCATACAAAGTCATTTATTTCATTTAAGTTAGCAGAAGCCATTTAGAAAATAAAATCCGTTTAGAAAGTCCCTATAGAAGCCTATCTAACAAACGAATGGAACTGAATTTAGAATAGAAAACTATCAATTGAACTCCCAACAAGGTAACAGACAGAAATACAGAACACCACACGGAAAATGGAATTTTCGTGAATATTAATAAATATTTCATAGAGCGAAACCATACAGCAGGTAGCATACGCCGCCCACTAAATAAACTGTTGATAATTAAACTTTGATATTAGTTTGTAACAAAATGTTTATACGTACGTAAATTTACAAGGTATACTTTGAACATCAAACAGAACTGTTATCCTTATTGTTTCGATTTCAAGTCGCAATTTTAAATACAAATAAGTTCATGCATTAGCTAGCACTGACGTTAACGCGAAACTTTTTTTGATCATTTGATTTTAGGCTTTGTTTACGCTTAACAACTGAACAACATATGTTTAACACATGTATAGTTTTGACAAAGTGAACGTGTTGAAAAGTGAAACTTAAGCCCAACAACGTATTTTCATTATCAATTATGAATACAGTTAAGTTATTTTGTACTATTCTTTTGTATGACAATTACATAAACCACAGATTGCTTGAAAATTGGTGCAACCTTCTTGTTTCCGCATTAATAATCTATAATAAGTTCATTATAAATGTATCATTGCGCTTGTCTGGTTAAATAGTTTAACTGCATTGTTTACATATCGATCTAATCGAAAGACCAAGTACCCATTTTTGTAACCCGCTGCACTTTGAATTAAATGCTATCGGGAAAAAGTCATTTAAATGAGTTGACTGAAAAACTCTAAAGAGATGGGGCCACAACATCATTCGGAACTCTCTTTAATCTTAACAGTACAGCGCATGCGTTCGCCAAATCAAACTTCAACCACACGGCTATGGAAAATATTGTTATGGTTTCAGTTCTGTTTTCGCTGCTTAGCTGTGTAGTTCGTCTCACCGGCAAAAAAAAAGGGCCGCGTTATGTCGTATCTTTCAATTCCTTCAGAAGTGTATTCGTGTGTATCTTGTCAATATGAGTGGCTGTGCCTGTGCTTGCGGTGCCGCCAGTGACTAACATTTTTAGGTCTGTGTGCCAGCTAGCAAGTAGAGTAAAAATAAATATCTGTTCACAAGACGTGTAAAGTTCCTAAATACACCGATTGCGCGACCTAAAAAAACAGTCCTTAAAGACAAAAATTTTGGGCCGGATCTAATGGCCAAAGTATACGTGGCCAGAATCGATTACCGTAGCCAAAGGTAAAACAGTAAAATCATATACGAGTACAATACACTCCTTTCGACACTATGCTACAGTATAGTGATTTAGTTTGTCGCACTTTACATCAGACAGGGAGGCTCGAATAAGTCACCACTGAGAGTTAGTTGCTTGTGTAGCCTTATTAATACTGTCGACAAGTAGGACCGTATTGGTGAGTGTTTATGAAATGTTTTTATACCCGGTTCTAAAAAAGGACAATGGTATATTGAATTCAAACGAATGTATGTAACAGGGAGAAGGAAGCTTTTCCGACCCTATAAACTATACATGTATATTCTTGATCATCATCAAAAGACAAGTTGATCTAGCCATGTCCGTCTAGACGGTCCGTATGAACGCATAGATTTTGAAAACTATAATAGATAGAGAAAAACTAATTACATATTCAAAATTGTGTGATATCAGTTCAGTACAAGTTTGTTTTAAAAATCGGCTTCCTCCCTCCCACGAAATTCTGTATCGTCAATTTTAACTCTAGAGGTACTAAATTTGGATAGTACACTGGTAGAACCAATATCTATCTGTGTTGTGTAAATCTCTCTATAGAAACATGACGTTAATTCTCATACACACCTACAAACACAAATTACGTTAGTTTGTTGCCCCCACAATTTCAATGTTATTATAGTGTTCTAAAAATCAGGCGGAAACTGAGAACCGGGTATTTATAGTCGAGACACTTGACTACGAGTTCCATTTGTTTGATATTCATGTGGTGTGCGGTTGGTGTATCTTCCGATATATCTCTGAAAAGAGAAAACTTATTTCCCGTCACCAGGCAACGCAAATTGAATATGCTTAGCTAGGATTCCGTTTGAGTTTGCTTGCCCTAAACAGGATATTGTTTTTAGGATGCCGCAAACCAGAAGGGAAATTTGCATTTTAGGTTTTTGATGTCTTCCCATTTCTGGCCGCCTGGCGCCGCTTGCTTTTGACAGCTTAATTAGGCAGTCCGAAACAATTCTGCGATGGTGCAAATGATGATGCCACAATAAATCACCTTTACGCATAAACTACGCATAAATACATTTTTAAAAATCTCATATTTCTTTATATAAAATAATAATGTGTATAGCGTATATTAGGTATACATATTTGTATGATGTCACCTAGGATTTACGCAATTAAAAATTACACTCTTCTTGTAGTAAACAAAGAAATGTTAAGTTTAAGCGAATGGTTGTAACTAACAGGTGAAGTTGTTTATCCCTCATTCAGATATGTACTCGGTTCAAACATATTTGTCATTCTTACCTTGCCCCTAACTTATGTACGTATGTATGTACATACTTGCATGTTCCGACTAATGGTTTCATTAACAAATGCTCATTTGTATACCAAATTCCTAGAAATGTCTATAACAACCGGAAGGTTGTCTGAACTTGTACTTTAGGGTACACAAATTAACTTTGTGCAAATTAACATAGGCAAAATGCAAAGGGAGACATCTCAAATGTATGAATGCTTAAAACCGTCGTTCTTCGAGATAGTAAAAGATACAGCCGTGATCGAGTTTATTGCAAAATAATAACTAATTAAAGTTTTACTCACCCCTTCCCATGGCAACGGCATGCCGCTACACATTCTGGGTGACATCATCCGTCTCTTTTTATACCCGGTTCTTAAAAAGAACAAGGGTATATCGAATTCGTATGAATGTACTAGTATGTAACAGGGAGAAAGAAAGCTTTTCCTACCCTATAAACTACATATATTCTTTATCAGCATCAACAGTCAAGTCGATCTAGCCATGTGCGTATGAACGCCTAGATTATGGAAACTATAATAAATAGATTACATGTTCTGAATTACCAGTTCAGTACAAGTTTGTTCTTAAAATGGGCTACCTTCCCCCGCAACCCCGCAAAGAATTTTAGTCGAGTGTCTCGATTATATATACCCGGTTCGCCTAGAGTGAAAATTTTGGACGCTACGGAATTTCGTGGTTTGCGTGGGTGCGGGGGGAGGTAGCCGAATTTTTAAAACAATCTTGTACTGAACGTGTATCGCAAAATTCGAAATATGTAATTAGTTTTTTTCTATCTATTATAGTTTCATAAACCTAGGCGTCTAGACGGACAGACGGACATAGCTAGGTCAACTTGTCTATTGATGCTGATCAAGAATATACATGTATAGTTTTAAAGGGTCGATAAAGCTTCCTTCTCCCTGTTCCATTCGTACGAATTCAATAAGTATACGCTTGTTATTTTTAAGAACCGGGTATAAAAATGAAGATGCAGCCAATGAAAGATTTCCCTGCCCATTTCAATTCACGATGACTTTATCTCACTCATTTTTACTTACATCATACGTATGTATGTAATGTATGTTAACCAGTAAGAACGTCGAAAGTCAAGCGTCTTGACTAAAAACATCCGTTTCTGAGTGTCCCAGTGAATTTTAGAATATATATTGAGTATTTAAATATATGAGTGTGTTTCCCTCATTTTATTTACTATAAAATCAAAAGATTATGCCATGCTGATAAATGGTGACTGCCAAACCAAGAAGTCATGTTGTTAATGTGTACATCCATCGTCACCAAACTGGACACCTTTTCTCCTATGCATGTAGAAACACAATGAATGGTAAACGTATAAAACAACTACGTCCCAACGTAAAAATATTAATGGAAAAATTGCCCCCATTCTGCTGAGCCACTTTGGCATACGAAATGATGTAAATAATATAAGTCCTTAAATAATAGTATCTAACGTAATCATAATACGCGTGAATGTGACTCCATAACAGGTGATACGGCGCGTGCGCCGTGTCCTGTGTGCTTTTTATTTTGCAATTGCGGAGAGCTGTAAACAAAGACTGCGGCCCGACGACATTGATTGCCTGACTATTATTTGATGTTGCTGGCGCCACAAAATAGGGGCATGTTGCATGTTAAATTTCGAGAATCGCGTCACTATTCGGTAGCGCCAGTTATAAAAAAGAAACGGTTCCCAGCTGAACAATATAGCAATATATTTCTATTTGCTGACCAAAACATTTGCGTCCTTTTTAATTGGCCTTAGACGCAAAACAATATGTGATATAATCCCGGAAACATTTAATTGATATAATCTACGGCTTTTCAAAGGGTAAATTATTGGGAGCACTTCTTCATTTGTAAATATAACACATTAAAACATAGTTTAAAGGAAAATTTAGACTAAACAGTTAAAATTCAAATCAAAATAAGACTGGACCATGTTACCTTAATTTCAGAGCTGCGTACGCAAATATAAAATTGTGACAAAATGTCTTGGGTACTATTATGGGTAACCACTGGCAGAAGGTTTCTGGTGCAATCCAACTGGACCCATACCACAGCCAGTGCAAACACACAACTTATATCTATGTATTTCTACGATATATGCAGATATGTACACAATGGAAAATGTTTAATGTACTTGTGCATGTGAGAAATGCGAATCGATAAATTCAAAGGAACAAAGTAGTAGCCCACTCAGCTCCCCGCGCTTGCTACTTTGCTCATCTTGTAAATGTTATGAGAGTTTCCACTCTCAGAGCAAATATTACTTGAGTGCGTTGCTGACTCAAGCAAATTGTGCGCGCCCAAATTCTAGAGTGGGGTTTTGTAATTCTGGCTGTCCAAACGAAAGAGAAGAAATTACCTTTGACACGATATGTCAATGAACTCCTCCGCCTCATTTTAGGAGCTTCAAACAAACATGTCAACTTTTCTTGGATTTTTAAGGATGCAAAAATTGACAAAGTTAATGTAATTTCTCTTGATGAGTACTTATTCTTCAAAGCTGACATGACCAATGGAACTATTAGTTATAAATCTGAAAAAAAATATTTTCATAACCATTTTTATAAGATGTACCTTAAGGTACAAATGGTACATTAACTTTGTGAAAATGTATGTAACAGGCAGAAGGAGACATCTCCGACCCCAGAAAGTATATAAATTATTGATCAGCATCAACAGCCGAGTCGATATAGCCATGTCCGTCTGTCTGTCTGTTTGTATGAGCACCTCGTTCTCGGAGATGGTAAGAGCTAGAGGTGTAATTCATTTTGCTTTTGGTGTGTTGTTATTGCAGGCATAGCAAGTTTTTGGCATAAAAATGTATTTTCTTCGACATATTTCCCCATAATGTAAACAAAATAAGAGCTAGAGATCTATTTCTTTTTGCAATATTTCCGCTAAACTATTACGCAGAGAATTTCTTGGATTCATTCTTGGATTTTTGACACGCCCCTTTCCGGCCTCGTATTTGTAGAAAATCGATATCTTCGAAATGGTAAAAGCTAGAGGCATAATTTTCAGTTCGCTAAGCCCACTGATCAAACACGTTCATGCAAAATTACGTACGGATCGGACAATAAATATAGAAGATATTAAAGTTAAGTTTTACCCACCCCATCCCTAGGCAACGGCATGCTGCACATGCTGGGGTGACGTCATCCGTCTCTTCTTTGACTTCAATTCGTTCGCACGTGTATACAGTATACATACACAAGTGTGTGTATGTATTGACAATAAATACAAAATTGCATGTATGTGTTCGCCTGCTGATTGGATGTCAAAAAAAATAAAAACAAAGAAATGGTTGATAAAGAAGAGAAGTACATTTTATCTTGTCGAGAAATATCGACTACAGCGTTCCTACTTGTTTTTAACATTTACTTTGCGGATTTTGTATCAATATATTTTGTAAATAGGAAATTGGTATTGAAATTCGATAAATATGATTTTTATTAAATTAAAAAATGTTTAATACATAAACAAATTAATTGGAAAAATTCTTCAGCGAAAGTTGATATTTTAGCTGACAGGATGCCCCAAAGGTTCTACATTTGGTTAAGGTCCGGACTTATACATAGCTAGCCAGTGCAACAGGGGTAATTCCAGGAACGACATCTTATACCTCACATCGTGTATTGGAGTGTTATCCAATAAAAATAACCAGTCCTCGCCATGAAACTCTTCTGCAAATGGTATAAGATGACTACATACAGACAGGTAGGCAGACGGACAGACGAACATGGCTATATCGACTCGGCTGTTAATGCTGATCAAGAATATATATACTTTATGGGGTCGGATACGTCTCCTTCTGCCTGTTACATCCATTTGCAAAAAGTTAATATACCATTTTTACCTTAAGGTACATGGTATAATAAAAACAACAGCTGGCAATCTACTGCTTCCATGTTTGACATTTATTATGAGTTGGTTAAACAATTGGCTTGTATTCCATACAACATGTTAACATCAGTTTTAAAATCTCGAGCTAGTTATTTAATGTTTCGTCAGAAATTATTCGTTTGCTTGCTGGATGTGTTTTAATTTGCATAATTTTTTTTAAATGTTGAACAAAGCCCAAAATTGAACAGAGATTTATTAATTCAAAGGATTTGAGTTGTACATTCTGCATACGAGGACTGACATTTGGCCAAAAAATAAACAAAACCAACCGCATGTGTTGATATCATTCCTCTGAGCGATTCCAATGGTCAAGCAATCTGATCGCGCTGGCCACGTTACCCAACGAAATCTGTAGGGCATATACGTTGCGCACGCGATTTGTGTAGCCCATTTGACATAGCTGCTGCATCTCTGTCCTGTAGCACTGCTCACTTCCAGTGGGAAAATCGCTAGACTCGATCCGTGTTTCTGTGGCGTCGTCATTGGAGGTTGAAATGTGAGGGGGGTTTCCAACGCTTTGATTTGAACGACCTCGACGTTCTAGGATACGGCGTGCCTGACCCCCCGAATCGTTGAGTTTTCGCACTACTCTTATCGACTTTCCGATGTTGCCAAGCTGCAAAGTCTTCACAACCTGATCACACTTCTGCCTTAGATGGACGGTCACGTTGTGGGCCCTACCCACGTTTAGACTGTTGTCCAAACGCCGCCAGGGATTAGGCAACGGTAACTTGTTCTCGAAACCTCGCTGGGGGTTGGAGCCATCTTGGGAACCCTGCGACGGTTGTTGGAACGCCATGGCGATGTTGTTTTCATAAGTTTGACGCATGGTGACTTGAAGTCGTCCCAAGAATTTGTTGCCGCCGGGTGCAGATTCCATACGGAGGATGTGAAGATCGCGGCGTCGACTTAGTTCTTCTTTAGCCGGGCCAAACGCGGCCGAAAGCAGCTCATGCAAGTTCCTGTCGCTGCTCAAGTAATGGCGGAGCATTACATTCTCCTCTAGAAGACATTGTATGCGCGGATCTGCCTGGAGTAGACTTCTTAGTAGACCCGGCTCGTCCAAGAGGTGGGCGATGTGGACGGCATTCCAGGTTTTAATTAGGCGCTCTTTTGACGTCAATGATAAGGTTTTCCTATCTGGTTGGGGCGATTGAATGCTTGCCAAGCTAGATGGCTCTGGCCGACACACGACATGTACTGTGACTCCGGAGATGATGCCAAGGCTATCAATCGTTCCCACATCCCGTAACACTTGACCGCCAAAAATCAGCACAATCCGGGGAATAGCCTGTTCAAAGCGCACGGCCACAAGGGCACGGAGGTTACTGATCAGCTCATTCCTGCGCAGCGACACAATGGCCTCTCGGCCATTTCCCTTAGCTAGGATGTCTATGGAATTTCCGCTGCTCATTTTTGGCGTTTGTCCAGGCAAAGTCCAGTCGGTGTCACCTATAAACTTATACTTGTCTTGGCAAATACCAAGTGTGACTGTATTTGGTACCAAATTGAAATGTCAATAATATTAATGCCACAGGCTTACTTAGAGAAAAAACTGAAATTCAAATTTAAAAAAAAAATCAAAAACAGCATTCGTCGAGTTTCTCGACTATAAATACATGGTCAGTATTCGCCAGATTTTTAGAGCATCAATAAATAATGAGTTCTTAAGATCAATATGCCTTTCACGTATTTTGTGCATGAAATTGAGTTCGCCATAGATTTTTATACCATGTACCTTAAGGTACAAATGGTATATTAAGTTTGTGCAAAGTATGTAACAGGGAGAAGGAAGCGTTTCCGACCCTATAAAGTATATATATTCTTGATCAGCATCAACAGCCGAGTCGATCTAGCCATGTCCGTCAGTCCGTCTGTATGTATGAACACGTCGTTCTCGGAGATGGTAAGAGCTAGAGGTGTAATTCTTTTTGCTTAAGGTCCGTTATATGTGTACGCAGGTCGAGTTTATTTCAAATTTTTGCCACGCCCCTTTCCGCCTTCGTAATTTGCATAAAACTGTATTTTCTTCGATAACTTGGACACAATAAGAGCTAGAGACCTGTTTCATTTTGCATTAGGACCGTTTAACAATTATGCAGATAATGCCATTTCCATATTTTTGCCACGCCCCTTTCCGCCCTCGTATTCGCAAAAAAATCGATATCTCCAAAATGGTAAAAGCTAAAGACTTAATTTTAAGTCTGCTAAGTCTGCTGATCGTCAAACACGTGCATGCAAAATTACGATCGGACAATAAATATAGAAGATATGGTCAATTAAAGTTTTACCCACCCCTTCCCACGGCAACGGCAAGAGAGGTACATGGTATCTCGTTGCCGAGGAATTTCGACTACAGCGTTTCTACTTATTACTATTGGTGTTGGTAGACGAGGGCTTGTTGGCGCATACAATTCGGTGACAATTATTTACTAATTATTCTTACTGGTTCAAAAATGGTTTTAAATAGATGCAGCTTAAGATAGTTTTAATGTGACGTTTGCTTTCTTCTAATCGTCTACATCACGACACAAAGTCGAAATCGCATAATAATTTTAATGCTAATATATCTGAAGTGTATGATCTAAAAAAGGAACATCATTGATCAAACTCTTTTAAAAATGCATACATATTTATACACACCTTTTTACCTACTTATACTTAAACTTAGTACCATATTATACCATCAGATTGGAATGTTCCTTTACAGCTTTTAAAATTTTGGTCAAGGATGATTATCGGTGATCAAACAACAATCAACAAAATTGGAGATTTCTAGTTGGACGACACCCCGCCTACTTTTTATTTTAATGTAGCGCCATGGGGGCAAATACCTCGAGCAGATCCGACGCGAGTCTGCTTGGAAACGATCATGGTGAGTCGGTATTCTTCTGTAGGCTCCCAGAAATATCGTAGTAGCCAGACCCTATGTAAGGAAATTTTCAAAATTTGACAAATTAATACCGCACACACACCCGGGTTAGAGCAGCCATGGAGATTTTGGACGACCTCTCTTTGGGAAGGATATTGGAGTACCTTACGCTACCCGATCAGATTGCCATGCTGCAGAGCTATGAGCGTTGTCGTCCCTTGCTGGGAAGTATCTGGCGCCGACGACTACGCAAAATTACGCTCAACCTATTGGAAGTTCCTCTGAAAGGTGATGACTTTAAATTCATTCTTGGTTGTTCATGCCAGTGGTTACAGGAGCTCAGGATCAGTTACCTGGATAGGGAGCATTTCGAGGTGCTGGTGATACACAGGTATCCGAACCTGTGGCTACTACAGGTTGATGCTCTTCCTCCGTTTTCGCTTTGCCACCGCCTGAGGCACCAGCTTAAGCATATTGTGCCCCGGCATACTCATTCAGATTGTACACCCTCTCGGGGAACAACCTGGAAGCTACCGGGTGTGTGGGCGGTAGATTAAACATAAATTCTCAAGCAACCCAAAAAAAACTTATGCCACATTTATTCCATCTCCAGTCAATTTCGATCACTTTCAAATACTTCGCGCCATTGGAAAGGGTAGTTTCGGCAAGGTTTGTAATTTGTAATTATCCTCCATACGCACACCACAACGACAAACTTTTTTTCTGTAGGTTTGCATTGTTCAAAAGCGTGATAACGGCATTCTCTACGCTATGAAGTATGTGAGTCGCTCTGCTTGCGAGTTGCGAGGAGCGTTGGGTGGCGTTATCAAGGAGGTGGAATTACTGTCCTCGCTGGAGCATCCGTTTCTCGTCAATTTGTGGTTCTCGTTTCAAGGTTTGTTCCAAAACTGTGTCAGATTATGCCTGACAAAGAAATTGTTAATAGACAAAAAAAGTTGTACCATAAAATCGTTTGTTTAGAGCAGTGAGAGTTGCGTATTTCAATTGCAAAAAGGATGCCCAACATGTCCACTCCTATTCAGCATATGCAAATTTTTTGCCGAGTGCCAATTCCTACCTGCCGTCCTTTTTCACTTTACTTCTTTTCTATACACATACATTTGTACCTCCGCCGCTGATGCTGATTGGCAATCAAAATGCAAATTACCTTCGTGCATTTTTATACCATGTACCTTAAGGTACAAATGGTATATTAAGTTTGTGCAAAGTATGTAACAGGGAGAAGGAAGCGTTTCCGACCCTATAAAGTATATATATTCTTGATCAGCATCAACAGCCGAGTCGATATAGCCATGTCCGTCTGTCTGTCTGTCCGTCTGTCTGTCTGTCCGTCTGTATGTATGAACACGTCGTTCTCGGAGATGGTAAGAGCTAGAGGTGTAATTCTTTTTGCTTTAGGTCCGTTATATGTGTACGCAGGTCAAGTTTATTTCAAATTTTTGCCACGCCCCTTTCCGCCTTCGTAATTTGCATTAAACTCTATTTTCTTCGATAACTTGGACAACATAAGAGCTAGAGACCTGTTTCTTTTTGCATTAGGACCATTTAACTATTATGCAGATAATGCCATTTCCAGATTTTTGCCACGCTCCTTTCCGCCCTCGTATTCGCAAAAAATTCGATATCTCTTAAGTTTGCTAAGTCTGCTGATCGTCAAACACGTGCATCCGAATTTACGTTCGGATCGGACAATAAATATAGAAGATATGACCAATTAAAGTTTTACCCACCCCTTCCCACGGCAACGGCAAGAGAAGTACATGGTATCTCGTTGTCGAGGAATCTCGACTACAGCGTTTCTACTTGTTTCAAACCAAACGCGATTACTAACATTCAATCAAGTATGTAGAATATGTGTTTGTACATACCGTTCCATCGTATCTTACAGATGAGGAGGATTTATTTATGGTCTGCGATCTGTTGACTGGCGGCGACCTGAGATATCACTTACAAAACCGAGTAAGTCATTCCGTACTGCACTGTCCCACATTTATTTGCTCACCCCTGCACCCCAAATGTTGAACCAGGTGGAATTCACTGAAAAGAGTGTGGCCTTACTAGTTTGCGAACTTGGCAGTGCCCTGGAATACCTCCAAACCCAGCGAGTTGTACACAGAGATATTAAACCGGATAATATTCTATTAGATGACGCCGGTAAGTAAACGGATGGTACAATGTTGAGATTTTTGATGCCAAATGCTTATCGACGCAAACGTTACATAATAAGATCCCTCAAACTATTCTCACAACCCATCTAGGAAATATTAAAACGAGGAGTGCCGTGTGTATTAACAAAAAAAACCTTAACTTTTAGAGCATAAACTTTTGCAACAATTTTTCTCATACTCGAGGGTCAGTAAAGGGCTTTGCTCATTTTTAAATCAAATTCTTTTTAAACTGGTAGACACTATACTAAATACGTGATTAACTTTTCAAAAGTTATCCAAAGCTTAGGTGTTATTGCGCAAAACAATTACACCAGAGCAAGTATGTATAAATATGTGCTTACACCTACTTCCCTCTTTAAGTTTTTACCCATTCAATTAATTTCAGGACACGCCCATTTGACTGATTTTAACATTGCAACTAGGTTGCAAAAGGATTCGTTAGCCTGCAGTATGTCAGGCACGAAGCCTTACATGGCACCTGAAGTGTTTCTCTGTGCTCTGGACGAAGTAGGTGAGTGTTTGGTTTTGGCCAAAAATTAAAATAAGCCACCTATCCCGCCTCCTGTCCGGGTGCGACTTCCCTGTGGATAATTGACTAGTTAAAGCTAACTTATAGCTGGCTACAGTTACCCGGTGGACTGGTGGTCGCTTGGTGTGGTAGCGTACGAAATGAGAGGAAACGCTCGCCCCTTTGTCGTGCACTCGAATACTCCCCTGGCCGAGATCAATAACATATTGAACACCCCCGTTCACTATCCACGTTACTGGAGTAGTAACTTTGTTGACTTGCTGCAGAAAGTGAGTTGAATACATAGTACATTTATAAGCGGCTGTAATTGCTATCGCCGAAGAGTTTCTTTTTCAGTTGCTTTCGACATATCCAGGAGCCAGAATCAGCACACAGCAGGAGTTGCACCAGACACCTTTACTGCGAAACACAGATTTTCAACAGGTCATTGATAAAAAGATTAAACCAATTTTTAAACCCCCTGAAGACCACTTAAACTGTGATCCCTGCCTGGAACTAGAAGAGATGATTGTGGAGACACGACCACTGCATAAAAAAAAAAAGCGCCTGGCAAAACAACGTTCTGCCCAACGGGACAGCGATCCTGAAACCACTTTGGTCAAGGAGTTTATTGTTTATAACCGCTACAAGGAGTTGAAGCGCAAGGCCATGGAGCAGAAGGAAAACGATTGGCAGCGCGAGCTGGAAATGGCTATGGCGAATTCAATAGTGAATAGCTTGGCACCCATTCAGGAAAAACCCAATCCCTCCATTGTACAAGGCGCCGACTGTGGAACATCATCTTCGACAGTTCCCCAAGGAAACTGTTCAACCTGCAAAGAGAACGAAAGCATCGAGTTCATAGATCGTACTCCGTCTCCACAGCCCTCTGTTGCGCCTGCATCAGCCCCCGGATCCCACGATTGTTGCACCGTCGGCAAGGCAACAATTGCCAAGTAATGCACGGTTTTTGTGCTGCCATTGGTTTCAAAGCACAAAACAACCGATGCTCAAGCAGCTAGCTACAAACTGCACGCGAACCATATGTTAAGAAAATCGCAACTTAATTTTTTACTCAGTGAATCTTCTTAATGTACATAATATATATTTTATATCCCTTAGGGCATTTCACCAGCCTACATAGGTTTTAAGCTCATTTGTACGTTATAATATATATGGTAGATCGCAGCCTAAAGTAGGAGAAAATAAAACAAAAATGACACTGCAACACAATTCGATTTTTTTTTCTTTTTATTTCAAGTAATATTTCATTCATGTTTCACATTTTTTATGTAATGCTTTTTCATTGTATAAAAAAGAGTAAATAATATGTTCTGCAGTGTATAATTGTTGTATTCACGCTTTTGATCTCTTGTTAAAATGTGTATTCACGGGTGTTGATCCTGCGTATGTAACCAAATTACAATTAATTATTTTCTCATCCAAAATGCAACATTTTAATTGTTTGGTAATTCAATATTTCGCATTCACGAGTTTTCGTATTTATTTGAATTTTTTAAATTACAAATCTCAATATTATCTACACCCACAAAATCTATTCCCGCAGCAGATCAACTGCTTGATGGGAATACGTGGTTGCTGGATTTTATTGCAAATTGGGGTGATATACAAATGAAAATTTTTTGGGAGAAGAAGGCTCGTTAACTACGAACTGCGGGCAGCCACAGCATTAAGTTAGTAAACGATTATATTATAGAAATTTGTTCCACTCTGCATTTGTGGAACGAGTATTTCTGCAATGATTTCAGTTTTAGTGAATTTCAACGAATATTCATTTTGCTATTCGTTTGTTTTTATCTAAGCAAAAACAAATGCATTATTTAGAAAAGCGTCAATTCGGGTTTGTTAGAAAATGTTGCATTTGTTTTTGTTTGTTAGAATAATGAAGAAGAAACTACAAGCTGCATGTATGATCTTCAGGGTATGCATGTGTAGCTTGTGTTGTATGTGTTTTATGTGTTTGAATGTGTTTGAATGTGTTTGTTGCGTGTATGTGTTCTTTTTGGAGTTCCCGTTCTTTCATTTTTTTTAGTGATTTTTCAGATTTGATCTAAACAAAATGTTACTTTTCTTCGCTGAATTCCAAATGTTACGTTGCCGGCGGTGGACTTTTGCCGCAACCGTTCTGTGGATGCGCCGGGCTCTGAGTCATACTATACGGTGGTTGTGTCCACGGACTCAATGCGTGCGCCGCCCGCATCGCCACCACCAACTAAACCGGCTTCGGTGCCATTTGGTGTTCCGCCGGCAGCGTTGCCTTCTTCGCCAGCACTAGCGTTGGCACCAGTGGAGCTGACACCTTTCGTGCCAAACTTGAATAGCTCGACATTGACGTTTATCGTTTTTGTCTGGGCTTGCGCCGCTGAGTCGGCTGGTTCAGCTTTCACGGCGACATCGCCTTCAGTTCCCGGTGCGGGGACTTGCGCAGACTCGCCACCGGTAGTAATAGTAAGCGAGAGATCATTCAATGACTTCAAAACTTTGTCGACATCATCCTGGGTACTGGGGATACCATTGCGGTTTCCAAAATGCAGGAAACACTTGCCAAAGTGGCCTGCCAAGGAGATATTGTCAAAAAAAAAAAAACTGGCAAGTGCCTTTACAACCTACCCTTCCATGAAATCGACATCGGATTGCATTCACGCTTGCGCAGCTCCGTTTTCAGGTCCTTGACGCGAATGTCACGTGTCAAATTTGTCAATTTAATACAAAAATCAACCGGACCGCGGTTCCTGTTTCTCTTCGGGCGACGCTCGCCAGCGCCAGCTTCATCGAACTTACGATCCTCACTCTTAGCACCACCTTCCACACCAGATTGCTCGCCTTCAGACTACAAGAAAAAATGCCCTATGACGTCTTTACTTAAAATACATTGCTACTTTTACCTACCTTAGTTGTACGTCTGCGGCGATTAACGAAACGGCCCTTGCGGCGAGGTGTACGCTTCTGCGTGGTCTCCTGCGTTTTAATTCATAAGTATTTGTGATGGGTTCGATTTGGAGACAAGTTACACTTACGCCCTGCTGTTCGTTGTCAGTCTGTGAGGTGGTTCGTCCTGGGTTTCCTCGTTGGAAGCGACGACGCAGCGGTCCACGACGGCGTCTATTGTTTTGATGCTGTTCCACATCGGTGTCCTCCTCTTTGAGGGAGATCGACTTGCCGGCCTTCTCCTCCCGATCCTTGAGCTGCTGCAGCACAGGCAGAATCTTGAGGCGCCGCTCAGACAACAGCTCCCAGAAGACGCCATTGGGGCGTGGCAAACGCTTTGCGACACGGATCACCTCCGTTGGCGTAACAATAATGTCAACTGGAGTGTCGTACTTCTGGAACAGATTCAGGGGCAGGGTGTCCAACACCTGCAAATCGTGGACAATTGTGGCAATCACTGTCTGCGGAGTGATGGCGCCAATTTCAATGAGCAGGCCAATGTCAAGATCAGCGAATCCATTGCCACGTCCGATGCGGTAACCATCACGAGACACAACGACAGAGCCAATCACGACCATGTCCAGCTTCAGGCCATTGTCGAGGCCGATCTCCGAGCGGAACTTTTGAATGTCCTGAACGCGCAGTGCCTCCTTCTTCTGCTCTTCGGTGGCATCGGTTGGCACATCTACCTTGAGGCACAGCGCCGACGAGTCGCGAGTGCTGGGCAAATAGACAGACTTGTCTGCCAGTAAAGCCTGCTCCTTGAAGTCATGCAAGGCGCGATCTATGTTCACCTTGATGTGCTCTGGACAACGCAACGAAACGGAACGAAAGGGAATAACAATAAGAGCGCTAGTCCTTAAACAAGCTTCCCCAGCCACTTACCTGCTTTCTTGAATTCTTCCTCATTGATCAGCAGAGCAGCTGCCTTGTCGGCGTCGACGAATGCAGGAATCCGGTTGAAGATGTTGTTGAACCGAATTCCAACCTTGCCCTCCCGGATCTTCTTCCAGGTCTGCACGCGCAGCGAGCGCTTTGTGGGCTCAATGGGCTGAGCTGCAATAGGTTACGAATGAATGATCGAGTTAGCAGTCACAGTATCAGCATTTGCCGCTAAAAATTCCTTGCATTACACTCTCTACAGCACGGCAGCGATAAGTGCTAATCGCCGTCCGCTCGCCTACAAGGGGCTAGAGAGTATTATCGCGATAGAGGTGGTGGGTAGGGGCTAGCGCCCAGCGCCCCAACATGAATTTGCCTAACCAAACACTAACAGGGAAAGATATGCCACTTGCCGCCTGCGAGCCCACATATGTATGTATGTACATGGACCATGTGTGCATGCATGGACCATATATATTAGCACAAAATACTGAAAGTACAAAGGCTGTCCAGTTGCGTGAGTGCGTTCAAAATTAATTCATTTCAAACATCTGAATATCGATATTGACGCATGACCAATAAGTTGGCAACGCTCCGGCACTAACACACAGACACCTTCATACACATCGACACAATGCCACTACATACGCACAAAACATTGTTCAGCGATGAGCGCATCAAAACGCGAATTTTTCAATAATACACATAACCATACATATACGTATGTATGCCTGCGAGGAGTGGCTTGTTCTGGAGTGCAACAAATGGCACTAGCCTTTGCAAGCACTGCAGCACTCGCCGAAAATCGGTTACCGAAAACGATTCCTTTGAGCCCCTTCCCCCCTCTCCATGTAACACAGACAATTGCAAACGTTCTTTTAGGCAAGGAATGCGCGCCACGATGACGTAATCGATGTCAACAACACAACATGGATCGCGACCAGAACTGCGCTTATGTACAGACGTATGTATGTGCAAGTGCATAAATACATGTGCACCTGGTTACCCTTTTCCCCATTTTGTTAGTTCCAGAGTTTCGGCAATTTGACAACTCTAATTTACAGCTAGAGCTACAAAAAAATATGGCGGAATGCTGACTTTTTTTTGCACTCTTCGTAAAATGGCCGTGCGACCGAAAGCGGGGAGAAGGAAAGAAAGAGGATGCCCAGCTGCGCGAGTGCCCTTGATCCCTTTGGGAAGTAAATGAAAAGTGCATTGCACTCTCTAGATTGCAAAGCAAGGCACGACGCAAATCAGCTACCATTACATTTGCACTCAGTGCCAATTTTTGCAACATTTTATTATCGACGACAGGGCTGCCGCCGTTCGGCGAAAAACTTACTTGTCGATGATACCTCCTGCGCGGTGTTAGCGCCATTCTCCGCAGCATCGGCGGCGGCCGCGGGAGCTGCGTTGCTTTGATTTTCCATCGTATTCGTTAAAAGTGTGTATTTCGAATTGTTACCACTTTTTTCGGCTCAACAATTTCTTTTTCGCTTAATTTACACAAGTTACGAGCAACGCGTCTACCTTCTCAGGCTGCTTCCAACAAACCACGTTTCTCACACGATGAAATCTAACGATGAGCGCTATGCCGCGAGATATCGAT
The DNA here is from genome assembly GCA_021223825.1 of Drosophila ironensis. Lineage (NCBI taxonomy): Eukaryota > Metazoa > Arthropoda > Insecta > Diptera > Drosophilidae > Drosophila > Drosophila ironensis. Next base: position 7,725,995 of record JAJJHQ010004697.1, read on the forward strand.
GTTTTTTGCACGTCCGTTTGCTCCGCTTGAAAAACTTAACGAAAAATATCTAACTTTTCAGAGCGAAACAACCGATCCCGATAGAAAGGCGAAAGCAAATGAAATTCTTTCTGAATAACTACTTGACAGGACAAATCAAGGGGACCTTAGACTGTAATTCGAAAATCTCAAAGAACACTATGTATTATTAGACGGCAGCGATAGTGTCATCACTCAGTAGCTTTTTAAAAATCGTAGGCATTTGGTATTCTTAGGTGCCTGGCCAGTATACCACACGAAAAATATGAAATGGCTCAAGAATTAATTTAAGTATCTTGATACCACTGTTTATTCACATCTTAAATCTACGATATTTAAATACGACTATACGACTAAAGTTAATATTTTATTACAACGAAAATTTTTAGAAGTACTTGCGCACATGACTAAAATGTGAATTCGAACTTTCATCTGGCTCTTGGATGCATATCACAAATGTTTGCTAATAGTTGATCTTCCAGATTTAAGGTTGAATTTATATTTCATGCGTATACTATACATACGCAACTTTAATAAAATTTTTTAATATATATATTATATTGTTTTTTCTATTTATTTAATTTTGGTGGCCCTAATTTAAATTTCAGTTTCTATTTAATTTTTGTCTGTAATTTTTCGCATAATTGTCAGCGTTCAATAGTTGCGTGTTTACTTTAGCGCTTAATATTAAACTTACAGTTAAATTATTGCTTCACGCGGATTGTAGTTGAACATTATACGTCAAGTGTACATGTTCGTTTTTTTACCCGGTTCTTTTTTTAAAAAAAATAGGGGTATATTGAATTCGTGCAAATGTCAAATATGTAACAGGGACAAGGCAGCTTTTCCGGTATATTCTTGATCAGCATCAACAGCCGAGTCCATCTAGCCATGTCCGTCTGTCCGTATGAACGCCTAGATTTTGGAAACTATATTAGATAGAGAAAAACTAATTGCACATTCTAATTCTAGGGATACCAGTTCAGCACAAGCCTATTTTAACAATCGGCTACCTTCCTCCGCAGCTCCGCAAGCCGCGAAATTCTGTGACATCTACAATTTAAGCTCTATAGGCACAAATTTTGGAAAGTACATTGGTAGGGCCAATATCTATCAGTGTTGCGAAAATCAGCCGGTACGCCCACTTTTGCGAAAATCACAAAAATGAGTTGCGTTGAATGAAAAAATTACAAGTTTCTCCATAGAAACACTTCTCATACACATACACACATACAATCATAAATTACGAAAATTTATTGCTCCCAAAATTTCAATGGTATCGTATTATATTGTGTCAAAAACCAAGTGAAACTGAGAACCGGGTATTTATAGTCGAGACACTCAACTATAATCGCGGTTGCCAGATTTGGCTCTTTTGAGCCAAAAGTGGCTCTTTTTTTTCTTGTTGGCTCTTTGGCCCATTTTTATTAAATTTGGCTCTTTTTTTGCTAATAGCAATACAAAATATTTTAAATTTGAAAATAAAAAGAATTAATATTTTTATTTATGCTGCTACAGCAGAGCAAACATTTTTGCAATTAGTCTAATAAAAACCAAATAAGGAAATAAATTAGAATTTAATACCGTTAGCAGCATAATGCTATGCAAGGAGTTAATTTTAAATAAAGAAACGCACTATGTTTGGTTGCACAAGGTTTTAAATTAAGATAAGATAAGCTAGTCATGACTGGAATTAAATTAAAATTTCTATAGTTTTTGTTTTTTTCACTGTAAAGACAGTCGCACGCGGTCACAAACGCTTCCTTCTCCCTGTTACATACATTGCACAAACTTAATACCTATACCATTTGTACCTTAAGGTACATGGTATAAAAAATCAAAATGAATAATAAATAAAAATTTGGCTCTTTTTTATTCAAATTGGCTCATTTTTAATATTTTTTTGGCTCATAAATTTTTGAAGTGGCAACCGTGACTATAATCGTTCTTTCTTTCTTGTTTTTTTATTTTTTTTTTTTTTGTAATTTTATTAGTAAGGCATACGGGGTAGCCAAGAACCCTCTTATGGCCTTCTTCTCCATTCATTGAGCCCAAGTGGGCGCGCCGGCTAGTTAAACTAGCTTACACAGTTAAAACTAAAAACAAGTAAGAACGCTGTAGTCGAGATTTCCCGACAACGAGATACCATGTATCTCTTTTCTTTATGAACCATTTCAAATTTCACCAAATTTTCGTTTGTTGACATCAAAAAAATCAACAGGTGCACACATACACACACTACTGTATATATAAACGTGCGAATGAATTGAAGCCAAAGAAGAGACGGATGACGTCACCCCAGCGTGTGCGGCATGCCGTTGCCTAGGGAAGGGGTGGGTAAAACTTTAATTGGCCATATCATCTATATTTATTGTCCGATCCGTACGTAATTTTGCACGTACGTGTTTGACAATCAGTGGACTTATTGGACTGAAAATTATGCCTCTAGCTTTTACCATTTCGAAGATATCGATTTTTTTTGCAAATACGAGGGCGGAAAGGGGCGTGGCAAAAATCCAAGAATGACATTATCTGCTCAATAGTTAAACGGACATATTGCAAATAGGCCTCTAACTCTTATTTTGTCTAAGTTATAGGCAAATGTGTCGAAGAAAATACTGTTTTATGCAAATTACGAAGGGGCGTGGCAAAAATTTGAAATAATCTTGATCTGCCTGCAACAAAAACACACCAAAAGCAAAAAGAATTACACGTCTCTTACCGTCTCTTACATACAGACAGACGGACAGATGGACGGACGGACAGACGGACATGGCTATATCGACTCGGCTGTTGATGCTGATCAAGAATATATATACTTTATGGGGTCGGAGTTGTGTCGTTCTGGATGTTACATACATTTGTACAAAGTTAATATACCATTTGTACCTTAAGGTACATGGTATAATAGGTAACAAATCACATAAATTAGATCATTCTATGTCGAGCCCTCAGAGCTCTGGTTATCAGGTCCCTCGGTTGCCGTCTGTTTAGCCTCGTTGGAGAGCGAACTCTGATTAGGCTCGTCGCCAGTCGGTTTCGGTAGCACTCGAGTCTGTTGTTGTACCTGCTAGAGTGTCTGTTGATTTAATCAAAGACCGAGGCCAACTTCAGGTCTTTGTGGAGTTGAGTGTTGCAGATGTACCACTCACATACTGTGACTAGCCTTAGCATTCGATTTTGAGCCACCTGAACTCTTTTAATTTGGCTGTCGCACGCAAGTCCCCAGATTTGGCAACCATACCTCCAGATTGGCGCAATTATTTGCTTATACACAGGTTGCTACTGGAGCTAAGCAGCCAGTAGTGTTTGGTCGCTGCAGACCCAATGCGATATGCTTTTTGAATGTAAGCCTGCGGTCAGGACTGAACCAAGGTATTTTGCTGAGTTGCTCCGAATCGTGATGACAGGTGGAGTTGTTCGACGTAGGGTGAAGCATGCATTGACCATCTTGCTGCTGTTAATAACAAAATGCGGAATTCTGTATATTATACTAAAAACATTTTTCCTGGTTAAAATATACCATAATAATTTTAATATCTATTTGGTATTTATTCATTCTTTTTAATTTTTTGTTTCTGCTCAGAATCAACCAAATCTTGGCCGAAGTATTAAAAGTCAAAGTCAAAGCATGGTCGGAGATGTAGTGGTTCAGAGACCGAAAAACTAAAATATGCCACAATTTAATTCAGTTTTAGGCAACACAATTGTTTCTTATATTTCTTTACAGTTTTTAATACTGTTAGTTGGAAACACTACATTTTAGAAAACAATATTACACATTATTTACAAATACTAAAACCGTGAGAATGGTAAAACGTACATATCATTCAATATGTGATATGTAATTGCACATGTCTGATTCTTATTACAAAAAAAAAGAGGATGTTTGAATATTTTCATCAGCGAATGGCTTGCGACATGTGCAAGGGTGTAACCATCAATGTCAGCTCAGCGTCCTTCAGATTAGCCCCTCGTAAATTCGCTTCTTGCAGGTCACTGCCCGATAGGTTACAGCGCTCTAAGTCAGCCCCGGCCAGAACAGCAGCGCGGAGGTTGCAGTTTTTCATATTGGCATTCTTTAGGTTGGCTACGCGCAGATTGACACCGGCCATATTACTGCTCTCGAGGCAAGCGCTCTTCAGATTTACCCCCTCCAGGTTGGTTCTAACTCCGGTGGGATCCTCGAAGTTGCATCCGCGTAGATTGGCTCCCTCCTACAAGATGATGGGGAGTGGACATAAGAAGGAAGAATTCAAGGGTAGCCCACTTTAAGGGTAGACTTACCATATTAGCGCACAGCCCGCGCACAGAAACAAGTTGTGCGCACTCCAGGTTGGCGTACTGCAAATCCGCTCGCTCCAGGCAGCAGTAGTTGAGATTGGTGTGTGATAAATTGCAGTGCGACATGTTGGCGTACTATGGAAAAGATGTTTGGTCAACTTTGTTAATAATTTTGTCGATATCCTGCCAACCTTGAAGTTAATATTGCGAAAGTCCAACTTTCGCAAGTCAGCTCCCGATAGGTTTACTCCCTGAAAACGGAGCTCCGTTATCATCGACGTTTGTATAATGGCCTTGATAACATCCATTCGAGTCAAGGGCCTATCGTCCGGTTCCTCGTTCTGCTGGCCCAGCCGCTCTTCCAGATGCGTCACCAGCGAGTAAATTCCAAAGAATCGCGCCTCCTCCAGCACGCCCAGCACGCTCACGTTCCCGTCGCAAACAAACTGGCCGTGGCGCAAGTAGTTGATGATTGGCTCGAAGTACTTTGGGCTGCGGTCGATTAGGTAGGCGCCTTGCTCGTCCCGCTCGCTGGGCTGTATGCTGCTGTCCTGCAGGAACATACGAGCGAGCATGGAGTCCGGCTCCCGGCCCACCAGAGTGTCAATGGTGGTGGTGTATACCTGTCCTCCCACGTTTAGCTTCACCCACCGATTGGGCTCAAAGTGCCTGCCCACGTCGAGGCCCTCGCCAGCTGTCGGCTCCTTCTCGGTCGCTTTCGCTTCCATTTGCCGGCCGCAAAAGCACCAGATCTGATCGGTTGGTCTTGCCTGATTTGATTTCGGTATTTATGGACGTATAGGCCGCTCCTTATCTCGATCTGCGGTCTTTGCAACTCAAGTGTTTGCGGTCAACTAAATAAGAGATTTTAATAAGAGATCCAAAAGCTTTTCCTAGCTGCGAAAAATTTCTTACGGATGCGCGTCCGCTGCGAGTTATGAGATACGCACGGAGACGTTTCGAGGACGAGCGCAACATCACCAAGCGTGCACTTTTTGTTTGTTTGGATTTGGCAATTTCAATATTTTTGCCTGTCGTACTGAGCAGCCACACCACATACCACACGGCTATCGATAGGCAATCGCCCTGGTTCCTAACTGTGGCCCTGGTTCTCCATTAATTCTCTCAGTGCACATTTGCCATTCACAGGACTGCGCCGCGAAACCCACATTCCTCTTGTCATATATGTAAATAGAGTAAAATTTCTACTGAGATCCCCAGACGGTGAAAAGGAAAACAGCAGTCGCCGCTAAGCCCAAGACAGCAGCCAGGGGATGTCCACCGCCGAGTCAGGGGCTGCCGGCAGTGGCAGTGGGAGCGGAAGCGGAAGCGCTGGTTCAGCCTCCGGGCAGCGGGGCGTGAGTCGGGTCCTGGCCAAGTTGACCCAGTCGCTGGCCGGGGGCGAGTTCTACGAGGCGCACATGATGTACAGGACGCTGTACTTCAGGTACACGGCCCAGAAGCGCTACCAGGACTGCCTGGACCTGCTCTTTGACGGGGCCCAGAAGCTCATGGCCAAGGGGCAGGATAGCAGCGCGGCCGATCTGTGCCTGCTACTCTTGGACACCCTGGAGCAGCGGGGAACGCAGCCGGACGCCGGCGACAACTTCCTGTGGGTGCCCCGCCTGGGGGCCCTGATCCGCGGCCTCAGTGCCGCTACCGTGGAGCGGGACACATTGATCGTGAGTTCGGGAAGATACCACCCTCAAGTCGCTGGCCCTACCAGACACGCTCTCGTTTCAGCAACGCAGCATCAAGTGGAGCACTAACCTGCACGGCCAATACGGGCACCCTGTGCTGCACAAGCTGATTGCGCACGTCTTTTGGACGGAGGGGAACGTGGAGGCCGCTCGGCATCACTACTTGCTATGCCAGGATGGCAGCCTATGCGGTCGGGTGCTTATCGAGATCAGCCAGAGTAGGGGCTTCCAGGGCGAGGTGGACCTGTTCCTGGTGCAGGCGGTGCTGCAGCAACTGTCCCTGAAGGATCGCAAGACCGCGGAGGACACGTTCACGGAATACACAAGATTTCACTCGAAGCTGCTGCGACACGAGTATCCGTTCAAAGAGCCGCTTGTTAACTTTTTATACTTTCTGTTCCGCCTCATCGACACCAAGCGGGTGGCCGGGTTCCGGGCCCTGCGCAAGCTATACGATCCGTCACTGCAACGCGATATGTCTTTCCTCAAGTACATGGCGAAAATCGGGGTTATCTACTTCGACGAACAGCCTGAGGTGAACAGTGCGGCCACGACCGGGCTGGGTGGCATGTTCGGTGACATTTTCAACCGGCTCATGTCAGGCTTCGATGACGAGGACGCTGATGTTCCAAACGCGTCCCTTGGCCGTCAGAGTGTCAACAACGAACTGGACTAGAATCACTTGCAGATTTCTCTTTATCGGAAGCTCTTGGTCAATCGTGGTCACTATCAGTTCAAAGGATTATTCTTGTTTTAATTTTAATGTACTGTATGCAAAATGATTTAACATAAGCGTATAGTCGCAGTAATCGCAATGTAGATTCCCATTTACAAAAAAATGTATTTCTGAAAATGTGATTTGTGTCGTAATTTCGGATGCTTGCAGCTTTACACGCGTAATATTCCCACAATATTGATGTATTTAAATTAGTGATATTAGCCTCTCTGGAATAGCCCAACTCTCAGTTTTGGATAACTTGTGATTAATTTGTATAAAGAGGCAGTGGAAAAGAAAAGATTCTATGGTAGATATACTATAGAAGCAAAGACAGGCGGAATATTAAATGGTTGACTTTAAATATGATTACGGCAGAAGAGTTGAATTAAGGCACAGGTTCGAATAACATAATTATTTTCACGCTTACGTATCTCCAAAACCCTTATGTTTAATACATTTTGTTAACCAATAATGTGTTACAAAACAATTACTCATAGTTATAACGTGAACTTACTATTTTCAGATGTTGCGATTTTTTTGGTTATTGTTGCATTAATATTTATATATTTGCCGGGATCCAAAACAAAACTGCTTCCTAAAATATTCAAGAGAGATAAATATTAAATATAATATATTTAATTTTAAAATAATATTAATTTAATTTAAATAAAATAATACATAATATTTACGTATATAACGAATTCTAGCCTAAAAAGCTTGGAAAGACGTTTTGGAAAGTGTTATTTATTTGTTGTAATTGTACTTATTTGTGTTATATATTTATTGCAATCAACATTTCGATGTATTTTTTATATTCTTAATGACATTTAGGGTTATTTAAATAAAAAGAACTGGGCACACCTGTGACAAAGTGTCTGGTGTGACCAGACAAACAGGGAGAAAACCTGAACGAACTAAAATAACAAAAGGATGTGCCCTGCGCATATATATCAAATTTTTTTTAGTTTCGCCTTAGTTTCGTTGAATCACATACAATAAAAAGGCTTACCATACGCTCCACTTTGCGGCAACAAAAGTCATAGCAGCGTATTGAAAGTGTCCGACCCGACGTGCACAATACGCACTGGGAGCGCACGCAAGTAGTCAACTTGATTGCAGCTGTGTGATATTTTTAGCCGATATGGCGGACAAAGCGGCGGCGCCCTCTCCCCACACACCCACTCCTAGAGCCGGTAATGACAACGCTTTGCCAGAAGGGGTCCAGGAGCTTCACGCCCACAGCGAAGTGTCCCCAGCGACGCCATCAGGGGCCCCTCCCACTAAGGGCCCGGCGGATGCCGCCGTCTCCACCACAGTGCTGGTAAGTGGTACTGGTGCTGGTACAAGTACAGGTATTGCAGCTGGCGCTGGTGCTGGGGTCGGTGCCGGGACTGGCGAAGGTGCTGACACGGAGCCGGAGCGCTGCTGCTGGATTTGCTTCGCCACCGACGAGGACAACCGGTTGGCAGCGTGGGTCAAGCCGTGCCAGTGCCGCGGTACCACCAAGTGGGTGCATCAGAGCTGCCTTTACCGCTGGATCGACGAGAAAACCCAGAAGGGGAACACCCTGCGCTCGGTGTCCTGTCCGCAGTGCCAGACGGAGTACATAATTGTGTTTCCGCAAATGGGCAAGTTTGGCGGGGCCCTGGAGGCGATGGATAATCTCATCAAGCGATTGAGTCCCTTCCTTGCCGCCGGCTTTTTCGTAGGCTCCCTTTACTGGACTGCCGTTACATACGGAGCTGTGACGTTTTTGCAGGTAAATTATGTCCTTTAGGTTTTATTTTTTTTTACTTTTTTCATTCCCCATCAGATTGTGGGCCATGAGCACGGGATGTCCATAATGGAGGCTGGCGATCCACTTATTCTTTTAATTGGATTGCCGGCCATTCCTGTTGGCCTGGTACTCGGCCGCCTGATTCGTTGGGAAGACGCCCTTTTGCGCTTAATCCGAAACCGCGGCACTGTCGTGCGAAAGTTTCCATTCATGAGCCTCATCTACCCGAACTTGTAAGTACCTGCTTCCCGATAAACCACTTGCAACGGTTTCTGATTCGTTCTTTTATCCAGAAATCAAGACGACGAGCAGCAAAGCACCAGCAATCCAGCGACACCCGCTTTGTCCGATCCAGTTTCAGCCACGCGAGTTTTTTGCGGGGCCCTATTGCTGCCTACCATTTCTTCCATTGTGGGTCGTATCCTGTTTGACTCTGTGGACAACACTCTGCATCGCACCCTTCTTGGAGGCCTCACCTTTATAACAGTCAAAGGCATACTAAAGATATATTTAAAGCAAAAGCAGTACGCCCGTCGCAAAAAACGCCGTATCGTGGATTACACAGAGGAAAACATTCGCAATTTTGTTCACCGCGGTAGCAACAATGCTTCTGCTATGGCCCGGCAGGATCAGCAGAATCAGCCGCCGCAGCTTCCACAGCTTCCGCAGCCGCGATCAGGATCCTCTCGAAATCGCGACCGCAACGGGGAAAGTGGCGGAAGCGTTGTCTAGAGAAAACAGAAAGATGACACCATTTTTAATGCCAGGTGTTTTTTTACAAGTTATCGTTTAGTTGATTGTTTACCTATCGCACTTGCAAGGATAACACTCGCACCACACCCTCTACAAGGCGAGGAGGGGTTGGAATTCCGGTTTTCAATCTGCAGATTTCAATCTAAATTCATTGTTAAAGTGCACTATGTGTAATGACTAGGGAAATAAATGTATATTAAAACTAAACGCCAAATTGACTTGGCAAATATTTTGTTACCACTGATCCGCTATGGTCCTGCATAGATGTAATATGATTTAGTATGTAGCCGGTTTACAAATGTATATGCTTCCACACAGTTTTTGTAAGATTTGCCTCTGTAAATATATGCAAGCCCTCAACTGTGGGTGAATTAAATCCCGACCGTTTTACTGCTTACAACCTCCCAGTTGCTGCGCTTCCGCCGGAATACACGAAAACTGGAAGCGTGTATGAAAAGGGCATATTGTATATGTATGTATTTTGGGGAACTAGTGCTGGAGCTGCACCGCCAAGGAAATTTAAACTGGTTTTCAACCTACATCGATGTGTACATATGTATCAGGCACTACTTCGCTTATATATCTATGCATACTTAGAAACTTGACTGTTATGAGCTGTGCATGTGCTTTGACTGCACACCTCTGACGACTAATGATCACCCGGTTGCTTGGCATATCGACAGAAGAACAGTTAGTGAACGGCTTGAATGCTCCAAAAAGCGATATAATCGCTTATAATTGCTAGCAAGTTTTGTGTTTGTTTTGTCAATTTACGCTTATCATGGTCAGAACAGGTAAAGCATGAGTTATCTGTGAGCATTCGGAAGATACGATATACTTCAAGCGTTGGCAATAAAGACCTTCAAATACCCTTTAAGTCGTTATTTTTTTCCATAATCATGTATATACATTTTCATTTTCTGAATTTAATCATAAAGCGGTTTACAAAAAGCAACAATACCAGAATTTACAACCACTACGTAATTTTAATCGGCTTAGGCCGTAATCCGTGTTTGGCGAATTAAAATAAAACTATTAATAATAAAAAAGAATCGGTAGTTATTGTTATTGCCTTTACTTTTGTCTAACTTTTGATAGACCTGGGGAAAACAATGGTTTACCATTTACCAAAGTCATTATATCGAAATGCAGTAACGTTCGCACAATCACGCGATCTGAAGCTTTCTTTCTTCTTTTCGTTGGCAGGTCGATGGTCGAATAGGGTGTTCTTTGTCCCAGCAAGCTGTCTGGATTCGGGCGAAGGCATCAGAGTACCACAGTGTTAGTACGTGTTGTCGCTTAGCTCGAATTCGATTAACAGCTGCTACGTTAGGAACCCGTCCGCAGTCACAAAGCCCTTGCGCTACATCAAACAGTGAAACGCTCCAGCTAATACAATTAAATAAAACAAAAGAGTTTGGGTTAAGCTCGCCGCCCTGCGCTTGTGGTGTTTGCTTGTTATCAAAACCAAAACACCAGTGTCGAATAGTCATCATAGCGAACGAGTCCGTCCATGAGCAACACTATGGCAGCCACCCACGAAACCACAATTGTCTACTTAGATAGTGTTCTCAGTGAGGAGGAGAACCGGTGCGAGTACAACCATCAGTGGCGAAACCTTACAATTTCCCGCTCCGGCCGCTTCAGGTCCAAGAACAAGAAGCGGGACACGGTAGATGGCAAACTCTTCGATGCGAGCAGTGCCATTGGATCCTCGAAAGAAAGCGAAAAGGTGTGCACATTTATAATCATTATCAGTCCGTCCACCCGATTTACTATAGAAGTGTTTGTGATATTTATTGGAAACAGTTGACGTCGCATAGATATCTATAATGGGGATGTTGTGTATATGCATTTTTATTTTCAATCTATTGAACTATGCGTCAGAATTCGCAAATTGTGGTTAAATGGATTAAATGTTTTTTTTATTTTAACCACTTTCACGACATCAGTGTATTAAGGAAAGCGTATATTACAACAGTACATATATCCAGTATAAAAGTATAACGCCCAATGGAATAATGTAAATAAATACGAAAACAGTAACACTCCAAGACGTGCTTATAAGAAACCTGACAAAAACTAGAATTTTTGTTTATTTAAATAGCATACAGTACAGTGTGACAGAAAGAAAAAAAAACATAAAATTATTAATAATTACATTTTAAATTCAATTTGAAGTCGCAAGCCTTTTTAAAAACGTTCTTTCAAGGCATAGCGATTTTCAAAAGGCAAGCTCTTCATGATTGTTATAGGTCTTTCACATCAGATTCTTTAGATCTGACTTCAACGGCACTATAAAGAGAGCTTCAATGGATGCACCTCTAACATTTCGACATTTAATTTCTCTTAAGCTAGCTATTTAAATTTATACTTACATAATAGTATGGGGCTCGCTACGATAAGATTGTGGATGTTCAATTCTGTGTGTATATAAGCTAGAAGACCGTTTGAAAACGCTTGGTTATATACTCGTACATACGTTCGTTCTGTAATAGTAACTGCGTGAAGGCGATATAAATACTCCGAATTAAAAGAAAATCCAATACATAACTATCTAAGATCCCATACTTTTGAACTTTGTCCTCAAATGAAAAGTTTTGCAAAGATTTATATATAAGAGAATAAATTCGAGATAAGATAAGATATTAAAAGGAATTAAACAAAACAAGTAAAAACGATTTTAGTCGAGTGTCTCGACAATAAATACCCGGTTCTCAGTTTCACCTGGTTTTTGACACAATACCTACTTTTGGGAGCAACAAATTTCGTAATGTGTTTTTGTATGAGAAGTGTTTCTATGGAGAAACTTGTAATTTTTATACCATGTACCTTAAGGTACAAATGGTATATTAACTTTGTGCAAATGTATGTAACAGGCAGAAGGAGACATCTCCGACCCCATAAAGTATATATATTCTTGATCAGCGTCAACAGCCGAGTCGATATAGCCATGTCCGTCTGTCCGTCCGTCCGTCTGTCTGTATGTATGAACACCTCGTTCTCTGAGATGGTAAGAGATAGAGGTCTAATTCTTTTTGCAATATGTCCGTTTAACTATTGCACAGATAATGTCATTCTTGGATTTTTGCCACGCCCCTTTCCGCCCTCGTATTTGCAAAAAAATACCGGTTCTAAGTTTCACCTGGTTTTTGACACTTGGGAGCAACAAATTTTCGTAATTTATTTTGTAGGTGTATGTGTATAAGAAGTGTTTCTATGGATAAACTTGCCATTTTTTCACTCAACGCGACTCATTTTTGTCATTTTCGCGAACAAAAGTGGGCACAACCGGCTGATTTTCGCAACACAGATAGATATTGGCCCTACCAATGTACTATCCAAAATGAGTGCCTATAGAGCTAAAATTGATAACGTCACAGATGTGTGCACTAACATGGAAATCCTTGTTTCTTTTTAGGGACTCGTTGTTGCCGGTCTAAGTGATTTGGCCCGACCTGCCGACACAAACCATTAATAATAGTTTTTGCGGCTATTCACCAAAGCCGTTCACCAAAGATAAAACCCGAGCGTTAGGATTCATACCCTAACTTATTGTCTTACATTTTCAAACAAAAAACAACTAAGAACGATTATAGTCGAGTGTCTTGACTATAAATACCCGGTTCTCAGTTTCACCTGGTTTTTGACCCAATACATTTTCGTAATTTAATTTATTCAAACACACGTTTGTATGAGAAGTGTTTCTATGGAGAAACTTGTAATTTTTTCATTCAACGCAACTCATTTTTGCCATTTTCGCGAACAAAAGTGGCCGTAACCGGCTGATGGCCCTACCATTGTACATTCCAAAATTAGTGCCTATAGAGCTTAAATTGTAGATGTCCTGAAGTTAGGCGTTCATACGGACAGACGGACATGGCTAGATGGACTCGGCTGTTGATGCTGATCAATATATATACTTTAAAAAAAAGTAAGCTTCCTTGTCCCTGTTACAAATTTGACATTCGCACGAATTCAATATACCCTTATTCCTTTTTAAAAGAACCGGGTATACAAAAATTTAAATCAAGACCCCCCTAAAACACTTTCAGATATGACTAACGGTACAGTTCATACATAAAAGTCTCATTAATATCTCATTAATATAGGCAAGCTCATTGAAAATACCTCTAGCAAATTAGGGCCAATGTTGTAATAACTGCACTAAAAAAAAGTTCTGTTTTATGTTGTCAAAGGGCATGCAAATGGCAGGTACACCCCTATATGGAGCGACAAAAAAAAGACTAGAAAAATTTGTCCCTGTCCACGTTTAATAGACAATGTATGTATTTCCACTCTAGCACCAGTAAGAAAACTTAATAAAAACAAAATCACTCAGCACAAATTAAAGCTTTCATTCAGTTTACTTTAATATGTAAATCATGCCGATGCATGCGCTCTTGGCTAGACCACAGTGTCCTTAAGTAATACAAAAACAAGTAGGAACGCTGTAGTCGAGATTTCTCGACAACGAGATATCATGTAGCTCTTTTCTTTATGAACCATTTCTTTGATTTTATTTTATTTTTTTTCAAATAATTCACCAAATTTTCGTTTGTTGACATCCAAAAAATCAGCAGGTGCACACATACACACACTACTGTATGTATAAACGTGCGAACGAATTGAAGTCAAAGAAGAGACGGATGACGTCACCCCAGCGTGTGCGGCATGCCGTTGCCTAGGGAAGGGGTGGCCATGTCTTCTATATTTATTGTCCGATCCGTACGTAACTTTGCACGTACGTGTTTGACGATTAGTGGACTTATCTGACTGAATATTATGCCTTTAGCTTTTACCATTTCGAAAATATCGATTTTTTGAAAATACGAGGGCGGAAAGGGGCGTGGAAAAAATCCAAGAATGACATTATCTGCGCAATAGTTAAACGGACTAGCTCTTATTTTGTCCAAGTTATCGAAGAAAATTCAAATACAGTTTTATGTAAATTACGAAGGCGGAAAGGGGCGTGGCAAAAATTTGAAATAAACTTGATCTGCCTGCAACAATAACACACCAAAAGCAAAAAGAATTAGACCTCTATCTCTTACCATCTCCGAGAACGAGGTGTTCATACATACAGACAGACGGACAGACGGACGGACGGACGGACAGACGGACATGGCTATATCGACTCGTCTATTGACGCTGATCAAGAATATATATACTTTATGGGGTCGGAGTTGTCTCCTTCTGCCTGTTACATACATTTGCACAAAGTTAATATACCATTTGTACCTTAAGGTACATGGTATATTAAAATTTTTACTTCTTTTAAATATTGTTAACTCCTTTCAAGTTTACATGGTATATTAAAATTTTTACTTCTTTTAAATATTGTTAACTCCTTTCAAGTTTACTCCATCTTCTACTAGTCTAATGGTTTAATTTTGTCTTTAAGAATTCTTATCGGGAAAAATAGAATGGTAGGCGGCAACCGATATAGCCACGTATACTACGACAGTAAATGAAGCAAATATATAAGTAGTTGCAGGTTTGCCTTAAACACGTTTGCGTACTACGCAAGTATCGCATAAATAAGCCGATTCGGTGAAAACAGATTTTATTTCTACCTATGGCAATTTCAATAAATCTTTAAAAAATTTTGTTGCAGCAACCAGGACGGAATTCATCCAATATTAATGCTATGCCAAAGTGGAGTGGAGTTCCAGGATCGTCCGCGATGACAGGATCGGTGACGCGAAGCCAACGGGATAAGCCGGAAATCTATACAAGTTTTTACGAAACGAATTTATAGATGATCGACACATCCGCAAGATATTAACCTACTCTACACGCGTTGTTATTGCAACCAAATACTACAATATAGCTTGGTTTGTCGCTTTATTGCTTCAGATTGGGTTGTCAAAAAACAAATAGGCGGTAAATCAAGGGCTTATTGCTCTAGGGAAGACAAGAATTCCAAATGGCGGATGACAATTGAATTAACTATTTAGTAAGGCATGGGACTTGCACGATCTACTCAATCTACTCGATCTACTACTCTATCTACTCAAACGATCGTGCATAAGTAAGATTACCTTCAGATTGGCTTAGAATTAAAAAGTATTAAACCGTGATAACTGCACTAAGCTATATGCATATTTATAAGTTTATAGCTATGTAACTGTAACTCTTATGATCAAAGTGATTACATTAGTATCTGACCAAAATATAACGAGATTCGACGTAAAAGTTTATTGCAGCTAACATTTGCTGCTCACAACGCATCGGTACCTCTAGGATGTGCTGCGGCTGCAATTTCGGACGCTCGAATATAGCTGACATCGCGTACGCAGAATTTCGCCCGGCACATCGGACAGGTGCACTTTTGCTCAAGCCATACCTCGCGATCTATGTCTGTTTGGCGGGCAGAAAACCACCGGGCCAGGCACTCTACACACCACATCGGCCGACAATAGCAGTTAGAGCAACACGACTCTTCTGCCAAAGGAGCGCCATTACGATCGACATCCGCGCACTGCTTGTGAATTTTTGTGTTTGGCTCGTTAAGCATGCAGGCAAAGCACTTGTCCGTTGTGGCCTCCGCCTGAAACAAGGGGTTCAGAGCGACCTGGGCCTTAAAAACGTCCACAAAGCGATCGATGACGTTGCGATGAAATTGGATGTTGGAGGGAATTGAGATTGGACGCCTAACACGGTCCTCCAGGCTCCTAAACTCCAGGGCGTTGATTCGAATGTGAAAGTCAGTCACTCCCTGTCGCATAGGCCGTACAACGATGCTTATCATCTGCAGCGTGTCGTTCTGGTCGTGGTGCGATATATTGTACGTCTCGGCCTGTAAAAAGAGGAAGCTAAATGAAATGTATCACTTGACTTCCGAGCTGAATAGGTGACCTTGGCAACGCTAAGGGCCGTGTTGCTCTGGTGGGCGAAATGCACGTTGTATAGTGTGGTCTTGATTATCCAGTTCTCAGTCGCAATCACGGTTGCAATGGAGTTCAGCTTCTTTTTGTAAATTTCCGGGCGTCGGAGCTCGGTGCCGATATCGCGAGCAACGGCCGTGTAGCTCCCCTGCAAATTGGAATACTTGGCAAGTGTCTTGCTTATTGGATGTCGCTTCCAGTTCTGCTGGTGCCAGTTGAAGATCAGGGCTGGTACGACCAGAACAGCCAGCACACTAAACCTCTGAGCCGTTTTCCACGTTAGAGTTTTGAAGGCCACCGCTTCCTGTGGCATGGGGAAATCCGGATCGAGGTCAGAGTTTTCAAGCGGCTCTTGTTTGGCAAAGACAGAGAACTTGAGTCTGTGGATCAAAAAGTAGCAGAACGGCAGGCAGGAGTGCACGAAGAGGTTCAATGATGTGCGTCGGAGATGGTAGCCTACAAAGTCCAGGTACTCATCGCCAAGAAAGCGCGCAAACAGCTGTTCGATAGTGAAGCCCAACCGCTGGAACTCCTCCGGTGGTGTGATGATGACCATGCATAGCAGGAAGTATACCAGGTTGAAGAGCAGTTCTGACTCGTCCATGTTGCGAATAATGTTGGCTGGCTCCGGACGAAAAAAGCCCCGCTCGTAAATTTATTGTAACGAGAAAATATGGTAACCGAGAATCTCTTCCTGCGTTTTTGTTTAGGCGTCCTAAATGAGGATGTACCGTTTTTGTATCAGGATGCGTTAATGCAGTTTTGGCATCTTAGCTGGCTATTGGGCTCCTGTTTCTTAAAATGACTTGTTTTTTTTCCAAATAATTTCGAAATCTAGTACTGCTAATAATATTTATAAACGGTTTGCACTGAACGTGAAATTTTACAAAGTTCAATAATTTGGCAACACTATTCCATGCGTTTGTGACATGAATTCTGTAATACTAAAAAATACCTTAGAATAATACTAAAATAATGCAAAAAATATTAAAATGTTATTAAAATAAAAAAGATATTAAAATAAAACATGTATTTGTATTTTAAAAAGCATTTTAATTTGAACCAATACATGAGTACCAGCTTGGATTTGTCATATTTAGAAACACATAGAAAAAACCGTCTTAAATTATTCTTTTATCTTTTCTAAAAAAAATTGCAGGAATTTTTCAAAACCGATCTGATTAGACCAACTCTTTGAATCTTTAAACACATGTTAAACAATTTTTTAGATTTGGGTACTTGGTTATATACATGTACATTAATGGGTATTTATAAACGGAAATATTTGATATTGCCGCAGTAGTAATGAACTGTGGTACGTTTGCATCTTAAAATCTATTGGACCTTGTGCAGTGGGATGAATAGGTCAACATTTTCCCGCCTTCCGCAAACCAAATCCTAATCTATTTTGAATAAAAGAATGGAATGCGTGGTTGTCATTATCGGTCTCTGGAGGACAATTTCTCCCATGTTTTCCCTACGGTTGCAGTTCACTTAGGTTTGGAATATTGCCCCCGTATTCGTCGTTAGAAGTCGAGCTGGAGTCGTTTGTAAGCTCGAAGCTGTTATCACCGCTTGTGCCAGTGACTGTGGTCAGGCTGGAGTCATTGTTGGAGTTAAAATTTTCTGAGTTGCTCAGATTTGGCAGGGAAGCTTCCGCGTACTCAGCATCGCCGTCATCGTTGTTGCTCAAACTGCTCGAGCTGCAAGTGTCCAGATTTGTGGACTCGCAGTTGTCAGTGTTTAAATTTAATGCGCTAATCATAGGCAAGTTGTTCAAACCCATAGCGGTTGAGGCATCCAAAGGGGGTGATCCTATCGCTGTAGAGTTGTCAATTAGCAGCGTAATTTGCGGTATGTTGGGAGCATCACTTGAGTTTGTTTGGATGTTTATGGACCCCAGCGAAGTGGAGACCGTTGTCGTTTCTACTGAACTCGCCATGAGTATGGACAGATTGGGGATGTTTGGTGGTCGCTGTTGATCCTGATCCGCAATTTGTTCACTAGAATTGAGAATTGTCAGATTGGGTATGTTGGGGGCGGTGTTTGTCGTCGTGGATGCGGTTTCAGTCGAGACCACAACGCTATTGTTCGAGCTAAGAGGTTCCCTTTGCAACCGCAATGAATAGGGCGGCGCTAAGGCAGCAACGTTTTGTGACATTTGCGGCAGCATTTTCTCCCGCTGCATCATGTCCTTGTCGAAGTTGTCCAAGTTCAGTCCCACGCTACCGGTCACGACGCCCTCGTGGTCTACATCCATGTCCTCATCGAGCAGCTCGGACAGGTCAAGGCTTATGGGCGCCGCTGGACCATCAGTTGGGCGGTCCGGTTTGGGCTCTAACAGAAAAGGGCGGTGACTCTATTTAGCTATGCGAAGGAGAACTAAGCGTTCAGAATCAGCTTACCGTTGAGGAAGTCCAGGGCAACGAAATCGGCCGCACTAAAAAGCTCGGCCTGAACCAATAGCTGAAGAAGCACACCGACAGTGGGACGCTCGTGAAGCTTTCCGGATGTTTTCCACTCGTCGATCATCATCTGTGACTTGCTGTGGTCGGGCGGCAGTCTGTTGGCAGCCTCGTCAATCTGGCGCACATCTTGCGTGGTGTACTTGAAGCCCTTCTTTACCGCACTCGAAAAGTTGAGGCCGCCGACGCCGCTCGAGGCCTGCACATCAAGGCCTTTCGGTATAACCGACATCAGCTTGCGCCAACAGGCATTCTCGTCCAAAATCATGGACAGGCGGTAAATGTCGTTGTCCTCGACGCGCCGCAGCTCCGTGCTGCGCGAGTATTTTGGCAACGCCGATGGGGAGTTGAAGGAGGTGCTGCTGTTGCTCCTGCTTCCGTGCATTTCTGTTCTCACTGCACTCCCATTCCAGCCGTTCGACTTGGACATAGTGCTTTGCTCCCAAGTTTGAACCCAGTGTCTTGCGGGGATTAGCTTGATGTAGCACTAAGGAGTCCGGGAAATGGCTTCGTTATAAAACCATATTAACTCGAAATCGGATTTGTAGTTTTCATAGCCAGTACCCGAAGACTATGGAAATACTGGTATTCTTAGCAAACTGTACGGCCGGTCCCATTGAAATTTCTTTGTAACTCAAAACAAAAAATACCACAATCTACCTTAATTATTCAGTACTGAAAAATATATTGTATATATTTTTATTCAAACACGCTAAATTGTCCTCCCAATTCGTGGGGATGTAATGTAATATGTAATGAATTATTTTATCCATTAAACAAGCTTCGAAATGTATGTATACATTCAATATACATAGGTTGAATTTTATACGCGCTCAGTTTAAAAATTCGGCACCGCGCGTAATTTTATTGAAAACAAGTAGAAAATTAGAAAAATATGTAATCGAAGTAATATTTATTTTTTGTGAAAATACTTTTCTAAAGTTTCCCGATGGCGCCAAGTGTTTAATGAAATGACAAAAATTTTATGTGTCATGTCGTTCAGAGATGAGTCAGATCTGGGATGAGTGAATCTGAAAGCTCGATCCTTGTAGCCTAGATAATTATTTACTTGATAGGTTATTTTATTTATATAGATGGTTGTATAAAAACTATAAATCATTCAAAATAAACAAATTAGATGTACTGATAATAGATACATTGTCACAAATAAATATTACAAATCTTACGCTCCTAAGACAAAGTTCGTGTGAAGCCATAGTTATGACCGGCTCAACTCTCCTTGAAGGGAGAGTGTCCTTAGCGATACCGGTTGTTGGAGGAGTTGAATTGATACCGTTAGTAAAATAGACCCCGAGTGCTTCTCGCGAATGCCAGATGCCTGCTCGGGGCTAGTTTACCTATTTCTTCCAGCGATGCGAAGATCGGTGCATTCATGTATCGCTGTCGTTTCGTGATAAGAGCTGGGCAGCTACAGAGGATATGCTCTAGCGGTTCTTTTACGGTCTAGCCATTTTGGTCTAGCGCTCCTCGTTTTGCCAGTTCGTCTGCCATTTCGTTGCCCTCAAATCTTTGGTGGCTGGGAATCCAATAAATCTGCACCTCTTTGCGGGTGCTTAATAGATCTAGTGCTTCCCTGCTGGCCAGGACCGTTGTGGACCTTATGATTTTCGATTGTAGTGCCTTGATAGCTGCTTAGCTATTTACAAACACATTAACCTTGGTCATTGTTCCCATCTTTTGGGCCTCCTCTGCACCTTATGGCGAAGACTTCCGCCTGGAATATGCTGCAGTGGTCTGGTAGTTTCAAAGAGAGCGATATGGAAGGGTTATTGCAGTATACTGCCGCCTCTACTCCTTCATCCAGCTTTGATTTGTCCGTGTAGATTTTAATGACCTTTTTCTTTGCCGCAGAGCGCTAGCCTTCCAGCAGTTTGTGAAGTTTAGTTTGGGGGTCATGTAGTCCGTGCCTACATGAATCGCCTTCACAAAAGCACAGTGTCCATAGTTCTTCAGTGCTAGTTGGCCTTGTGCACATAGGCGTTGAGCCGTCTTTTTTGCCGTTAGGTTTGCTTGGATATCTAGCGGGTTTATTCTCAGAAGCATTTCCAGTGCCCTTGGTGGCGTCGTTCTCATAGCACCGGTGGTGCACAGAAGCGCGTGTCTTTGTGGCCTTTCCAGGATCTTCTGTTATGTGGACTTTTCTGTTGCTTTCCACCATACCAGACACCCATATAGAAAGATGGGTCGCACAACCGTTATGAAAATCCAATTTGTTAGCCTTGGTGACAGGCCTCATGTGCTTCCCAGCATCTTCTGCGATGCATATAGTGCATTGGTTGCCTTTTTGTCCCTTTCTTCCACATTTGGTTTCCAACTCAGCTTGCTGTCAATGATCGTTCCCAGGTACTTTATTCGGTCCTTGGGGATCAATGGCGTCCCATTTATTTTTGGAGTCCAGCGAGGTACCTTGTATCTCTTTGTGAAGAGAATGAGGTCCGTGTTGTCCGCATTAATGCTCAAACCGGCTTCTTTCGTCCATTGTAGCACTTCCTTGAGTGTGTTATCCATGACCGAGCTGATTGTCGATGGACATTTTCCCACGATAATTATTCCTATGTCGTCTGCGTAGGCGGTTATTTTTGGGGCTTTCCGTTTTTGTAGGAGATCATTAACCACGATGTTTCATAACAAGGGCGACAGTACACCTCCTTGCGGTGTTCCCCTTTTCGCTTCCATGGTTATGGTAGTGATTCCCCATTCCACCTGTATCCGTCTGCAGCTCAGCAGATTTTGGATCCAGGTGTTTACGGATTCCTGGGGTACTGCGGTTCTTAGGCACTGCGTTATTTTCTCCATTGACAGGTTGTTGAATGTTCCGGATTTGTCTAGGAATGCCACTGGCGCATAATCTCGATTAAGCAGTGCTTTCTCTATGGTTGCTACTAGTGAGTGTAGCGCTGTTTTCACAGATGCAGATAAGTAATACTATACCGTTTTTAATGCAGAATAGAGGTTAAAGAAATAGATTTTGGATAAATAGATATACATTTATTTATTCTCTTTTTAAATGTCTAATATTATTGGATTTGGACGGAGAACGGATGCTTATTCAAATGCGAAACCTGGTATAAGTCTTATAAACTGGCTTCGTTGTTAAATTACTAAACCATTAGAAAAATATTTAAATTGTCTCGGTATTCTGTTTTGGGCTACTTACTCTTATATAAGGTCACTTTCTTAAGTTGTCGATTGCATAAAATATAATTTTTGTGTATAGGCGAATAAAAATACCTAATCGTTCAATTCGATGTAAATAACGGAATGTTTCGCGATCTATTTACGTGCTAAAAATGTAGAAGAACTATGAGGTTGTGCGTTTCGTCTAATCCTGGGACGGGATTCATTTCATAATGCACAAATAGCAGCAGAGAAATTCAATGGTCTGTGTAAAAGAAGCAAGAAATGAGCATCATCGTGCTTAGTATTAGAGCCGTGTTAATATTGTGACTGTGCCGCGAGTTGGCCAAGTTGCGCGTCGTTTTGCCCATTTGGAAACGGAGAGTAGGACTCGACATTCGCCCATCTCCACCATTACTATAAGCAAGCACTCTCATATTATATCCCTTTCCTGGGGTAAGACTGTTGATGTACGCTTCTAATTTCTGTCCAATTGGCACAATTGTGTTGTTAGCTGTAATCATATTTTGGTCCGTCTCCCAAATGCGAACCTATAAAATGAAGCGATAATATTGGTTGCTTTGAAGAAGAGTAGGTCTTACCTTATAACCTTCGACCGGTTCTTCGTCCTGCGATGGGGACACATAGCGCCACACAACTCGAACCGTGGACGGATTAATTCCATACACGTGAACAGACGATGGCGGTTTCTGTGGTGCTTTTCGATATGTACGCTCTGTAATGCAAATCGGAGTATTCATTTAGTTGTCTATACCAGTACATGTTACTGTTTGTAACCAACCTTCAAAGCGTTCACTCTCTGGTCCTTCTCCCGCAGCATTGTATGCCATTACCTTAACGAAGTAGTAGGTATCTGGCTGAAGTCCAACGATAAGTGCCCAGTTTCTGGTGGTACGCGACAGGTAATATACGGCATCTTCCTCTTGGTGGGTGGTCTTCCAGTATTTTAACTAATTTCAAAAGGGTTAAATCAATATAAAAAGGGTGAGTTTCATCGATATTTACCCTGTGCCCGATCAGTTTTCCGCGAATATTCTCGCGGGACATGTCAATTGGTTGCCATGTCACATTGAAACAGGTAGAGTTGAAGGCGAGAGCAATGGGCTTTTGAGGAGCCA
The DNA here is from genome assembly GCA_021223825.1 of Drosophila ironensis. Taxonomy (NCBI): domain Eukaryota; kingdom Metazoa; phylum Arthropoda; class Insecta; order Diptera; family Drosophilidae; genus Drosophila; species Drosophila ironensis. Next base: position 7,748,877 of record JAJJHQ010004697.1, read on the forward strand.
CTTGAGGCATATCCTCGGCGGAGTGGATAACAGCGATGACGCTCTCTGGTCCCTTTCCAATACTGTTGATAGCCTGTACCTTGACCTCATACTCGGTGTAATAGTTGTTAAGCGGAATATTGACCACGGCCACGCCTATGTGATCCTGTTTCTTTATTTCGTCAGATGCCCACTCCAGCGCGCCTTTCAGTTTCCAGAATACTTTGTAGTGAATACCATGGCTGTGTTGCTCTTGGGGCAGTAATGGGTCCCAGGTAATGGTGAGGTCACCGATTTTTCCGCCGCCACCCCCCACATTCCTGGGAGCAATATACGGTTTGTCCTCATAGGTGCTGTATATTGGCGACGGTGCCGATGGTGTTCCGATCCCCAAGTCATTCACAGCGGTCACGCTAAACTCGTACGCCGACCATGGTGTCAAGTTTATAACCTCGGCCTGCTGCCGCGCCGTATAACGATCAACCTCACGCGCCTGCACATGGGTTGACACGTTTACCCAGGTGCGGTTCCAATTGGTTCGTCCCAGGATATTGTAGTATCGTATAGGACGGCCGTTGCTGGCACCATCTACCCACTCAATAATAGCTTTCGTCTTGCTGATCTGAATAACTTGAACGCCGCCGGGAGCGCCTGGAGCGCCCTCAATGACCACGCTGGTCTTGCTACTGATCTCGTTAACTGCCGACTTTACGACACACTCATAGTCGCCGGCATCGCGCATGGTGGTATTGTGCACCGTCAGGCTATTCCACTCTATCACCTGAAAAATAAAAGTAGTTTTGTTCTTGGTCCTTAGCCATTCATCGATTAGTACTTACAATTCGACCGGTGCCGTCGTGGTTGTTCTGCAGGGTCTCGCCATTGTGCTTCCACACGTAGGCAATGTCCAACAGCTCATCAAAGGTCGCCTGACAGTGGAGGTAGATTAGGTCATGCTCTTTTGTAACAATGCGCTGCGGTGGAGTTTGGACGAAACGGATTTCCTCTGCAAATATGCAATATCGTCAGTTTTACAGCACCAATTAAGGCATATAACATATTTTTGCTTACGCAAAACAATAACGCGGGAGTGGGACTCATCAGTGCCGGCCTGGTTTGAGGCAATACATGTGTATACGCCCTCATCATCCCGTGACGTCGGTGCTATGGTTAACGTGCCGCTGGGAAGGATACGACGGTGGCCACCCGATCCCAGGAGTTGCCCATCCTTCTTCCATTGGAATTTTGGACGTGGAGCTGCTTCTGGATCGCATACAATGGTGGTGTTGCCATTATATACAGCGTAAACCTCGGATTCAAGGGGGTGCTTCTTGAATGAGGGCTTCATGGAGAGCACTCGAAGTTGCGCCGAAGAGAATGACGTCTTCAGTTGATTTTGGGCGCCACACTGGTACATACCCTCGTCTTTGTCCTTCTCAAGGAACTTTATAGTCAGTACATTGTCCTGAATAATGTAACGGTCCCGATTTATGGTCAACGGGTCCAAGCGCTCGGCGTTTTTGTACCAGGTGTAGTTCGCGTCCGGGATAGCAAAGGCTTCGCAAATAAAGGTAACATCGCTGTTGTAGTCCTTGATCATGTCTTTAAGGGGAATCGTGAATTCTGGGCGCATCTGAATATTTATGTAGATGCTCTTCACCATTGTTTTATGGGGATTGGTGATGGTGCAGGTGTACTCCCCGTTATCGTTCGTAGTTGCGTTTTGAACAATAAGAACGCGACCGTAGTTGGCGACGTACGAGTTGCGCTGCAAAGGCTGCCCCTGTCGTGTCCAGTTGTAAGAGGGAATGGGATACCCAAAGGCCATGCACTCCAGCCGGATTTCGTCTCCGGCAACTGGTGCCTCCGGGAAGACCTTCGGAAATGTGTTAGCAAATATCAATGCCTGGTAATTGCTATTGGGCGTCACGCGTAGCGGAAAGAAGGGTCCGTTGCGACCGGTGTCCGAAACTAAGGTCTGCACAGTGCACGAGTAGTTGGCGCGATCGACAGTTTCTATAAAGGAGAAGTAGAGGGCGCCGTCCCGGGAAACGAATACGCGTTGGTCCTCTTCAACAAAGTTCGGGAAATAGTCGCGGGCCCAGTAGTAACGCACGTCCGGATAGTGCTGCGGAGGATCACAGAATATCGACTTGCCCCAGTTCATGTCACTCGTTTCTGATGAACGTTTCAAATTGAACTCCATAATGAAACCAAAATTCAGATGAGCACTCTCGGATCGCACACGCCCGAATTGATTTTCGGCAACGCAATGGTAAGCGCCCTGATCGAGTGCTTGTTTCGGTTCGTATATAATGAGGTTGCCCCCCGAAATCGTATACCGGTCCTGGGCCAAAGGATCGATTTTCTGATACTCCAGCGTATCGTTGACGTAGACCTCGCGGTACCAGTGGTAGGAGGGCGTGGGAAAACCCCCGGCCAAGCAGCTCAGGGTAACATCGTTAATCAGGCGATTCTTATTTACGTCGAAGGTGGTATCGTTTGGTTGCTTGACAAAAAACGGACCCCGGGGGATGCGTTCCATGTCACGAATGTCGAGGCCGTAGTGGTAGGGCCGCTTGTCGTCCAACTTAATGTTGACATTGTCCGGACTGTAGAGAACCTTTGATTCGCAGATAAAGAGATTCAATTCGATTTCGTACGCCGGCATGAACATCCATCTATCGCGCTTTTTCGAGAAGGCATAGACAACCCGGTCCCGGGTATAGCCGTTCTCTCCGTATGGCTGGTTGGGACCTTTCAAGTATAATATTCAGGATATTAAATAGCATTCGATTCGTATTCATTCGATTTGCATTGGGCTCACCTATAAATCCCCGCAAGTTGTTTTGATTGCGCTGATTGACGGTGCCAGGCAATGGGTTGTAGAACTGATTCGGATTGTTAAGGTTTCTGTTGTTCAGGTCGTTCTGCACCAAGAACCGGTTGTCGTGGAGATCTTCGTTTTCCCATGGGACGTACTCGTCAAAGGAGAACGAATCCTCCACCTGTACCAGTTGTGTGTTGTCATCGTTCACCCAATTCTGGGGCCCCGTCTGACGGGCAGAGATGAAGAAGCGGTTCTGTCGATGGTTTTGCAGGATGAGGTTCTTTAGTATGAACGAGTGCTTTTCCACGTTGTCCACGTTGATAAGATCCGCATTGTAGGCCTTGCAGATTTTTTTGGCTTCTGCCCAGTTGCGTTTGGGCGACCGAATAAATCGGTAGCAGGTCTGCCGGAACGAGATCCAGTGTTCAGGGCAGAAGTTTTCTTCGTCGCTAAAAATGTCGCGGTAAATCGCCCCCTGTTGGCCAGCGCTATTTCTATTAAAGGGGTCGTACTGCGGTGCAAGGCCCCCCAGCCCGGCGCCCATGTTGCTTCCTGGTCCCCCCACGTTGGCCCCCAGGTCTCCAAGTGCAGCGCCGCCCAAGCCGCGGCTGCCGTAAGCGTTGTAAGCGTTCGAATTATACGAGTTGGGGTTTCGGTTATCGAGGAGGGAATTGTCGAACTGGTTGCTATCCGGACTGGCGGATTGCTGACCGGTGTACAGGGGATTGTAGCGCGGCGAGTAGTCCTTGTTGTAGCTCGGCTGGTATGTCTGCGGCTGCTGCATGGGTTGGCCCTGTCCCTCGGGCAGGTTGAGGTTGAGGTCGCCCGGCAACTGGGTCGCGACCAGGCCGAGTAAACAGCACGCCTGGAGCCCCCGGAACACGTAAGCCAGAGGGCTGCCGTAGACGGCAGCGTGTGTCATAATGACGGAATATGTGGCTTAGCTGGGAGCTGTTTCAGTGTCGTCCTCCAGCCAGCTAAAGGCACATTCTGGATTTTGGACCTGCGAAATAATTGGCTGTTTATTTAAAACAATAACCATAACAAAGCGTGATGTAAACAAACGGTTTGTAAACAAACCAAATCGAGTACTACATTTTTTGGTGTCGGTGTTGGTAAGAGCGTGTTCCTAGCATATGTACGTGTGTGAGTCTCTGCTTAGGCGTGGTCACAAGCTCGGATTATTTGGACAGATCAAACTTGGGGAAAACCGTTAAAATTTCGTTACGTTTCTCTTTTGCGTCGGCGTACGTTGACGGCGGTAATTAAAATTGAAAGTCAATAATACTCTGCATCGGTTAAACAAAGCGGAGCCCCACCCAACTGATTTGTTTCAATAGGCACTTCCCAGACTCAAGTTGCTAACCACACCTTAATTATAAGTCTGGCTCGGGTCGGATATGTTTCCCTTGTGACTGTGCGCACTGTTATATTTTAGCGCGACAATAGCGGGAATGCAGTGATGTTTTGCCAAAAAGAAACTTCACGCGAACCGTTTAAATTATAGTTAATGTAAATGAAAACAAAACGCAGCTTAGGCTGCAATAAAGCAGATTAGATGAGCAAGCCACGATTGGCTTGTGGTTTGCTCTGGTCCCACAGTGGCTATCGATAGCATATTTTGTGCAGGCTCTGTTGCTGGTCCGGGGCGAATGGTCACATTGAAAAACAGTGCTACCCTTTTACCGCGGTACTTAAGCCAGACAGATTGCAGTCCACTTGAAAAGTGCTAAAACAAAGTCATTTTCGAAATATGAAATAACTTAAATTCGTAAATATATTAAGTACTCTGGAATACAATAGAATCTAAAACAGAGTCCAAATTTCTTTGTAAATCAGGAAAATTATAAAATCAAAGAATGTCATTCGAAACAATTTAACAGACATTTATTGAATCTCTTCTAAATATTTTGCAAATATACTAAAAACCATCACTTTAAAACTTCAACCACATCTGTTTGATTTCCTGAGGGTTCCTGGTGAATGTGCATGCATAGTTTTGATCTTTAATATCATGAGTATTTGAAATTAAACTTGCGCGCCCTAAAAATGCGGATAAATGCAAGGACGTAAATAAACATGTAGGTGCCTTCTAATTAAAACAATATTGTCTTCTTTAAGCTTTAAGCTCTTGGATTTCCCATCTGGCTTATAGGCCCTTATTGTAGGATACGATGACTAGTTCCGGACGCCCCTTTGTGATCCTTTCGCGAAGCTCTGACTCTAGACTATCCACCTTAATGTCAGCGCGTTGCTTGAAGAATGCACATCCTAGGGGCGTGGCAAAGATTAGCACGAAGCCGCAAAAGAGCACTTGGATGGGCGCGTTGGAACGTGGATACTTTTTCAAGAAACCCCTTTTTTCAAGAACATTCATCAGCATGGGAGTCAGCGCTGTTGAAAGTAGAGCTCAAATGAAATTGTCGAAGTGTCAACTATGTATGACTTACTCATTCCGGGAACTGCCATTGAAATCCGACTCAAAATAACCGCGGAGATTCCCACAACAGCAGCTTTTTTCGAAACACCTATCTCGGTGTTTTTTTCGTCTAGCAATACAACACCATTTTGTAGCTCCCTGGAAAATGGCATATGCGATTGCATCAGATTAATCGTTGCATAGGTAAGTCCGTTTAAACTTACTGCATCCGCATACAGGGAATATTGATGCAGTTGGCAGCTCCCACTGCCACGAGTGGCACCAGGCGTCCCAGAAGGGGATTCATGTTCTTCACCGCCCGGTTCAGCGAAAGCGCCGTGACTAGGGCTCCTCCAGTTGCCAGGCAGTACGAGGTTACGAGTTGCCTATAGGCAGATCAGATTTAACTTAATACGCGCACACTTCGGCTACGATTCGGGGTACGTACGGCTTGCTGATGGGCGATGTGCCCGAGCGGTTCGTGTAGTTGACAATGGCATTGAACGTCTGATTGCACCACTGCCAGAAGACGACAGCCCCAGTGCTTTTGTAGAATGCCATCATGCCTGGAAATGGGATCAACACACATCACAAATCATTTTAATAAAAGCAAAGCACGGAAGCCAATTGTTAATAGCACTCAATTATGTTATTAAAAATATGTTCGCACTCACCGCCGGTAATGATTGTGTTCATGGGCACCTGGGCAGACATACGCCCGATAATCAGCTGCTTCTCACCGGTCTCCGGATGAAACGCGGAGTCGTAAAGGTACTTGGCCCTCCACACATCGTCAATTGTTTTGCACTCCGGCACATCCTTGCCGGCTCGATAGTTCAGGACAATGCGACGAGCTTCCTCAAGCTTGGCATTGGACGCCAGAATGTTTAGCGGGTTGGTTACCAGAAAAAAATGCTTGGCCCGACCTTCGTAAGTGTCCTGGTCATATTTCGGCTTGTCGATATCCACTCGAGGCAGGGAGCTCATTGTCGATGGGGTTCAAGCTTTATTAAATGCCTGTAAAGATTGCACGGTTATTAGGCGGCGTATAATCGATTTGTCTCTGCAACGGCCACATTTAATGGTATGAAACAATAGCACTATTTATTTTCTCTGCTGTGCCGCTGAAATATCCGGCTGGAACGCGGTAACCCAGCAGCAGCCAACCTGCAGAGGTCGGAACTTATCAGCAGCGGTGTTGTGGTGCTGTAGTCCATATATGTATATGTACATTGCCTTATCGTTGCTAAACAATTTGGGGCGAGAGAGCTCTATCAAATACACACTTGATCTGTTTATTTTTTCTTTACTTGTGATTGTCAATGGTCACAGTTCGAGGGGGTGCCTGTTCAGCTCTGATTGCGTATGAAATTTTGAAACGTTATATAATTAGACTGCGGTTTTTAAAAAATATTGATAGGTTCGCGAGCCTTATCACAGGCACAATAAACAGGCTCGCATATATGTGAGAGTGCAGTATTTCTGGAGTGTATATACTGTGTGGAGCTAAAACGAACTCACCAGCTGCTCTCTACTGCTGATACCACTTTGGCAGTGAAATTCCGAATGAGCAGAAGCAGGCACCGGGTCGGCGCAAAACCCTCGACCATTCAGCCGACCGGTTGCGTGCTCTGTGAGCTTTTACCCCACTCTCAGGCGGAAAATTCTGGAGCGTAGCGGTTATTATGGATACCACTGTTTGGACACTGCGCGGCTGACATTGGAGAAAGCGGGAAAAAGGGCCGCAGAGAAAGAAGAGCCAGGAGAGAGCTTTCGGGCCTTCTCCAGTCTACAACAGCTGGTCTTGCCAGTTATTTAAGCTTTCAGAATTCGAAGCAGAGTGTATATTGGGTACATTTCAGTAGGTATCCACTTCATTTGTAACACTTTGTCGCCAAACTCTGGTTAAACCATTCACCTTAACCACAAGTCTACACCCTATTCATGATCAGTCCCGGAAAATTGTATCTTGTACTATCTTTATTTCAACATTGTACCACCTGTAGGAGCTATAATAAAAGAGAGGAGTCAACTCGGTAAACAACATTGCAAATGCTAAAAAGGGGTATAAATAAACAAATAAACTTTATATGCGTCTATGCATAAAGGCCCTTTAGCAAAAAAAAAATATAGAAACGTTGTAGTCAAGATTTCTCGATAACGAGATAACATGTACCTGTTTTCTTTATCAATAATTTTTATACCATGTACCTTAAGGTACAAATGGTATATTAAGTTTGTGCAATGTATGTAACAGGGAGAAGGAAGCGTTTCCGACCCCATAAAGTATACATATATCCGACCCCATAAAGTATATTCAGCATCAACAGCTGAGTCGATCTAGCCATGTTCGTCTGTCTGTCTGTCTGTATGTATGATTACGTCGTTCTCGGAGATGAAAAGAGCTAGAGGGTAATCATTTTTGCTTAAGGTCCGTTGTGTACGCAGGTCGAGTTTATTTCAAATTTTTGCCACGCCCCTTTCCGCTTTCGTAATTTGCATAAAACTGTATTTTCTTCGATAACTTGGACAAAATAATAGCTAGTGACCTATTTCGTTTTGCATTAGGTCCGTTTAACTATTATGCAGATAATGTCATTCCCAAATTTTTTCCACGCCCCTTTCCTCATTCGTATTTGCAAAAAAATCGATATCTCCAGAATGGTAAAAGAGACATAATTTTAAGTACGCAAAGTCCGCTGATCGACTGATCGGCAAAATTACGTTTAGATCGAACAATACGTATAGAAGATAGGACCAACTAAAGATTTATCCACCCCTTCCCACGACAACGACATGCCTTGGCAAGAGAGGTACATGGTATCTCGTTGTCGAGAAATCTCGACTACAGCTTTTATACTTGTTTTTATTTAAATAATTCAACTAACAAAATATTTTCACACATAGCTTGCGTTAATATTATGTAATGTTAATGTTAATGTTATTTGTGAAGGTCTGAAAATGTACAATTGGAGGTTGCTCTATTAAAACGGCGCTCAGTGTATTTATGTAACGTTAGCAAAGTTAAGAGAAAGAAGAAATGAATAAGATGACGTCATCGAACTTGATTTTGCACACATATGTATGTACATACGTTAAACGTTAGGCGGGCCTAAGCCAAAAAAAGGCCTCAAGCTTTTGCCATCATATTAAGTCATATACAGTGTGACACATGCACATCTTCTGTGTATATGTATGTATGTATTTATGTTAAGTGGACGTAATACAAAAGGAATTATGTCTCTAGGACTTATGCCTTTACCATATCCGAGCTATGGTCAAAAATGTTTCATACAGTTGCATGCCAAAAATGTACAATAAAATTGATCTGCGTACATTCATAATAAAGCTTTTACCGTCTCAGATAAGTGTTTCGCAGAAGTCTTTATATGTATGTAGGTACAGGCATACAGGCCGACAGATGGACAAACAAACATGGTTAGATCGACTCGGTTGTTTATGCTGATCAAGAACATATTCGTATATCTCGAATACTTTAAAGGTGTTATATAGCCATGGACAAAATATGAGAGAAGGTAATATATATTTATGCATTTATTTCGGGAATTCATTGTTAGACTAAACATAACATCAACAGTTTTATATTTTAGCAGTGTATATATAAATATATATATATACATATATAGCTATAACTATAAACTATATATACATATATATATATATAACTTGACGTTTCATAGTTTAAACCACAACAATTGTAAGTATTTTTAAATTATATTTGACAGTTTAAGCATAGTTTTTGTAAACAGTCGCAATTAACACAAATGCCACGTGTGAATAAATATTGTTCTGAGTTTTTAAGTAGTACAAGGTATGTATGTATGTTAATATGTATAACTATGTATATTTATTGTAAATAGTATAGATTTGCTTAAGGGAAGTTTCGTTTTTCTTAGGCTGTGATTTGTATTTATCCTGCCCCCTATCGATAGGTAAATATGATTTTCTTTAATATATAAAGACAGGACAAATTTTTTTTTTTTTTTTTTTTAACGCCATTGTAATATAATCAAAATTAACACGAAATAACGTCGATTGAACCTAGAGGTACATATGTATCTACATCAGGGCTGCCAATTTGCTGTATTATCGGACATTTCTGTATTTTTTCAAGGTCTTAGTTAGGAACCTTATTTGATGTCCAGACTTCTGTTAAAGAAAACATTTATTATATATATTGGTGTAATCAAAGGTAAGCTAAGCACGAGCTCAATTGACTACCAAAGAGGTTAACGTCAAAGTCAGGAAAGTAAAAGTAATATAGTAGAAAATTAATAGCCCTGATCGATAAATATGTAAATAGATTTCACAAAACCGAGTTTAAGGTTTATTATTAACCTTTAACTAATTTTCCGTGTTAAATGGAACGGCACATTACAAAATAATTATTTTTAGTATATTTAATCTATACATGGTTCGATTGTACAGAGATCATTTAGTATTTTCCTGAACGCAAAAGTTTCATAGATTTGGAAAGAACATGGTAAGTGCATCCAACATGGTGCTTAGGTTTGTTTGTATATTATGGCTTTAAACTACATATGTTTGTATCTATTTGGGTACATAGGGGGTCAAGAAAGGCGATTGTTCACACTTGTTATTGTTTTGCGTTGGTTTCAGTTTAATGATATCTTGTATGTATGTATGGCGGCTGCATTAAGAACGCTTAGATCCAAGAAGTTGGTTTCAATAAATCATAAATGTCTGTTTCAGTATTTACCTGTTTGTTAATTCGTTTAAAAGTTCTTAACATTGGTTGCTGTTTATTTAAGTATGTCGATGTATAAGTGTTTCTAATGATTTGAGCGCGTTTATAGCCGTGCCTTTCTCAGTACATAAATTTAATTTGCCTTTGAATGCTACATGGATAAACATTAATGTGTGTATATATATGTTTCGTACGTTGCTTTTAGCAAACTTTATGATACTGCTTCCGTGAATGCCCTCTACTGGTCAAGCAAGTTCAACGTCACTAAGTGCAGAACCGAATTTGAAAACAGTTGGATGCGGAATCGATTGGATGGTGTTGGTATTGCGACCACCTCCTTACATTTAAAATTCGCGCATTTCTGTCCCCAATTTTTGCATTCCTAATAGTACAAGCATCAACTAGGAGTACATTTTCTATTACATAAGTAATTTTTATATTCGATGTGTATAAAAAATAAATCAGATAACCATTTCAATGTGAGCCTAGTGGTATTTATTTATTTTTGATTTTTCATTGACTAAAATTGCACCAGCTTACGTAATATATAATAATATATAATAATTTTTAATATTAAGTAATATGGCTTTTGATATAGGTGAAGCCCACTCTGTTATTATGTTCTAAAAATGTCACTTCATCTAAATCAACAGCCACGAATCAATAAAGTTCATGTGGTCAACAATTATATTTAGAAAATAAAATTGTTTTCGAATTCAGTTCTGTTCCCGTGGTACATAACGTAAAAATAATCCACAAATTCTATAGTTGACTGTTTGAAGAAAAATTCAAAAATAACCAATATTAAGAAATCGCAAAACAAAATGGGAATCAGGACTAAATATCGTGCTAAATTTCATCACAATTTGACTTTAAATGCACAGTAATTCGTTTATAATATATGTTTACAATACAAAATTGACACGTTTAATTGCTATTCAGCTGAATATTAGCTTTATCGTGAATTTTTAATTGAATGTTTTCCTAACAAATCCGTGGAAGTATGTAACTTATACATTTTGCGGTTTTGCTAGCCCGTAATAACTTATTTCTGGTTTCAACTAGATACTGGCATGAATAATCGGGCTGATTTTGAAAACATTATTTAGAAACGTTTTTCGCAACACAGATTTTTCCCGGTCTTCTTTTACTGGGTACAATTATTTGGGCCTAATTAACTAGAAATGGCTCAGTTTGGTAATCGAAGAATAATGGTAACGCAATTTTATTATTTTAAAACTAAAATTCGTTGCTCGTTTTTCCGCAGGATAATAGGTATCCGGTCGTAAATCATTTCTCTTGGACAACCCACAAAAAAATACTCTGAAAAAACCGACTAGGGTAGATAGGGACTGATTATAAATACCGATTAACTTAAAACTAATTGTTAACAAAAGCGGCGTGATGCCGAGATAATTTTTACGGATGTACGAGTATGAGGGACTAAAGGGATTCATTATTTTGCTTCTATTGTGATGTGGATCCTTTTTGCGTTGTTCTGTTTGACAAGTTTTTAATTAAAATTATTAGCATATATTGCTAATGTTTTTTGGTTGTTTGCATATTTTCTTTGTTACATATAATTGTTGCTTCCTATCTACAGTGACTATGCATTATTTATGTATACATTTTGACTTGTACATTTACGGTTTGTTAATTGCCTAAATATCATTTAAATACATATTAGTAAATATAATATACATATCTTTTTTTTATTTTTCGTCTTGTCTTCATCCAATCAGTTGGTGCTATTTAAAAATCCATGTAAAATGTTTTTGAATTTCAAACCTGTTTTTTGCATTACATTAGGCAAGTGAATCTTCTGATTAAATAATTTTTACTCCCATCATGTTGTCGCTTCTAAATTTTTGCGCAATGTTTGTTTTAACATTGAAATACTCTATACGAAATGGTAATTTTACATGTACATATGTTGTACTTGGTGCTGATAATGTTACATAATACGTTGTATTGCTGCAATGTTCGGTTATTTAGTAAGTGCCTGTAAATAAACGAAGCACAAAACATTGACCCTGAATTCGATGTGTGGATGAAGAGCGGGTCAAACTTACTGGGACACTCTGGTGGGTTCATGTAGCCAAACACATTCATTTCGTAAAGCGACGCCAGTGTGATAAAGAAAAGATACCAGACCATCAGTATGATTCCCAAGCGCTTGTCCAGTTTCCAGCCATTCAAGTGCGTGGAGAGAATTAAGAAAACGACGGTGGAAAATAGTGACAGCGTTGAGTAGGCCAGACCTGCGGAAAGGAAACGGGATGCCCCAAGACATACATATGTATATAGTAAAAGGAGCAATGTAATATACTGATGCTACGTGAAACGATTCATCAGCTACAACACAACATGTATTACTGGGAAGGTGGGAAGGAGGCTCGCAGGCACATACAGCGTAATACGAGACAGTACATACCCTTGGAGATAACGTTGACATGCGAGCCTGGCTTTATAATGGCTGTTTGTATGAACCAGGGAAGACCTAAGCACACTAGTATATCAAAGACATTCGAGCCAATTGCATTCGACACGGCCATGTCTCCGAATCCCTCTTTGATAACCGCTATTGAGCTTAGGGCATCCGGGACAGAAACGCCAGCGGCCACGAACGTCAGACCCATCACAGTGTCTGGAATGGCCAAAGTAGAACCGATCACGGTGATCATCCAGACCATAAAGTATGAGTAGAACGAGATCCACACCATAGAGATGAGGAATGTGAAAGGGTACCAGTTGCGGTACTGCTCTTGGCGGCAGTCGGGCATTGTCTTCTTGCAGAGAAAATGAATCGGATAGACCACGTACCAAGCGATCAGTGCTGGCAGACCTCCCTCCGTGGGACGAATCAGGGGATCAGGGCGAGGTTCCCTCTGCTTATCCGTAGATTTGTAGTAGTCAACCACTCCGGGGGTGACAGTTGCATTGCCTGCTGTCTGGCCACTGGTTTTGGCCAATACCGGCGCTGCCTCACCTGTGACCACTGAATCGGGCTGGTCGGAGTTGTAAGCCATATTCTCCTGGCCTTGGCCCTGGCTAAACTGGGCCATGCCCCAGTCGTCGGCTGGCGGTGGATTGAATTTTTCGGCGACTACCGGCTTCGGTTGGTTCTCCTCTCCCCAGGCGGCATTGGGATCCCAGCTGGCATTTGGATCGCTATAGTTTTGGTAATCGCTTGGCGGTTCCGTCGACATGCCACCAGAGGGTTCTTTGGAGACGCTTGTCTGCTGCTGCTCCCCACTTCCTTGGGTGTAGGAGCTTTCTTGAACATTCTTATAGGTCACCAGGGCCGATTGCTCTTCCTTACTGGGTAGCTTGAATGGCAAGTTCAGGCCCAATGCCCAGCGCTCAAGTTCTGTGTTGAAGTGGAGGGCGACACAGTACCCTACGTAGCAAAGCAGCATTACCACTGACTCAAACTGAAAGGTCAGAGTGGATGATAGGTCGCCAATATCACTTTAGAACCACTTACGCAGGATATAACATCATTGAAGATAATAATCAACATTACTAGAATGGAGACACAGTAAAAGAAACAATCGCGCACCAATGGCCACCAGTTTAACTGACAGACCGTGCCCGAGCACAGCGCACACACAGAAATCACAAACATGATGTTGAACACGGCTGATCCAATGACTCCGCTGATTCCTATGTCGTCCTTAGCGAAGAAAACGCCTATTACAACAGTGGCTAGCTCCGGCGCTGAGCTTCCTGCTGCCATAAAAGTGGCACCCGCCACGTCCGGTGATAGTTTAAGCTCTGAAATAAAATAATTTATAGTTATAGGCAAATTTCCACTCTTTGCGACAAAGAAGATATTGTAGAAGAATTTCAGAATTTTGTACAGGAAAATCTACACAATTTGTCGAGAGTAAACAACTGCTAGATTGGTGGACTCAAAATACTTATAACGCATACATTCATATATATGTACACATATTCTCAACAATAGCAAAATATAATAAAAAATAACTTAACGCATTTTTGGAATATTTTTAAACAATGTAACCTCTTATATTTTACATAAATATTTCGTTCCCATATGTACGAACCATTCGTGTAGAAACCAATTTTGTTGCCTACATTTTGAAGTTTTTTATAATCCCCTAAAATATTGAATATTGAAAGCGAAATTTTATATATAAAAAAGGAAAATAAAAAAGACTGGAACCCATAATGAAAATACATATACACGGCATTATGAAATATCAAAATTCCTGCACCGGTGTGAGGATCGCTTCGTGTTGCGTACCGAGTTGCTACTACCGACCTACTTTTTGCTGTCGTAAGAGTGCTAGCCTCCATGCCAGAGTGTAGAGTTCGTTGTGAGAATGGATCGTCTGCCACTCTGTTGTTTTGATCTAAGGCTTCCCGTTAGTTTCTTTCAAATCCTTGGTGGCTGCGTCCACCTTTCTGCGGGTTCTTAGAATAATTCGTGGTGTCGCTGCCGTTTGTTTTGGCCATTGTTCCCATATTCTAGGTTTCTTATGATACTTTTCTTTTCATTCAAGATCAAGTTTATTTATTTATTTTTGCCACGCCCCTTTCCGCCCTCGCATTTGCAAAAAAAAATGGCATTTGCAAAATAGCTTCAAAATGGTAAAAGCTAGAGACCTAAATCGACTGCAACTCACCTTCGCACAGCCTATCCAGGCTGGCCACAAAGTATTCGTCACAAACGATCGCCAAACCGAAGAATGTGAAGACTGCTACCAAAATGTGCAAGATAAGGCCTCCGTGCTGGCGCGCCCATTTGTTCATCAACGGCTGGGGAAACTGTTCAATGGCTGGCGGAGTGCAGTTAAAGCGTTTCGGGCGCCAGGTGGGAACTGCTCCATGTGTAGGAGTGGCCTGCGTGGTTGTCGGCGGCTGTCAAGAGAGATTTGATAAGCTTGGGCTAGTCAATCAAAGCAAATCAATACTCACCTCCGATAGCGGTGTGGTATCCTGCGAAGGCTTGCTACTGGTGATGTCTTCTCCGTTGGCCTCTGCGTCGCCGGTATCTTCGGCTAGGCTGCCCACATCAAGGGGCAGGGAGTCCTTGGTGTCACCTTTTGCAGAGTAGATGCTAACACAGTAGTAGACCAGGAAAAGCAGCCCCATATTCCACATTCGGGCACGACGGGATCGGCGACGTACGATCTGGATTAGTCAGCAATTGGTAATCAAAAAATAGGTTTTAACATGATGTGAGGGGAATAAAATGGGATAATATGCCAGGAGGTATTCATTAATGCCATATTGAAAATTAATTTAAAACTAAGGCAGTCTTGTTCAAGCGAAAATCCATTGCTAATGTAACTGGCCATGGGTTTGGTGAGGAAAGCCGGCATGGCTTCGCAGTTGAAATTTGATAGTCAAGCATGAGCTGCTTTATAAACCACCGCGCAGACTGCAAATAATTTTCTGGACCCAAACCTACATAAGTCGTCTGCCAAAGCAGATACAAAATTTACTTTGGCAATAAGGTATTATTGCCTACCCATTAATAGAAGGAGTATCTTAAAGTACGTTGTCAAAGTAATTTTATTTTTAGGAGCAAAGTTTAGAGCATTTGTCAAACCAAAAGCCTAGGAAGTATAATTAAATATATTTCATTTCTTTTTTTGACTAAAACCTGTTCCTAAAGCCTCAAAGGGTTTTTGATTTGTCAGCTCCAAAAAATTACAATTAGCTGTAAAATATCAGGGATTTTTTTGACGTGTTGCCTTCATTGTGGAAGCTTTGCGAGTGCCACAGAGGTGGCCATACATATATCACAGGGCATACCACCTGGTTAAGGAATATAACAGTTAAGCATCCAGCTCAAGGCCGAGGCTAAGAAAACGCACTAATAAGCAATTCAGTTTGCCTTGGAGGAAACAGTTGAGCCAGATGACATCCCTGGTGTCATGGAGGCATCCTGCGACTTTGAAAATACACATGTGTATCTTCGAAAAAGTTATTTGAATATGTGTTTCTTTGTTTATGCTAACATTGTGGCCATCATCGGTGGTGTCTGGGCTGCGTTTGTTGGTGTGATTACCGCGCGAGTTCGAAACAAAGGCCCGATAGCCATGGAAGCAAGAAGTTATTTCAACTGGTAAGAGTTCTAACCGCAAAAAAAAAAAACAAAGTGGCGACTAGCAGGCTGAGTAACTTCCAAAGCTTCCATGTAGTAGCTGTTTTTAACATTTAAGTCCGCAGGCCGAGAGGCGCCCTGTGGGCTGTGGGCCACTCGGTCGTACCGCACAGTATCGATTTACGGTTGCGCCACCCAGTCACCCAGCTCTTTGCCCCATGCGTCCCCACTTTCTCTGTCAGCTTGCTTTCCCCAAAGCTTTCTCTCTTCCCGTCGTGCTGTTGCCCGCGTTGCAAAGAGCTGCAGCGGTTGGGGGCGAAGGGGTTTCTATGACTTTTGATATCGTTGGCGTGGTTGGTTTTCTTCTGTTCATAGGGCTGGGAATGGAGGACTTTCGGCTGTGGACGAAACGCGGAGCGGAACGGGTACCAGCCGCTGTGGCAGCGTCAATGACGCCAGAAAGGCGGCAAGGAGACTGCAGTTAAGCGCCTATCTTGTAAAAGTAAATGGTTTTGCTCACATCACGGGAACAGGGATTGGGGTAGGCGGCATTTGGCTTACATCACACGCTCTTCTTCGTGTTTTCCTTTGAGGCTCTAAGACAATAGATGGATTATACATATATAAAAGCCAGCGCGACGAATTTTCATCTTAACGATCAGACAAGGGGGACGAAAGCTAGCAATTGACCTGCAATTTGCCCTACGCTACGAGGATAGAGCGGATAAACACGGTCTCAGCTGATTAGGCAATGCACCTGGCGCCCTTTTCAGAGCCCCGATTTTATAATCGCACTTTACCATTTTTGAGAGTCCTTGTGCAGACGACATTATCAGGCGTCACCTGGCGTTGAATTTATTTCGCACTGCAAGAGGCTGGATGCTGATGACCAGAGTTTTTGGCCCAGGCTCTGCTAATTACAATCCGTATCTGGGGTCTCTCGGAAAACAGATACAGACGAAAACCGTTTCATTGGAAAACATGTGCAAAAGGCAAGAGAACTTGGTTGTGTTCAGTTTATAGTATAGCTGCCATCCCAGCCCAGCTATTCCTTGCGCTAAATTTATGTCGGATCTCTAATCGAGGGCTATATTTTCAAGTATTTCCGCTTCCTTTTGCCCTTTTTCACCGGAGAGCTCGTGTGTATGTTAGCGAGGGCGAGTATCTGTGGGTGTGCTGTGACAGTGTGCGGTTTCAAGCGAGCTTTGTTATTCACTGACGACGTCTGAGCGCAAACTGATGCGGTGCGGCTGTCGTTCAGTTTCCGTGGCCGGGAAAAGCTTTTGGTAGTGCTTCACATTTTTGGCGATTTTGCGAGGAGCCAAAGAAAATTCGTGGCTGAGATGAAATAAAAGTCACGTATGACAAAAATGATTAAACCTCAAAAGTTCAAATTCCAACATATATTAAATGCAAAAAATATAGGGCTTGATAAAACAATCGGATTTTCATAATTTTTCAAACAAGTAAATTCTGGAAGTGAAAATAAGGATCGCACAACGAAACCTTATTATTTCCCATAAACTAAGATGGGTCTGAACTTTTGATACCTTTTATCCTATACTTTTATATTTTTATCCAATAATAATCACTTAGGGAAATGTTGTTTAAATTACCCGACAAAGCAAATGGAGAAAGAGTTATTTCAACCCCTGACAAGTGGCGGACATTGTCTAACAAAAGTAAAAACCCGACTGAATATATGGTATGAGTCTCGGCTGACATTCGAATTCGGCCACACTGTTTTTTCCCCTGCTATTGCTTGTGGAATGGCTTCCTTTAAGAGAGATACGAAAGAGAGCCAAAAGCACGATTCAGAGAAAAAGAGCTCGGGTTTGTGAGTGTGTTGAATTCCAGCAAAAACTGACCACAGCCATAAGACTAAATACCTCTGCATTAAACGCCATCTATGATTCACATCTCTTACTACGGCTTGCCTCCCAAACCCACATTTGGCTTGTTTAAAGTAAAGTCAGTTACGAACGGATAGATAATAACTTGTTTAAAGTAAAGTCAGTTACGAACGGATAGATAATAATATAAAAAGATAATGAGCTTATAAATATCGAGACTGAATGAAAACACCGTTTTTAGGCTTTTGATTGGGTTTTTATTGAGATAGGGATATTTATCGGAACAAAAATCGGTTCAATGGCCTCCTCAGCTTTTTAAACAAATATGCTCTCGATTATCGAAACTTTTGATGACCATTCTGCATGATTGAGGCACCATCTGGTTGAAACCATATATTGGTCCCATCAATTCCATCTAATTTCGGCAAAAACGGTTTATCTTGTAGCGAATTCGACCAGCACAAAATCCACGCCAAGCAGTTAAATCTTGTAGATGAATTTATATTTTGACACTCAGAACCCTGAGGAGCGGCATTAGGTTAAAATACTATTCCGGTTCATACAAAATGAATTTTTCCAACTGCGCCTGCAATGCATACAATTTTTGTTGAAATATTGTTTAATAATTAAGACATTCTGTTGTATCGTCTAACGCCCCATTTGTAAGGATGTATTTTTTGTTATTCGTTTCCAACACCTTAATCGGAAAATAATCGAGACACAAAGGGGCACAAAGCCTTTATGCCCTAAAATAAATATATATACAAAATGGCGACAATCATTACAATTATGAAGTTACTGTACATTTTGCTTTAACATTTTGGCTTAATAGATTTTTGCGGCCCGGCAGAAGTGTCCGCCTTATTTTTCGTGCATCATTATATAATGAGCTGGCGTAGAATATACATTTATATTTATTTATTAACATACTATAAAAAACTTTACGAGATCGGAAACGCTTTCTTCACTCTGTAACACAGACGTGCACATGAATCTAAAATCTATGTTTTTTAACAAACTCCAGTAGTGAACATTTTTAAAAATGAAATTTTTAAAAACTACTGCAACATAAAATAAATACGAGTTGAATTCATCGTAGCAAATCTAGTCTATGGGTATTTAGCTAGTCATGTCGTTTGTGTGTCTGGCAGTTTGAACATTAAATTACCAGAGGCTGTAACTGATTAAAAAAATAGCTGTTTCGATATTTCGATTCGTGTAAGTACGCCTCGACTTTTAAAGCTATTCTTTTGGGAAAATAATAGAAAAAGGCTGATATTACTGACCGAAACTAAATTGCACTGACAATTGAAACGTTAGAAAGTTGTAGCCATACAGGACTATAATATAATTTTATCACATACTTTACCAGTAATTTGTAATAACTTTCACTTTCAATTGCTTTATGCCAAAATCAGATTAATTCTAGGCGATTCACTAACATATCTGTTCTTAAGACCTCAGTATATTTTTGTTAAAAAATGGCATTTAAGGAAAACAAAGCGAAAGGTCGCCTTGAGATGATTTGCTCCGCCCGCAATCGTCAAGTGCATGGGCCGATCAAATAGAAAAGAGCAAAACAAACGATTCCACCACTTTAATGTGCCGCGTTGGATGTCAATTGTCTGGATTTCGCCACATTATCCTTTATATTGCGGCTGTGCGACCAAATCGGCTTCTTAGATCTGAACGTGACATTGATACATGCCGCGCCTTTTGATCTAGCCGCTTTCCCTGAGAACGTCTTGCAAAAACAATGAATCCTTGAAAGGGACTCTTCTGAGTCGTCATTTGTATAAAATAGACATCACAATGACTAATTTACCTGTTGGCACCTTAGAAATTGACAATTCCTGCAATTGAGAGTGTGACTGCTGAATTGACTTTACAAGAAATATGATGGTTCGTGGATACTGAATTGTAACAAGTATTAATGTGGGTTAATCAATACTCTGCATGTTTCAGAGTAAGTATTGACAGACGCCGGAGCAGGCAGTTCTGCGTCAGTTTCACTATAGATTATTCAATGAGACACTTTTTTAAAAATATAATTTTTGTATTGGATGCACTCCAGGTATTCCACCAGGCTTAAATATTTTGGGTTCGTACGAGTAACAAATAAAAAAATCGTATTAAGTTGAAGGTCTCAATTATTATTATCCAGTCTCGGGATATATAATTACAATAACTCTATTAATTATAATCTCTGATATTTATGCGTTTATATGCACAGGGACAGCGGGCGGAGGCTGATACGAACAAAAGGAATTGCATGTAAACAAAACCTTTCTACACTCTGTTACAGAAATTATACTAACTTATATACATCCATTTTACGGGATATGGGTAATATTATAATACATATCTTACTCACTACTAGACGGAGCTCCTTAAAAAAAATCAATTAAAATCTTCCTTACAGTTTAACACTTCTCCAATTCCATCCGGGCTTCATCGACACGATATTGTGAATGAAATAGCCGAATGTTCGGATGTACCTTACTTCACGGGTTGTTCATTTGGAATTAGTTTATAAACTAAATGGAACTGTGCCAAGAGAAATGCGTCAGCAAATCGATTGCGCACGCTCAATTTGATCGGCGACGAAGCGTCTGCCACAAAACCAAGGCTGGACTGCAGGAGCAGCCTCGGCGACCGCAACTTCTCGGCGGTTTCCTGAGTTGCTGCCAAAGGAGCCACACTGGCATCTGAAACGAACACAAAGGCCCTGTAGGTCACAATAGATGAATACTATTTGACTCTCCTTTCGACGCAACTAAACGGAATTGGCTTGGTTGTCATTATTTATATCCCACTATCTATTTGGGAGAGAAGTCAGCCAAAGGTGTAGGGGAAGCCCCTCAACTTCTAGACAGTTTACAGATCTAAAGAAAAGGTCGGGGACGTGCCACAGTGTTCTATTGTTTCATTGTCATTTTGGTTTTCGCTTCTATGAGTGGTAGGTCGTGGTTTATAGCGAAGATGCGAACAGACTTGGGATAGGGGATGTGGCAATCTTTTGTATTTGGCGACTCAATAAAGAACTTATTGTAGACAAATTTCGGCATTTTTCAGGCGCTGTTTCGGGTTGTGTTCTATGTTCGATAGTCTATGGCGTTCTTCTGGCGGAATCATAAGATATGTTCGACTCTTAACTGGAATCAATTTATTTTATGCGAAATAATCGTGTTGATGGCTGCGTTCTCGCCTTTTTTCAACTTTTGAAAACCCCTCCTATCCCTACCTCCTATCCACTTATAAATGGTATGCCAGCACTTCGGTTAGGTTTGTGATGGAAGCAACCCCTGGTCCAACCCTCAATCACTCCAAGGCTGAGTTTGGTTTGGTTTAGTTTTGGGTTTGGCTTTGGGCATGGGTTCGGGTTTGGGCTTGCGCTTTGAGTGCCCAGATTTAGAGGGGTGGAAGTAATTTTAATTTGTGGTGTCAATTCGTAGTCATTTTTGCGGTTTTTCGCGGAGAAGTAGACGCCGTCCATTTCCCAACACAGGCGGCAGTGCCGACAATGATTGACAAAAAAGTACAGACAGCAATAATTTTTAAAAATATTTAAGATTTTTATATTTTACTTAGTAATGATTAGTAACTAATAAATATTATTATCATGCAAACCAATATTGTATAAATATACTTTAGTGAATTATAATGCAATTTATTTTTGAAAATGAATTTTAAAATGTAGAGCAAATCGTAATCCGTACCGATATGTTTTATTGCGACCCTACCCAATTCAAGTAAATTCAACTACCGATACGGTATATTGCGACCCTACTCAATTCAAGTAATACGAACTAAACGTAATATATTTCGATGTTAACCAAATTAAAGAGTCTTGCAAAATTCTTAAAAAACATAAGGCATATGTTCTACTTATTTATTAAATATATAAATACAGACTGAAACTAACGCTTTTGCCAATTCCGTCAAAATGGTAAATGAAAATACATATGAGCTTTGACAATGTAATTCGTATTAGGTCTAGATTATTCAGCAAAGTGTATCAATCGAATGTTTCACTTTTCGATGTATTTTATGGGTAAAAACACACGCTTTTTTATCACTTTTTTGAAACAGATCAATCAAGTTGAAACTCAAATTCAGGAAAACTGTAATAGCTCATCCCTTACGTGGCATTGGATGTGATGTGTTATTTCCAAAGTTAGCCGAATCGTGGGGTGTACACCTACAATGCAGTAGGTGCAGATTCGAACACTTCAGTAGATCAATTATGTGAAACCATTCACTGATTTTTGTGTTCATTCATCACAAGAGAAGCACGATGTGAGACAGACCAATGTAAGCACTTGACAGATGACCAGGCACTGATCCCAGTAGGTAAACATAAATTTATCGGATATTATTCGAACCTTTCCATCATAATTGCTCCTTAGGTGACAGGCCAGTCGTGCAGCCCCTTTTCAATGACCAAACTCCTACTGTCCTGTAGATCTTTTGCATTTTGTTGCATAGCTACTTCTTTTCAGTCTTCTGCTTTCATTCACAATTGCATTGGTAACCGAGTGTGAAAGGGCTTTTCAAACAATATTCAGCACGAGACCCAAGCAGGGTCAATGCGCAAAAGGTGTTATTGACAGTGCAGACTAAAAATCTCCTGTGTCTTGTCGCCCTCGACACACCTCACTTGCATTTGACTTTGGGTTCTATTGTGGACAAGCCTAACCACTTATGCCAATTGCAGGAAGTTGTCCGCAGATTTGTGGACAGATCAAAACCCGAGCCGATTTGACGGGTTTTCGTCATTTTGGTTCCGGGATCGGCGATTGTTACCAGCTTGCATAGTACGAGTATACCATAAGTATATTCAATCCGCAAATCTTCGAATCCCAAGACGATTTTCCTTGTACACTTTAACCTGCATTTGGTCGAGTATAAGGTGTCGGGTAGTTAATTGAATAAAATGTAATTACCTTGTTTTGAATACAGGTCAATATCATAGCATTTACCGTATAAGTCAACATTTATTGAATATTTTAACATTTAACATAAGGAGCTTTAGGGACTCTTCTTATAAACCGTATATATCGAGACTATAGCATAACCTCTTTACAATTTGAAGTTGAGAAACCTAATGACAAAATCTTAATATATAAAATTCAATATGGTTTTGAATAAAACTCATTTCTCCAGTTTAATTTTTCGCTCGCTTAAAGGTTTTTGAAAGCCGACATGCTGAGCAGGTATCCAACATACTATTTTGGTCAGTAGCCAATAGGTAAGTCTAAAACAACTGTGACATTGTTGAAGAGATACAAGAAAATCGATCAATAAAACAATGATTACCGGTCGAGGTCAGCGAAATGCAGAAAACACATGGATTCTGAGATTTACGCCCGCATGAATATTCAAATGGAAAACGCCGCTGGACGTTACAAATTACAATGCTCAATTGTCGTCGACTGAATGAACTGCATTAAAAGCGGATTATTGGATTTGAGGTTAAGTGCTTTTCAGAGGTTGCGCACCCGAAGCGATGTTGGGATTTTAACAACTGTTTTAACTTTGAATGGACGGTGAGCAAGCGACAAAAATCGTCCGAGTCGTCCAGAAGGCGGAGCAAGCAGAAAACGCCATTGCTGCTTAGTTTAGCCCGCCCTGCCCCTGCTCCTGCCCCTTCCACGGCCCTATTGTGCAGCTGCTCTCATGCAGGCACGAATACAGCGGGCTCAGCTGCTGTCATGCCTTTCTTGGGGGCAAGAGAGGAGCGTGCGCCACAGAAAATGCCAGTGCTTGGGGGAAGGCCCGTTCAAGGGAGCATTCATTGATCACTTGGCTCGAGCTCGCATGGGGTAGGGGGAGTGTAGGGGACCTGGACGCTGGATGCTGAATGCTGGATGGGGTTCTTTTAGGAGCCTTTTGAATCACGGGATAAGTATCCCTTGTGCCAATATACAGGCTTGCCTTTTGTTTGTGAGTCGCTTCACTATTGCGGCTCTCTCAGAGGAGAACTAGAGTCGAGTGCACTCACTTGAAAAATTGATTTGATTTATGATTTTGCATTCATGTGAACTTTCCTCCCCTCATCGCAACTACGACCGCAGCTATAGCCGTGGCGGTGGTTTCAGCTCAAGCCGACATTCACACTGTGGTCGGGCTTGTATGGAGCAGCGGCCATAAATACTTCTAGGTGTGCTATCGCTATGAAACTTTCACCACCTATCTAGAAAAGTATTATAAATATATTATAAAAAAATTGAGATCGTACCACTATATCCTATAGCTTCCATAGGAACGATTGCATCAGTGGTGGCGTTTTCATGAGAGAGCAGTCATAAAAGCACTTCTAATGGTCAGATTAGGCTAATATTTCCACTGTAAGTTATTTACTTATTTACAAACTATAATACAAAAATATTGGAGCGATTGCTCAACTCCACTTCCACGCCAACTGCTAAGTCGCTATCCATCATCGTCTGTTTATATTCAGCATGACCAGTGCTACCATCGAATCCCCATTTTCCAAATAAAATCAGATGGTCATCATTGATATCGTAGATAACCTCTTTTTGAAGATCCAATATGCGTTCAGCAGTGTGATTTAATAAACTTCTTGGCACTCAAGCCAATCAGAATATTTTTTCAAAAATATTCCTTGTTTCCGCTGGACGATTTACCAAAATGATGCAAGCTTCTTACAATCATAGTTTACTTGTTTTTGGAATTCTTCTAAATCCGGATCATATCCCTTATTTTTTATGTCCTTAAATAAGGCATCCAACACATTTCCAGATCTTTGGGCAAGTGTACCGCATTCTTTAAACCAAATGTTAAAAATATGCTTTCGAGAATACTCGCATTGACTATGGGTAGTACCCATTGGGTACCTTTAAAAAAAATTAATTAATTAAACGAAAAAATAATCTTAAAACATAAAACACAAAGCGAATAGCGAAAGTACAAGAAACTAAAATCACAACAACAACATAACAGACACAGAACAAAACGTGCTTCCCTCCTAGGAGGTTACTGGAAAATGAGGTTAGGTTGAATTTTGTAATGGCAAATGCGCATCCGCAGACTTCCGCAGCTGAAGTAAACATTTTTATAATCTTTAAATATTAATAAATAACGGCACATATATTTCATTTGGGGGCAAAGGAGGGAAAATAGTTAAAACCTTACATAAACCTTGTAATGCCAAACATATACGAACTAAAACAAGTAGAAACGCTGTAGTCGAGATTTCTCGACAACGAAATACCATGTACCTCTTTTCTTTATGGACCATTACTTTGATTTTATTTTTTTTTTCAAATAATTCACCATATTTTCGTTTGTTGACATCCAAAAAATCAGCAGGTGCACACATACACACACTACTGTATGTATACACATGCGAACCCCAGCGTGTGCGGCATGCCGTTGCCTAGGGAAGGGGTGGGTAAAACTTTAATTGCCCATATCGTCTATATTTATTGTCCGATCCGTACGTAATTTTGCATGCACGTGTGTGACGGTCAGCAGACTTAGCAGACCTAAAATTAAGTTTCTAGCTTTAACCATTTTGGAGATATCGATTTTTTTGCAAATACGAGGGCGGAAAGGGGCGTGGCAAAAATATGGAAATGACATTATATGCATAATAGTCAAACGGTCCTAATGCAAAAAGAAACAGGTCTCTAGCTCTTATTTTGTCCAAGTTATCGAAGAAAATTCAAAAACAGTTTTATGCAAATTACGAAGGCGGAAAGGGGCGTGGCAAAAATTTGAAATAAACTTGATCTGCCTGCAACAATAACACACCAAAAGCAAAATTTAAGAGAATTAGACCTCTATCTCTTACCATCTCCGAGAACGATACATACAGACGGACGGACGGACGGACGGACGGACAGACGGACATACGGACATGTCTATATCGACTCGGCTGTTGACGCTGATCAAGAATATATATACTTTATGGGGTCGGAGATGTCTCCTTCTCCCTGTTACATACATTTGCACAAAGTTAATATACCATTTGTACCTTAAGGTACATGGTATAAAAACGCACTTTTTTAACAACGGTTTACACGAAACACAGCACAAATTATTTATAAATTTATATGTACAAATAAACTATATACCATTATTTACAATATCCATTCCAATCCTTTTCGTTTAGCAACGTTTTCTAATATATTCAAGACTTTTTAATTTTGTGTTTGCACTCCACTGCGGACAAATTGAAAGTGCGTAAATTGTAGTACGCGTTTGTCATTCTATTTTTAGAAAGTCCCGTTAGAAATACCAAGCAGACTCTTTTGCACCGTAAAATTTGGACAATCAGCTGATAGTAAAACCGCTTTTCGCTACAATAACTCAAAATAAATTTTTTGATTTTTGGCCTATGGTAGCGACCACAGTGCCATGGCGGGTTGTCTTTGTTCAGATGCCCTTGGAACGCCAAGGCAAGCGCTTCACCAAGCGCTCTCCTATTGAGAAATGTTTCAAGTTTGGAGCACGCTATTCTAACCGTTTTTGTTAAACAAAAACAACTCCCAAGCCAAGGTGTTATTGGTAGATCAGTTTACTGCTTTTTTTTACTGATTTTTAATTTGTTGTTATTCCTTTATGGGAAGATTATACAAACATTTTTAAAAAATTTTAATGGAAAAGATACACGTACGGTAATCTATCCCAGAGAATACAAATTTCATGGCATTACCCCCATTTACGTTCATTTAAAATTAAGCCTTGCGTTCTAAGGCTTGTACGTACATGTACAACATATTGTATGGAATTTATACATATACAAATTTGCAAAATATATTCGCTGCAATATGTATATATTTGACTAAATGAGAATTAACGAAACCATAAGGAAAATCGTAACGATTTTTTATATTTTAATTTTTATACTTACATATCTCTATAAAGAACGCGGAAGTTGTGTTAGTTATCCGCCGATAAATGTCGCTTTACCTGAAATTTGATGGGAAGAATTATTTTACAAGACATAGGATAATATATATCCGGATCGGGCTACTATGTTTTAAAGCTATAATACAAAAATAAATCGGCTTAGTGATTAAAAAGCTATTTAAGGTGGGCTCTCTATTTAACGTATTGAACAAATTTTTTGAATATTTGAAGCCTACATAACTTATTTAATCTAAATCAACGACAGTAGATCTTAGTTTCCGTGCGTTTCATAATTAATAATTAATTCCTAATTCCTTCAATAAAAGAATATAATATTTGTTTTTATATATAGATAGAGAAAAACTGATTGCACATTCTGATTCTAGGCATACCAGTTCAGCACAAGGTTATTTAAAAAATCGGCTACCTCCCTCCGCAGCCACGCATACCGCGAAATTCTGTGACATCCACAATTTTAGCTCAATAGGCACTAATTAATAAATTTGGATAGTACATTGGTAGGGCCATTATCTATCTGTGCTGCGAAATTAAGCCGGGTACGCCCACTTTTGTTTGCAAAAATGACAAAAACGAGTTGCGTTAAATGAAAAAATGACAAATTTCTCCATAGAAACACTTTTCATAAAAACACCTACAAAATAAAAATGTGTTGCTCCCAAAATAAGGTAGGTATTATATTGTGTCAAAAACCAGGTGAATCTGAGAACCGGGTATTTATAGTCGAGACACTCGACTATAATCGTTCTTACTTATGGTTTTATTAATAACAATGTAAGGAGATGTTCACCACACCATCTTAGTTTAAGCGAACATTAAAATAACCATTAAAGTATATGGTACATTTTTAAATGGGGTGAAATAAATTCAATATTCAGATGTCATCGTGCTCTAAAGAGCACGATTTCATCCTGATCAAATCGCGGGTACGGATTGTAGCCAAATCTTGTGCCTGCGTATGATCTCTGGGGACAACAGCGCGCGTGCTAACGCAGGCAAACAAGCCAGGCATGGCTATCGGTGCAACTGGTGGGTGGGCTTATCTGCGAATGTGTCTAGGCGTAGGAAAAACAGGAAGGTTGTCAGATGCACTGTCAAGCTCTTAGGCTATGCTGCAATTTGGTTAGGATGTCCACATTGGGTTTTTACTGATAGTGCCGCCGCCTAGGGTCTATCCTATTTCAATAAACAACGTATTTTTCCTACAAAAATAACGTGGCGCGTAATATTTCCCAATCAATATGAGTATGAAATTATGGCCGTTGTTATCTGATGAATACCATGCCTACACGTTAGATAAACTGCGCAGGTATTTGGAATTTCTACTCCGCTTCCATGTGATTAATTAATGAATGAATGAAACCCCGGGGCTGGCAGCGCGGCTGGCCGCGCGGCTTGCCGCGCGGCTTGCGATATCTAATTATTTTATAACTTCCTCTTGCAGTAGGTAGGTGATCTTTTACGAGCTGTCGCCGCTCAACAATCCGATCGCGCGGAAATTCCAGGCCTTATTATTTTTCAAATCTGTACGGGAAAGTCCCGAACGGTTAAAAGCCTAAACCTCGGCCCTTGCATACAGACCTACGAACTTAAGGATTTTTTATAGGTTTTCCTCACCACCCTCAATGACAGCCACCTACCTGCATGGCACCATTGATCCTTACCCGTCCACTCCTCGGTCCTCCCAATCGTTCGGACTACTCGCGACAATCCCTTTTTATGAATGAATCCATTGGAACAAACATGGAGTTTTGAATGAAATCTTACGAAGCGCGCTGCGGTTTATGACAGGTACAAAACCTTGAATACCTGCCCATCTCGGCACTATCTGAGGCAACCCTACGGTAATGGAACCGCCACAGTCATTAGCGCTGGCAGAACAATGCAGTTTCACTTAATCCAAATGATTTCCCTTTTGTCTTAAGTGACCGAGTAGGAGGCTTACTGGGAATAGATAATTCTAGCTTTTCGAGAGCAAGTACCCGGTATGGTCAATGTCGACTCTAGAATAAACAATCATATTTTTTTTTTTTTTTGCAAAATTAAAGAAATTAATTTTATCAAACTATTAGACATCTTAAAACTGGGACGATTTATTAGTTACCGGAGCAGCAACTACTTGAAAAGTAAACGTAAAGTTTTGCAGAGAATTCCTTGTTGGTAAAAAAGTATAAATTATTGATGTCCCAAATTTATTTATTACATAGAGTGTCCTTGATATCTGAAATGAAGCGCAAAATGTTGAAGGATTTTTGGGTGTTATTTAAATTTCCATTGGGGGCTATATTATATTCATTGCATATTTGATTGCCTCTATATTTTTAAGTATTCCGCATATACTCGTATGTCCCAGTATACAATATTTTTAGTATGTACTAGTTGAGTTACAAGTCTCTGTATAGTTTGAAAATAATTGTAAAACTAATTGTAACTACGTAGTATTATGTGTTTAAGTTATAAAAGTCTAAGATCTTAGGAAGAAAATATTCGAGTTTTCTATTTACATCCTTGAATCGCAGATTTAATCTAATTAACGTGAAGCAAGAATTGTGTTATAGCAAACGCCCACTGCCAACAGTAAAGTTTGCCTCGAAACATCCCCAAAAGATAAAGCTAAGGACAATAGCGCCGTTATACATGCTCAAACCTTTTAAAACAACCCTTGAGCGTCAAGCCCCCAGGCAGTCGATACAGCTTCGACCGGCTTATTAAGTTTCTTCGGTAGCTTGCCTGACCGCCCTCTAACAATGCTTTGCATATTTGCCCAGAACCGTTGGCATCTCTCTCTGACAGGAACACTTAATTTAATAATAAATTGCCACCCTGCATGTGCAGAGTCGGCGTTAGCGGCTCACCGATAAACGAGTTCCAAATTTAAGAGGGTATCTGTTTCTGCTTTCAGAAAAGCCAACAGCCAAAATCGGGGATGAGGCTCATAAGAGGGAGGGGACGGGTTGTGGATGAATCGGGGAAAAAAGTCAAAGCCAAGTGGCACATAGACCGGAAGGCGGTAAAAGTTTGCGGTGCGTAAGCGTATAATTTTTAATCGCGAATGCTTTGCTTAAAGTTGCGCATAAAACTGATGCCACACTTTGGGAATGCCTAGAAAAATGAGTATGCTTAGTAAATTGAAAGTTACGTGCTGTTTAAAAGTTACAAGTTAAATATTAGCATCCCCATGACAGTATTTATAACTGCTTTAATAACGGTTTCTTTAATAAATTATATTGTTAAGAAATAATCAGAAATTAATTTTTGGAATTGAATTTTTTGTAAGTAAAAAATTACTTAACAAGAAAATGCTTCTCGAAGTACAAGGTTGTATTTAATATAAAATGTAGTTTCAAATGCTTACGTTTTAAGCACTGAACAGGCCAAACCCCTTGCGTATACATACACGCTTGTGTATGTGTGAGGAACTTGCCTTATATACTTGAGCGCAGGAGTGCGTGTGCATGGCAGGCCGCCATTATTTGAGGAAACGTGCAGAAAAACAACCCCGGAGCAGCCCACTCACTCGCACATCGCTAGACAGACAACAAATCGATGAATGAAGCGACCCTTTGCGTACGTGAGCGAAGGACGTGCGCGCGTGTGTGTTAGTATGTATGCGTGTGTAGGTATGCTGCTAGGTAGCTACGCTGGCTGAATCCTGCCGGGCTAAGTGGACGAGAAATCTCCTTAAATTGTGCACCCCCTGTGCAGGAGAGCTCAGTTCGAGGTGAGCTCTTGCAGCGCTTACACATCTCCGCTTGGGTTTAAACACTGCGTACGCGTGTCCACCACCTTACAATTTGACAAAGAAGTTGTTTAGTGACGTAAAGAAGGATACCAAAGAAATGTCGACAATAAACCTACATCCCCCGCAAACCTACTCTCGCCTGTTCCGTCCTTGGGATACGCAGGGACAGACGCTCGCTCCGTCCGCCAGGATAGTAAAACAGGAGCGGGAACAGGAGCCAGAGCCGGACACTGAACACGACCCGGAGTCCATCAACATTAAGGCCGAGCTGCCTAGCCGCAGCTTTGGACCCGACAGCGACCGAGATTTGTCATCCGCATCGTCCTCCTCCACGTCCTCGTCGCCGTCACGCAGCTGCAACAGCAGCAAATTCAGCTGCGAGGATGGCCTGAACAGCAGCTACACCCGTACCTCCACCCCGTTGTTGGATGCCGCGCCGCAGCCCGCCTTTCATCACCCTCCCTCCACCGCTTGCTCCTCCACCGTGCTCTCCCCACAGCCTACTGCTTCGTTTCTTGGCCCGACCAATGATCTCTACTATGCCGCCGCTGCCGCTGCAGCCGCTGCAGCCGCCGCGGTTAATTCGCCCGCCGGCACAGTCACAGCAGGATTCGGCATGGATCCGTTCACATTGGGTCTGATGGAGCAGGAGTACGCCCGCGTTATGGCCGAAGATGCCCAGTTAAAGGCTCTAAATGCCCGCAAGCAGCGCCCGAAGAAGTTCAAGTGCCCCCACTGCGACGTGGCGTTCTCTAACAACGGCCAGCTTAAGGGTCACATCCGCATTCATACCGGTAAGTGTCAAAATCGACTAGTTCCCCCGACTAGCTTAACTTATCTATCTCTTTTCATCTCATTTAGGCGAACGACCTTTTAAGTGTGACGTCGACACCTGCGGCAAGACCTTCACGCGCAATGAGGAACTAACACGCCACAAGCGGATCCACTCTGGATTGCGGCCATATCCTTGCAGCGCGTGTGGCAAGAAATTTGGACGTCGCGACCACCTTAAAAAGCACATGAAGACGCATATGCCGCAAGAGCGCCAGATGGGGCCTGCAATATTTATGCCCATGTATCCCTATCTATATGGCTACTGAGACTCGGCGATGTATTAAGAGCCAACACACTTTAATAACGAAGACACACCGTAACGAAACGTTAGATAACCAAACTACGAAACTAAATGCCGGCCAATAAACAATCGCCAATCTTGGACAGATTCTACCTCAGCTGTACCTGCCGCGACCTCAATCCCCACTCTAAACCTCTAAGACAGCAGGGGATTGGGGAACCGAGACCTACGACGAAATATAAATATGAAGATATATTTATTTATTTTTAATAGCATATTTACACACCCAACTACGTGGAGAATTTTCACGCATGTGTAAACGTACCTCCTTAAGTGATCCTTTCTCATATGCTAAGCGAATAAGATATATATATATATTTAAGTTAGATATATTTAATATGATTATAATTTCAGACCTAAGCAGATATTTCCTCTTTTTGAAATGCTGACCGTGATTACGAGCAATATACAATTTATGTAGTTATACATGTATTGTAAAATAATAGTTAATTAATCCGAGATGGATTCTACGATTTATGTTTATACAAAAATATATAAGAAAATATAAAAGAGCAAATTAATTTCTTTTACTCCGGAATTTTGAATACATCTGGCAAAAAGTTAGGACAGTAGATCCCATGTCACTCTTCAGGACCACTACCCGAATCATTTTTAATACACGTCATGCCGGTTACTTGACAGTAAAAGCAGAAATTTGCAGATTGACTCGTCGCTGCCATCAAAGGGTTAAAATATACAAGTCACTTTGGGTGAAATCTAGCAAATGCGATTTATAGATTTAATAGAATATATGGACAGTGAAACCTTTGGCTTTGGCATCATTATTCATTATAATAGGATAGTGTTTTGTGTCGATAGTTTCTCACAGTTCAG
This sequence comes from Drosophila ironensis, assembly GCA_021223825.1. NCBI lineage: Eukaryota > Metazoa > Arthropoda > Insecta > Diptera > Drosophilidae > Drosophila > Drosophila ironensis. Next base: position 7,781,375 of record JAJJHQ010004697.1, read on the forward strand.
AGCGAGTCGGTTTTCTACCTCTTGGCCCACATTACTCACCTGACATCTTGCCCCATTCACAAAGAAAACAAAACTCTGCAGACTTTGTGTCTGCACCAAGTTAAAACTGGATGGAGTTCTGCGAACAAACAATCCATCGAGCCTAGACCCCTAATCAGTATCATTGTCACATCCATCTATCTCACAATAACCATTTCTGAAGCCAATTTTTTTATTCAAACTGTCGTTGGGCAACTGTTGCAACTGATACCCGACTTTCCACAAAAGAACAGAACAATGGCCAAATCCTCTGCCTGATAGGGGCGTGCAGTTCTCACACATTTACCTGGCCCCTACCTGTATATCGGACTGGAAATCACAGAGCGTGCGACGTCGTCTTCATGCCTCATTCGCACAAGTGACACAATAAATTGTAATGTTCGACGTCAATTTAAACCGATCCGAATCCGTCCTTTGTTGAATCAGTTTGGCCACTTGTGTAAATACTTGATACCTAGATTCTGAAGCAACCTTAAAAAAAATTTTAAAATATTGCCTTCCACTCATGCAGAATTGCCATCAATTAATAAAGTAATGCTTTGTTTGATTGATTAGGGGCATCAATAATACTAAGTCCATTTCTTATCGGAACGTCTGTATATTTAGTATTGTTAAATAATGTTAGTTTCTTTCGGTTTGGATCTTGCAGTTATGTGACTGAGCTATTTTTGTCAAATTAAATTATTCGAAATTGAACAGCCATTACGTGTTGATTCTTTGTACAATATCTTTTGTAATCAACTCAATTATGTATGCATAGATATTCAGTTTTGTCTGATTCCAGGTCAAATCTATTATATAAAGACATGAATTAGAAAAACCTTTTTGTTGCTTAGCATGACTCGGATTAAAAAAATTTCTTTTAGTTTTTATAAACATTGAAGAAATAGACACCCCATAAAGTATATACATATATTCTTTATCAGCTTCAACAGCCGAGTCAGGCAAGAATCAATAATTACTTTTGAAAGTATTTGTTAGGACTACGTCGAAATTAAAATGGCTCGACTATAAATATAAAGTTTAAAATTTTTTTTTTTTACGACATTCGGTCAGCGGTTAAAGCTGTGGTAGCATATTTTAATAAAATCTGTCAGTCTTAGCGTGCAATGAGGCACAAACCCACAAAAACCTTAATATTTTCTAGATTCCAAGGATAAAATCGCACGAACGCAAGGCTATGGCAATGAAGACAAAAAGGTTTTAGTCTTTGTGAACACGTTTCACTCAAGCATGGAATTCAACCAAACCAGAGATGGGTAAAGGGATAAATGATTTAATATATGCAGGTTGCAAATTGGTCTACTCGCATGTCTACTAGGCCCAATTAGCAGGCGAATCAGGGACATGTAGTTGATGCACTTTCGAAAATTATCATAAAAGAATGACCGCTCAGCTTATTTGCAGACAAAGTGAAGAACGATTTACAGGCATTAAAAAATATGTATCCTTATATCCACATACGAGTAATCCTCGTATTATTTCAAGAATTTAGATAGATTGTTTTTATGTCTTTTTTATATTTCACTGAAAACATTCCTGTACTACAAAAACTTATCACTGAGTTTTACAACCGAGACTTTGTTTCGGAGCCAATATTAAGCGAGTAAAATAAAGTGGGATGGTTACCAATAACACAGCGACGTCTTCAAACAATTGCCTTGTAGGAGGCGCTGTCCTATCAGCCCTCCAAGACCACAAAGGAGCCAAATAAGAAACATCGGGTGGCCTACAACAAATTCGCAGAGATAATAGCCAGGTCCCTGTCTATAACAGTTTACTGTCTTACTAGGTGCTGCCGACCACCCAGTGGTCTCAGAGGGAGAAATTAAAATGTCTTTGTGTCACTAATAGAGAAATATACGGTTGGTAATTTCGCAATTCAACAATGCCAAAGAAATTCGGCAAAGAACTGGTCCAAATCCAACGAAATGAGCAACGAGTGAAGCAAATAAAAAATGGAGTCGATTCCCTTCGTGGGTTTGTAAACCAAAACGGGTCCGGCTTCCTTTCACAGCGCCAGTATTTGGTGAGCATTCATATCAACCCCGCACGCAACAACCCTGATATTGAAAAATAAAACAGAAGAGTAAGAGAGAGAATACGAGGGTTAGTAGCCGGATCCGACATTTCGAACGAAGTGTCAGAGGATCCATTTAATTGAAAAATTTATTGGCGCAGGAGGAACACTCACACAAGAATAGGCGACAGTTTGTCTGGTCCTCTTGTTGGCTTTCTTTCGGGCTATGTGTTTTGCGGTTGCTGGAAATACTTTCTCAATGGATGGGGGAGACTGATCTACAAGATGATTTTTTCGGGAGTAAGGTGCCACAGCAGTTCCACTTAGTTGCATCATGGGTGGCCCAGGTGCGATTAGTATATCTATTGAATATTATGTTTGTCGTTTAAAAACGATAGATTTCGGGTAACTGTTTTTACAGAGACTTGGTTTTTGCAGCCGCTGCTCTTGCTTGCCTAAAATTTTGAGATTAAGTGTCCATCCTCCTTCAGCGGATTTAGCGGCTTCCACTTGTATTTTCCAGGGGTCTGTCCTGCGGAATTGTGGGTATGTCCCAACACTCTATAATCAACGCGTTTATCTGCATAAACACTCTTAATAAGTCGATTGCAGGTCCTCTAATCTGCCACACTCGGGTCCTAATGAGCCGTCCCTCCATTATCTAACTCTACATCATGTACGCAATTTTCAGACTAATACTAACTAATACTCTTGCACAATGCTTATATTTAACATATGTCCATAAATAAAAATATTTGTAAAGGATACACATTTAGAAAATGAACAGTGGAAATAGCCAATATATCACATGGTTTGTCCAGGATCTGCCGCAGCATCTTAAGCTGTTTACTCAGGGCTATAAAAACAATTACTATTTGAACAATTCGTTCTCAACTTTGGGCTCTTTGCTTATATTAGGCGGATATAATCAAGCCTCGATTAAAAACGCGTTCATCATTTTTGCGCAATTTTTTTAAAGACCGAAAACCAAACCAAAACAGGACCCGAATAGCAGGGCCGATCTGCAAACTGTGTTGCCGGAAGTGCCCGTTTTTTTCCCATCAAAGTGACCTCCGAGATCTAATCGAAACTAATGATGACATAATTGTCTCGATCGGGTCACTGTAGGCAAAAGGAAGTGCTTCCCATTGCTCAATACAAAGATGCAGAAACGTTCCATTGTCCCCGAAAGGAAGCAGCCATCCGTCAGAAAAGGCAACAGGAACGAATATTCTATTGCTTGGAGTAAAAAAGATAATTAACTTCTTTGCGAAATTCAATGCGATGACACTTGGATTTGACTGCTCACCGTGTGGTCTAGGTTGTTTTGTTCGCAAGCGATCTTTAGAAGCAATTAGCTGAAACGCAGCAGTTGCAACGACGTGAATTGTTGTGACATTTGGGTTGGTTAATTTCTGGGTCATTCATTAGAACCCTGCCACCCAAACATTTTTCTTTTCAATAGATTTGTTATTGAAGTCTTTAGGGTTTTGGAGGGAGACCTTCTCCCGTGGAGTAGCGTGTGCTACTGACAATCCCCCGCTAGAAATTTTCTGAAAAAAAATATAAGAAAATGTGCAATTATAGCAAAAATTTTCCGGGCATCACGACTCGTTGCTGTTTTTAAGAAACTTTTGTTTTAACATTTGAAACCCGATATATATTGTATTCGCACGAATATACATAAGCACGAATATTTATGGACATCACAATCAGCAGGTGCACATTGTATATGTATATACACTTCTGTGTGTATACACGTTATAATTGTGAATACATTCATACACTCCTGTACACTTGCCGATTTTGCATGTATATATGCACTTCTACATGTATACCCGTATTGACAGATCGAAGTCAAAAAGACGGATTGAATAACGTCATCTGTTGCCGTGGCCATATCTTCTATATTTATTATCCGATCTGGACGCCATTTAGCATGCACATGCTTAACCACCAGCGCACTGAAAATTATGCCACAAACTTAATACACCATTTTTACCTTAAGGTACATGTTATAAAAAAGAGAAAAAAATAATTACGCATTCATATTTGTCATTTAGTTTGAGGGTTTAAATATTAAGTCAAAGCAGAAATGCATTGACACTTTGAAAAGACGGTAAACATATTTGTTGACCGTATCTTCATTATTTATTGTCCGATCCTAATAAATCTTGGCACATGGCTCGATATTATAGTTTTTATCTCTAATCAAAAATATTTTTATCTCTTTTCTTACTATTTTGGGAATATAACATAGACAAATACCCGGTTATTTTAAAAAAGAATATGGGTATATTGAATTTGTGCGAATGTCAAACAGGGACAAGGAAGCTTTTCCGACCCTATAAAGTATATATATTCTTGATTAGCATCAACAGCCGAGATCATCTAACCATGTCCGTCCGTGTTTCCGTCCGTCTGTCCGTATGAACGCCTAGATTTTGGAAACTATAATAGATTGAGAAAATCGAATTGCACATTCTAATTCTAGGGATACCAAATCAGCACAAGTTTATTTTAAAAATCGGCTACCTCCCTCCGCAGCCCCGCAAACCGCGAAATTCTGTGACATCCACAATTTTATCTCTATAGGCACTAATTTTGTATAGTACATTGGTAGGGCCATTATCTATCTGTGTTGCGAAAATCAGCCGGTTACGTCTACTTTTGTTTGCGAAAATTACAAAAATTAACTGCGTTGAATGAAACAAGTAGAAACGCTGTAGTCGAGATTCCTCGACAACGAGATACCATGTACCTCTCTTGCCGTTGCCGTGGGAAGGGGTGGGTAAAACTCTAATTGGCAATATCTTCTATATTTATTGTCCGATCTGAACGTAATTTTGCATGCACGTGTTTGACGATCAGCAGACTTAGCAGACTTAAAATTAAGTCTCCAGCTTTTACCATTTTGGAAATGGCATTATCTGCATAATTGTTAAACGGTCCTAATGCAAAAAGAAACAGGTCTCTAGCTCTTATTTTGTCCAAGCTATCGAAGAAAATACAGTTTTATGCAAATTACGAAGGCAGAAAGGGGCGTGGCAAAAATTTTAAATAAACTCGACCTGCGTACTCATATAACGGACCTAAAGCAAAAAGAATTACACCTCTAGCTCTTACCATCTCCGAGAACGACGTGTTCATACATACAGACGGACAGACAGACGGACATGGCTAGATCGACTCGGCTGTTGATGCTGATCAAGAATATATATACTTTATAGGGTCGGGAAAGCTTCCTTCTCCCTGTTACATACTTTGCACAAACTTAATATACCATTTGTACCTTTAGGTACATGGTATAAAAAAATGACAAGTTTCTCCATAGAAACACCTTTCACAAACGTGTGTTTAAAACAAGTAGAAACGCTGTAGTCGAGATTCCTCGACAACGAGATACCATGTACCTCTCTTGCCGTTGCCGTGGGAAGGGGTGGGTAAAACTTTAATTGGTCATATCTTCTATATTTATTGTCCGATCTGAACGTAATTTTGCATGTCTTAAACGATCAGCATATTTAACAGACTTAAAATGAAGTCTCTAGCTCTTATCATTTTGGAGATATCGATTTTTTTGCGAATACGAAGGCGGAAAGGGGCGTGGCAAAAATCTGGAAATGGCATTATCTGCATAATAGTTAAACGGTCCTAATGCAAAAAGAAACAGGTCTCTAGCTTTAATTTTGTCCAAGTTATCGAAGAAAATACAGTTTTATCCAAATTACGAAGGCGGAAAGGGACGTGGCAAAAATTTGAAATAAACTCGACCTGCGTACACATATAACGGACCGAAAGCAAAAAGAATTACACCTCTAGCTCTTACCATCTCCGAAAACGACGTGTTCATACATACAGACGGACGGACAGACGGACAGACGGACATGGCTAGATCGACTCGGCTGTTGATGCTGATCAAGAATATATATACTTTATAGGGTCGGGAACGTTTCCTTCTCCCTGTTACATACTTTGCACAAACTTAATATACCATTTGTACCTTAAGGTACATGGTATAAAAATTAAATTACGAAAATTTGTTGCTCCCAAAAGTAGGTAGGGGAAGGTGGGGTATAACCGACATAGTTTTGATTTTGGCCAAAAAGTCACTTAAAAGTAATTTTTTCTGAAAATTTCAAAACGTGGAGTTGTAGTGCGAATCACAACCTTTCTTTTGATAACATTTTTTTTTTCAATTTACCAAAATGTAAAAGTTATTGCAATTGGCGCAAAAAACGTGATTTTGCTATGTTGAAAAAAGGCGGGGAAACGTGGACAATGGTCTGTAAATCGATTATAACATGAAAGTTATTGATGAAAAACGTTTATTAATGAATGGAAATGTAGTAGAAAGTGGTAAACAATAACAAAAAAATGAATTGGCTTAAGAAATTATTCCGAATAGCAGTGGATGCAGTTGTAAGTGTTCGGGTCTTCTTTGGGATAGTACCGCGTGCTCACCCGAGCACGAAACTATCAGAAAATGTCGAAATACTGTTGTTTTGTTGAAATTCTGCACTAAAAATCTCTTATACACGTCAAAAACAAGAACTTTGCGGGTCAAATGTCGAAAACTTATCAGATGTCCATGCCTCCCCGCAAGCTCATATTTTCAAAATAGCGGAAACAATGGAAACAATGCAAATTCGTGCAAAATTTCTTTTGTGTGTCGAAGCCTAAAGGCTCCACTAATAATATAAACATATTTACCTGGATGTGTTTATCGACACAAGTGGAACAAATCAATCGTAAACAGAGTTGATTAAAAACTTCCGTGGTGTGAAATTTCGGTTTGTTGTCGCAGAAAGTTAACATCACGTGTTCACAGCTTAAGTGCTTATTAGAAAGTGAGCTTAGTATAAGACGAGCCGATTGCAGTTTGTTGTAGCTTTCAACCTGTCCTAGGGAAAAAAATATCGCCCTTTTCCATGCTCCCGCGTTGTCGGTTATACCCCACCTTCCCCTAGGTATTATATTGTGTTAAAAACCAGGTGAAACTGAGAATCGGATATTTATAGTTGAAACACTCGACTATAATCATTCTTACTTGTTACTTGTTTATTTTTTTAATTGTATAAGTAAGGCATACGGCTTTTACCATTTTTAAGATATCGATTTTTTTCAAATACAAAGGCGGAAAGGGGCGTGGCAAACATCTGGAAATGACATTAACTGCATAATAGTTAACCGAACCTAAAATAGGTCTGTAGCTCTTATTTTGTCAAAGTTATTGAAGAAAATACAGTTTCATGCAAATTACTTTTTTTTTTTTGCTCTTTCATAATACGTATATGTATATTTAAAATCTGTCCTCTTTTGGGACAATCATTAAATTGTGTGTCAGTTCCTTCGTGGTTGGATCTTGCAGTTTGCATCTTCCTTACAAAAACATAACAAAAACACAACAATAACAATTCAACAACAAATCATTCGGGTATCATAATTAAACGATTGTCCAGAGGGTGGATGCGTTTAAGACGACGAATTGTGGAACTGTTGTCCAGCAGGTTAATGCCTAGATTATTTGGGTGTTCGTGCAGCCTTCTTTTGTAACGAACGCTGAATCTCGCTATCTCCTCCTTGACCCACGGGATGCCGAGTTGCTTATGGATGGTGGAATTGTCGTGCAGGTTTCTCAAGCTGGCGGTTCGGGGAATTTGGATGCCATAGGTCCAAATCGGCTTTATCATTGCCTTGTATAAGAGTAACTTGGAACGCAAGCGCAATTTGGGACGTTTTCCGATCAGCCAGAACAACTGTTTAGGTCTGCTTTCAGAGTGGCAGCGCTTTAGTTTTAGGTAGGCGTTCCAAGTCAGCCTGCGGTCCAATGTCAGACCAAGGTATTTCGGTGTGGCAACATAGGGGATGGCTACTCCCTTCAGTGATACTAGAGGGTAGTCACCCTTACGCAGCGAAAACGTACTCAGTGTGAACTTTTCTGGGTTGACGGCGATGTTCCACACCTCTTCAGCCAGGAGCCTAGAGCGTCCAACTGCATCTGCATCAGCTCAGAAGCTATAGTTCTCGAACTCGAGTTGACCAGGAAGGCCGTGTCGTCAACATAGGTGGCAACTAGTAAGTTGGGATCCTCGATCACTGGCAAATCTGCAGAGTACAGCAGAGTACAGTCTGTACAGCAAAGGGCCCAGTACGCTGCCCTGTGGAACGCCAGCTCCTATTGCCTTGATGCCAGATTTTGCTTCACCACATCTCACATGGAAAACTCTTCTCTCGAAATACGACATGAGCACGATGTAGTATGCGTTGGGCAGGCTAGTCTTTAACTTGTATAGCAAGCCAGTGTGCCAGACACGGTCGAAAGCCTGTTTCACATCGAGCATGACTGCACAGCAATATTGCTTCTCCTCCAATGCCTTGTGAATGCGTTCTACAATCCGGTGGCATTGCTCAGGTGTTCCGTGTAATCGCCTGAAGCCAAACTGGTGATTGGGGATTAAACCGACCTCGTCCAGAATTGGCAAAACTCTGCGCAGAAATACTCTTTCGAGAATTTTGGAGAGTATCGCCAGTAAGCTGATCGGACGGTAAGAGGCAAGATTGGCCTCAGGTTTTCCAGGCTTCGGGATGACAATGATCTCGGCACGTTTCCACTGGGTGGGAAAGTGCCCGATTTTAAAACATCTGCTAAATATATTGGCTAGCAGCTGGAGACAGTTAGCTGATAGTAGTTTCAGCCCGGCGGCCTCAATGCCGTCGAAACCGGAGACTTGTTGTTATTGAGACTTTGGATTTCCTGTCCGACTTCTTCAGTTGAGACCGCGGCGATAACCGACTGATCACTATTTGAGGTGCTTAATAGTGTCTCAGTGGCCAGCGCCTCTCTATCAGAGCACAAGCTGAATGGATGAAACATGCGATGATAGTGCTCCGCAAACGCCTCTGTTCTCTCCTCATCAGTGCGACACCACTCGTTATTGAGATCTTTGACGGGAGGTGATCTCATTGCTGGCCTTTTAATGTGACGTGTGACCTGCCAGAGGTTGTGCTGTGGATCTCCAGGCTCTAGGGACTCAAGGAAGGTGTCAACAGTTTGGCTGCGAAGGCGGTGCAATAGCTCCTTAAGTTGCTTCACGGCTCTGTTGAGGCTGGTTTTGTCGCAGGTGTTCCTGGAAGCGAACCAGACTCGCCGTAGGCTCCTTTTTATACCATGTACCTTAAGGTACAAATGGTATATTAACTTTGTGCAAATGTATGTAACAGTCAGAAGGAGACATCTCTGACCCCATAAAGTATATATATTCTTGATCAGCATCAACAGCCGAGTCGATATAGCCATGTCCGTCTGTCCGTCCGTCCGTCTGTCCGTCTGTCCGTCCGTCCGTCTGTCCGTCCGTCCGTCTGTCCGTCTGTCTGTATGTATGAACACCTCGTTCTCGGAGATGGTAAGAGATAGACGTGTAATTCTTTTTGCTTTTGGTGTGTTATTGTTGCAGGCAGATCAAGTTTATTTAAAATTTTTTCCACGCCCCTTTCCGCCTTCGTAATTTGCATAAAACTGTATTTGAATTTTCTTCGGTAACTTGGACAAAGTAAGAGCTAGAGACCTATTTCTTTTTGCAATATATCCGTTTAACTATTGCGCAGATAATGTCATTCTTGGATTTTTGCAACGCCCCTTTCCGCCCTCGTATTTGCAAAAAAATCGATATCTTCGAAATGGTAAACGCTAGAGACATAATTTTCAGTCCAATAAGTCCACTAATCAAACACGTACGTGCAAAAATGCGTACGGATCGGACAATAAATATAGAAGATATGGCCAATTAAATTTTACCCGCCCCTTCCCTAGGCAAACGGCATGCCTTACACGCTGGGGTGACGTCATCCGTCTCTTCTTTGACTTCAATTCGTTCGCACGTGTTTCATACAGTATTGTGTGTATGTCTGCACCTGCTGATTTTTTTGATGTCAACAAACGAAAATATGGTGAATTATTTGAAAAAAAAAAAAAAAATCAAAGGAATGGTTCATAAAGAAAAAAGGTACATGGTATTTCGTTGTCGAGAAATCTCGACTACAGCGTTCCTACTTGTTTCTAATACTAGAGCAGCAACTTCTGGAGACCACAGGTGCAGGTCCCTTGGGTGCGTTCTTGGAGCATTATACCGTTGGTCCGACCTTGGCGTTGGTCGGCTTCGTGATCATACGTCTGTGCGGCGTCTTTGTCTCAACAGGCTAGTTAAGGAGCAGCATCACCGCACTGTGATCCGATAGCAGATCCGCATCGGAGTGACAGGATATGTTTGCCCCGTCAATGCCACTGTAGATGGCAAAGTCCAGAATGTCTGGGACCTTGAGGGGGTCTGTTGGCCAGTAGGAGGGCTCCCCGGCGGAGTGGCAATCCACGTTTCTGCTCTGTACGCACTTAAACAATTCAGTTCCTCTGCTGTTGCTTTTTCTGGAGCCCCACCACATGTGCTTGACATTGAAATCGCCGCCGATAATGGGACCGAGGCTATCAAAGAGCTGCGCAAAATCAGAGTCTTTAGTGACATAGTGCCTGGGTGGCATGTATATAGCTGCTATCGTAAAGTATCCAGCTGGGCTGCAGATTCTTACTTGTGGGCACTGTGCCCAGTCGTTAATGTACGCCGGGAGCTCACAGAATTTAATGCCATTCTTGATCAGGATGGCAGCTCCGCCTCTTGCTCTGCCATTGGGGTGATTGGCGAAGATGAGTTCGTAGCCACTGATGACCAGGTACGAGCGTTGGTTAAAGTGAGTCTCGGAGATGGGAATTATGTCGACGATTTTTGTTTTTATGTAGTGCTGCCCTCAGGCCTGCTCCGAGCCAGGCCGTTCGCGTTCCAGATAGCAATGTGCAGCTTTACTTGCATACTTTGGAAAGGACGGTGGTTAGCATCTGCGTCATCTGTGTGAGGACCTTCTCCAGCATCTTCTCCATCAATAACTCCATACGGGTCATCATGGCATTTAGAGCATTTTATTGCTCGGCTACAGACAGCGTCGGCGAAACTTCGCTGGTTGCTAACAGCTAGTGTAGAGAGTTGAGGCTGTCGCCTAGCTTCTCTTTTGGGCAGTGGATGCGCTTTGGGGGCGGACAGCGCTTTGGTTTTTTTAAAGGCAGGGCACCCTCTGTATGAAGCCGGATGATTATCCATACAGTGAAGGCAGCGGGCCGGTTGTCCATCCTGTCTGGTACAGCTACTTTTGCTGTGTGCTTTGCCGCACTTGACGCACCTGTGCTCCAAGCGGCAGTAGCGCTGGGTGTGCCCAAAGCCTTGGCAGCGGTAGCATTGCACCACATCATTAAATTTCTGTGGGGGTTCCACAGTGACCACTGATCTGCACAGCCTGGTTATATTAAAGGCCTCCTTGTTGTTGCTGGCTGGCTTGAGGTTGACAAAAAAGATAGACAATGGTAACTTAGAGTTCCGACTCACTGGATTGTGAATATCTCTGGCTCTATGTCCTAGAGCAAGAAGTGCCTCCGTAATGTCATTGTGGTTCATCGAGTGGTGTAGCCCCTTAATGACCATTCGGTAAGCACGTTCATCGCGTGGCTGAAAGGTGTGATATCTGGTGTTATGATCGTCAAGATGTTTTTTTACCGCAGAGTAGCTCTCCTTATCCGGCATCATAACACGCACATTGTTATCACGAGTAGCTTTGCAAGTAAAGTCCGAATCACTGCCAACCAGCTGAACTAGCATGTTAGTGAGCCCTTTAATGCACTTGACATCGGGGATGAAGATTGGAGGTGGCCTGATCACCTTGCGGGCGGGTTTGCAGCTGCAGAGTCCTGAACTTTGTCGATTTCATCCTCCGTATCCGAGTCGCTAGGGAGAGCTGCAAAATACGAAGGCGGGAAGGGGCGTGGCAAAATTTTGGAATAAACTCGACCAGTGTACATATATAAGGGACCTTAAGCAAAAAGAATTACACCTCTAGCTCTTACATCTCGAGAATGACGTGTTCACACATACAGACGGACAGATAGACATTCCTAGATCGATTCGGCTGTTGATGCTGATCAAGAATATATATTCTTTATGGGGTCGGAACGCTTCCTTCTCCCTGTTACATACATTGCACAAACTTAATATGCCATTTGTACCTTAAGGTACATGGTATAACAATAGGAGAAAACATAAACAACAAAAAGGCGCAACTTATGCGTTACATTAAAACCATCAGGCAGCCAAAAAATAAAACAAGTAGGAACGCTGTAGTCGAGATTTCTCGACAACGATATACCATGTACCACCTCTTTTCTTTATGAACCATTTCTTTGATTTTATTTTTTTTTTTTTAATAATTCACCAAATTTTCGTTTGTTGACATCCACATACACACACTACTGTATGTATACACGTGCGAACGAATTGAAGTCAAAGAAGAGACGGATGACGTCACCCCAGCGTGTGCGGCATGCCGTTGCCTAGGGAAGGGGCGGGTGAAACTTTAATTGGCCATATCTTCCATATTCATTGTCCGATCCGTACGTAATTTTGCAAGTACGTGTCTGACGATCAGTGGACTTAATGGATTGAAAATTATGCCTCTAGCTTTTACCATTTCGAAGATATCAATTTTTTTGCAAATACGAGGGCGGAAAGGGGCGTGGCAAAATTCCAAGAATGACATTATCTGCGCAATAGTTAAACGGATATATTGCAAAAAGAAATAGGTCTCTAGCTCTTATTTTATCCAAGTTATCGAAGAAAATTCAAATACAGTTTTATGCAAATTACGAAGGCGGAAAGGGGCGTGGCAAAAATTTGAAATAAACTTGATCTGCCTGCAACAATAACACACCAAAAGCAAAAAAAATTAGACCTCTATCTCTTACCATCTCCGAGAACGAGGTGTTCATACATACAGACGGACGGACGGACGGACAGACGGACATGGCTATATCGACTCGGCTGTTGACGCTGATCAAGAATATTAATACTTTATGGGGTCGGAGATGTCTCCTTCTCCCTGTTACATACATTTGCACAAAGTTAATATACCATTTGTACCTTAAGGTACATGGTATAAAAAGGGGTTTCTTCAAATTGCTAAAATACGGCCGATAAACTTTTTAAAAAATACCCTCCATAAAATTAGTTATGGTTAGGTTTGGTTCATCCGGGTAACCTCTCCATGAAAGGAGAGTGTCGCGTATAGACTAATATGGTACTTTACCATACCGGTTGTTGGAGGCGTTGATTGTTAGTAAAACAGGCCCCGGGTGGTTCTCGCGAATGCTCGGGTCTTGTTTTCGCTGTCGATTCATGATAGTGACTGGGCAGCGATACTTTCTCTGGCATTCGCTCTAGCGATTCTTGGCTTCTTGCATTGCCGACCCAACATTCCCTATTAGGGCCAATTGTTGGGCATGGATTTGCAGAAGGCAGTGGCTATGAATATGCCGACTAGCAATCTACAGTCTTGCCTCTGTAGCCTTAGTATGAGCGATTCCCGTTTTTGACAGTGTTTTTTGCAATGGTTATGGATATACTGCAGTTCGTGGTGTGTGTCCACCTACTGTTTGCTTCCATTAGAGGTTTAGCCTCCATTTTGGAGTGTAAGATGCGTAGGGAGAATGGTACGTCCTCCACATCGCCATTTTGGTCTAGTGGTCCTCGTTTTGCCAGTTCATCTGCCATTTTGTTGCCCTCAAATCCTTGGTCGCTGGGAATCCAATAGATCTGCACCTCTATGCGGGTGCTAGTGCTTCCCTGCTTGCCAGGACCGTTTTGGACCTTATGGCTTCCGAATGTTGTGCCTTGATAGCTGTTTGGCTATCAACAAACACATTCCCTTGGTCTTTGTTGCCATACTCTGTAGCTTTCCTTATGGCGAAGACTTTCGTCTCGAATATGTCCATCTTTGATCCGTCCGTGTAGATGTTAATGACCTTTTGCTGCGCGGAGCGCCAATCATCCTTTCCCAGCAGTGTAGACATGTTTGTAAAGTTTAGTTTGGGGGTCATGTAGTCCGTGCCTGCATGTATCCCCTCACGGTGTCCATAGGTCTGCACTGCTATCTGGTCCTGAGCAGTCTTGGTGATAGGCCCCTTGTGTTACTCAGCATCTTCAGCGATGGGTATAGTGCATTGGCGGTCTGCTTATCCCTTTCTTTCGCATTTGGCTTCCAACTCAGCTTGCTTTCAATGGTCGGCTTGCTTGCTGTTTAGTCATTATATTCATTATATCGCTTTGTAAAGAGATTGAGGTCAGTCGTATCCGCATTAATGCCCGGCTTATTTTGTCCAACCCGGCTTATTCCGTAAGCACTTACGAGTATTTACGGCTATTGTCCATGACCGAACATATTGTTGATTATTATGTCTATGTCATCTGCATAGGCGGTTATCCTTGGGGCTTCCGATCAAGAGATTGGTAACCACTATATTCCATAACAGGGCACTGTGAGGAATTTGACCACTTGTTTGGGACAAAAATAATAACTCCTAACCGTACCTGATATTGACATGACATTTTTAATATTTTTTTTTAAAAAAGAGTCCCTATTTTTAAAAAAAAGGAACTTAAAAATTATAATTAATTCAATATAATTCACTACTATGAATTAAAATTTTAAGCCATTTGATATCAGTTCAAGAAAATGACATGCCAAACTGTAAAAAAAGTCAAAAAAAGCCCACATTATCTTGGACTTTTTCAGCTCTTCTATGCGATTGGGCATACTTTGGGTATACCGTTGTACCATTTCCGGGGGAATAGCATACCATACGTCCTGTGGCCGTTCCCACAACTCCTTCATTCCATTTGAAGGAACTGAATATTTCACCAGCTGTTGGATTCATGTAAGATGATTGTGGTGGCCACTTCATAGATAGAAATTTCTCTTTTAAAATCCAATTTTTCACCAATATGGACGTGTGCTTCGGGTCGTTGTCTTGCTGGAAAACGCATTTTTCGGCAGAAAGACCCATATTCCCAATAACCTTCGGAAGATTTTCTTGTAAAACAGATATAAATTGCTCCTTTCGCATTATTCCATCGATTAAGAGCAAGGGGCCCACTCCATTTGAATTAATGCACCCTCAAACCGCCACCGTGCTTGACGGTTTGTCGCACATTCTGTTAAGTCATTGCTACCAGTGCACTATGGTCCAAAAGACTTTGGCATAAACTCTAAACATAGAGATAGACGTGTAATTCTTTTTGCTTTTGGTGTGTTATTGTTGCAGGCAGATCAAGTTTATTTAACATTTTTTCCACGCCCCTTTCCGCCTTCGTAATTTGCATAAAACTGTATTTGAATTTTCTTCGGTAACTTGGACAAAGTAAGAGCTAGAGACCTATTTCTTTTTGCAATATATCCGTTTAACTATTGCGCAGATAATGTCATTCTTGCCACGCCCCTTTCCGCCCTCGTATTTGCAAAAAAATCGATATCTTCGAAATGGTAAAAGCTAGAGGCATAATTTTCAGTCCAATAAGTGCGTGCAAAATTACGAACGGATCGGACAATAAATATAGAAGATATGACCAATTAAAGTTTTACCCACCCCTTCCCTAGGAAACGGCTTGCCGCACATGCTGGGGTGACCTCATCCGTCTCTTCTTTGCCTTCAATTCGTTCGCACGTGTATACATACAGTAGTGTGTGTATGTGGATGTCAACAAACGAAAATTTGGTTAATTATTTGAAAAAAAAAATAAATAAAATCAAAGAAATGGTTCATAAAGAAAAGAGGTACATGGCACTCGTTGTCGAGACACTGCAGTGTCTAAAAAAGCAAACATTTCCTAAATATTCTTGTTTCCAAGCTTATATTGTCGGATGAAAAAAAAACAAGAACGATTATAGTCGAGGGTCTCGACTATAAATACCCGGTTCTCAGTTTCACCTGGGTTTTTACCTATAATACCTACCATTGACATTTTGGGAGCAACAAATTTTCGTAATTTCTGTTTGTAGGTGTATATGTAAAGTGAGAAGTAATTTTGGAGAAACTTGTGGAGAAACTTGTAATTTTTTCATTCAACGCAACACACTTTTGTCATTTGCGCGAGCAAGTAGGCGGAACAGGCTGATTTTCGCAACACAGATAGATATTGGCCCTACCAATGTACTATTCAAAATTGGTGCCTATAGAGTTAATATTGTGGATATCAAAGAATTTCGCGGTTGCGGGGAATTTCGCGGTTTGTGCTGAACTGGTATCCCTAGAACTAGAATGTGCAATTAGTTTTTCTCTATTTATTATAGTTTTCAAAATCTAGGCGTTCATACGGATAGACGGACAGACATATTTGACATTCGAACGAATTCAATATACCCTTATTCTTTTTTAAAAGAACCGGGTACAAATATTTGTTAAAAAAATAACCAGAGTGCAAAACTGTAACATTTGACTTTTTTTTACAGTGTGGCATGTCATTTTCTTTAACTCATATCAATTGCTTAAAATTTTAATACATAGCAGTGAATTATATTACCTACAAAACAAGACTTATCCATGCGTGCGATAGAAAAAAAGTTACAGACCTTTGAAGTTGAAACAGTGAAATCGTGTTACAGTTTTGCTCGTCAATGTACATAAAATTTGTTAGGTGAAAATGATGTATTAATATTTACCACAAGCATTTTTTTTATAATTTTGATAACTAAACCTTTAAGTATTCGATTGTGGGATTTCAGTTCATTACAAGTTTGCGAATAAAAATACCCCCCTGTAAATTGCGAGATTCTCTGGAGTCCACAATTTGAATGAATCAATGTGATATTCGTATGACACTTATTTTACATTCCATAAAAGTAATACAGACATGCCTATTTCCGCTGCAAATCTTTTTTGTTTTTTCTTATTTCCAATGTCTAAAAAATTAAGAATGTTGGTCAATATCAAAATAGCTACACAACCAATATATTGTACTTTAAATTAGTCCTGGTAGCTAAAAAACCAACCATTCGACTTTATTCGCACTATCTTTAGTTAATAACTTTCTTAGTAACATGGCTTTGTTTATGGAATGGATTTGGCAATTGGAACCTACTTTGAGCTTATATTTGACAATTAAAGCACAGGTCTAATATTTATTTTATGTCAATATTCGTGTTTCTTGCCCATAAATAAATATTTTATTATCGTTTCCTATTTCTTAACAAAAACTTTTATGTATTCGAATATAAATAAGTACATTTAAGAATGCAATAAAATCAAAGTTTTTGAAAATGTCAATATTAAGTAACTTTTGAACTTTTGTATACTATAAATAATTAAATTGATCGTGCGCTCTGTTTCACAGTTTCAACAGACGCCAGTCCAATGTCGACGTGATAGCGTTAATGAGTAAGTCACTTATGCCGGCAAGCTAAAGGCGTCCTTATTGAGCTGCTGAGATTACATGGTGAAGGAAGTCCCAGATTCCCCTCTATCAAGGAGTATCTCCGTTGAGGTCCACAGGCAATTTTTGTTGAGCCTAATAAAGCATTATGCCAGTCTGATTCTTGTCTTCACTTGGCAGTTCCAAACGAGATCTATCGCTCAGCTCTTTGCGCCTCACATACAACAGAATGGCAATGTTGAGCATTATGACAAAGGTGGAAATCACCACTAAGTAGAAGCTGTAGCCCAAATAGGCCAGCCCAGTACTATACCATTCCTGGTGCTGATGCTCGGCTAACAACACATTGTGCGTGAAGTACTGAAAGAACTGCACCAGCCAGGAAACAAAGGCGACAACCTGCGCTCCCGCTGCGGACGTATTCGCGGCCAATAACAGCACCATTGTCCCGCCCCTCTTGGCACCGGAAGCAGACTTCAGTACAGCGGCAATGGCCGCAACTGCACAGGCAAGGAGTCCGAGCCCAGTGCCCAGGGTGGTAAGGAGCCAAAGCCAAAAGCTGGTCACGTCGTTTTCCGTTCGCACGAATGTATAAACTGCGAATGCATACGGGTTTAAGCCCAAGGTCTTAGCGATGGTGTTCCAAATACTTACCATCGACCGGGAAGGCCCTCACGCCAAACCCAGGATTCAGATACTGGCTTCCGTAGAACAGGCCGAAGTTCACCTCCCCCACAGCCTCGGCCGAAGACCTGCGGCGCGGATTGGCACGCACCCAGTGGTTGGTGGTCACGCTGACCAGTAGCAGGCCGATAGCCAGGCAGCTGCCGAAGAAGGTGGAGAAGACCAACGCACGTGTGCGCATGCTCATCTTGATAAGTGTTGCTGTCACTAGACTTTTTTTCTATGGAAGTCGCCAGTGTCAGTGCCAATGCGACACGCCAGGTACAACAAAGAAAGTTCGGTGAAATCAGCGGCGATCGCACAAAGCACAGCGTGACTGTCGTTTAATTTCCGTGGCCGGGTGGTCTTTTGTTGACTTTGTTTAATTTTCCTTATTTGTTTTTTTTTGTCTACAGCTTGAAGTCTTTTTAAATTCAAGAGAACTGTCAGGTCTAAAACAAAACAGAAACGAATTGCCCTAAAAAATCCATAGAACATTTTTGCGTAAACTTGGATTTCCCTAACGTTCCGACTGGCCACACTAATCAACGATCTGGCGAAAAACAGCAACACTTTTTTAGCATTCCCGCATTCCGAACGATAGAACATGTAGGTGACGAATGCTTGACCAGCAATAATGTTTTTTTTCCTCTATACATTTTTATTCATAAGGATGTAATTTATTATTGTGCTATAACTTAACGAAGGCACTGAAATCGTTAAGGTACACTTTTTTGTATCTGTTTTCTTGTGCAAAGACCGAAAAATCCTATAAGTCGGCGCAATGGTGTTAGCGTTGCCAGACGATTGGCGAAAGAGCCAGGGCTTCCTATTTGGGCACACCGACAGCCCTGACGACTTATTGCGCCTTGGCAACCCAGCCCGGCAAAAATAGCGCGAATTTTTTCGATCCATTCTGAATAAAAGTGCAACGGCGTTTTTTGGTGCAAATATGAGCGGCCGCAAGCACAGGGGTGCTGACAACATGGAAAATCTCTGTCCGGTTACTAGGTAAAGGCAAATGAAAAGGTTTTGGCCACCTGCGGAAGTTTGACTTGAGTGACGTCACACGCATACAAACGAGGTCAAGAAAGTGCCTGGTAGCCAAATTGACAATTAACCGGGTGTTTGACCTCCCGGTGCTGATGCAGTCACACAGCAATGCACTTTTTAACAAGCTCCTCTCGTGCAGAAAACGCTCGACCAACAAAGGCAACGCTTCTGCCGCCGCATCCGCTTCGAAACTGTCTCACTTTGAGCTGCCTTCCTCGCCCTCAGCGCTCACATTCGAGGCTCTGGAGGAGATGGGCATTGGAATGTTGGATTCCGAGGAAAGCTGCTCGTCGGCCAGAACCCTGGCGCCTGGTGCGAGCGCCATCAGCGACGACAACTCGAACGAGACAACACCCTATGTTAATGCTCCGCGCATGGCGCACCAGTCGCAGAGGCTGAGGCTGAACTCAACGTTAGACGGCGACGAGGCTCAGCACTCTCTATTGCGCCAGTCGACCGAGAAGTTGCAGGCACAGGCCAAGCGGGCTGCGCTGGGCCCTGTGGAGTGCGGCCACAGCCTCTCTAGGTCCAGCTCCAACTCCAATTCGCCGAGCAAACGGCTACGCAACCCCCTGGCTGATGTGACATGCAACAGCCAAAGCGAGGCGGCGGCTACCCCGCTAAACCTTCAGCCTTCGACTAGTAGGCAGGCGCAGGCGCAGGTGCACAGACAGCCGAAGAAGCCCGTGCCAGCGCCGCCCCCACCACAGTCGACGACCAGACCGCTGTCTACTGACAGCTTCTTCGTGTACAGGATGCCGTCCATGAGCGCTCATATCAGCAGCGGTATCAACTATTTCGACAAACTGTCTGACGAGATTCTGCTGAATATTTTTAAATGGCTGCCCAAGAAGACGCTTCTGCGCATGTCAACCGTTTGCCGGCGATTTAACCGCTGTTCCCGCGACGAAACCCTATGGACAAGACTGGACCTTGGCCTACGAACGCTCCGGACCGGGGCTCTAGAGCAAGTAATGTCTCGGGGAGTGATGGTTCTCCGTCTGGCCCAAGCAAGTGTAGGTATTGGTTGCTTTATGCAAGTGTAAATTTCCCTAATCCCATTCGTTTGCACAGATTCAAGAGCCAGCATTTACCCCAACTACCGCCGGATTTAGGGCCCGACTGCAATATTTGGACTTGAGTATGGTGACAATAAGCCAAAGTTCGCTGTGCACGATGCTGTCGCAATGCCGCCAAATAAAAAAAATAAGCTTGGAGAACACCGCGCTGGATTATAACATTTGCTCTGAACTTGCACAAAATAAGTCCCTGGAGGCAATTAACTTAACAATGGCCACTGGCCTAACTGCCTGCGGTTTGCGGCTACTCATGGAGTCTCTTACTAATTTAAGCAGTTTGAATATTTCATGGACTGACCTGAGCATAGACGCTGTAACAGCATTGGTCACCCACATTACCCCCAATGTTATACGCCTAAATGTAGCCGGGTGCCGACGGGCGCTGTTTGACAGTCGTGAGTGCCGATTCATTGTAATAGCCATTCGTACGATACACATTACACTAAATTTTTTCGTTTAGATGTTGAGACATTGCAGAAACGTTGCCCACAGCTGCTGGAACTTGACCTGTCAGACTGCAATAGCCTCACCCCGGCGGTTATTCCCTTAATTTTAAAGTTTAAAATGCTGGAATACTTGTCCGTTTCCCGTTGCTATCTCATTCCTGCCTCCCGATTCATGTATGTACTTAATCCCCAAACTCATTAGAAATGAAAACCATGATGTTCTTTTCTTTCCAGAGAACTTAAGAGTATGCCCTCCCTTACCTATCTGGACATTTTTGGAATGCTCTCTGACGCTGCAATAGAGGTTCTTGAAAAGCAAATGCCCGAAATGGGGATCAATAAGTTTATTCACAGTTCGGTATCTCGTCCAACCGTTGGAACCCGTCGTACATCAATTTGGGGCTTGCGCACACGCGACTAAACCCTTGGCGTCGCCATTTTCAGTTACAGATTGTGCTGCGCTTCACCACCGTTTACAATGCAGATTTTTATTATTGATTCAACAACATAAATAATCACATTTTGCTGTTAAAAACTTAGCAATTCCCGGAGTTTGCTCATTGATCCGCTTCGCTCAAGGGCGCAACAGGGGCCTCCCATTTCCACTCTTCCCAGTTAACACAGTTCTTGACACTATCCAAAAAACCGGTGTCGCTGGGACATTTCATTTCGCTGGCTGGTTGGTTAATAGCTTCGCATTTCCAGTATGATGTGGCGTCCCAATTGTTGCGGAAAAGAGCAACGTCAAGCTCCGTTTGGGTCTTGCAACCTGGTTGGCCATCGCCATCGTAGCCACGAACTAGGCCACAGAAAACAACGAGGGCACAGAGGACGATTTCGAATTTCATCTTGTGATAAATGAATGGGCCAGTGGGGCCTTCAACGCCTTTTATACTTTCTTCATGGTGACATATACTCTAGCTTGACAATTGTTACCAGAAAATGCTTTTAGAAATTGGCATCGAAACAAACATTCGGAAGGGGCTAACTAGATAACTAGAGCTACTTTTGATAACTACAAATTGTCATTTTGAATACTTTGAAGTATCACAGAGTTTTCCCCTATACACACTCAACTTATATAAAAAGGTAAGCCCCTTTGCCGAATATAAAAAGGATTTTCTGTTTTTCCAAATTTTACTGACATTTTATTGTTTCACAGAACTATTAAATCCAGGATTTTTAATGATTTAAAAAACGGATCTGTAACTATTTAAAGTTAAAATCAATAAATCAGAATTCTCTGTTTCTATTCTACTGAATCTTGTATATGAGGGAACAATTTATAGAGTAGACTCGAGCGCGAAAACGAACTCTTTTTAGCATTTAATTTGAAACAATAGAATTGAGAAATTGTCGACCCTTGTCGACCCTTGCTGCAGTCGAGATTTCTCGACGAGATACTATGTACCTATTTTCATAATCATTTTGCGTTACCGTTTTATTATTTTAGCTCCAAATTAAGTCAAAACAGAAATGGTTAATATGGCGTCATCCAGCATTGCGCTTTGAAAATACGGTAAACATATTTGTTTGTACCGTAAATTCATTATTTATTGTCCGATCTTAATAAAACTAGGCTCTTGGCTCGATATTATAATTTTTATCTTTAAGCAAGAATAATTACTTCTCTTGCTGTAACCATTTTGGAGATATAGAGAAATATGCACAAGGAAAAACTTTTTTTGTTAATTACAAAGGCGGAAAGGGGTGCTACTAAAATTCAAAAATGACATACATACGTATTTGACGCATTTAAAGAATTATGGCTCTAGCTCCTACCATCACGGAGATATTGTCAAATATGTTGAAATACAGTTTTATGCAAATTACAAAGGCGGAAAAGGGCGTGACAAAAATTTTAAATGAACTCTATCTGCGTACACATGAAAACACATTTAAACATTTAAGTCAAATATGTACATAATAGTAACAAAGAAAAATAGATTGCTTATTTCAAACAGGATGTGAAAAAAAAGGAAAAAGAAAAACACGTCTTTAGCAAAAATATATGTATGTAGCTCTTATTACACTAAAGACATCCATAGTAAATATATACCTATACATACATATATAAGAAATTATATTGTTATGCAAATTTTAAAGGCGGAAAGGGCGTGGCAAAATTAACTTTATCCGTGTACATGCATATGGGACCTAATGCAAATATAATTACATACATATATATGTACATATTTCACTAGCTCTGTTCATAGATACAGGCGGCCAGACAGAGACAGGCAGACGGTTGATAGTGATCAAGAATATACTTTTGCATATGTATGTATGTACATACATACAAGATATATACTTTGTGGGGTCGCAAATGTCTCCTTCTGTCTGTTACATACATTTGCATAGTACATGTTATTAAAATAGTCGTTGCAACTTTTTAAATTCGATTTATTTTATGTTCGGTTCTATAGAGAAGACCGTTTTGGTATATCCTCACCGGCGGAAAACGGTCACATTCATACGTTACTTGAGAATTTTGCAGCAAAAAATTAATTTTGATTGTCGACGCGCACGAAAGGGCATTATTAAAGCCAGTGGACAAGATCCTACTACTCCGCGCACTGATGGACGTAAGCACGGCTTTGAAGCCGCCGCCGGAAAAGCAGCTGGCCAGCCTGGGAAACGACCTTCCTCCGGGACCTCCCGGCGTGGACGAGAAAATCGAAAAAAGTGAGGAGGGAAGTGCATCAGCAGGCGGCTCTAGCAAAAGCCGCAAGTCCAATTCCCGGCGTCGATCTTCGTCGCGGCGGCGCTCTATGTCCCGCGGCCGCCCCGACTCCCGCAACGCCGGCTCTCCTCGGCGACGGCGCTCCGTGTCGCGTTCGCCCACATCCCCGCGCCGCGCCCGCTTCGACTCCCCGGACTACGGGCGGTACGGGCCTCCTCGGCGACGCTTTGACCGCGACCGGCGGCGCTCGCCGGACCGACGGCGCTCGCCCCCGCGTCGTGGCAGGCGCTACGGCCGCTCCCGTTCCCGCAGCATTTCTCCGCACCGCCGCGGGGGACGTGGCCTGAGCCCCGCCAGCAGCCGCTGGTCGCCCAAGAAGAAGCCCGCTTCTCCGCCCTTGCCGCCGGGACAGCAGCAGCAGCCGGGCGGGCCACAGGGACCGCCGCAATTGCCTCCGGGCTACGGAGTTATGCCCCCCCAAATGTATGATCAGGGACACTACGGCGGCCCGGCCGACGTTTATGGCCACCAGTACGGCATAGCAGCCAATGCGTTTCCACCTCAGGGACCGCCACCCGGGTACGGGATGCCGGGACCTCTGGTTCAGGCGAGTTTCGGTGGTGGCTATGGACCGCCCCCCACGGGTGCTTGGGGCGTTAATGGTAAGCAAACCGCTTAATGGTGACCTCATGACACCCGTAAGCCAACTTATTCCCATATCGCATCAGAGTACGGCCAACAGGTGTGGTTGCAACAGGCGCTTCCCGCTCCCGAATCCCTGGTCCCACAGCAGCCGCCTGGCCAGGAGGTGCTGCCGGTCAAGCATCTGGAAAAGGAACAAAAAGCGCCGGCCATGGATGGAGGTCCAGGTTTGCCGCCACTGGATGGTGAGTGTCGAAAGAACGTAATGCAACAACTACGAATATTCACATCCAAACCTCTCACATTATGTTTTATTACTGTTGTCATGATTGCTTGTACTTGTAACTTTAATGCGCGCAAAAGACTCGCAAACAAACAGACCATGTCGAATATATAATGTAAGGATAATCAGAATATAATCATTAACGAGCTGCGGGAATTGTCGCAGACAGCCGGCGTGGGCTCAAAACTATCCATTTCGAGTAGAGAACGCCAATTCGGTGTTTTATGTAGCCGTTGTCGCAAATCGCATTGTCGGCCTGCTGGACGCCTTCTGTCTCCATGAACTCCAACTGCAACGAGGACGAGCAGAACGAGCACACACAACAGGGTCGTAGCGATTCCTGATCCGGCGACCGCAGCCGTGCAACTAGCCGGTGAAATGCAATCGAGACTGCATTTTGTAAATGAAATTTGAACTGTTATTTTTCTGGCGAGTTTAGACTGATTTTATTCCCTCTTTCTATCTTCATGCGTGTGAATATCGTATCGCAGCCGTAGCCCAGGAGGCGGAAAAACAAAAGGACGAGCTCAAGAAACAGCGGGCCAACTACGTTAACAAAGTAACGCTCCTCAAGGCCGAAATTAACGTCCTTAAAGAACAACGCGATGATTTAGCAGCTGGTGAGGCCCCACCTTCCCCTACCACGAAAAATTTTATCGAGGAAAACGACCGACTGCAGGTAAATTAGTGTGTTTTAAAATTAAATTTATTTGTTGCGCCAGTTTTGACCCATTCCAAAAAGCCATTTAATTTACGTGCAATATAATCTACTACGATTTTCAGGGCCAAATTAAGAAGAAGCTAGACACTATCGAAAATGTAATCGATATGTTAAACGGTATTATTGGGTACGAAGAACCTGATGACGATCCACCCAAGCCTAATGCTAAGCCTCCGACAGAGCCCTTTGCCCGAACTCACTCTTCCAGCGATAGTTCCGCTAACAGCTCAGATTCCAGCGAGTCGTCCAGTAGTTCATCAGACTCGTCCTCTAATGGGGACGAGGATGCAAACAGCAAGGCCGAAGCTAAACTCAAACATAACGCCATCAAGTCAATGAAATCCAAGCAACGGCTGATTGATGCGAAGCTGGAAGCAGCTGCGGCGCAAAACTATAATTTAGTGTTTTTTGATCCCGAACAGCACTGGTGCGAAAGCTGCAACGTTTTCCCAAAGTCTGCACGCGACTATCTAAAGCACCTCCATTCCGAAGAACATATGAACCGAGAAACTATAGAGACTCCCTGGCATGTGGGAATCGATCATGATCTATTTCCGACCTTTGAAAACGCTCCTTCAAAACGCGTTCCAGTCCGGGGAATGCAATTCCTGGTGCCGGCCAACGCATGGTACTGCAAACTCTGCAACGTGTGGATCGGAGATTTACATTGTGCTTCAGCTCATCTTAAGTCCCGGCTTCATTCTAATAAATATGAGGTAAGTTCTCGTATTTTCCTCTTATTATTATCACATATGCCCTAAGGTACAAGTTTGTGCTAAGGTATATTAAGTTTGTGCGAGCGTGTGTAACAGCAGAAGGAGACATCTCCTACCCTACCAAGTTTAGAACTAGAGAACTCTTTGCGTTTAAAACCCTGTTAATGCTGAACATATATCTGTCTATTATTATGAGTTTAATTTAAAAAAGAAATGTTGATATTGGAAATATCATTGGAGGTAAATCGCTACTGCAGCGGTTCTACATGTTTATTTTTCTATGAATACAGAGGCGTCAACATAGATATTTGTTGATTTGCATTTATTAAGTAATTGAAGAGGTTCGTATCTTATTATCTGACAAAATAATGCACTGAAAATATTCGATTCTTCACAAAAATAACGAATACAATATGATATTTGCGTTAATCTGTTATTTTAACGAGCCACAACTCAATTTTTTAGTGCTTTGGATATTGGAAATATCATATCATATGTATATCCTTAAGCGTACTTACTTTTGACTTTTCTATAAACATTTTTAAAAAGTTAGATCAAGCTAATGCTAAAGTTAAATTGTTTTAGCCAAACATTTTAGGGATTTATTAATAGTATATATTTGTTTTTGGGAAATGTAAATTTGAAATCAAGGGTGCCTTTAGTTTATTGAGAAATTCAGCATGAAAACTGTACGTAATTCATAGTCAAATCAGGTTTGACCTCTTAAATTGAATATTTTTGAGTCCAAAATGTATTGGGTGTGTGAAAAAATAAACTAGAACCTAATTTCAACTTCTTTATAACTATTTGGATTTTAAAATGCCAGAAAACTTTTTTTCATTTATTTCATAATGAATATTTAATAAATCTGGTGATACTCGTACTAGCGTATTATATTCTAATTTTGCTCTTGTTTCTTGCAGCAATTTATTGACCAAAATAAAAACTATGAAGTCGAATGGCATACAAATCGTGACCGAGCCATCCAACAGCTAAAAAATCACGAAGACTCTAAGAACAAAAAAAGCAAAAAGGACGAAGACAAGACTTCCAAAAAGCGCAAGAAAAAAAGGTGATTCTAACTTAAATTTAAATAATAGTATCAGTTTCTCACATTTTTCACATTTTTCTAAATCCAGTGATAAGAAAAAACCGAAAAAAAGTCAAAGAAAAAGCAATCGAAGTACGACAGACGCTAACAGCTCCTCATCGTCGTCGGAAAGCCCTTCTTCGGAAGACGAAAATAATCAGCAACCTAAAAAGGGGCGCGTTGAAACTGCATTGTGTAATGAAACGGAGAAAGCTGTTAATGATGCCTCTACCCGTTTGCGCAAGCACGAAACGCCGTATGTTTCTGCATCAAATGATGGGGTTCTTTTGCAATCTGCAGCATCAACACCGCCTCCAAATGTTAAAGACACGATAAATCCAGCTCGTGGCAAATGGATGGCAACTACCAGCGAGGAAGAGGAACAAAAACGGGATGAGACGTCACAGCATTGGAGCACGGTTCAGCCGGTAATCAGTGACAGTGAGAAAAAGCTTTTAGAGCAGCTTAAGGGCAAGCTTAAAACCATACCGCATCGCGAGGAAGACAATAAGATTTTGAAACCGCAGGCATTTAACACTGTCGATGAAAAAGTGAGATCAAAGGAAAAGAAAGATAAGGTCAGTCGGCGATCCCGAACTCCAAAGCGGCGCAGTCACTCTCGCAGCGTGAGTCGTGGAAAAATCGATCGGGATCGGCGGGATCGCGATAGGGATCGCTATCGGGATCGGGATCGGCGTCGCTCTCGAAGCCGGTCCCGCAGCCGCGGCCGCAGACGCTTTTCTCGATCACCAGTGAGATCCAACAGGAGAAGTAGATCTCGGGATGCTCGTCGTCGCAGGAGCCGCAGTCATTCAGATGAGCGAGTGGAACGTCCGGTAGTCAAGCATTCCGAATTTCGTCCTCGTACTTTGCCAGAACGTAAGGCAGATTCGAAACGAGACAAAAAGGAGTCTGAGAGCAAGCCGAAGGCAACAAAAACAATTATGAGCACTATTCCGCTTGCCGGAAAGAAATTGCCGTTCATAGGCAAGATGCCTGTGTTCAAAAAGCAGTCGGCTTCCGCAAACACATTTGAAGCTTCTGCCTACACTAATGGTTCGTTAGATGCGCCGCCCCCGCCGCCGCCCCCACTTGGGGTACCAGCTGGTCAAGTTGTTATGCGTCAACCTGCCCCGACAGCAGCTCAGATTCAGATGGCGATGATGGAGGATGCCTTTGGCAACGCTCCCCCTTTCCATCCTGACGCGGGCATGATGATGGACTATGACGAATTAATGCCGGATCCAGTCCAGTTTGCTAATTTGATGACCATTTGTCCTCCTCCACCACCACCAGGGGATGGCTCAGATGAAGAGAATCGTTTGCTTCAGGAACAGGACATGACTGATGATAAAAACGTTGATAAGGAAGTTATGCCACCGGGAATTGACGATGCCGAAACCGATCTGGCGGCACACGTTTTGGACTCAACAGCGCAACCAGCAGATGGTCAGCTACCAAAGGATTTGGCCGCAGCCCTTGACATTATATTTCCAAGTGAGGGAGCTTTAGCCGCGGCCGAAGACGAGAGTATTCAAGCGTCACAAACTGTGCCTCCGACGGTCACTACCACTATTGTCGAGGACGAACCTGTTCTCACTGAACACAATCTTCAAGACTTGGCTAAACAGGGTATACATCTCGTCACCTTTAATGAAACAGAAGTGTGTACAGCAACTGAAGGTATGCAAATGCCCGCGACAGACAAGATATCATCGGGGGCTCTGAATGGAGAACCGGAGCAAGATGCCAATCGAGCTACAAGCCTAGAAGAGATCGAAGCCAATAACATTCCCATGCCGAGCTCTCCACCATCCACTTTTCTGGTCGACAATGACGCAAATTGCATAGAGAACACAGAAGTAATAAACGTTTCAGACATACCGGAGCCGGTAGATTCACCAGTGGACAGTGAAAAACTTCGGCGTCGGGCCGACTTAGACGAGTTGGCCATGCTTGGAATTGACAGTAGTGACATGGCAGCCCAATGTATGTAGAATGGATTTGTACACTTCGCATTAATTTGTCATCAAAACAACCGCATTCATACATTTCCATTTTGGTAATAACCTTGTTTTTAACTCATATCCATTCTCGTAGGTGAAATGTAAGGTTTGATTTACATTTTCCTCCGCTTATGGCAGCAAGAATTGCCATTCACATGGATTCACATGGATTAAAGACGGGTTGGCTTCTTGAGACACAGTAATAGACTTTAAATGAACTTTATGCATGAGTGTGTTTTTGTGATGCAAGTGTTTTAATAAATGCGCATATATGTATGTAATATATGTACGAAAAATAAACATGAATTTAAAAATTTTAATTTATGTCGAATGGCACTTAAACACTATGTTCTACAACTATACATCATTATACTTTTTTAAATGATTAATCAAACAATATGTTTTGTATCTTTTTTAGTACAAACTAGGTTTTGATTTTTGTTCATCTCGGTATAGGTACACATGTTCTCAGTTGATTTAAATACACTCAGTTGATAAATATACAGATATTTATAGATTTTTATATCTATAAGTTGAGTGGGGGTGATCTGTATTGTGCAAGCCAATGGATTCGTTCGAGTTCGTCTTAAATTCAGTTTATAAAAAAAGTTTGAATGATAAGCATTAGCTTTTGCTTATGCTTAAGTTATTGAGTTATAGGCAATTTCGAAGCGAAAGGTTTAGTTTCTTTGTTTGGCTGTTGATCTGATTGTTATAAGTGAGTTACACGTAATGTTTGCGGCTTCCAATGGTTATCGGAGCTGGCCTCGTTCAGCTAAAACTATAAGTCAGTGATCGGACCATCTGCTACGCTGAATTTCGTTGCCGGCGCTGTCGCTGGAGATGCCACCTGAGCCACCTGGGTGCCTAGGTCTTTAACCAATTTTTCGAGGCTATATAATTGTTACAGTTACAGTGTTGTCGCAAGGAGCCGCCGAAAGAGAAGAACAAAAATGCATATGTTAGTATGTTTTGTGACTACCGAATCTATATTAAAAAGGAGTGCACTGATGTCAATCGATATTTGCATGCGTTTAAAGTTAGGCAGTGCTTTGTTAGTTAAAGAATATAGAATAGAGCATAGACTACACCCACGCTATTATACGATGGTTTGCCTCCTTACGTGCTGCAGCCGCTTCGCTGAGCTCTTTCTTCATCTGTGCGTGCTCTTTCTTCCGCGGCAATAGCGGCGGAGGAAGTGAACCATCTTTTTCTGAAACTAGAGCAAATCCTGGAGGATTCCTTAGCGATGAGTTAGCGCCTACAAGCGGTGGCTCTAAGCCCAGGTTTCCTGAAGGAGTGGGCTGCCTATTGCTGCGGGATTCGTTGCTGGAACAGGACAGGCGCTTGTTAGTAACATCCGATTGCCCGTCGCCGTCGAAATCGGTTTTCTCCTGCAACTGATCTTCCCCGTCAACGACCTCCTCTTCAAGCGCGTGCGTTGCCTGGGCTGGCGTTTGGTTTATGGTTCCGTAGTGCAGATTGAAGGACTGCGCTCGCCGGGTTACAGCCCCACTACCGTTTGGAAACGGCTTTCGAGAGCCTCGGGGTCGGTCGTTTTCGTATATGGTGTCTTGATAGGATTGTCGCTGGCTGTAACAGCTAGCTAAGGCCTGTCGCAAGTATTTGTTCTCTGCCTCGAGGTGCGTAAGACGTTTGTTTGTCTCCTTCCTCTCCAGGCGCAGCTGCGTCACGTGAGACTATCGCAGGATGAATGGAACATGCATATCAGGAATGGAATAGAAACAATTTAAAATTTATCCCACCTTCAAT
The DNA here is from genome assembly GCA_021223825.1 of Drosophila ironensis. Taxonomy (NCBI): domain Eukaryota; kingdom Metazoa; phylum Arthropoda; class Insecta; order Diptera; family Drosophilidae; genus Drosophila; species Drosophila ironensis. The sequence continues at coordinate 7,811,885 of JAJJHQ010004697.1, forward strand.
TCATCAATATCTCGCAGGACTCGAACATTTCCTTCATTTAACGCCCACTGGCGCTCCTCAACTATAGATTTTACCCTGAAGACAAAACATGCAATGGGGTGTGTAAATTTGGGTGGGGTTTTTTAAAAACAAATCAGTAGAACTTTATAATTCCCAACAAGATTGAAGGATTGGAGTAATATCAAATCCAATTGAAAAAATTAAGTTTCAATTCTATAATAATTTGAATAACAAGTAAAAACGATTATAGTCGAGTGTCTCGACTATAAATACCCGGTTCTCAGTTTCACCTAGTTTTTGACACAATATAATACCTACCTACTTTTGGGAGTAACAAATTTTCGTAATTAATTTTGTAGGTGTGTGTCTGTATGAGAAATATTTCTATTGAGAAAGTTGTCATTTTTTCATTCAACGCAACTAATTTTTGTCATTTTCGCGAACAAAAGTGGGCGTAACCGGCTGATTTTCGCAACACAGATAGATAATGGCCCTACCAATATACTATCCAAAATATACTATTAATGCCAATAGAGCTAAAATTGTGGATATCAGACAATTTCGCGGTTTGTTGGGCTACGGAGGGAGGGAGGTAGCCGATTTTTAAAATAAACCTAGAATTAGAATGTGCAATTAGGTTTTCTCTATCTATTATAGTATCCAAAATCTAGGCGTTCATACGAACAGACGGACATGGCTAGATGGACTCGGCTGTTGATGCTGATCAAGAATATATATACTTTATAGAGTCGGAAAAGCTTCCTTGTCCCTGTTACATATTTGACATTCGCACGAATTTAATATAGCCTTATTCTTTTTTTAAAAGAACCGTGTATACAAATTATATAGTTTATACCAATCTTACCGACTAAGCATCGCATCTTCGCGCACACGTGCTGCTTCCTTCACTTCTCTTACCACGTCTGTCATCATTCCGGGCGTGTAGGCACCTACAACAAAAAATTACAAAATCAGGAGCAGGTTAATTCCATTGCGGCCTGACGAATCAAAAGTGATGAATTGTACCTGAGTGGAAGGTGGGCGCGGGACTATGCGTACCGCCTAATGCACCGCCAAGGAACACCGGCTGGCTCTGGGTGCTCAATTCACTCAAGCTATCTCTACGGTGCCGCATGCCCATAAATCCGGGCGGCGCCCAGGGCTGACCAAAAGGAGCGTGCTTTAAAGCTTCAATATCGACTGTGTTGTTTTGCAAACACAAAACATGGTGCATATGAATATATAGAAAAAGTGGTAACAATTACAAAATCAGTTGGTAAAAGCAGTCCGGTACATACATATAGAGCCCTGCATGCATTACAAAGGATTTGTCTCAGTATATGAACTTTAAATTATTATATAACCATTAAGACGGAATTTTATTTGAATGGATATTATACTGGTGTGTGCAAGTTACTATCACGTTTTTGCAATAATTTATTTTACAATAATACAAAATGCTTCCATTAATACCATTCAGTTGTTTAATTTATTATTTCGTTCTATACAATACAGTAGTGTAGCCCGTAGCTTACCATTTTATTTGCAGTGCATATGTACATATGTAAATGTAAATTTTTTTTATTGATTATTGAAACTCAGAAAAATTGTTAAAATAGTTTTGAAAAATCAAATAACGAGTTTGAAAACAAATAAAAACAATTTGTGTAACAATAAAAAATGTGTTTCAAATATTTAACGAAAAGAGTTTTTATTTTTGAAATCATACAATAAACCTTTAAATTTGTTATCATGTGTGATAAAACATATATACATAAGTAGTTTTTAAGATGCATCCAACGTATTTGGAAAGCCATTTATAACAACAAATTTAAGGTATGCGTGTAATATTGTTTCAAGCAAAGGATCGTACAATTTATACTACTATATGATAAGGATGCGAAATAATGCTGTTGTTGCAGGGCTCTAGACCAAAGGTTAACATTAATAATTTGCCAAAGAAAACGGTAGTTTACCTTTAGTTTCTTGCAAATTTTGGCAGATCCTCGAATTGGTGTCGTGCAATAGTTTTATTTGTTCCATTAATGCAGTAAAGAACTTGTTTTGCTCTGGAGTATTCTGTCCACTTAATTTTGAATCATTGTCTGAAGGGTTAAGCAGACAGGGATCGCTGAATCGGAAGCTTAAAATAATTAATAAAATGTATCCATTCCATTATTGTTCAATCTATTGCAAAGTTTACCATCGCCCGCTTCCATCCACATCTGTGGAATTCGGATCGTGTTCAGAGCTGGGCTCGCCTCCGACGACACAGCCTCCACCTCCCAAAGGTGGCAGACTGGCAAACTCTTGCCCGCTATCGCCGGAGTAGCCTATTCCATACTCGTTGAAGCTCTGGGGTGGAAATAGCATTGGATAGCGATGAGAAAGGGAGTACGGGTGCTGTTCCAGAAGAAATCGAGATTTTTGTGGCTGGCTATCGAAACGTGTTATCATAATTGCCGTTACTCACGCGCTGAATTCCCAAATTGAAGGACGGGCCAGGGTTCATTCCGTGTAACAGCGAGCGGACTGGAATTGCATGCTGCTTCTTCTGGTGATGAGCTTCTGCCTGATTCAGCGAGGTTTGTTTAGTCATAGATCCTCCGTGTGGAGTAAAGTCCAAAAACTCCGATGAAGATGACAAGTGGGAATTGGTCGCATCCCGTAGACAATTCTCTAGCCAAGAGTCAAGATGATCCTTCGAATAACTGCGACTGCCTTTACCAATTTTTTCAGAGCCAGTTGGGTTGACCGGTGACGCCGTCTCCGTCATTTCTGTGGTGGACACCGAAGAGGTAACAGCTCCATTGCGAGACTTAAGCTTCTTCCGCTTGCTAAAATCGGTTGCTGTGAGGAGAAAATCAGAGTTGGGCTTGACTTGTATACATTTTAAGTTCCCGGCTTTGTGGCCTCACACCACTGTTTAGCAACCATGCACTGCAAAACGCAAATGACTCACTCGCTCCGCTAACTTGACTCGCTCACAACATACTCGAACGTTACGAATCGCAGTCAGGAAAGTTGTTCCACGGCATAAATATGTCGCGGATGCCATGGTGCTCAAACAAGTTTGTCGGGGGACCGCATTGATTATTCAGTTGTCAGATTTGCGGTAATTTCTGCTAGCTAAATATTTTCTTTTGGAAATTTAAGCCTCAACACAATCTTTGCGAAAAACAGCTGCTGCAGCTGATCCGTTTTTAGGAAATATGTGAACCTGTTAAGGGCAACCAGGGAGAGGAAACAGTAACGAAACATTTTAACCTGAATATGAAAGCTTTAAAATGCTTCAGGAAGGTTGGCAAACAGATTGACAGATCGAAATACATATATTTTCTCAATGTCTTCAGCTAAAATCAAGACAACATTACTTATCTTATTTCAACGTCACAGTCTAGCGTAACCTTTTGTCCAATGCCGAACTTAAACGGAACTGTAATCACTGATTAGTCCAATTAAGCATTTATGTACATACACCGTAATAATTTGCGATTAATAGGTCCAAGATTTGATGTGTGTATCGATTATTTAAAAATGTTTTAATATTTATTTGTAATTAAAACAAATGCACTTGCTATCGTTGTGGCGCTTAAGCTTAGTTTTAACGTTCCAATCCTACCTTTGAGTGAATCGGCCACAGTGGAATTTGTATGAACATTTCTGGACATTTGGCTAATGGCCACTTCCGGCAATGCGTCTCCGGTAAAAAGTGTGTTGGTTCCATTTATTTTTGTGTCCATCACGAAAAACACGCAGGGGCTCTGCGAATACATAAGAGAAATATGTATGTTGCTGTTTAAGAACTATACTGTTTTCTTCAAAGCAAATACGTGTTTCTTAATGTTAATGTAAGCCAAGTATAATATTTTTATCTTATATTAATAATTGCTTTAGCAAAAAGACGTTGTTGAATAGACTCGACTTTTTGTGGGAATCGAGAAACCCATTTCTTTTTTTTAATATTTTTTTATATAATTCAAATTTTTGTTTGTTGACATCCAAACAATTAGCAGGTGCACACATACACGCACTCTGTAGGTATTGTGCATACATACACACACTACTGTATGAATACACGTGCGAACGAATTGAAGTCAAAGAGGAGAAGGATGCCCCAGCGTATGCGGGGCATGCCTTTGTCTAGGGGAGGGGTGGGTAAAACTTTAATTGGTCATATCTTCTATATTTATTGTCCGATCTGTACATAATTTTGAATGTACGTGTTTGACGATTAGTGGATTTAGCGGACGATTTCGAACGAACATAATGCAAAACAAAAAAGGTCTCCAGCTCTAATTTTGTGCAAGTTATAGGCAAATGTTTCAAAGAAAATACAGTTTTATGCAAATTGCGAAGGCGGAAAGGAGCGTGGCAAAAATTTTAAATAAACTTGCTATGCCTGCAATAACACACCAAAAGCAAAAAGAGTTACACTCTAGCTCTTATCATCTCCGAGAACGAGGTGTTCATACATACAGACAGACAGACGGACATGGCTTTATCGACTCGGCAGTTGATGCTGATCAAAAATATATATACTTTATGGGGTCGGAGATATCTCCTTTTGCCTGTTACATACTTTTGCACAAAGTTAATATACCATTTGTACCTGAAGTTACATGATATAAATATTTTTATGAAATTTGACCAGAACTTGTACGAGACTATATATAAATTTTTTCCAATGAATAATTAAACGGCGCTAGGGTTGACATTGCATTTAGGCAAATTAATTTTGTCCTTTAGTTATCGTTTGACAGGCGAAAAAAAATTGTTATAAACGTGTCTTCAACGCTCGAATGGATTGCCTGAGTTTTTATTTATTATTATTTTTTTTTCTTAAAACGATGTATATTTATTTGACTGATTACTAACTTTCGGCAAAATTGATATAGTCGTACATTTAGGAGACAGCAAAATATAATCCTCTGTGATCTTTTACCTATTTAACTTAATATATCCATATATAGTATGCATGTATACTAGCGCGTTCTTCTATTATATTCGTACATTATTTTATTGTTTATTTACATAAAATTTATTTACATTTTATTTTATTTATTTAATGTTTAGGTTCCATTAAAAAATCTTTCCAATGAATAATTACCTTAATATCGGCCAAATAGGATTTATTCATCAATAATTGTCATTTATTTCATGGTTTAGGGCTACATTATTTTTTCCAAATTTAATAGGTACTCAATTCACGCAGCTATCTAGATACCAATATCAAGGCGATCACATGGTATCCCCATTGATTAAGGTGCTCATTGGGTCAATTAAAACGGGTTGTTTCTACGAAGGGCTACCTGATTTATCATATTTTTAAAATTATTAACTGAGTACCGAGTCCCGACCAAGACAATCGGCTTACTGTTTGTTACCACGAGTATGTGGGCATGCTAATTATTATATTATAAGATGACAGAGCTAAAAAACCACTTAGCCGGTGGGAAATACAACAAGAGGCCTCCAGTTATCGGCTTGCAGTGCACACAGTTATTAGAATAAACACCGGTCGCTGATAATCCACCGCACTTGGTTAGGTTATACTGGTCGGCTTGAACCGCGTGCGGTTAGTGAGGTATTTTTTTCACGTCCACAGAAATGTCCAGGCAACGGTCTTTCTTCTCGACCTAAGACGTTTGCCGACTTGCTCGGCGGGTCCTGGGTTTGACTCTGTTACCTGAACTGAGACTGGGACTGGGCCCACCCTTCTATTGTCAGCTTTGTTTGCAGTGAAATCGAAAAGCTAAACATTGCAATGTGTCGTCTCCAATCACTTTGCCCTGCCCGTTGCCGGGGTATCTTAAATAACAGGGCGAACGTTTGGCTCCGCCGCTGGCTCTGGCTTCGGCGAGTAATTATCTAAGTTACCTACGCGTTACGGGCGGCCTGTGTGATGTGATTCTCAGTGCTGCACAATAGTTGCTGGATGATGTCAATTAGGTGCTCAGTAGCCGTTTCCCCTACACACGCTCCACATTCATCTCATCGTGCTTGGTGGCCGTGGTTTTGTTCAATCCGTTTAGAGCGCGGGGGAGTGACCAGGTCGGCGGACGGCGGTGGAACGGGGGAACAGCTGCAGCCTTGGACGGGCAGCTCTGGCTTTGGCCAGCAGCAACAAATAACCTGATTGGGGCGACGCGAGGGTATTAAGCGATCGATGGGATCTGCTCCAGTGGCCACTGACCGATGCTAGTATAGTTGCACTCTTTAAGTAGTTCGAAATATGGGGCACGTCGGGTCGTATAAACTGCCGTTTTGCGCGAATGGGTTAGTTAAAATTAAATAGGGAAACCACAACACAACACAGCAACGGTCGAACATATTTCGTTCAATCGAATCAGCGAATTGGGATGGGAAGTCACCGATTAACTATCGGCTAAGCAATCGATTAATGCTATGGAACGCTGTGCGCAGATCTGGCACCTTTTCACAAAGCTTTTAGGCGACATGTATGACATGTGAAATTTTTTTTATTTTTCAAAATTGCGTTTTCGTGTACTAGGAAAAAAAAACATTTTACATTTTCTTTTAAATGAAACTACTTTGATTTATGATTTGTGTATATATTTTGATTTATTTCTAATCACTTTAATAATATTTTAATAATAACTGTCTGTAATGCCCTGCTCAGTTCTCCCTGGACGCTTGTGGGCATATCCTGAAGTTGTAAGAACTTCATACCTGAACCATTTAATACATTTTTCAACTTATGTTAATGTAATTGCTTGCACTGACTCTTCTTAGACAGATGCATTTTTTTTTATTTGGTCACCACGAAACATGGAACTCTACAGTGGCAAAAACAAATAACACATCATATCGCAATTTTTACTTATTAACTTTGGATTCATTTATTAGGGATCGCGTGGTACAGGTGTCTTGGGGTTGTTTAGGCAAGGTTATTACATGTTATAACTTTATTTACATACATACATATCCCGGTATCGCTAAGGACCACAATGGCCTATAGTATACGCGACACTCTTCTTTAAAAGAGAGGACATCCAGACTAACTTTACTTTATATAGTGAGATATTCCCTTATTCAGCTATGTTCTAAGATATAAGAATAGGCAGTGTGGGCGATTCCACTCTTAAATCAATGTAAGCAGTCGATATCAGTAGCAGGCGATCCTGTTCTAAAATAACAAACAAGTAGGAGCGCTGTAGTCGAGATTTCTCGACAACGAGATACCATGTACCTCTTTTCTTTACGAACCATTTCTTTGATTTTATTTTTTTTTTCAAATAATTCACCAAATTTTCGTTTGTTGACATCCAAAAAATCAGCAGGTGCACACATACACACACTACTGTATGTATACACGTGCGAACGAATTGAAGGCAAAGAAGAGACGGATGAGGTCACCCCAGCATGTGCGGCAAGCCGTTTCCTAGGGATGGGTGGGTAAAACTTTAATTGGTCATATCTTCTATATTTATTGTCCGATCCGTTCGTAATTTTGCACGCACTTATTGGACTGAAAATTATGCCTCCAGCTTTTACCATTTCGAAGATATCGATTTTTTTGCAAATACGAGGGCGGAAAGGGGCGTGGCAAGAATGACATTATCTGCGCAATAGTTAAACGGACATACTGCAAAAAGAAGTAGGACTCTAACTCTTATTCTGTCCAAGTTATAGGCAAATGTGTCGAAGAAAATACAGTTTTATGCAAATTACGAAGGCGGAAAGGGGCGTGGCAAAATAAAATAAACTTGATCTGCCTGCAACAATAACACACCAAAAGCAAAAAGAATTACACGTCTATCTCTATGTTTAGAGTTTATGCCAAAGTCTTTTGGACCATAGTGCACTGGTAGCAATGACTTAACAGAATGTGCGACAAACCGTCAAGCACGGTGGCGGTTTGAGGGTGCATTAATTCAAATGGAGTGGGCCCCTTGCTCTTAATCGATGGAATAATGCGAAAGGAGCAATTTATATCTGTTTTACAAGAAAATCTTCCGAAGGTTATTGGGAATATGGGTCTTTCTGCCGAAAAATGCGTTTTCCAGCAAGACAACGACCCGAAGCACACGTCCATATTGGTGAAAAATTGGATTTTAAAAGAGAAATTTCTATCTATGAAGTGGCCACCACAATCATCTTACATGAATCCAACAGCTGGTGAAATATTCAGTTCCTTCAAATGGAATGAAGGAGTTGTGGGAACGGCCACAGGACGTATGGTATGCTATTCCCCCGGAAATGGTACAACGGTATACCCAAAGTATGCCCAATCGCATAGAAGAGCTGAAAAAGTCCAAGATAATGTGGGCTTTTTTTGACTTTTTTTACAGTTTGGCATGTCATTTTCTTGAACTGATATCAAATGGCTTAAAATTTTAATTCATAGTAGTGAATTATATTGAATTAATTATAATTTTTAAGTTCCTTTTTTTTAAAAATAGGGACTCTTTTTTAAAAAAAAATATTAAAAATGTCATGTCAATATCAGGTACGGTTAGGAGTTATTATTTTTGTCCCAAACAAGTGGTCAAATTCCTCACAGTGCCCTGTTATGGAATATAGTGGTTACCAATCTCTTGATCGGAAGCCCCAAGGATAACCGCCTATGCAGATGACATAGACATAATAATCAACAATATGTTCGGTCATGGACAATAGCCGTAAATACTCGTAAGTGCTTACGGAATAAGCCGGGTTGGACAAAATAAGCCGGGTTGAGCATTAATGCGGATACGACTGACCTCAATCTCTTTACAAAGCGATATAATGAATATAATGACTAAACAGCAAGCAAGCCGACCATTGAAAGCAAGCTGAGTTGGAAGCCAAATGCGAAAGAAAGGGATAAGCAGACCGCCAATGCACTATACCCATCGCTGAAGATGCTGAGTAACACAAGGGGCCTATCACCAAGACTGCTCAGGACCAGATAGCAGTGCAGACCTATGGACACCGTGAGGGGATACATGCAGGCACGGACTACATGACCCCCAAACTAAACTTTACAAACATGTCTACACTGCTGGGAAAGGATGATTGGCGCTCCGCGCAGCAAAAGGTCATTAACATCTACACGGACGGATCAAAGATGGACATATTCGAGACGAAAGTCTTCGCCATAAGGAAAGCTACAGAGTATGGCAACAAAGACCAAGGGAATGTGTTTGTTGATAGCCAAACAGCTATCAAGGCACAACATTCGGAAGCCATAAGGTCCAAAACGGTCCTGGCAAGCAGGGAAGCACTAGCACCCGCATAGAGGTGCAGATCTATTGGATTCCCAGCGACCAAGGATTTGAGGGCAACAAAATGGCAGATGAACTGGCAAAACGAGGACCACTAGACCAAAATGGCGATGTGGAGGACGTACCATTCTCCCTACGCATCTTACACTCCAAAATGGAGGCTAAACCTCTAATGGAAGCAAACAGTAGGTGGACACACACCACGAACTGCAGTATATCCATAACCATTGCAAAAAACACTGTCAAAAACGGGAATCGCTCATACTAAGGCTACAGAGGCAAGACTGTAGATGGCTAGTCGGCATATTCATAGCCACTGCCTTCTGCAAATCCATGCCCAACAATTGGCCCTAATAGGGAATGTTGGGTGTCGGCAATGCAAGAAGCCAAGAATCGCTAGAGCGAATGCCAGAGAGGGTATCGCTGCCCAGTCACTATCATGAATCGACAGCGAAAACAAGACCCGAGCAGGCTAGTCTCCAGCATTCGCGAGAACCACCCGGGGCCTGTTTTACTAACAATCAACGGTCCAACAACCGGTATGGTAAAGTACCATATTAGTCTATACGCGACACTCTCCTTTCATGGAGAGGTTACCCGGATGAACCAAACCTAACCATAACTAATTTTATGGAGGGTATTTTTTAAAAAGTTTATCGGCCGTATTTTAGCAATTTGAAGAAACCCCTTTTTTTATTTTTTGGCTGCCTGATGGTTTTAATGTAACGCATAAGTTGCGCCTTTTTGTTGTTTATGTTTTCTCCTATTGTTATACCATGTACCTTAAGGTACAAATGGCATATTAAGTTTGTGCAATGTATGTAACAGGGAGAAGGAAGCGTTTCCGACCCCATAAAGAATATATATTCTTGATCAGCATCAACAGCCGAATCGATCTAGGAATGTCTATCTGTCCGTCTGTATGTGTGAACACGTCATTCTCGAAAGGTAAGAGCTAGAGGTGTAATTCTTTTTGCTTCAGGTCCCTTATATATGTACACTGGTCGAGTTTATTCCAAAATTTTGCCACGCCCCTTCCCGCCTTCGTATTTTGCAGCTCTCCCTAGCGACTCGGATACGGAGGATGAAATGGATGATGACGACAAAGTTCAGGACTCTGCAGCTGCAAACCCGCCCGCAAGGTGATCAGGCCACCTCCAATCTTCATCCCCGATGTCAAGTGCATTAAAGGGCTCACTAACATGCTAGTTCAGCTGGTTGGCAGTGAAGAGAAGTATATAAGATCTTCAAAATTGCAAAACAAGCAGAGGATAATCATGTATGGAATGAATACAAAATAAAGGTGACAGAAGTCAAAAAATAAGCTCATGGCAAACCTTCTGCTCCGGAATAGAGAAGACTTTAGAAAAGGCAAGGTTAATAAAGCTACTAGCCGGGAAACAAATGGTTGAGGGCCAATTGAGGCAAAACAAGTAGGAACGCTGTAGTCGAAATTTCTCGACAACGAGATACCATGTACCTCTTTTCTTTATGAACCATTACTTTGATTTTATTTTTTTTTTTCAAATAATTCACCATATTTTCGTTTGTTGACATCAAAAAAATCAGCAGGTGCACACATACACACACTACTGTATGTATACACGTGCGAACGAATTGAAGTCAAAGAAGAGACGGATGATGTAACCCCAGCGTGTGCGGCATGCCGTTGCCTAGGGAAGGGGTGGGAAAAACTTTAATTGGCCATATCTTCTAAATTTATTGTCCGATGCATACGTAATTTTGCACGTACTGGTTTGACGATCAGTGGACTCAGTGAATTATGCCTCTAGCTTTTACCATTTCGAAGATATCGATTTTTTTGCAAATTCGAGGGCGGAAAGGGGCGTGGCAAAAATCCAAGAAGGACATTATCTGCGCAATAGTTAAGCGGATATATTTCAAAATAAAATAGGTCTCTAGCTCTTATTTTGTCCAAGTTATCGAGAAAATTCAAATACAGTTTCCATTTGTACCTTAAGGTACATACATGGTATAACAATTCTAGATATCCCTGCGTTGTAGCTCCAATCTCAAATAATGTAAAAACCAATATCCCAAGTGGGCGATCTCGCTTTCAAAAGTGCATATGTAAACATAGGGCAGTAGAAATAAAAATTTCAACTCATGAATTCAGTCTTAGGCTGAGATCTGATGAATAAAGATTAAAACCCAAACTACACGTTTTCTTATTTTCTCTAACGGCTGATAAATTTATAAATACACTCATTGCGGTATTCTATGAGTCTCTAACAAGGCTCAAAAGTTTCAACCCAAATTTGCTCGATCTTGTCTATTTTTATACAGAGCTTCGGCCAAAACTGGTTAAATCATGTTACAGTTCCTATTAAGGGTCGAGCAGATATTTTGTCACAAGTATTTACAAACGATACGCAACAGTTGTTCGTTGCCAAAGTTGTTGTCATTTAAACTGACAATGCAAAGCTTTTCGAACACTATGTACACAATACTGTAAAATTGGGGAGGGAATAAGCTCTTTAGTCCTCCTCAGCCTTTTTTTCCGTTAAGTAAAAGGTAGCTCGTGTTAATGCATTTAAAATAAACTTAGTGTTGTTTTGTTAATTTTTTTTTGGTTTGTTTCATTTATGATGTCATAAAACAAAACATTTTTCAGATTGAAGAACGAACGAATCATTCGTTTAGTTAAAAGAAATATGTATACAGATTGGAACAAATGTGTGAATTAGGGGAAAACAATATACTGCAATTGACTAAAATATGTTCTATCAAAAATAGTGTTAGAACATAAAGCTAACAAAAGTATTAACAAGCAACTTCTTTACGCGGTGGTTAAGTTGTTCAACCTGTGAAAAATCGATGTCCTTTATTTTGTGCCTTGCGCTGCCACATTATGAGCTTTCAGTTTCCTTTGCAGTGAAAATAAAGTAACTCCGCCTGGCACCCTTATACTTTCCATTGTCACCTCAAATAGCACTGAAATCACGCACTATCTTTAAATTTGGCTTAGTTAGGACGTATAAAGCATGTGTTTCTTCTTACACAAAAAACGCAAGCACGCTTTCATTAAAAAATTAACTAATTGACACATTTTCATATTTTTTTTACCAAATTTGTAGCATAGGCAATGCGTCGGGTGTAGAGGGAAAGGGTGCCAGTGAGTTAGATTTAAAACGAGACTGGCTTAGGCAAAATGATTGTTACTTCTGCTTCTGGACTGGACAGCGCCCCCACCCTGGGTTCGTAGCGCAAGCCTTTCTCCAGCTTATGCAGCTGACTGACTTTTCATCCTGCAGGTACAGTAGAGGTAACCACGCTCCTGGGCGCCTTCTTTGGAGTTCTAGTTCTGCTGCTCCTTCTCTTTTTGTACATCAGTCGAAGGTGCTGCTTTCATTACCGGCATGCCATCAATTGCTGTGACGAGCGGCATTTGGCCGCCAAATGTGTTCAGAAGATAAGTAAGTACAATAGCAGGGAGGGGTCGAGTAGGTGCCAACTCTAAGTAGGGATCTCCGTGTTTTTATAGCTCGCAAACGGCGATACGACAACACCAGCTCCGACTCCGAGGAAGATATCCTGCGTCGCCTGCGCTGGCACCAACAGCATCAGCTGGGCGACAAGCACGGTGGATACGGAATGGGGATCAATCAGGCGAATCCGCTAACAGCACACAGCTACAGCTCCAATCATAGCAATTTTGACCTACAGCGAGTGACTGTCACCCGTGACCCGCTGGCTATCGCAGAGAAAGGGAAGGTCGGCATTCCGTCATCCCACAGTGAATGCAGCTCTAACGATTCAGTTGACAGTCATACTCTTCTGACCGGCGACAGCAAAGGTAGGCATTTCTTAGCAGCGATGACAGGCGTTAGAATTGAATCGAGCATCTTTGCAGGTTCTCACTTGGGGACAATATTCCGCATCCCGTATGGGGATCATCGGTCCAAGACACAGCAGATCTTGAGGTATCAACACAGGGTGGAGGTGTTGCCATCAAAACCAGAAAAGGATATATGCAGCAGTGCAGTGGTTGTACCGATAACCAATTTTTGCAACAATAATAATGCGAATGCAACTAACAACAACAACAGTGTCAACAACAACGATGAAGTAAGTGTGTACCCATATTCAAGTAAGTTTCCTACTAATCTTCCAATCCTTCAGGAACCACTGTTCGATACCAGTGACCTGCGCTCAATCAAATCGGACGACGTGCTGGTACCTGGCGGCGATGTCAAGACGCCTGCTCACCGTGGTCCCATCGAGTTGGAGCTGTCACTTCTCTACGACGCGCCAATGCGTAAAATGACGGTTCACGTTATGCAGGCTAAGAGCCTGCCACCATTGGCTAGTGGACAGCCGACGCACACACAGGTGCGAATGCTGATGCTGCCAACCAAGAAGCAAAAGCACAAGACCAAGATCCGCAGCGGAGAGAATCCACAGTTCTTAGAAAGTTTTCTGCTGCACCGCGTCAATCCAGAGGAGGTGAACAACATGGGACTACGGGTGCGTCTTTACGGGTGCGAGCGGTTGCGCAAGGAGCGATTGATCGGCGAAGCCTATGTGAGCTTTGCTACCGTGGATCTGGAGCTGGAGACAAATCTGTGGCTGCCGCTGGAGCCACGCAACACTTCGTCGGCACTCGGCTCCACCAGCGATCTTTTAAGCCTGGCGCGGTCGGAGAGTGCGGGTTCAACCTCATCCATGCAGCATGGAGGAGTCTCGGAGCTACTGTTAGGTCTGAGCTACAATGGTGTAACAGGCCGGCTAAGTGTGGAAATCATAAAGGGCAGCCAATTTCGAAGCCTTTCCCTGAACAAGGCGCCCGACACCTATGTTAAAATGGTGATGGTGAGCAGTATTGGCCAGGAGATATCAAGAGCCAAAACTTCGATTCGCCGCGGCCAGCCAAATCCACTGTTCAAGGAGACGTTCGCATTTCAGGTGGCTCTTTTCCAATTGAACGACGTCACATTGATGATCTCCGTTTACGCCAAAAGGCACATGAAAAAAAATGAAATGGTCGGCTGGTTCAGCTTGGGTTTGAACTCATCAGGACCAGAGGAGGTGGCGCACTGGACGGACGTATGTGAGATGCCCAAGGGCGAGATGTTGGCACGTTGGCACGTGCTGGTAGATTCTTGATTCGAGCAGCTAGGCCAGTCCTCGAATCGTAGTAGTAGGGCCCTGCGTAAGCTGGGACTAACTGCGTTCAAGGATCGGTCTCGGGATAATGCATTAAGGAACTCGCGCGCTGACGAGGAAGACAATGAGTTTCCTGCAGATAACGCTGTGGCAGTGAATATTGAGCCGGGCCTGGAGCTAGACTTTGTATAGACCTCGAGACAGCATCGAAGTTTGTTATTTGTTTTAAGGCTATCCTACGCAGGATCGTTCTTAATTGTTCTTGTCTGAGCATTACTCCACGGAATCGTCGTGTTTGGGTCATCCCTTTGGATTTTGTCCCAAACAATTTATAAATTCCATTTGGTACGCAGCTTTTATCGAATGCGTGATATAAGAACACTAAACATAATATACCTAAGAATTTCGGCATTTTGATCACAATGGCGTGTGAACTCCAGCCGAATACTTAAATGATTACAATTAAATTTTTTTGATTGTTTTTAATACATAATATTAATCGAAAACGGTGCGAGCAAATATAAAAGGTCAGCTCGAGGGTTACATTTTTGTAATTGCTCCCTCTCCGCATCATTTTTTTTCAAACTTTAAGCGCAAAATGAGCTGTCTTTTGGAGTAAGTCTTTTGTAATAATTGGCAATAAAAAAAATTGGAAATATAGTATAATTGTCTATCTGGCGATATACGCATTTGTGTAGAAAATCATTTATAAATGATTTTGTAGCACGCACCTACAATATTATGATTTAAATATGTTATTGCTTACTGTTGTCAATGGAAACTTTCTAAAATACAATATATGGGTACGTGCAATCCTACTCAAAACACCTAATTACATAAATATTTTTTGTGATTTTAATCAAGGTCCATGCGTATGTTTCCGTTTTAAATATGCTAAAAAGTATCAATATCGGTACCTTAGAATTAAAACGCACAATGATCGATATACAAACTAAGAGAAATTGGTAACAGAGTCGACCACGCGACGCACTGGGAACTCGAGGATCCTTAGAATGGGTAACAGAGTACATAATACATAAGCTTATGCGTGTACCAAGAGGTAAGCTCGGAGATAGTCGATTGTCGAATCGCTCAATTTTCGTCAGGATAGATAGCTACGGCCAATTTGTATATTTAATTATTAAAGCTATTTTAATAAATAAAACAGTTTCTGCAAGAACGTAAGTTTGACTTATATACAGAAGAATAAAAAGCTTTAATAAATATCGGTACTAATTTATATTATAATTCAAGCTTAACAAACAAATGTACAATATAAGAGAAAAACTATTAAACTATTGCAAATCTAAAGCAACAAATCTTAATAATAGTTATATGTACATTTACAACCATATAAATGTATTTTCTAGTTCATAATATTTGTATCTTTTAAAAATCTATATGTTTTAAATGTCGAATATTTTATAATCACACTTTAAGTGTTCGTTGTTGAAAATTGTAAGCTAAATCAATGACTTAATTTTAGAAGGAAGGTGAAGCTAACAGCTGTGTAACTATCAACCGATCTAATTCTATATAATAACAGTATTACACGTATTCCAACAGCGTTAGGATTGCCTAAAACAGCGGATTTAATGTCAAGTACTTCAGATTCTGAGTAGAATCGCCCTCCATATATTAAAGCACATGAAGTGATTATTTTTGTCGGAAATCGATTACATGTCTACTCTTAAAATAAACAATTAAATTGTCATTGTTGATTATCGAAAAAATAATTTTAAAATTAAATAATTTCAACTAAAAATAAAACTATATTACATAGAATAACCAACTCGTACACAATTTTCAAAACGTACCAAAAAAAATTATAGTTATTTTTTGCGCTTCCGGCGCATCTTCTTTCCGCTTCCCAATAGATTGTCCTCATCGTCGCTATCTATATGCGTGTCCCCTGTTTCCTTACCACTAGTTCTAGAGTGGATGTCTTGTTGGGCGTCCCACTCTTTTCGCAACTCGCTTAGCATACCTGGTGTCAGAAGGCCTTGAGCAAGCAATCTCTCAGTAAGCCGACCACGCGACGCACTGGGAACTCGAGGATCCTTAGAATGGGTAACTCGTCGTACTGTGTAGCTCGATATATCTCCGACTTGACTGGACTCGGTATTTTTAAGCAAACGAGTTATTTGAAAAACACCCTGCTGTATGATTTCATCCAGTTCTTTTTGGACCTCGCGTACATTATTTGCCTCAGGAAAGAGATCCATGAATCGATAGCTGTAAAAAAGAGCAATTGTATGTTAAAGTCAAAAGCAACATATGAAAATAACTTGCCTTAACCAAAGGTACAAATCCATGACGTCAAAAACTGCTTCTAAATGCACGAGATCTAGGATCGTTTTTGGCAACTTAAACGGCCAGCCACAATTCCTTTTAATAAAATCGAAAGTGATAGGCTCGTTTCGGCTATACTGTCGTGTTATTTTGAGGAACATCGAACAAACAAACGGCATCTTTCTGTTAATGGGGGCGCAGCAAAATATATATCGAGCACGCAAAGGCAGGGGTACATGCTGTATCATCTCAGCAAGAAATTTGAAATCCTCGATGTTGCACATGAAGTACAGCGAATCGTCAACCGTGCAAAGGTTCACAAATATGTCCATTAGGTTGCTCAGTGACGAGTTTGGCAGGTGGTATGCGTAGAGCTCTATCTGATCCGCAGTGGGATGTAATCCAGCCTGTTTTAACGGTTCGGGTGTCTGGTTTAGAATGCGCTGTAGGATCTGCAGATCCTCCGCTTTGAAGGCGGTGACATATCCGTGCTCCCACTGCGTACGGAATCGACCCGCTCTTCCTGCTATCTGGAGAGCTGACGAAACAGATATTGTGTCTATTTCGCGTTCCCCCCGATCGTTCATTGTTGGCTTCATCATGGAGTAGAATATAATACGCCGTATGCTCCTGCAAGTGAGTAAGGTTCTTATTCCTGTTTATTGGTCATTAAATATTCGATAGCCTCACAGATTCAAACCCATGCCAATGGCATCCGTTGCCACCATCACCTTGCAACTGTTGGCGGGGTCATTAAACTTTGCCGCTTGGGCCAGTTTTGTGCCGGGGGGGAGGCCTCCATAGATAACGGCTACCTCTTTTCCTCTAAAAGCCTTTTTAATAACAAGCGGAATAACTCAACATTTTGAGGGCTTACCGAGTTTCAATTTCTCGAGAAACTGTGTATATATCATTCTTATTAAAGCAGACAATGCAATCGCCTGGCACCACATTATCCAGCGATCCCAATGCAGTGTTTTCAACCGTAAGTTCTGTCAGTCGTTCGTAATTCCGTACCTCAACATTTTCACCCGTGGTTTCGCATATCTTTTGAAGGAGGCTTAGCGCCCCGGCTTCCCCGCAGACGTGCACCTCTTCGGCAATTAGACCGAGGAAAGCTCGGGTCCATGCCCAGCCTCGTTGCGGGTCGCGGATTTGCTGAATCTCATCGATCACAGCCACTTCATCTGCAACGGAAAAGACTTAAAAGCGTACTTTTTGGCCAGATATGATTATGCTTACATGGATTGTTCACCGACGTCATTTCGACTGTGCAAGCGACGTGGTTGGCGGGCGAGTTTTCGCTTATTCCAAACTTGCGTTCCTCGCCGGTGACCAGGTCACACGGCGTGCCGCGTTCATTGGCCCTGTTATAAACCTCGGTGGCGAGCAACTTCAACGGACCGCAGTAGACACCGGTCTTTGCACTTAGGAACCGCTCCATGGCGTGATAAGTTTTTCCAGAGTTCGTCGGCCCGGCGTGAAATACTATTCGTCGGGTAATGGCGCGGGCGTTGGTGTACCAATTGGCTGGCTGACGCAGATCGGAGATCTTCTTCAGGTCGTCCATGCAGTCCAGGTGCGGAAACACTGTTTTGGCGTGTCGCAGGAAATAGGGAAAGATGTCGTCGATGTGCCCCGCTCCGTGCACTACATCACTGAACACAATGTGCAGATCCGCAGGAAGGCTCTCCGACTCAATGCAGTATCGTCGAAACGACCCGAAGGCCTGCTGCTGCAAGTAGGCTTAAACATGAGATGGTTGGGCAGTTAGTAAGTCCGTTTCGCACCGGCAAAATGACGCTTTTTAGTTACAGTCCAAGCCGTTGTCGTTGCACAGAGCCTTTATCTCGCGCCGCTGGGTGAACTTATTGAGAATCTTCAGTAGCTCCGCCTTCTCCAGCTTTCCAGCGAGCTCCGAGCCCACGTCCTCGGCGTCGGCGGTCGCCTGCACTTGCACAGGCTTGAACAGGGTCGAGACGTTCGTCTCCTGTTTCTTCCGGGAGCCCGCATTCCCTGTCCGGTGCAGTAACCGCACGTGTGCTCCCCAACAGGGACGCAATGCGCCTAGGAGGCTAATGCAGCGTCGTGGGTACTGCATAACTCAGTGCTGACCTTTAATTCATAAAATCGAGAAAATTCTCAAAATTGCCGGGTCCACGTTGTTAGCTCTGATATAACCATAAGGCAAGCGCGGCACCAGCAGTAGCATCAGCTGTTTCATTTGTGACTTCATGATACCTGGCGTGGCGGTGCCAGACTGTCAAATATCGTAATGGAAAACTGGGTTCGGTATATTTCATATACTGTAATATTTTGGTATAATACACTGATTATTTGAGAGATATGAGTTCAACACAACTAAGTTTAAATCTAAATCACCCAATCTCATCCCAGCAAACCGTGAAATTCAGCTTTCCCAAATTTGGTCAGGTCCACCAGAATGTATGGTCAAATAGAGTTTATGCCCCACGCATAAAATTAAAAATAATTAAGGTCAACTCAATTTAACCTCTTAAAACCAGTCGTAGTTATTTTACAAGCAGAACTCCATCTAAATTGGACTGGTCCTAAAATACCAAAATCGTTAAACAGGCTAAAATGGCATCACTGCTCTGTCATCTGGCCTTATTTTGGCAGTAACAGAAAATGACTCACTTGGAGTTTTGAAAACAAAATAGGAAAACAATAAACTAAATCTAGTTATCGCGACCAGTGTGCAATGGGTTTATTCGGCAAAACGCCAAGCAAAGATCCCAAAGAGCAGGTAGGTTTAAGCGAAAAAAGGTAAAGTGCTTCGTCCACAATGATGTCATTGGGTCTCTATGTTTTTGCTCAAACAACCCCTTTCATGGCGTTGTTAAGGTGCAGGAATGGACCCACAAGATACGCAAGGAGGGCAACCAGCTGGACCGCCAGGTCCGGAGCATCCAGCGTGAGGAGGAGAAGGTGAAGCGCTCCCTGAAGCAGGCAGCCCAGAAAAACGACCGCGACACTTGCATCATTCTGGCCAAGGAGATTGTGAACGCTCGGAAGGCCGTGGGCCGGATTTACACCTCCAAAGCGCACCTTAACTCCATTCAGATGCAGATGAAGAATCAGTTGGGTGAGTGAGTAGGCGTGCGGGCCGCTGGGTGAGTCATTAAGCGGCCCTACTTCCCTTTCAGCAACCTTACGGGTCGCCGGATCTCTGCAGAAATCTACGGAAGTCATGCAGGCCATGCAAAGCCTGGTGCGCTACCCTGAACTCGCTGGGATCATGCGCGACATGTCTAAGGAAATGATGAAGGCGGGCATCATCGAGGAGATGCTGGACGAGACCATGGACTCGCTGGAGGAGTCCGAGGAACTGGAGGAGGAGGCGGCCAAGGAAGTGGACAAGGTGCTCTGGGAGATAACGGACGGCAAGCTCGGAGAGGCTCCCTTGCCGCCGGAGGCCAACCCGGACAAGGAAAAGGCTGCGGCAGCGCCTGCAGCAGCGAGGGTTGCAGTGCACGCGGCCGAGGATGACGGGGACGACGACGAGGGAGAGGAACTGCAGGAGATGCAAAGCCGCTTGGCCTCGCTTCGCTCATAGAGTTGCGATACGCTGAGATCCTTGCAAACTGAAACCGCGACAAACGAATTGGCACCTTTTACTAATATGTAAAAATCGAACTAATCCTAAGATAATTAATGCATACTTTCTATAATTTAAGTGTACAGCGCTCCTTTTTTATTTATGAAGGACGCACCCGTCTTATCGCGATATTTATACGTGTTAGTTTTATTTACTGTCTGTTTTATTTACCTTGAACTAAAATTAGAGATTTTTTGAGACCACCGCTGCGTTGAGTATATTCGGGTGTTTATCTAAAATTCGCACGTGTCATGGTCTCACGCTGCTCTCGATAAAGTCAAGGTAGGCCGCAACACGAGTGTATACACCAGGCCAACCCTTTAGGCCACAGGGAGTGGGCCCATAAGAGACGACGCCTGCGATGTAGTAGTTGGAGTTGCCATTATAATAATCCTCCAGAAGGAGGGGACCACCGGAGTCGCCGCGGCAGGAGTCAACTCCCTCGACGCCACCGGCACACAGCTGGTTTGTAGTAACAGTGCGTCGCTGACTGGTGTACCGCTGGTTGCAGTCGCTCATCGGCACCGGATCCAGTTCGGCCTTCAACTTCACGTTCGAAGTAAAGTTTGTTTCAGTACGACCCCAACCGGCGACCACCACCTTGCGCCCCAAGAAAATCTCATCGCGCTGGGATGGCAGGCCGGGCAGGCACACCGGGGATATAAAGTCGGTAAACTTAACCTCGTCTCTCAGCCGCAGCAGCGCAATATCGTGCAGCTGGTCTCGGACATTGCCGGGGTATTGTGGATGAGGGATCCGCTCCACTACCGCAACGTCCACGTACGGTTCGTTACAGTCCCTCTGTCCGTTCTTTTCAGTTGTGCAGTCAGGGTTAGAGCTCGTGTCCCATTCTCCTAAGCGCACTC
Source organism: Drosophila ironensis (assembly GCA_021223825.1). NCBI lineage: Eukaryota > Metazoa > Arthropoda > Insecta > Diptera > Drosophilidae > Drosophila > Drosophila ironensis. The sequence continues at coordinate 7,833,019 of JAJJHQ010004697.1, forward strand.
CAGTCAGTTGCCAATCGCTGGGGATGGCTGCAACGCAGTGAGCGGCTGTTAGTACGTAGCGGTTATTAATCAGCGACCCCCCACAGTGGTGGCCCTTGACGTTACCAGCTAAATTGACGGATTACATTTATGTAGTTAAGACTCCCATTATGCTATACAGTGAAAAGCTTACGTTTTGTGTACTCGATTAGGGCCATCCAGGGAAATTCCCGCTTGCCAGTTTCTTTTCCTCCCACCACTCGGTTTTCGAAATTGTCGCCACAGTAAGGGGCTTTAGGAAAAAGGCTCGATCCCCCTTGTGGCTGATGATTGCGCATGCGGCTGTTTGCACAACAAATCTGAAGGGGTATGATGGGAATTAAGCGGGTGAGTCACTTTAGCTCAGCAACTGGATTGAGTGATTAACCCACCATCGCCGGCGGATACTCACGAGCACCTGTCCATTGCGGTAGCCACACTGACTACTTTGCAGAAAGTTCCTGTCCTCGGCCGAAACAGATCCGCGCTGGACCAGTTGGTAGAGGTATGCACATTCTCTAAAGCTGATGCAAGTTCCGCTGGTCCGCTCGGGCGTTGTGCAATACCCAAAGATTTCTGTGGAAGAAAACATATATCGCATCTGTGTCAAAGCAGCTTTAATTTTTACGATTGCGTTATTGAGAACTGAAACGGGAATGCACCCCGTCGAGACAGTTGGTTGTCGACTCGCCGGGGTCAAGTTCAGCGTTTGATAGTCGGTTGCTTTACTAGAACATCATTCCTCTTTCAATTTAGATGCAAACAATTGTCCATCTACGGCTACAGATTTGTCTCACTTAAATACCTTGTCCATTAACTTGGCGCCCTTCCATTCCCACGGACGTCCCCAGCAAAGTCAAAACTCCCAAAAGAATGTGCGGCTCCATGCCGATCGTACAATCAGAGCGCTAAGCGTGCTGGAACCTAACTGATTGCGTCGGGGCCTGAATTGTAAACCGAGGCGCCCTCGAGCGGTTCTCGCTTTTGGGGCCGAGCTTATCACCTATCTGAGCAGGCGTCGGTCTCTCCCAATCTGCTTCGGCCATCTTGACAGTCTCTACGGGATGGAGAAAACCAGAATCTTGCGAGAGGCGAGGTCCGGTCTGATTCCGTTTTGAGTTGCACTTGGAGATTTGCTGTGTATCTGGTTTTTGGCTCTACTGCCAGCACTGTTCTCGTTCTCCCTGCCCTGCAGCGCACCTAAAATCATTGCTTAGCGGACTTCTGTGTATCTTTAGGCGCACAGGTACTTAGATATTAATTTGTTTATGCATACAATGCATAATAGGGACGCATTTACAATACCATAAACATACCTAAGAATATAAAAATGGATTTAAATATAAATATGTATTTAAATAATTGTATGTATTTAATAAATATATTTTATTCTGTTCTGGATTAAAGCATTTACCGCGTGCAATATTATTTTCCAATGGGTAATGGGTATTGGCCAATATGTCAAAAAAATTTTAAAGATTCCAAAAAAGAACTGAAAAAAAATGAACTGAAAATCTGAATTATAAATCTAAAGTAGATAGTCGATAAATATTTATTAATTGTCAATATTTAGAGTCAGTTGAGTTTATTTAAAAAACTTTAAAAATAAAAAATATGGCGATTTGCTATTCCATTGTTCATAGGAAAAACAAGTAAGAACGATTATAGTCGAGTGTTTCGACTATCAATACCCGGTTCTCAGTTTCGCCTGGTTTTGACACATTTTTATACCATTGAAATTTTGGTAATTTTTCGTAATTTTGTGTTTTGAAGTGTGTGTGAGTAAGAGAAATGCGCGCCTTGTTTCTATGGAGAAGCTTGTGGGCGCAACTAATTTTTGTCATTTTAGCGAACGAAAGTGGACGTACCCGGCTGAATTTCGCAATACAAATAGATAATGGGCCAATCAATACTATCCAAATTTAGTGCCTATAGAGCAAAAATTGTGGATGCCACAGAATTTCGCGGTTTGCGGGGGTGCGGAGGTAGCCGATTTTTAAAATAAAGTTGTGAACTGGTATCCCTAGAATCAGAATGTGCAATTCATTTGTGTCTATCTATTATAAGCCTTCATACAGACGGACGAATAGATGAACAGACGGACATGCCAAGATGGAATCGGCTGTTGATGCTGATCAAGAATATATATACACTATAGGGTCGGAAAAGTAGTCAAGCAATGAAGAGTTGCCGTTTGGAGCACGCGCATGATGCATAATGTAAAAAAACGATTGTGCAGACACCAGCTTTGTACGTATCTTGAAAACAAAAAAAAAAAACAAAAAAAATATGGAAACCCAAAAAAAAAATCATAAAAGACATGAAATCTGTGCCAAAAAAGAGACATAACTACTTATTATTTAGCACTTTATATGTTGAATTACAAACAAACCAAGAAAATCCAAAAATACAATCTTGAACCTTAGTTTTAGTCAACCTTTCCTTTGCATCCCAGCTTTTACGACTTGTTCTTTAGTTTTAAACTGTCGTATAGGTTGGTTAAAAACCCATCACTTTTTTATTAAATACTTTGTACACCCACATTCATGACACTTAAAAGAATAAACAAAAAACAGCAATGTTTATATAAAAAGATCAATGTTATTATACATATGGTAAAACAGGTTTGTGTTAAAAAAATATGTCCTACGGATGTTGCGATTAAATAATACCAACAGATGCTGCTCTGGTTGCAAAGACGTTCAACGTTTTCGCTCTGTTATAGAGATGGTTGAAGGTACGATCCGAAAGGCTTCTTATCGAAAATTGCAACAAAATCGCTGCATTGGTCGAGAGAAACCGTCATACATATGTATTTAATGTATACATTGTGACCTTATAGGCCACACGAATAAACTATGCTGAAATAAAAAAAAAACGACCAGTTTTTGAAGCGGAGGAAAAGTGGATCTGAGTGCCAATGAAAAGTGGATCAACTACGAAAACGTGAAGCGGATACAGTCGTGGTCAATAAGCGGGGAAGCTTCCAATCCTGAGAGCGGCTAAGCCTAGTTCTGTTGTGTGGTTGGTGGTATTGGGAGGGAATCATTCACTATGAGCTGCTCCCCTGTGACTATCTGTGATCAACAGAAGCCGAATTGTCTTCCATCAGGCCAACGACACATTTTTGTCATTTGCGCGGACAGAAGTGGGCGTATTTTTGCAACTCATATAGATATTGGCTCTACCAATGTACTATCCAAATTTAGTGCGTCTATAAAATTCTGGACGCTATAGAATTTCGCGGTTCTCGATGGTGCTGGGGGAGGTCTTCGATTTTAAAAACTAACTTGCTCAACTTGCTCACACAATTCTGAGCATGCAATTAGTTTTTCTCTGTCTATTATAGTGTCCAAAATCTAGGCGTTCATACGGACAGACGGACGGCCGGACGCCCGGACGGGCAGACGGACATGGCTAGATCGACTCGGCTTTTAATGATGATTAAGAATATATATACTTTCTTTGGTCGGAGACGTCTCCTTCTGTTGCATACATTATTACAAATTCAATATAACCTTGTTCTTCTTTATTTCCTTAACCCGCCTTTTCCAGTTAGGAAAATAATACAAAACCTTATAAAATCAGTATATAGAAATACTGCAGTCGAGATTTCTAAACGAGTACCATGTAATTAAAAATTAAATATAATTAAAAATTTTAATTCTCGAATTTAAATGATTTAACCGCAAATAATGTATAGACCTGTATGTATAGATATCCAAAAAACACAATCGCTGATAGCTTCTAATTCTTCTCTCGAGCGTTAAGCTATTGAAATATTAATCAATTTCACCACGTAGTAGTCTGTTAACAAACACAAAGCATTGTTTTACGGTTAGTAAGGGTGGGTAGGATTATTAAAAGTAGTCTCACTAACTACTTTAGAACTGTCTTTGAGAGAGTCTTAAGACTCTGTTTTGAGAAAATTCTCATCCTTAAGCTTACTCGTATCTCTCGTGAGGACGTCTGAAGTTGTGGACAGTGTAAATAAATGTGAAAATAAGATGATTTCAATTTGTTATAAGTGCTTAAGTTTATGTTGAACGGACAAACTGAGAATGTGTTGGCACTTGGGCGGGATATGTTTTAGGTTGAGTAGTTGTCGACCACCACACCAAGATTGCGAGTGTTTCTGTTTGCTCAAAGGCATCCGACTTCTTGATTTAATGCCCATGGGCACTTCAGAAAAGAATGGACGTCGTCAATTTGAACATTTCATTTGACAATGCATTTCATTAAGGCCTAAGCAGGAGGTCATCCCCATGTTGGAAGTCCGGGTGAACGGCATCGGGAAAAGGGTGTTTAGTTGGGTGGTTCATGCTGGTTCTTTAGGATAATAAATAAGGTTCTTTACACTCGACTGACTGTCCATTTAGCTGTGGCACCGTATGTATAATTAATACACATTATTTGAATTATTTATAAGTTTCAGGTCTAATAAATGCAAATTTTGCCTGTCATCAAATGCCTCAGTGTCGGGTACCAAAACCTTAGTTTGGAATGTCATCAATGACATTTTGGAAGTACATTTTGTGAAGCACGAATAAACTTTTTTAATTACACCAAAAATGTCTGCTAAATTCACAAGCGTTCATCGTATTGATTTTTTGAACGTGAGGTCTGACTAGGAACTCCGACCTCCCCTTTAGCTCTGCTTCGCTTTATCATTTAAACATCGGAATTGGGGTGTCACCTCGCAGACATGCCATTCTAACGACAAAGGAAATGCAGACAGCCAACAGCATTGTCATCTCCTAAGACTGTGAATTCCAACCAACCACTTTGGAATTCTATCTCTAAGCAATGCGGGTTGAAATCTCAATAAAAGTTTCCTAGAAATATGAGTATTTGCGTGGAATGTCGGCCTCATGGTTGTGTTTTTGCATCCTTATTAAAATCAATTGAGTTCTGTCAACCATTGCCCATAATGCATTAAAAAACTGTTTATTGGAAATTAACTCTTTCTATATTAAAATACAATCCAACAATAAATAGAATACAACATATTACATAGCAATACAATCAATTCAATTTAATTTAATTCATTTTAATTTAATCTCTTATATACCTGGCAATCGCAACGACAATCTTTTAGGTATTAAATATATGTATGTATATATACATGTATATTTCGTACATATACATTCTAGATAATATAGTGGCACAGTTACAGTTTTTAAATATTTCCAATTTCCAACCCCTTTAATTAATAACCATTTTTATTGTTTTTGGGTTTCTTTGAATGTATGCTTTTCGTAAATTATATTTTTCAATTCGTTTAAAATATTCTTGATTTATTAACTGCTCTTATCAACACACTTGATCACATGGATCAGATGATAGGTGACCGAGAACGGTTTCTAATTTATTTAAACAAATATTAGCCTTCATTATTGATTTCCGAATTGGCAATATTAGGGGTTCATGACTCCATATATATACATATGTGTAACTATATAAGTTGGATATGCCAGGAAGAGCACATCAAAATTTAATTTTGCTTGTCTAAGGTTGTATACAGTAAATCGCAAGTTTATGGTTGGTTAAGGTATAGAAGCTTTAAGAATTTTTTGTATATATCGTTTTTTTATTTATCCTTTTACTTGATCATATCAATATATGCATATATTTGCAAGTATAGTTCATAAAATGTTTAACAATAATTTCAGTCGTTCATTTTGGTATGTAAATTATACTTAGGCTATAATTACTTCTGACTTTTGCTTTCGTTTTTTCCCCAATTAATGAGCTTATTTTGTAATTTTTATTTATTTCATTAAAATTGTAAAACACGTAATATTTAAAATTAAGACACGAATTTTTAAGTTTAGATATGATTGTTTAATTTGTATGATTGATGTTAAAACGTCTGTCTTCCAAGCTCCAACATTACTGTCGTTATCGAAATAAAAATTTATTTAGGATTAGATAGAATTATGCATTTAACTGGAAACTATACGAATTATACTCGTACAAGGTTTGAAAAGACTTTGTCAGTAGTTTTGTAAAGTGTATTTAATTAAAACGTTTGAAGTTTGATTTAAAAACGCAGATGAAAATGTGAGTAGGCATATGTTTGCGGATTTCTTGAAAGTCTGCGAAAATCCAAAATTGATATTATTTAACAAATTTATCTTAATACTACACTTCCACAACGGTTGCTGGAATTTCAGGTACTTTTAAAATCTTATGAATTATTTGGCAATGAGAATAACCCCGACCCATTTACACTACTCGTATTCCTATTCGTTTTCGTACAAATATGAATGTTTGAAAGGTGCTCGCGGCACCATTGAAAAATGTCCTTGCATGCGGCGAATTGATTATTCTAATTTATTTTAACTAATGTCGTTGTTGATTCATTTCTGATTTCACATTTGGTTTCTATGTTCTTTCTAGTCAGTTAAGTAGATGAAGCGTATATTTGTTATCCTCTAATCCAAAGCGAACGAATCTAAGGTTTCGATTCGATTTAAATTTTCAAGTATAAAGGAACTAATGACACTATTTATCAACGCCTAATTTTAGTACTTTTAAATAATCCAACAGTTGCAAAGGTGCTAATATTTTCAATACGTTGCTCATATTTCGCTTGGTAGATATTTCGAACAAATGAGATCTAATATAGGCAATTTAGGCAATGCAATACGGCAATGCGGCTGATTGTATATGGGTGCTTTTGTTTTTTAATAGTCTTATGTACCAGTAAACCTCCATTCCTGGCGAGGGGTAATGCCGTCTGGTTCCACTGAGGATTTGGAACTAAGGCCGATGGACGTAGATGCGTTGACTAAGTAAAAAACCAGAATTCGGCTGGTCAAGCAATTTAGTAGATTTCTTTTATTCACGAATACACAACACATGCCCGTGGAGGCGGTTAAATTTCGATATAGACATGCATTGTATAGGTGATCTGAAACTGAAACCGAATTGTCTCATGACTCTTGTCCTCATGATATTGTTTACGTCTTGTTCAGAACAAGTTTCTCAGTGGACAATTTTTAAAAGCATCACTAAGACGTTTTTTCAACTTGGCTGAAAATACAAATAGAGTTAAGTCAGTTATTAAGCACGGTAATAATAAAGGAAAACTTGGAAAAATGTCCTACGAATTGACATTGAACTGCCGACAATAAAAAAGTATAAAAATGAAAGGATAGACAGCTTGTACAAAATCTGTTTGTTTTCATCCATTATGTGAGAGCAAAGAAAGAATGTATTCCCTAGGGGATTTCGGATAACAAATTTTTTTTTCTTATTTTGGGTTATTCGCTTTTTGGCAGTATTGAAGTTTGAAACTTGAAGTTTGCGGCGATGTGGCTGGGAGTGGCGGTGAGAGGGTGTGGGAGAATGAGGTATGGACACGAAACTGGAAAATTATGTCTTACTTACCTTTTCGGTGAATTGGGAGCCAAGGTTACACAACAGAGAAGGTAAATATCTTAAAAGAGTTCTTTTGAAAAATGATTCCGTACTTACTCTAATCCTTCATACGCATCAAATGAAGATGACTTGGAGGAGGAAATAGGCAACTCACCCAGGCAAATAGGAGCCGAGCACATTCAGCGCCAACTTTTTATTCAGTGACCGCTGGACTGCCTTTGTACTCTTATTTTCATTAACAGACGCAAATCATTATTCCACCCTCCTGCGAAAGTTGGGCTTATTACGCTCGTTTGAGAGGCAGGAAACGCTCTGAACTCATGTGAGCAGAGATGAACACACATACACATATTCATTTGGAAACAGACAAACAAGTAGAGGAGGAGACAGAATTCTCAGGGGAAAACAGGAAACACAGGAAAATAGAGATTGTAGAGCGATAGAGAGCGATATGGCGACACGCACACATAGATAGAAAAACATACAGTAAGACTAACAGTCATGCCAAATCAAGTTCACTATACGATACATCAGGTATTATATATCAGGCAGGAGAGAGTCGCAGTGTACGTGGGCAATGTATTCAGTTGCATTTAGTGTGTGCGGCAACGGTAAAGCTATCAATCGCGCTCGATATCATGTCCGACTGGGAAGTAAAACCAAACGTATTGTTGTGTTTTCTCATATACATATATTTATACATATATTTTTATTATACCTTCTATTGTTTTCGGTTTAATTAAATCTTCAAAGTAACAATATATTTAATCAACTATTAACGCTTTTCTTGTTTAGGTTTGTTTATTCATTTCATGTATATAGAACGTATTTCACATCTAATAATGACTTGAATGGTATTGTTTTCAACATTATTATTTTGTCTGTTGTTTCTCTATTAAATTCATTTCCCTATTAAGTTACACATATACATATATATATATAGATAATCATGATTAATTATCCTCGATTTGGTGAACTTTCTGATATACATACATTAATTACATTATCATAACTATAATTTTAACGATAACACAAAGCTGTCAGACAAAACTAAAATAAATCGGCTGAACTATTTAACAATTTCAACATGTACGATTACGTTAAAAACTCGGTTATGATAATATGTTTTCCATAATTTATTCTTCCATATTCTAAACAATTTATGTGACTTTCAACATCATATATGTGTAAGTATCGGTCAGAAAAACGCAATGGATATTGTAGAATCTAGGTAAAAATTTTCTATAAGTATTTAGAAAGCCATTTAATAGTTTCGTTATTGAAAAGAGCATATCTAAGAATTGGATTTTATCGGATCAGTAACAGGAGTGCGAGGGGAATAAGAAAGCTAATATTAAGTAGTAGTTAAGGTATTGATGTTCAGTTTTCTATGGTAGAATTACTACCATATCATCAACTATTCGCTACTCATGGTCTAGTCATTTGAGCCACGTTAAGGCATTCGTTCATTAGTTGGATCGTTCCTAACTTTGTATGGAGCGAGGGGCACTAGAGGATTGCTTCAATAGATGGACAGAGAGAGGCGTTGAGCCATATACCTTAGCCCTATTGCTGTTTTACAAATAAATGTAGAAATAATTTGAATACTGCTTTGAAATAGACAAGTGCAAGGCCTAAAGGGATAGTTAAATTGTTAGACAGTTTGACAGACAGCATCAACCTCAACCGTATTCATATCAAAAGTTTAATGATTCTCATAGCTATGGCATCTGGCATAGTTTGTAATTAAATTTGATCTCAACTATTAATCAACGATTTGTACATACATTTCTATGCTATTTTTTTTGTTTGTTTGTTTTGATCTGTACATACATATATTGTTTAGCCTTTACAACACCATACAAATATTTAAATGCATGTAAATGATGTATGCGTTTGGGATAGTGTGTGCGAAAAAATGTAGGATGTGGTATAGTATTATATATGCATAATTATCCATAACCAAACAGATTGGTAAAGTTTAGAACGGCTTGGTTGAAAAAATGATTAGCAAATTGCGATGATATGTTGTTGTTTTTACTGTTGGCTTTTATCGTATGAATAGTTTTTTTTATTTTGGAAAGTTCATCTCGTATATTACGTAACTATTTACTTCTGTTGTTGATGTACTGTACTTGTACTGGCTGTAGGCGTTTTGTTGTGCTGTTGTTTTGGTTGTACTAGATGTTGTTGTTGTTGATGATAGAGCATTTGTAAAACACCGAGATTACATGTCTGAGAGGAACCATCAAGTTGTAGTTGTGAAGATTTGGTGGAGTCGTAGTTGATGTTATATAAGTTGAAGTTGTTGTTGTTTCGTGTTGTTGCAAATGTTGTTCAAGTTGTTGTTTTCGAATAGAGATTTTGAGGCAGAGTAGAAGTGGCGCAGATTAAAGATTAAAAAGATAGTGTCGTAAATTAAAAGAAGAGAAAGAGAGAAAGACACCAGAGAAAGAGAGAGAAAGATATATTTATATATATATATATATATAGAATGCAGTGTATTTAAAACATATATTAATATAGGTACAAATAGTTTGGGTATATATGCGTTTCTCGAACAAATAGGTAAAAAAAAATAAATCTAAATAAATGTACGCGATTGGTAATATAATGGGAAGGCTCTATTTCAGTTATCAGAGCGCAAATATTCTTTCTGACTACCGTTTAACAACATATGTACGTATTATGGGTACGTCTTAGTACGTATTATAGGCACGTATCTGCACGTAAGTATTATGCATTAATGGTTAGAAGCTAAACCCATAGCAGTCAAAAAGGGCATTGCTTAATTGAGTTGTACATATATGTATGTATGTTTTCTAGGTATGATAGATGGTCTACGAATATGCATTGTTTCATTGATATTACATAGAAGAGCCGTTGTCCTCATAAATCGGATGTAAGTTAAAATTTTGTAATAGCCATGCTAGATTAATCACTCCTACTCCTACGAAACCGGTTGACGAATCGGTGCGCTTGTATGTTGGGTTGTGTAGCGTTATGCGATTTTAACGGAAACGGCTTGATGTTGTGTACATAGTATATACTATATATCCATGCATAAGTTCTTGCGTTATACACAAAATGTGAAGTCGGTGAACTACCGACGAAAACACATTTTCAATTATGTACAATGTTGGTGGCATTGGATCTTACGCTTTTTAGTTAGAAATATGACCATATGGAATAGAAGGTGTATGTATACCTACCCGTCGCACAAGCACCCTGCGAGCACTCGAGCATGAGGCGACTGCCTCGTCTTACATTGAACATGGTAAGGATAGTATTTATGTACACATTTGGGGTGCAGTGTTGATCTTATTTCTTCAAAGCCGGTGTTTATACACCTTGCTTCTTCAGAATATGATTTTAACTTTGGCGGGGATTTACATTCTCGATACGTATGCTAAATGTATCACAGCAGTATGCTCTAGAAGTGCCTAGCGTTTCTTAACAGCTATCGTCCTTGACTATATGGTAACGAAAGTTAATTTTATTTTTAATATATTGTTTTACAATACCCACGGCCCTATACCCACTATACAACCGCTATTCAAAACAAACAAATAAAATGAAATTTATGTCTGTTTTGGTAAGAAATGTTTTTGATAATGTTTTTGATTATATTTATGATGTAGTAGGGTGTATAGGTATATAAATAGAGTAATCATGTTTACTTACATTTTAAAGGAATCGGAGAGATAAGCAACTATCTCAAACAGTCAGAAATTCTCAATTGTAGTTTTTATATATTGATTGTATAAGAAAAAAACAAAAGTTTCAGCTTTTAAAGATGATTCGCTTAAACCTTCGAACACAAAATGACAATACATTCTGTAAATGGTTAGAGAATCAGCAATAGTTTTTCGTATCTGAAGTCGATTTGTTTGCAAGTGTACTCATTTGATCGTGGCGGAACTCTTAAGAATGTACATACATATATACATATCGGGGAATACAGATATCTGAATGAAAATTACAAGGTTGTCGCCGATTTAAGCATTATCTTTCCACTCTCATATACACATCAGTAGCAAATATGGATTAACAGTCCAAAGTAATTTCAGCAATGTAATTCGACGGTTTGACATGATTCAGCAGCCTCCTCTGTCGCACCATTCGCTTTTTGTTGTTTTTTTTTTAATTTCGTCTTTGCATTTGCATTATTGCATATTTTTTTTCGTTTTGACTTCTCTTTTTATGGTGCCTTTTCTTTTTTTTTTAATTAATATTATTATTTTTCTTTTGTATTATGTTAGCAACAACGTTTACGCATTGTATATTGGGCTTGATTATATTACATTATCATTGAAGCAAATTTATTTGAATATTAGTAAAGGCTTCTACTATGTTTGGTTTATAAACATAATTCAATAGGAGTTCACCGTCCTGTTCGCATTTTGATTTCGAGTCTGATTTGTTTATTTTTTTTTTGTTCGAATTGTGGTCGTTGTGGATTTAAAACACGATAGATTTAATAAGCTTTTTTCAAATAATGCTGCAGGGTATGTATATGTTGTTATAGGTTTTTAGTATTTAGGGCTCCAAAGAAATAACTTAAGAAAAAATTTGTTGTATCAATAAATTCAATTAAAGCTGGGTTAAACAATTTCGTTTTTAAATTCAATGATTTCTATATTGGTTTTATAGAAGTTCGGCTTATTTTATGATGACTGACATATCACTGCATGACACATTTTCCCTCTATTTGAGTTTTTAGCTCATTTACTTGCGTTTCTATTTGATTTTTCAGTTCTGTAAAAGAAATTGAGTATGGAAACAGCAATAAATAAGCATATTTTGTAGAGTAGACTACAAATTGTATATATGTTAACTGGTATGTATATGTATTTTGTTGCTAATGTACTGTCTACTGTTTGTCGTTCATAGTTCTAGATCACTACTGTAGTCAGGAAAGTCGCATTGCCTAACGAATTAGATATTCTTTTTTTCAGTTGCGAAATGAAAAAAATAAATATATATTTAAATAACGTGTGTGTTCAGTTCTGTATTTTAATCGTCGTAGTTGGGTTGCAAAAGTAAAGAGAAGGTTCGGGATTGGAAGTAATGTTATAGTTCAAGTTGTAGTTATAACATATGTAGTTAAGAGAAGAAATAGCGGTAGAAATGAAAACACTTGTGAAACGGTGCTTAGGAAATACACATACATATGCAGTATATATGTCGTATATATATTTTACACTTGGGGGAGCATTATAAAATACATATAGAACACATATATAAAAGGTACAGACTAAACGAGAGGGAAAAAGTATTGTATTCGTTTCTCGTCCAATTTCCGTAGATGTCTTAACAATCTTATTGAATTTAATGTTTTAGCTAAATTTAGTTTGTTATGAGGGTAAAGTTTCAAAATGCAGTTTGGCGAACAAGCTCTAAAAAGGGGTATAATAATCTTATGTATTATATTAAATAGTGCTGTGGGTGACTTGGATGTTGTAAAAAAATATACAAATATTTTAAAAAATATCTAAGATGCCTGCTTATTATTTTTGGGAGTCTAAACCACATTCATAAGTCAATAGCCTTGTTTCCGACATAATCTTTGGTGTTAGAGTTAATAGTTGGTAATTTGTGTAATTTTTGAAGCCGGTTGTTAAAAAGAACAAGGGAATATTGAATTCGTATGAATATATGTAACAGGGAAAAGAAGTGTTTGCTAAAATTAGCCGGTTACGCCAACTTCCGTCTGCGCAAATAACAAAAATGTTTTGCGCCCCAAGCTTCTTCATAGAAACATGCCACGCACATCTCATAAATACAAATTACGAAAACTTGTACTATACCCACAATTTCAATGCTATTATAACTTTTTGAAAATCAGAACCAGGTATTTATAGTCGACACACTCGACTATAATATTTCTTACATGTTTTTTTCTCTTTCTTTGCTTAACAACTGTTTTTCCGAGCTTTTATAGAGATCGAGTAGTCAAAGGAATAGTTTGATTTTTTCAATATACAAATGTCTTACATAGAGATTACCACAAATTAATGATACAGTTTTACCAATAATGGCACTTACCTTAGACTAAAGATTTTAAAGGGATAAAATCTACACAAAAGAATTTTGATTGCCAATAATAATTTATTTGTTTTCTTTGGAACCCAAAAATATAAGAAATTAAGGAAAATGTACTAAAATATCACAGATGTCTATCTGATATTTCAGGGTATCTATAAAAATAGTATTAAAATATATTCTTAGGCATGGAAAGATATAGGTACATTTTTACTGTCGATGCGCACCCAATTTAAATCAACATCGGTAAGACTTCATGGATGTCGGAAAATTACATATATGCTTTCTTGCCAAAATATTCGAAATAGAATCAACAAATCAAAACTTAATCAATGAAAATTAGAATATGAGTGCGAGCTTGTAAAAGAAATATACTTAGTTGGAGTATTAGCCAATATAAGACGTAGTTAAACTTGGTTATTACAGCAAGATTTGAATTAAGGTTACACTTGCATAGACTAGATTTTACAAAGTACACAGGAAACATAGTACAGATAGAGATAGACAGAGGGATAGAGTTAGTTAGTAGGCTCTTGTTAGATGGAATAGTTAGATGGTACTTAAATATATAACATACACACAGGTGCACAAATATAAACACAGTTACTACTTTTGAGCGCCGTAGTGTTTAGTTGGCAGTTATAAGTTAAAGTATCTGAGATCTGGTTAGTTTTTGTGTTTGTCAATTATGTATTTTTGTATTGTCTGGACTTGGCGACCGACGCGCCGCTGTAAAATTAGCAGTGGGAAACCAAAAAAGGAAAAGCTGAAACCCATGTCTATAGGTTCGACCCCGGGATTTAACCGATGGTTTAACTAGTTAAATTAGCAGTAGATAGATGCCAGTAGCTGAGCGATAGATGCCAAGCAACGAAGACAACGACGACAACTTACTTGTAAAATCGTCGAGCTCCTCTTGCTCCGCTTCGGCGGCTAGTTCCTCAGGCGTTTTTTTTTTCCTCATCAATGGATTTGGCTCTTCCTGCGGAGCAGCTTCGACGATTTCCTCCTTCTTCTTGATGTTATACTAAATGGTTAAGGCGAAATTAGTAAATCAGTAGTCTCATTACACAAATTTTCGTCAATACATTCGGAAATCGCATAACAGTTGTCTCGCTCCTTTGTAACTCAATCTGACTCCGTTAGGGAGTCGCTAAAAAAAAGGACTCCCTACTAGAGTCAATTTGAACTGCACCAGGAAGTTGAAAGTTCAGAACCCGTACCACAGTGCAGCTTTGATTACGTTTTCACTAAAGAATTGCTCCTCACAGATCCTGAGTTCACTACTCACCTTGTCGCGAATGTCTTGCCTCATCTTTTCGCGCTCTTCCTCCATTTTCCGGTGCTTTTCCTTGCGCCGCTCTTCGGCCTCGCGAATAGCTTCCTGACGCTCCCTCTCCTCCTCCTCTGCCTTTTCCTTGTCATCGCCATCATCGCCACCGTCACCTCCTACCGCACCTGTGTATGGAGTAGTGAGTAAAAGTTGTAATTGAACAGCTCTTAAATGCAATATCATCTTAATTACAATGAGAGCTGATTTGGGCATTGGCCCTCGCGAAGAATTTTCGAAAATTTCAAGTCAGGCTTTTCCGATAAGAACCGTTTTTAGTTCACTGCCGGTGGCTGACATTTTGACACAATTGATTGCACAGTTTGCCCGCGCCGGGACGGATTATCTTTTCGTGGCTTATCTCCGCCAGTTTCATTCCCAAGTCGAATTCCGTTCCCGTACCCATGCCAGCGAAATAATAAACTATTGGAAACACGATTAGGCGGGATTGCGACGCAACATTCGTGGTGGCTGCTCACTGTTTCAGATGGCTAGTTCCTCAGCTTAAAAACGGAAGCACTCGGACGTGGTTATACGGAAGTCAATTGTCGCATTAACAGCGACCTCTGCGTACCCCACGCTTAAGGTAAAAAGCGGGGCTAACAGTGAATGCAAACATCCACGAAACTATTAGTTATCGGGTCTTCGGAATAGCAGCACCGCCACCAAAATGCTACTTCCAGCTTTAACGATATTTTTGTTGGGACATATTGCTTGCGGTCAGGACACCACTGTCAGGACCGAAAACGATCTTTTGCACTTTTCGTTCAAGCTCGAGCAGTACTTGGATACAACCAAGAATCCGTGCCAAGATTTTTACGGATATGTATGCTCGCGCAACTCCAATCTCAGCCAGTCAGGCCGTGATCGATTTCAGAACTCCCTCAAGGACAGTGACGACCAACAACTTATGGATATGGAAATTCAGCTTGTTAATCTGTTCAAGTCTTGCGAAAGCGGTCGTGGCGTGGATGCACTTAAAAGCTCGTCGTTGTATAGACTAAGTGGGGGTTGGCCCGTTTTGGCGTCAAATACCGACAGCATCCAGCAGCGCAGCAATAAGACCCTAAACTTGCTGGGGATGCTTGGTCTCTTTCACGAAATTGGAGCTTCGTATTTTTTCAAGGCAGAGATTAGGATGCAGTCAAACAAGCGGATAGTGGAAATAAGGCCAGACGCCACGCGACGCCACACACTACGAAAGTTCGAGCAGCGGGTGAGTGAAGTCTTCCAGCGCTTTGGCATCGAACAAAGTCGTGCGCATGTGGCAGCCCTGGAGGTACTCAGTCTGGAGCGAAGTCGGCGTGAAATCATTCAAAAGGACTGCATCGAAGACCAAGTGCAGTTTAACTACGGTAATTTCAAGCGAAATGCCTTTGGAAACGTATCGCTGTCCAGACTCGACTGGGATAGTTACTTCCGTAAATTATTGGGTGGCAAAACGCCTCAGGCCAGTGATACAATTTTGGTGAAACAGCTGCCACGACTAGTAAACTATTTGCTTCTCCTTCAGAACACTAGCATGCATAGAGTGCTTAATTGGATTTGGACTGACTATTTAATGGGTAGGTGCGTTTCATTTTGTGTTCAGCCCAAGCCGTCATTGAAAATTCACAGACACCATTGCAATGATCGTTATATGAAATATTGTTCTTGGCTAAGGTAAATTTTACGATTTTAGATGTTGTGGACGCTGACTGCCACGACCTGGCGGAAACCTATGCCGGGGATATTTACGTTCATGTAGTGCAACGGCTCACTGCAAATAGGTTGGAACTCGCCGAAATGTACTCGGCGTTGGGCCAGGCATATTCGGAACAGCTTACGGGAAGCGAATGGATTGACGAAATCTCACAGGCCAGCTCAAAACACTTTCTCAGTAAAACATTGCATCTAACACTCAACGGAGACGAGCGCTTGGATGACGTGTACCATGAGATCGTGCTCGGTCGTCGCAGTTTCTATCGCAACCTTGAGAAGTTAAGGAGCTTTCAGCGCCGCCGCCCTCCCGCCTCTCAATCTAATAGGGACCTGCTGCAGTACGCACAAGTTTTCCCCATTGTCAATGCCCTGCTAGACCGGCAGACCCTCAATGCACCGCTCAACTATTTGCTTTTAGGAGAGTTCTTCTCGCGCAGCCTGGTGGCCGCCGGCAGCAGCAGTCGCACCCCGGGTGCCTGGCGCAGTCCTGACTCGGAGCGCCGTTTCAGCACCTTCCAAGAATGCGTGGCCGCAACCAGCCATGTAAGCGCTAATGATGTGCTATTGGGTCTGCTGGCCCAACGCCAGGCGCTGCACACCTACAGTCGGTGGCTAGGAAAACCGGAGCGGGTGCCGCTGCTAGAACGGGCCGATGCGTTGTTGGGCGTTGGACGAATTAAGTTATCACTGCAAAGACTATACTTTGTGGGTAGTTTGTTGGTCGACTGTCGCCATGATCTAGGTGCCCTTCAACAGGAACAAAGGCGGGAATTAACACACGTGATCTTGCGAAACTCGCCTGAGTTCGGGGGCGCCTTTCAGTGCCGGCCCGGTGAGCTCCTGCATGCGGAGCATCAGCGTTGCGATCCATTTTAGCCTAGAATTGGCATGAGCTTTTGACACTTTCGTCAGGACCTTGAACTTTATGCGCCCGCGGGTGGTGGTGGTAAAAATCGATAATGGGCCCTGCAGCGCAATCACATGGTTGGATTGGCCTTTTGCCAACTGCCCCCCTTTAATTGATTTTCCACGTTGCAGCATACGCTTGCATGGGTTTTGTACGAGTGTCGAGTGGGTAATATATTGATTTTCGTTGAATTACTTACATGGAAGTGTTTGAAAAAATGGTTGGGTTCATTGCCATGAATTTTGGTAAAGTTGTGGCGGCGGTGGCCATGTTTTTGGGTAAAGCGTCGGAATAGAGAAGACGCAATCGAATCAGTAAATGATTTCGGTGCTGACCTGATTGCGACCTTAGTACATTTAAACTAAGAAAGCCTACCAATAAAATTCATTTGACTAAAGGGTGCCTTCGGCAATCACTGCTATCTGTAGTCCGTGCTCGGACTTCCCGTAGTTGATCGCGAACGAGTTAATGCAACCGTTGCCGCAGCCGACGCTGGCACTACTAGCTGCTGGCCACATTGGCATGCAGCAGCAGCAGAACACCCTGTTAGCTGCAGCCAGTCGCCTTCGTTGTCGAGCTCGTAACTAAATCCCGAGCGGATTGTTGCGCCGACGGAGAGCTTGGGACTGTCATGGCTATCCGAATCGCTTCCAACGAGTGCGCACAACCTGACCGACGGACAGCTGGCCTGCTCGGATGCAGAACCGGAGCAGTAGCGCCATCACTAAAATGTAGTTTGTAAGCAACAGCAGCAACTTCAGCCGCAGAAGTGCGAACTTGGAGTAGGAGTATTGGTTGCTCGGGCCGTCCTTTTATGTCATTCCTTTTGGAAGTAGACGACGCGGTCGAAGACGGCAGAGACGCCAACAGCGGTGGACCGCGTCGCGTTTTGGGTCCCAAACGGCAGGGGTAGATTCAGTTTCTATGGTAACACGCCTGCGCAGGTCTTGATAGGATTCCGAGTCGGATTGTGATTTTTATATGGGCAATACGACTGATAAAACCATCAGCCGCATTCCCAGTCCTGTTCCCCTTTGCTGGCATTGACGCCGACGCCGACGTCCGCGTCACTGTCGCCCTCCGCCTTTGTCGATAGCGCAAACTCACAAGCCCCAAGCCCGCTGCTGTGAACGCTACCCGAAGTGTATGGATAGGGCAGGATGGGGGTCATTGACGAGGGCTGACCGCATTTCATCGTTTCTCGTTCCCTCCCATTTACTGTCGGTCGCTCCTTCTCTCTCTATATATATATGGCACTTTGTGTGCGCAAAAGGCATCGCACATTAAATTGAATTTATAGTCATCACTTTGGCGAATAGCTTGGTGAATGGACTTCTTGGGGTGACTGTTACTTGATTTGCAGAACCATTTATTGTTTTATAAATTAGTTAAAATATGTTATAATGAAAATTGATTTCTGAAAATTGTGATTTCTGAAATTTCTGAAATTGTGAATGGAATGCCATCCAGCAGAGAAGAAACCCTGTTTTAATGGGCTTCTTGTGGCACTTTTGCCATGACAGTACACGTAAGTACGCTAATAGTGTACCTAGCAGGGGGATTCACAATTTTTTCCACAATGCCAATGGTGGCACCCCTTAACGACTTGACTTTGCAGTCTCTGGCAGAAATGGTCCTTGCAGAGGCGCACAATTCAATTAAAAACTAATCAAACCTATTGTAACGCAATTATCATGCCAACATAATTAACACTACTTGAGTAAGACGCTGCACGAAGCTTTGAGTTTCTTATCCGGTATCCGGTATATGTTCGGTTCTCCGACTGGCTATATCGTTACCGCTCCACTGAGCGATAAGAGCAACCCGTTTTCCGGGACGAAAGGGTGAAAGTCTTTCTGAGGATACGAAATATTTTAATTTGCAAGCTAAGGCTTTACCGACATCCTAAAAAAAATGTTGAACGGGCTGTCCAAACAATTTTTGGTTCCTGGGGTTCTTCTATTCATTCTCTTTATTTTTGTCTACTGCTATTAAAGCTCTACTTCTCGCTGCGTGTCATGGAAGAAATGAGGGTACTTAATACCTTTCGGATAGCGACTGGGGACTGGGATACGACAAAGGATGAGGGATGGACACGAAATTCCTAGCACCCACCCGACAGTAAATTACAAAGTATTAGGCAGAAGTCATAAGTCTGATATACGATCCGTGGCCGTCAGCTAAACCAGAGTGCGTTTTATTGCTTTAGCTGTTATTTTGAATACCAACACGGAAACGAAACACGATGAAGAGGAAGAGGAAGCGGGTGCGGATGAGAGGGCAAAAGAGCTATGGAACTATGGAGCCACCGTAATTTTCTTATCCGCAGTCATAAGTATATATTTAAGCGCCAACCTATGTGGATGTCTCACTGTTACTGTGGACGTGGATACAGAGTCGTACGCTTAGGAATACGGCATTAGAGTTTCATTTCCATATTTATTTTGACAAGGGACATCCAAACTCACACACATTCGTATCCACTTCTGCTCTCTTTTGAGGCAAGTGTTTTATGCTCCCTGTTCCGGCCCAAGTCTGTGTAATATTTTGTTCCTTATCCGCATGGAGTTAGTGAAAAGGCACGAATGGTAAATTATTTTCTTGCTTAATCCGGTTCAAGCCATATGAACTTGGTTGCTCACTGGCTCTGCTACCACCTTATCACGCATTTGGGTCAAAGGGACTGGGACTAGGACTGCGCAATTGCCAGGAAGGAAAGTCGGGGTGGCC
This sequence comes from Drosophila ironensis, assembly GCA_021223825.1. Classification (NCBI taxonomy): domain Eukaryota; kingdom Metazoa; phylum Arthropoda; class Insecta; order Diptera; family Drosophilidae; genus Drosophila; species Drosophila ironensis. Next base: position 7,853,136 of record JAJJHQ010004697.1, read on the forward strand.
GGATGACTGAGTCGTAGGCAGTGTACGTGCGACTAATGTATAAGAAGGCGCCGCGAAGTAAAACTCCTTCCAATTTTTTTTTTTTATTGTCCACTAAAATTTTCATATTGCGGCGGATATTCGTACAGTCCATAGAGTACTTATTATCACCCAGCCCCTATCTAAGCAAACTCTATACTAAGTCAGAAAAGCACAGAACAAGGCTATTGAAGTACATCTCTAAACATTCGGCAGTCAAGTTCTCATATAGCAATTAGTGGCTCGTTCTTGGTTCGTCCTGCCACATCAGCTTTTTCCCTGGAATTCGACGTCTTGCTAGTAAATTCACATCAGTAGAGCATGCGGCTGGGAAGCCACTGCCTGCAAATATTATGATCTCCACCCAGCTCACAGGTATTTCTGGAATTTTTAATATACTTAAATATACTTTGGTCAGAAACCTGTATTAAATACGATTTTCGTATGGACTGTATACTCGCACCACAGCAATATTTGAAATGTTATCAAACTGGAAGGGAGCTATGAAGGCCACATGTATTAGACAATTACAAAATTTTGGTAGCTTTGGTTACACATTAGGTTGTTTGGTATGACATAACGATTTTTGCATTTAAATTAAAATGCGCTTGGTAATTTAACTTCGCACAAGAAAAAAATTCTGCGGGATATCGCAGAATGATTATTTCTCTCTTAGGATACAACAAACTATCCATTCAAACTGCAAAATAGTGATTCAGGTGATTCAGTGGTAATTTTTTACCGGAACACCCAAGCCTGCGAGACGACCAGTGACCGTTGATACGGGACATCATGGAAATAGTGGATTGAAATCGTCTAATCGAAATCTTCTAATAGTAATGTGGCTAATAGAACAGGCGCTCCAACTAAACACGGAAACCGTCTATATGAATTTGAAGTTCAAAAAGTTCACATAAAAGCTTGATGTATGAGTGCATCATGAGTTGTCTCAACAGATCCTTTAGGACCGTGTCTCAATCTGCGAATCTCTGATGCACCGTACTAAACTCAATTCATTTGTCATTTGTTAATGGCGTTGAAAAATGGACAACACAATATGACAACACCAAGAGTAAAAGATTCTGGTCGAATCAGCTCGCTGAGTCGTCTTAAACAGTGGCAAAGCCAAAATTGACGGCTCGGAAGATTTTGCTGAGTGGTGGGATATCAGAGGATTTATTCATTATGAAGTCCTGCCCTATGGCAAAATCAACAATTCTGACCTCTAATGTCAATAACTGGAGCGATTAAAGATTATACTCGAAGCAAGATATGGTGAATCGTAAGGTCGTTGTGTACCAGCACAACAACGCCAGGACCCATGCATCTTTGGGAACATCTTTTGGGGTCACAAGCTACGGGAGTTCAAAGGGGGCTTGTGAAAATCAACTCGCCGAGTTTTTTTCCAATAGGGACTATAACTTCTTTAGGAGAGGTATATATAAAGACAACGGCACATATGGCACTGCAATTGGACAATGGAAACTACGTTAAAATAATCGTTAAAAATCAATACAGAAAACGGTATGTTATTACCAAACAACCTAATATGTCAAAATGACTGCAGATACATAATTTGTTTACGATTGTAGGGATCTGCAGGATTCGATGCAGAAGTTGTATTGTTGACAGATTGAAATGGCGAATATGGAACGGTTATATGTTTATATTTTTTTTAAATACTGAGTTTGCTATTGAAATTATAGGTAGTTTTTACTCATACTTTACCTCATTGTAAATTCGTAGTATATTGGTTGTAGTTGAGTTGTTAGAGTAGTAGTTATAGTAGAATAGTAGAAGATGTAAGTAGTTTGGTAGTTAGTATGGTTCCATATTTGTTTAAGTAGTTCAAGCAGTAGTAGAAGTAGTTGGATAGTAGAGTAAAGTAGTAGAAGAAGAAGTAGATAAATAAGCTCTTAAAACAAAATACTTTGGCAGAAAGCAAAACGTTGAATGGAATGTTGCAAAGTGACAAAATTTAATAAATTAAAATCATTTTATTTTGGTATGGAAGATTCAGATTAGTGTGTTTAAAAAATTATATATTCAGGAAAAAAACAATAATAATAATGCACAATTCGAGAAGCTCGTTGGCCTTGATCTGATATTCTAATGATAATAACAATAAATGTGTATTTTAACCGCATTATTTCAAAAAGACTATTTTTGTTCTATAACACTTGTGTTGTACCAATTCAAGTAGATAAAAAAAACTAACAAACACTAATGGATTAAAGTAAAGGGTTTTTATTGTCAGCAATTTGATCATCTAGAGATTTGAATTTGCCTTGCGCTCTGCGGCACCATGACAATCAACGATACCATTTTAGAAGACTGGTGTTAAAGAAGAGACCGAGCTTCATTTGGATTTTGAATTTCGGTTATTCATGCTAGGCAGATACAATTTCAGAGTTGAAATGAATGCCAGATGGGTGAATACGGTTAATGCGCTGTTAAAGGCTTTAAAGCATTAGCATCAACACTAAGTCAAAATAGATATAACGATGTACGGAATATATTTTTAAGTTAGGTATATCGGGAATTTACCGCCTGCAGCATCTGTAGAGCGTGTTGTGGACGGAAAAATAGAGGAAGAGTTGCATTAATATTTCATTCTCCATTTGGATTAATTGCGACGCTTTGTAAATTGGGAATTTTTGTTTTAAGTTTCGAGTTGAAAGATTATATTTTAATATGTGCCGTCACTGCGGATAGGTATGAACATGGAGGGCATATGAAATACATAAGCATAGCAGTGAAATAAGCAAAATATGGAGCTTGTAACGTTCGCCATTTGGAGGAGACGGTGGCGAATTATTAACGGCAGTAGCCAAGCTAGCATATAGTAGGGTTGATTTAGGCAGAAATTATTGGCTACCTCCGACTGATCTGTACAACCTACATAAGCGTTGGAAAATTCCAAGCCAAGGTAGATAGCGCGGAAGGGGCGTGAAAGATGGAGGAACAGTTATTTTAGGCTTGGGTTAACATTCATAAATATTTAAGATAGAAAGCAGTGGATTTGATAGGCAGGAATAAGTCGAAAAGGAAGAAATTAAATTGTGTTTTCTCAATTTTATATTAGGGTATGGCAACTGTTCATTGTTGGCTTTTGTTGTTCATGATGTACTCGGTATTGATGTTGTATCTTGGGTATGGATGGGGAATAAGGAATTTGGTGGGTCTAGGGCTGGTAAGGGATCAAGCGAAACTATTGTACAGATTAATGGACAGTTTGGTGTGGTTTCTTGTGTATTTCGGATCGGTATTTGTTTGTCAAGCTCTTATACTTGTGTGTTTTACAATGAGGTAAAGTTCGGCTGTGAAGGCATTGGAGAAATGAAAATATACTTTTTTATTACTTTTCCTTGCTGATAACAGCGTTGTGTTAAGGAATACGAAATAAAGTGCAACGATCTGAGTGTACTTATATTATAGAGGTTTCGGTAGTTTTTACCAATATGGGACGTGTGTTCAAAAATATGAGCTATAAATAAATGTATTCGAGATAATCGCTTACGCGACGGAAAATATCATCGTAGTAATAATGAACAAGGCTAGCAGTTGAGCTTTCCTTATGAAAGGATATTTAAATACATTTTCAGAAATATTGAACATATGTATAAAGTATTATGGGTGTAGTGCATATGCGCGTGTCGAGTACAAAACAGGATTAAAAGTGTTTATGCATACCAATATAAGGTACTGGCAAGATTTAATATTGGATTGTGCAATGCTAAGCTTATGTAAAAACGCTTGTTGTAAGTTAATAACCTTTCCATAAATTTCGTTTTGAATTCAACAATTGAAAACAAATTTTTACATGCTCTTGCCAATAAGCAATATCCTTTGATCCTACTCAAAAGTGAAACAAAATTTGTGAACTCTATACCAAAAAATGTGCTTTAAAATAAAGTTCCTTACTATGCATTATAAATCTTTGTATTTTTATATGAATAGTTACCCTTGGAAATATATAGTTATGTAAATATGTGTCGATGAGTAATTTTGAATGTAACAACTTACGTTAAAGGACATAAAATTATTCGTATATAATGCCGGCACGAACGCTTACCTGAAAATAAGTATTATTGTATAGTTAGACAAAGGGTAATAGTAACATGTATGAACAACATCATTTAATTGGAAAATCCTATAATAAGTTTGGGCAAATATATACAACCGGCAGCATAAAAATAAGCTTGATTAGCATAAACAGCCGAGTAGTTCTTGCTATTTCCGTCGGTCTGTCTGTTCGTCTGTCCGTCTGTATGCATGAACAAGTCGTTAGAAATGTAATTCTTTTTGTTAAAGGTCCGTTATGCATATCCAAAGATCGATTATAATTTGAAATTTTTCCGTCTTTCCAATTTCTAATTCTAGGATGGTAAGTGTTAGTGACAAAATTTGTTTAGCCTTAAGTCCGTTTAACGATTAACATGTAATTTAATGAAATTACAGACGATAAATAATGAAGGTGCCAAATAATATAAACCTGAGCAAGAATATAAGCCGTTATGGTTTACGAAGCTTATTATACTTTTTTTCTACGGGTTTCAGGTATATATAAACAATTAAATTTCTTAAAACAGTGTTATTGAAGTAATATATTAGCTTTAATATATTATTCGCATTTAATGGATAATTTTTAACATGAATCTGTCCTAAAATCTGTCTGGTGAAAAAATCTGTGAACAGATCCAAAATTTATACCAATGCAGGTTCCAGTATTTAGACCATCGCGTGCTCACATAAATTTTCTGAATGATCCATATCCAACATATTCTACTACCGTTTCTCCCCCACACGAACTTTAATGGAAATTGGAGTGTGCCAGTGCCTTTAATTGAACACAATGAACTTGAACCGAAAGCACAGTTGGTTTTAGAAGGGTTTATTTGGGCTTTATGGGTTTGAAAACTATTCCCTCTGTAATTTCACTTGGTAAATGTATTTGGACACTCGATAAGCATTAAGTTAGCTAAAATAACATATGTAATTAAACTATTGGGCCAGAATTTTATATTTTATGGATTTGTGTATAATATTGTAAAAAAAAGGGACTATATTCCAAATCTAAATAAGTGTTACACGCATGGATAATTTTATATATGTAAAATTAATTTGTATGCACCGCAGACTAAAAATGTGAAGAATTCTATTCGATTTTTTTTAGTTTTAGTTTTATGGCCATACTTAAAGCGTTTCCATGTTCTTCGCCATCAAACTTGACAGACTAATGGCCAACTGTACTAAGTAGGTACTGTATCTGAGTGAGCGCAGCTGTCAGCAAGCCTGATTTACAAGACAACGCGCCTTCCTGTGTAGATCCTTTAAGGCACGGAAGTGTGGCAAATTCAACATCAATCTATAGAATTAAGTATATCAATTTGACTGGAATCACTACCCTGCCCATTCGTGCAGAATCTTTGCGTTCGATAAGCGACTCGGCAATCCTCCCGCAGCTATTGCAACATTGGCGGACGCTTGCGGGGAAACCAGGGGTAATGGTTTCTGGTGGTGGTTCCGACGGTCACTTTCAGTGCCGTCGCAAATTGTCGGTTGCTGTTAGTATACTATACGTAGAACATATTGCAGAAGACTACTCCATTTAAATGGTCAGGGATGCATGGATACGCATGTTGCCGCCTGATAAGCATTCTGACTTAAATATTCTCGCCCTCGCCTTTTCGCATTCTAAAAGCATTCAATGATTTTCCAAACGATTGCACAGCCGCTGATTAAAAAGCAGGAGGAGCCACAATGGCAACCCAATGATATAAACTAATGCCTTGACAAGGAGTAGGGGACTGAAGGACTGGTTTACATATATGTAAGCATTCTTATTATGTGGCTGCGCAGCAACACGAAGGTAAAATTGGTATGGCCCCCTAGCTGTATTGATCGCGTGCCATAAATAAAATGGCTCAGTGTAAGGTTTGATAGTCAGATTGCGGCAATTGAGCGGCTTACCTTTAACAGCGCTCAATTGGTTTCCAACCATTTGTTTAGCTATGAAGGCCGCCATCTTTGGACTGTAGCTTTTTGGGCGTGTCACCTACTAAGATTTCCGGGTCCTGGTGCTTACGGCTTTGCGCTGACGGTCCTGACTGACCTTTACTTTTTCCAAGCTGTAAGCAAAGCGGAAAGAGAAAATTAAAATGTAGTGTGACAGGATGAAGAGATAAGAATCCCTTAGCATTGTTGCGACTGTGCCCTGTCACCTGCACCAGCCTGATACTCTAAGCCGCTTAGTTTAAATGACGACAGACTAACTCCCTAACACTCTACAGACACTGCTGCTTTTGTATCGTTCTCAGTATCCCCAGTGTATGTATACACCATTTATTTCATTCCACGCCCATCTCCAGTTTCTGCAAACCCGATTAAATACATCTTCGACTTTTGTTCGGATACCCTCTGGCGGTGTACCTAATTCGGCGAAATCTAATATCTCGGGCTTGGTTCTATAGCACAAATGCCGTAATTAATGTGGGCGCACTGTCTCGGAGCCAAAATTTTTCAATTTTATTAATGCCCCTGGCTGGGGAAGCATGAGCAGTAGAATTAACATCAGATCCACCAGCTCCGTCTCATCCTATATCCTTGACTTGTCTGTGAAATTTGTATGTAGCCATGTATTAATAGTTATACAAATTGGGCTAACGAACGTAAGCTGGAGGCAGCAGCTTGCTTTGCGACTGTCTGTGCAAATTAAAACAACACAAAAAACCAGCATGAAAATTAAATTGACATAAAAGCAAAGAGAAATCAGCAACTTGGAGTTAACGCAAGGGTTTCAGAATTTACAGTCCTATTTTCTGTCCCAAGGAATTAATTAAGCTGATGTTGGAAATAATTTTCTGTAGGCAGCCGTAATTAAGCAGTTGTTTTTTTGGCGCCATTTTTGGAAATTTAACTTTAATCTTGAGGTTAGTCGTTGCAGGAAAATAAGCTAGAGAACAGGATTTTACCAAAACGCGGACAGCACTGTCTAAACAAACATGCCTGACTTAATATATATAAATAAAGGCAAAAATGTATGGCATGCGAGCTTAGAAGTGTATGGTAAGGGGTTGAATTTTTGTTTCTCTCAAAAGCAATATTTGCTCCGTCCCTTCTTACTACTACAAATACAATGCCTAAACACTCCTTCGTAGGGCTTGGCTTTCTAATTACTTTCGAAATTTTCTAATACAGCACCCAGTGTAAAAGATTATGAACACGCGAATAAGTTACGTTCAGTTTAACTTGAAATTGTATTTCTTCACCTGACTTCGCATTTTTAACAAATTAGGCAAAATAGTGGAGTTATCTAGTCCTGTTTTAGTACAATACAATTCCTTTACTGTTTACTGGTATTCACACATTCAGGCGACTGAAGGTTTTATTCAAAGGACTTACAACAAATCTCAAATTGTTATAAAAATCCAGACGATGGTATAATGAATCACCGCCTGTGGTGCGCGTGAAAATGTGCATTTAAGCTAAAGCGCACAAAAGTTTGAAGAATACTTCTCCCATTTTTTTGACATTTTGAATAACGTTGCCCGCCCTCACTTACCTGGGCTGCGTTCAGCAAATATCTCTGAGCGGGTTCCCTCTAAATGGGGTGGCTCAGCCTTTGTTGCTGAAGGAGCAAATTTAGAAATGGTTGGCGGTAAAGTGTTTTTGTTTTAAAGAAATCCGTTTAGAGCCCGCAGGGTTTCTGTAAGTCAGAGCAGAGACAGAGGAGGCCATAAAAAGCTTAACGATTGAATTTACAAATGCCTTTTTGCATGTATCTAAATATGTAAAGTTTTCCGATTAAGTGAACCTGTTTAGCGCTTAATTTAAAAATATTGGACACACCATGCTACTGCTTTCCTAACGGCGCGTTGTAGCTGTTATTGTAGTGGGTTGTCGCTGGCTTTGTTGCTTTTATCGATATTTTTTTATTATGGGGTTTCTTTTATGGGAGCATGCACGTAAGTGCCCTTTATGGCATTGGGTGGCGCAGGGGGTGGTCAGGGTTGTGTGGGGGATGGGGGATGGGGGGTGGGGGACTGGGAGCTTGTGGGAAAAGGGGGTCGCATACGAACAAATTCCTTACGTAACACGCGACAAACAAATTCCATTGAAAACTGACTGAAAGGCTCGATGCAAATTTTTAGCGATTACATAAACCCTATATAAGCATTAACTGCTCCCGTAATTAAATTAGGTCAACCGAAGCTATTGCATTTAATTAGATTAAACGTTCGTACTTATGACCAGAATGTCTTGTCTACAGCAGTTTGCTCCTAGTTGGCATTCTTTTTTCTTCATATTTAATTTTATTTCGTTCGAGTAATCATGAGGTGGTGGCGAAATGCGCATAAAAGCATTATGTACACGTTCACTCGCTCAACTCCGCACTCGGTTTCATGTATGTGTATGCATGTGTGTGGGTGTCGGCTCCAGTAAATGCTGTACTTGAGATATATATATACATATATATATATATATATATATATACTTTGCGTCGCATCTACACATATCTAAATATGTGTAGAGATATATGTGTGTGTGTCTAATACTTTTTTCACTTTGCACCTAGGCCGTGGCCATGTTTTATTCGGCGCTTCTTACTTCATGCTATGTTCGCACTCTTCTGCACGCTACTGCTGCGTTCCCTACATGGAAAACTTTGAAAAACTGCCTCGACTGGGGGCTGCTGCGGCGTAGAAAGCCGAGGCAGCGGTTGTGCCAGCGGCGCCGACGCTGGCAGCGACGGTTCCAGAGCATTTGCGTTCGAGTGGTTCGAGTCGGTTTTGGTTTGAGCACTTTTCGCGAGCCAAGACAACATTTTGCTCTTCTAATGACTCACTCGGTGTCAGCGTTATCCGCTCCAGTGGGGAACAATGTTAACAGCTGTAAGAATCCGCTGCTCGGATTCCGCTGCTCCCCACCCAAAATTATCCCCACCTCCACGTTGTGTTTTACCCGTAGGTTTTTCTAATAATCTATTTTTGCGCCACCACTTTTTGTCTATTACATAATTGAGCTCTCTTTGCGCGACTTCAATTATTTTCACTCCCTCTCACTCTCTCTCTCTCTCATTCTGCGTCTCGAATTTTCACTTCCTTACTCGTTTTAATTCTCCCTCTCTTGACTTTTTGACTTTGACATCCAGATGCGACGCAAAGTATTGCCTACATCTGTGGGCTGGCACTGGCGCCTGCGCCCTATGATACTGCATCCCGCTCACAATCGGGCGCCTCTGGTCTCTCAGTTAGCTTGAATAGCAATCGCTGCTGATAAGAGCGCCCCAGCTTGTTATCGCAGGGCCCGTGCCAAGTACATATGAATGTGTGCAGCTGTAAAAACCCTTAACCAAGGGTCCACTATTCCCGCATCCGCTCATCGGCACCCGAGCTTCTGTACATCACTAAGTCCACGTTCGCGTCACCACTGCCGTTTAAATCGGACCCATCATTGCCTTTGTCCATTTGTCAGCTGCCATTTCGATGTAGTTTTGTCGGCCTACACATACAAAACTACATATGCATGTACGAGAGCACAGTGGGTTCCGCTTCGGAAGCCCACAGCTCGTGTGGAGGAAATTGGCTATATCTGGCCACGTCCGGCTGCCTGCCGATGGTCATACTGGGGTAATCACCCATGACAACATGCTTCAGATGCTGATTCCTTAGATTTATAATTAGTGCTGCCCAACATCCACGACATCCTCGCCTCGCTGTCAAAGCTAAAGGCAAATCTGCCGACTAGATTGTTTTCCACTCAATCCATTATACTTTCCCATCGTATAAAGGTTGTTAGCTTACTGTGCATTCGAGAGCTGCTTGTGTACATTTCCACTCTTTCTCCGCAGTGGGTTATATTTATGTGTATCATAGGTACATACATATGTGCGAGTATGTATGTACCAATCAATTTTATTTCAGCCAGCAAAGCTGCACTGCAAAACTTGGCTTTTCTGCTGCAAATTGCTTATTACTTTGGCTTGGCTTGGCTGTCTGCTTAAGTCACGTCACGTTTTGGTCTCCAGGGCATTGCTGTCCACTTGGCTAAGGGCTACGATAGCTGAAGAGTGGCGGGGATAGAAAGGGGATATAAAGGACTTCTCGAAGACCCGAGAGCCGTTAATGGCACAAAGGAAGTTTGATTGGGAATTTCCTACAACCAGCGAAGGCACTGCAAAATTACAAATATTCCGTGTACTTTACCACTTGGCAATGCGCGCGACACAACAGCAACACCAAACTGACTGAGAACCCCACGACGATGCATACATACAAACCGAAAAAGCAACCTCTGCCGCTGTCGCCGTTGCCGTCGCCGTCGCTGCTCCTAGCTTCACTCCTGGCCGATGCGAAGTTGCCGAAAAAACTGGTGGGCCATATTCAATTTGTAGCAATTATAGGCGACAACACAAGAGAGAAGCAGCATACGGTGCTTTCTGTCCCCACTGCATCCACATTCACACCTACATCTTTCCTCTTTGTTCGCTCTTCTCAGCTCGTGTGCTTCTGTTAGTTTTGACAGCTGACCCCCGAACCGAAAGCTTGGCTAACGAAAGCTCCCAGCTAATAACAAACTTTCCCCCGCCAATGTATTCAGGTTACAGGATACTTATTCTTCCCTGCTTGTAGATTCACATATGCATGCCCTCATAAGCCTGTCTGATAAACAAATTGCTTTATGCCCAGATTCGGATACGGAACCGGCGACAAATTGGTATTCGCCACTTTCAGTGCTTGTGCGTTGCCTGTTTAATAAAACCGTTCCGCTTGTTACCTTACGCACCAAGCGGATGATGATGATTATAAGCGCGGTCCCGATAACGTCTACTTCTTTGCGACAGCAACCGGGACATTTGCCCCTGCTACGTTTCAGCCTTAACTCGCCAAACATGCTGTTTTTAATGCACATGCGGTAGGAAGTAGGCGTGCGAAAGAAGCATAAGTAATTTTTATAAATTATTTAATTAAGCCATACACATCATCATGTGGTGCCGGAAACCATTATTTTGATTAGAATCAAACTCAATTTACTTTGTGACACCTGTTCCGCTATCCGTCTTAGGCCACCAGCCTTCCTCTTAGTTTCTGTGTTCCACCCTTACACTCAAATCACATTGAATCCTGCAAAGCGACGACAGAAAAATTTAATATATACCTATAACGCGTGACAGCCATTTTCTTCTTACGGCTATGATAGCCGCAATTTCGGATCAATGTACACAAGCCCAAATTTTATAAAACCTACTGCATTTTAATTTAAACAACCCTACATAATATTCATAAATTTCTAATATGGCATCAGATAATTTTAACGCAAACCACTGCACCGGTTCTCAGTGTTCGCCTGATTTTCAGTGCATGGATAAACTATGAGGATTATTCTTTTTATACCATGTACCTTAAGGTGAAAATGGTATATTAAGTTAGTGCAATGAATGTAACATGGATAAGAAAGTGTTTCCGACCCTATGAAGTATATATATTCTAATTCAGCATCAACAACCGAGTCGATCTAGCCATGTCTGTTTGCCTGTTTATTTGTCTGTCCGTCAATCTGTATGTATGTAAGAGATAGAGACGTAGTTCTTTCGCTCGTTTCCACCTTCGAAATTTACAAAAAAGTATTAACTTCCACATATGTATTTGACAATATCTCCCTAATGGTAGGAGGCAGAGACGTAATTCTTTTTGCTTTAAGTGCCTCAAATGTATTTGCCCCTTTCCGCAATTGTAATTTAAAACAAGTAGAAACGCTGTAGTCGAGATTTCTCGAGAATCAGATACCGTATATCTCTCTCTCCGCTGCATGCCGTTGCCGTGGCAAGGGGTGGGTATAACAATAATTGCTCATATCTTCTAAATTTATTATCCGATCTGGACGTCATTTTGCATGCACATGCCTTACAATCAGAGGACTCAAAATTATGTCTCGCGATTTTACCATTTTGAAGATATAGTTCTTGCGAAGGATATAGCAAATGCAAAGGTGGAAAGGTCCGTGAAAAAAATCTAGATTCTAGAAATAACATTATCAGCGTCTCAGTTAAACGGACGTAATACCCGTAATTTTGTCTCTATCTTTTATTTTTCCCTAGTTATGGTCAATTAAGTAGAGGCATGTACATTTTTATGCAAATGTGTAAGGCGAAAAGGTGTGTGGTAGTCAGGATTGGTCGATCAGCCGAGTCGATATAGCCATGTCCGTCTGTCTGTCTGTCTGTATGTATGAGCACCTCGTTCTCAGAGGTGGTAAAAGATAGACGTGTAATTCTGTTTGCTTTTGGTGTATTATTGTTGCAGGCAGATCAAGTTTATTTCAAATTATAGCCACGCCTCTTTCCGCCTTCGTAACATAAAACTGAATTTTCTTCGACACATTAGCCCATAACTTGCACAAAATAAGAGCTAGAAACCTATTTTTTTTATTTTGCATTATGTCCGTTTAGCAATTACGCAGATAATGTCATTCTTGGATTTTTGCCACTCCCCTTTTCGCCCTCGTATTTGCAAAAAAATCGATATCTTCGAAATGGTAAAAGCTAGAGGCATACTTTTCAGTCCAATGAGTCTACTGATCATCAAACACATACGTGCAAAATTACGTACGGATCGGACAAATATAGAAGATATTGCCAGTTAAAGTTTTACCCACCCCTTCCATAGGCAACGGCATGCCGCACACGCTGGGGTGACGTCATCCGTCTCTTCTTTGATTTCAATACGTTCGCTCGTGTATTCATACAGTAGTGTGTGTATGTGTGCACCTGCTGATTTTATGGATGTCAACAAACGAAGATTTGGTGAATTATTTGAAAAAAATAAAATAAAAACAAAGAAATGGTTCATAAAGAAAAGAGGTACATGGTATCTTGTTGTCGAGAAATCTCGACGACAGCGTTTCTACTTGTTTTTTTTTCCTTGTTACTCCTCTTGGGAGCTTAGGGCTTCTACAAGAGCCTTTCAACGGACTCTATTTGGTGCTGTTTGTTTGGCGGTGTCCCAGGTGGTGTTCTTTCGGGACAGGTCTAGTATTGTTGTACGTCGCCAGGTCAGTTTGGGACGTCCCACTCGTCTGCTTCCTTGTGGATTCCACTCCAAGACTATCCTGGCGATGCTGTCTTGTTCCTTTCTGAGTGCGTATCCGATTCATTTCCATTTTCGTCTTTTTATCTACTGCTGGATTAGGTCCTCTTTCGTTTCGCGCCACAGGTCCTGGTTGCTTGGCCAGAATATGCCACAGATGATCTTAAGGCACTTGTTGATGAATGTTTGCAGCTTAATCATCATCCTTTGGGAGGTCAGTCACGTCTCCGATCCGTCTAACAGTATGGATTTTACGCACGCATTGAAGATACGCAGCTTTGTTCTTATATATATTTGCTGGGTTTTCCAGATGCGGTGCAATCTTCCAAATGCAGATCTTGCTTTGCACAGTCGGTTCTCCACATATTTTTCCACACCACCGTTTGTAATGATGGTGCCAAGGTAGGTAAAGCTGTCGACAAACTCGACATTTTTACCGCTGATGTTGATGCTCCCTTGATTGGAATTGTTTATCCGCATCGCCTTTGTTTTGGACGCGTTAGCCTTGTTGCAGCCATGTTTGACGCTGGTATTTGTCTGGAAGGGTGCACTTCTCTTCCCTTTGTGCAATACTGCCATATCCGCACCGTCGTACATTGCTCGTACAATATTTTTTATGTTGATTGGCACTGCCTTCCGTGCGAGCGCACCGCCATATCGCTGCTCTATCCACTGAGTCGAGCGCCTTCTGAAAGTCGATGAACAGGCGGTAGAGCGGGGATCGCCATTCCACAGCTTGTTCGGTTATGCCTCTACTTAATCGACCATAACTTAGACAACATAAAAGCTAGAGATAATTCTTTGTGTCCGTTTAACTGAGACGCTGATAATGTTATATATAGATTTTTTCCACGCCCCTTTCTGCCTACGCATTTGAAAGAACTATATCTTTGAAATGGTAAAATCGAGAGACATCATTTTGAGTCCGCTCGGTCCGCTGATTATTAGGCATGTGCATGCGAAATTACGTCCTGATCGGATAATAAATATAGAAGATATGGCTACCCCTTGCCCCGGCCATGCAGCGGCAAGAGAGCTACATGGTATCTCGTTCTCGAGAAATCTCAACTACAGCATTTCTACTTGTTTAGTATTATTATGTCAAACTGGGCTGCCAAAATTCATCGAATGAACCCTCCACTTGGGTGCCGACTGGACACCGTACCTCCCTGAAACGGGGGGTACCTGGCACCACCGGCACCTGACACTGAGAGTCACTTGACGAGAGGGCGTGCGATGTCTAGCCAAGGCTTGCCTTGCACTACTCACATATCAACACAGGTACTGCGTGAGTGCAGGGGAAGCTATGGTCCGAGGACTTTGGAAGCAAGTATTAAATGCAAGGGAGGTATTCCCCTTAAAAATACCGCATGGAGGCAAACAAGGAGCAAACGAGGGTTGGGATGTCAACCTAAGAATAAATCCTCCCAGCGTGTCACCAGCGGTGAAAGCACGCCAGGAAGGTTTTAAAACTACTGCTACTAAAAACAACCGAATACAGAGAAGTACAGCAGTACAGGGAGACTCGGACCTTGAATCCAATACGGAAAAGAAAGGGCCAGAGCGCGGTCGTCCTCTAGTCCTTGACGGTATCGAAACATCTTGCAAGGTCTTAAAAAGACAAAGGAGGGATTAAAAGTAAAATTCCTGAATCACGACCTTTCACCAGAGGAGGTGAGCCGTCTCAAGTGGGCCAAGGCCAAGATAGAAGAGAGCCCGTGCCTACCTTGCCCAGAACCTCAAAATGAAAGCCACTAGGAGCGGGCATGTAAACACGGTGGAGGAGCAACTGGCGAAACGCTCCCAAGTTGAGGCTATTGCGGAGGTACGATCAAGTAAGTTTCCCCGGTTCAAGGTAGCCACCGTCGCCGTAAACGAAGACCATGAGAGATATCGCAAAGACAGGAGCGATCCCAACGGGGCCACATGAAGCCGGAGCAGTAGAGGACAGTCGAGGCCAAGCTGATTGATGAGCTCTTAAAGCGGATGAAAAAGAGCTCATGCTAACATTTGAGGCAGGGCCCGTCGTCCAGGAACCTTAGTTCACGTGAGGCAACAAGGTCTCAGGACTAAGGGATCCTAACTGCAACACATACTACATGACGACAGTGAATAGAGCCAGAACATCCATCCAGGTCAGGAATGGCATCTACGATTACATCTTATCTAACTACAGCAGCGATGGGCACTGATTTTCAGCTTGGGAGCAGACCACAAAAAGAAAACAAAATGCTCTACGTCCGATTTTTTGGTTCTACAAATTTTGTTTGTGTAATTTCACGCACTCCCTTTTCACCGTCAACTTCGGATGATGACGTGCACATTTCGATTGCCCTTTGATCGAGACCAACATATGTTGGCCCAACCTCTACAAATATTTTAAACCTAAACTTTAAAATGGAAGGAAGTTTGCAAAATCGAAAATCCTGAGCAGACCCTCAACATCCCGGAACACCGATATATTGAATTTGGAGTAAAATTCAAGTGCAGTGACAGCAGACCACCACGAGAAACCCCAGAAACATAAACTGGGAAAGATACGGCGACATAGTCAACCGAAAGCTACCAAAACCACCTCGAATAAAGTCCCCCGAAGACATTGAGCGGACTCTAGAAAAGCTCAACATGACTCTGGTTCAAGCAAAATCATCTAAACTATCTCGTGTAAAAAAGAGCTTCAGGGCAGCAGGGTGGACCCGAAGCCTAAAAAATATGTAAAGGAAGAGGAGTTCAGGAGATCTTGAAGCTTTCCAAACAAGCAGAAGATAATCATGTATGGATCGAATACAAGAGCTGGCTGAGAGGCTTTAAAAAATAAATCCGCAAGGCCTAAAGAAGGTCGTGGCAAATCTTCTGTTCCGGTATAGAGAAGACTTTAGAAACCGCAAGGGTAAAAAAGCTACTATCCGGGTAACAGATGGTTCAAAGCCAATTAAGGACGGAAGAGGGTGGACGGAGAACAGCGAAGACGCTGCCAACACACTTCTGAATGCACACTTCCAGGTTGCATTAAGGCTGGCAAATTCATGCAAATCATGCTCAATGCACAGCAGGTGGGACCAGAAGATCTAATCACCCTCAACAAACTAATATGGGCGCTAGACTCGTTCGTCGGCTACAAATCGCCAGACCCCGAGAACGAGATCTTACCAGACATGCTTCAAAACGAAGGTGTCGCCATGGTTACGAAACATATTTATAGGCTGCTTGCTATGCAGCCACGTGCCAGGGACTTGGAGAACGGCAAGAGTGGACTACAGGCCAATAAGCTTAACATAATTCACCCTCAAAACAAAGGAAAAGATGTTGGAACTCCACATCAGAACCACGGCACGCACGCCAATGAAGGCGAACCAACATGCCCACACAAAAGGTAAATCTGTGGCAACAGCGCTATAACCATAGAAAAAGCATTGCTCAATCGAGTTTATGCGCTAGGGGCATTCCTACACATATCCGGAGCATTTAACAACGTATCAATGGAGAAAATAATGCAAGGCCCAGTAGTACCCGCAATACCCCAAGAATCCGTAAACACCTGGATCCAAAATCTGGTGATCTGTTGATGGATACAGGCGGAATGCCATAACCATGAAAGCGAAAACAGAAACACCGCAAGGAGGTGCAGATCTATGAAACATTGTGGCTAATGATATTCTGGCGAAAGAAAGACGGAAAGCACCAAAGATAACCGCCTACGCTGATGACATAGCCATAATTATCGTGGAACAATGTCCATCAACAATCAGCTCGGCATTGGAAAACACCCAAGAGGAAGTGCTACAATGGTCGAAAGAAACCGGGTTGAGCATTAATGTGGACAAGACGGACCTCATTCTCTTTACAAAGGTACATGAATATCCAATGTGTAAGGCTGGACTCCGTTAAAAATCAATGTGACGCCATTGATCTTCAAGGACCAAATAAAGAACCTGGAACCGATCATTGAAAACAAGCTGAGTTGTGTACAACTAAAAGTACAACTAATGTACTATTCCAGCCATAGGTAGCCCTTGGCTCTTTCGGCTCTCAGTGCTCCCAAAAAGAAAAACACGTCAATGTCTCGAAACAAGCCCTTTGTTGCACTACACGCATCGCAGAAGATGCTGGGTACCACATAGGGTCTATATCCATAACTTACACATTGGATATTCATATCGGTTGTGCGCCCCATTCTTCTCTATGGGCTTCTGGTATGATGGAAAGCGACAGAAAAGTCGACATACCTTAAAATCCTGGAAAGGCCACAAAGACACGCACTACTCTGCACCACTGGTGCTATGAGAACTACGCCAACAAGGGCACTGGAAACGCTTCTGGGAATAAACCCATTAGATATCCAAGCGCACCTAACGGCAAAAAAGAAGCTCTAACGCCTATGTGCTTAGGGCCAAGCACAGGGGATTGTCGAGCGGATTCATGTAGGCACGGACTACATGACCCCCAAACCAAGCTCCACAAATATGTCTGCGCTCCTGGGAAAGGATAACTGGCGCTCCACAGCCGATTTCAAAAATCGGCACCTCCCCCGTTCACAATTTTAATTCTGGAAGCATTAAATTTTGATAGTAAATTGATAGAGCCATTATCTATCTTCGTTGCGAAAAGATAGATAGTTACGCCCACTTCATCTCTATAGGCACTCATTACATTGGTAGGGCCATTATCTATCTGTGTTGCAAATAACAACCGGTTACGCCCACTTTTGTTTGCGCAAATGACAAAAATGTGTTACGCGCACTTCTCTTACTCGCACACACCTCCAAACACCAAATTATAGGCGTAACTGAGAGCCTCTGGAGGCTAACAATTTATTATGTTTTCTGTTCTATTATTTTTATTTCAAATCCGCTTTGTTGGGTTACGTTTCATAAGGTAACATTGAATGATGCGGGAAAGGGGGTATTTATTATAGTAACGTATTATTCATCACCTGAGGATAATGCCATCTTCTTTTATGTCTTCTAGTTGCAAGAATGTAGGACCAAAAGATTTTACGTGTAGTTGTATTTTTTCATTATAAATGCACGCCCTAAAAAAAAAAACCCTTCAAGTTCTGCAACATACAAACATTTAGTAATACTCGTACAATAAAAACAAGTAGGAACGCTGTAGTCGAGATTTCTCGACAACGAGATACCATGTACCTGCATTTCTTTGATTTTATTTATTTTTTTTTCAAATAATTCACCAAATTTTCGTTTGTTGCAGGTGCACACATACACACACTACTGTATGTATACACATGCGAACGAATTTAAGTCAAAGAAGAGACGGATGACGTCACCCCAGCGTGTGCGGCATGCCGTTGCCTAGGGAAGGGGTGGGTAAAACTTTAATTGGCCATATCTTCTATATTTATTGTCTGATCCTTTCACCATTTCGAAGATATCGATTTTTTTGCAAATTCGAGGGCGGAAAGGGGCGTGGCAAAAATCCAAAAATGACATTATCTGCGCAATAGTTAAACGGATATATTGCAAAAAGAAATAGGTCTCTAGCTCTTATTTTGTCCAAGTTATCGAAGAAAATTCAAATACAGTTTTATGCAAATTACGAAGGCGGAAAGGGGCGTGGCAAAAATTTGAAATAAACTTGATCTGCCTGCAACAATAACACTCCAAAATCAAAAAGAATTAGACCTCTATCTCTTAGCATCTCCGAGAACAAGGTGTTCATACATACAGACGGACAGACGGGCGGACGGACGGACGGACGGGTGGACGGACGGACGGACAGACAAACGGCCAGACGGACATGGCTATATCGACTCGGCTGTTGACGCTGATCAAGAATATATATACTTTATGGGGTCGGAGATGTCTCCTTCTGCCTGTTACATACATTTGTACAAAGTTAATATACCATTTGTACCTTAAGGTACATGGTATAATTAAAAAAAAACATTTTGGTATCTCCAATTTTATAAGAGAAAAGAGAACTGCAGCAATCCCTTTTTCCAAATCAAACTGGCCTCACTTGCATTCGCCATTATTTCTTCACAAAACATCAAATCCCTTCATGTAATCGTTATCTTTAAATACATATTAACGGACTGACAGATGGACAGACAGACAGACGGACAAGGCTAGATCGACTCGGCTATTGATGCTGATCAAGAATATATATACTTTATAGGGTCGGATTCGCTTCCTTCTCCCTGTTACATACATTGCACAAACTTAATATACCCAATCCCACTTAATGATATAATTAATCAACGCATATAACATATTTTTGTAATGAAAAAAACATAAACGAGTATGCAGCCATCGGAATCTTAAAATGGCACCTCCGGTAGTTGTTTCCGTTTTATCCTTGGGAAAACTCAAATCGTAACAAATCACCCAGGCTCGAAACCAACTCAACTAAATTTGAATTAAAACTTAAACACTCGTATTTGGCGTCAAGGATATTCGTTGTGATCATTCAAGAGAGCTGCATCACTTCAAGTATTTTTTAAGGCCTTTAATTTTTTTACTTGCAAGTAGAGGAAAAGATTAGTTATATTGGAGTGTGACTCATGAAGTTCTCTTAAAGAAACCTATGAATAATTAATTAAAGTCTTATATCTATGCGAAAGCCAAAAACATTAAAACGTCGAACATACACAAATACATATCGGCCCTCTGTCAAGAAATATTGAAATTAAATACCCTCCCTTAATACACCCAATCCCACTATTTTTCCAATCCAAGAGCAATCAATGAGGGTTCATCAGCAGCCACCGCAAAGATGACAACATCTCTTCTCTTCACTTCACTCCACTTTACTTTACTTCAGCCGCAGACAATACCATTTTGGCCCGGAAAAGCACAAGCCCTACCCCTGATATACGGGATGCGCAATGCAGAATGTGGAATGGAGTGGACCTAAACCCACGCAAGTCGTCGGAATGGGTAGAATGACTAGCTGAAGTGGCTTAATTTAAAACGTTTTCATGTTTTGATTTCGACTAATGATAATTTTTAGCGAGTGTGTGCGTCAGTCCTTGTGTTTGACATGTTTAGCTTCGGGGGCCGGAGAAATAAACGAAATCATATCTCCATAGCCCTAAGTGGACGACAATGAGTCGACACAGTGTGGCAGCCAGACTATTATAGGGTCTTGGAAAATATTCAAAATCATTGCTGTTGAGTCAAAGCTAAGTCAAAGGCTTGATAAATAAGTAACACCCATATGCACAGGGTGCCGCAAAAGTTTCAGTTTTTATGGACGGCCCATTGCAAACTATGTGCGTAAGTGGAACCACGAGTGCTGGAACTTGATGGACGCAACAGCGGCCCTATCTATCAGTTCATCTTCAACAAAGGAGAGTAGCCTTGTGCGGACAGGCAGCGGGCATTCAGAACTCATCAACCCATAGGACCGTAAGACGCCAATTCACCAAAATATTGAGTTAACAAGTCCCTGCTCACTGTTTTGCGCACATTGGGTTTCCGTAACCATGGTCGTTTCCATGGGTGCAGCTGTTCTGTTGTTGCCCCAGCATGTAATAAAGGCACAGCCATCTCAGAAATCGGGGACATTGGGTAATCAGCAAAAATTATGTCCGTAAATTTAGTACTCGGTTGTGCAAATATTTCAAATTCACTAAATCAAAATGGCAGCGAACTGGCCATAGAATTGGATAAATATTTAAACGGCATGCCACTGGCTCTATGTGGGCAAGATTTGCCTTGGCCCAATTTTGAAGCGAAAATCTTAAAATCGACGGTGAACAGTGTCATTGTGGAATGGACTCATCATGAAAATGCCTTGGTGTACACCATTGAGAAGTTTCAAAGAAACAGAATATGGCAGCAACTGGAGTGGAGCTCCAGTTGCTCCGTGACCATAAACCTTGAGGAAAACTTTGTGTACCGTCTTCGCATCAAGGCACTACGTCTCACTGAGGATAAGAGTCACTATATTACTTTGTCCATATCTCCAGAAATAAAAGTAATTATTTAATTACTCTGCATAAAAATGAATATAATGAATAGATATTGAATATTCATTTTTATACCATGTACCTTCAGGTACAAATTGTATATTAAGTTTGTGCAAATGTATGTCACATGCAGAAGAAGACGTCTCAGCCCCATAAAGTATAAATATTCTTGATCAGCATCAACAGCCGAGTCGATATAGGCATGTCCGTCTGTCTGTATGTATGAGCACCTCGTTCTCTGAGATGGTAAGAGGTGTAATTATTTTTGCTTTGGGTGTGTTAATATTGCAAGCGGATCAAGTTTATTTCTAATTTTTGTCACGCCCCTTTCCGCCTTCGAAATTTGCATAAAACTGCTTCGACATATTTGCCCATAACTTAGACGAAATGAGAGTTAGACGACACGGTGGTTCCCATGGAGGATCTAAACCCTCCATGGGCAGCGCCTGACAACTTTTGCTCCGAGTGCTCCCAAAAACAACAAGCTGTGAATGTCTTGCCAAGAGGGGATTAAGTGCTCGGAATTTGACGGTGAAAAGGGAACCAACGTGAACAAATGCTCGGAATTTGACGGTGAAAAAGGAATGTGTGAAGAGAAGGTCTCGATCAAAAGGGAATCGAAATGTGCACGTCATCCGAAGTTGACGGTGAAAAGGGAATGTGTGAAATTACACAAACAAAATTTTTAGAACCAAAAAATAGGACGTAGACTCTTTTTTTTCTTTTTGTGTTCTGCTCCCAAGCTGAAAATCTGTGCCCATCGCTGATCTAAACAATCAGCACCATTCTCTGCACACATACATACACTTCTATATGTATTGTGCACACTTCTGTATGTATACACGATGCGAAGTCAAAGAAGAGACGTATGGCGTCACCCAGCATGTGCAGCGCCATGCCGTTGCCTAGGGAAGGGGTGGGTAAAACTTTAATTTTTCATATTTTCTACTATATTTAATTATTATCTGAGGGCATTATCTGCGTAATAGTTAAACGGACCTACTGCAAAACGAAATTGTCGTCTAACTCTCATTTTGTCTAAGTTATGGGCAAATATGTCGAAGCAAATATAGTTTTATGCAAATTTCGAAGGCGGAAAGGGGCGTGACAAAAATTAGAAATAAACTTGATCCGCATGCAATATTAACACACCCAAAGCAAAAATAATTACACCTCTTACCATCTCAGAGAACGAGGTGCTCATACATACAGACAGACGGACATGCCTATATCGACTCGGCTGTTGATGCAAATCAAGAATATTTATACTTTATGGGGTCGGAGGGACACGTTTCATTCTGCCTGTTAAATACATGTGCACAAAACCAATTTTTATCCAAGGCATAAAAATTATATGTAAAATATTATGAGGGCTATTAATCATTTTAGGCCTGCACCATCGCAGCTCATCCATCGACCAATTGTTTAAGCCGTGCCATCAAGAAAGGACAACAATTTCTAGTAAAGCGTATGCTGCGCAGGCGGCCCAGTCTAATAGAATATCCCGCCAGTAACGGATTTCTTCCTCTGGCAAACGCCATCATCCAAGGCGAGATGTGTATAATTGACATCCTCCTCTCCGCCGGTTGCAATGTTCATCTGGGAAATCTGGACAACGGCCGGACGCCACTTCATGTCGGTTTAGGTTTATCTGTTCAATCATCGCAATAACATCCCTGTCTACTTTTGTTGCAGCTATCCTTCTACTATGGGCACCTTCCGTCGGCGCGCATTCTGCTGAACAAAAAAGCGCTTTTGGAGGCAGTCGACAGCAATGGTATGACTCCGGCCCACTGCGCCGTAGACGCCAATCAAATAGCAATGGTACAGTTTGCCATCGAATCTGGAGCCAACTTAGAGACCAGGGACGCTTGTGGATGGACCCTTCTAATGCGAGCGGGTGAGCGGGTGATACCAAATGACAATTTTTTATTGTTTATGGTTGCAGTTGTTATGGACGCCAGCCTGGATCTGATTAAACTTCTTGTAACCCACGGCGCAGACTTAGCCGCATTAGATGGAGTTGGAAATTCGTGCATCGACTTGGCGAAACTTTATCGCAGGAAGGATGAAGTGGATTATTTTGACAGGGTGTTACAGTTTAGGCTTGAAAAGGCTAATAATCCTGCTGTCACATAAAAACAAATGGATAGAGTCATTTGTCTGAAAACAAGTCTTACGCAATGTTTTTTATTTATATCAGCTTATCAATTACGATGTTTTGTGCTATCAGTTTAATTTATATTGTTATGTGTATATCATTTTCAAGAACCGACGTAAATATTATTCAAATAGACGTTAAATTGTTTAGCGTGTTTCATATATCTGATATTTACTCCTGAATTATAAAGAATCAAACACAATCCATGGGGTTTTCCAATTGAAAGCCGCATGAGTATATGTTATGGAAGTCAGGGATCTGATTGAGACCCAAGTAGAAGACATGCTCAGCCAGATCCTTTCCAAACTCACAGAAATTTTGGGCAAAGAGCGTGAAGAAAAGACGCTTGTTGTTAAGATGAAACTTTTGGAGAACGGCGTTTTCCTGGTCATAGATCTCCTGATTGTGGGGTACCGAGACTACCCATGTAGTGTAGTCCTGCCACGCGTTGCGGAAGCTTTTTAGGTAGATAATAGCTAGCATTCTAGCTTCATCTAGAACGTTGACAAATGGCGGTAGTTTCAGGCACTCAACCTCCTCCCGGAAACGCGTAAAGTCTCGTCGCCGTTCCGTGCTATTGAGTAGCGTCATGTACAAGTGGACTGTAAAGGTTGCGTAATAGTAAGACATCGGCTTGTTACGACTTTGGAAGAGGAATAGACTCCAGTCGAGCATAGTGCGTTGAACACCCAGTTCGTAGGTGGAGTTGCGCTTTTGGTGCTGATGCAGGTTGCGAAGATTATGTTCGTAGCTTTCCCGATAGATTCGCAATGCCCGATACTCACGGTTCAGGTCACCAGCGTGAAAGTAGATGCGGGGAGATCGGAACTTTTCCTTGTAGGTGGCTAGTTTACTAACAATCGGATGCGAGCCGAAGTCCCTTTTTACTCTAAGGACGAATCGATCTAGGAGACCCAGAAAATCAACTAGCTCATCCGGACTACCCTCCAGCAGATTTTTGCTGACAATATATCCAAAAATTGGCTTAAAGTACTCAAACGTCTCCCGGTAACAGTCCTCCAAAGCGTGATGCGAATTGCAGGAAATAAAAAAATCCAGCACCTTTTGCTTTGCCTCAAATTGCTCTGGATCGTTTTGAAGTGTAGTGAGAAGCTGAAAGAGTTCGCTCATCTGAAGCATGTGGCCTACAATCAAGACTTGGTATTAAAGGTGCCAGCGTTTTTGTATCTACCTACCCATAATTGAAAAAAGTGGTCGGTTTCTGCTACAAACGTAGTCAAAATAACTTTCACATGCATACTTCTCCGGGTTTATCGACTGTTGCAGTCGAAACGCAATGTCCTCTAGCTCTTTTATTCGCAGCTCCGAAAGGTGTCGTACGTATGCTACTTGGGCCCGCCCCACCCTTGCCCAAATACTGAGGATTAGAGCCAGCAAAATTCCCAATTTGGCTTGCCTTGTGCCTGCCATTATTTGACGATTCTGTCTACAATATGCACCAGTCGCGCTCTTAAATAAACTGCGAGCTGAGGTCTGGTCACAACCCTATCCGGGCACCAAGCCGAAGACGATCTTCGTTTAAGCTTCAATAATGAGTGCCTCCGATTGCGTATACATATGTACATGTTTCCAAAGCAGCGATAAGCATTTGTAACAGTATCACTTAATTCAGTCCCGCTGTTTCAATGAGTACTTTGTTTATTTAAATTACTTCGCTTATAATGTTCGCCATTGCATTGCATCTCAGCCAAATTTTAACGTGCAGGTTAAGAAACCACTACAATCCACAATCCGTCGCCTTAAACGCACCCACCCTCTGGACAATCGTTTAATTATTATACCTGAATGATTTGTTTTTGTTATGTTTTCGTTGTTTTTGTTAAGTTTTTGTAAGGAAGATGCAAACTGCAAGATCCCACCCCGAATGAAATGACACAAAATTTAATGATTGCCCCAAAAGAGGACAGATTTTAAATATATACGTATGTTGAGAGAAAAAAAATCGACTACGAATACCAAGTACTCGGATACAACGAAATCAAGAAATAATTAATCTAAACAGAAATACATATTTACATTGCGGCTTTTGTTTAATATTTTATGTTTGCCGGTTTACTTATAAATAAAAAGAAGGTCAGGTAGGGGTTTGACGGGTTTTAAATAAAGTTGATCGAACTGATCGCCTCTTCAATATAGTCCACAAGATCTAGGCGTTCATAGGGACTGACAGACGCACGTGTGAACGGACTTACTTCATATTTATACATAATGTATATTTTACATCACCATACATTGGGAAATAAAACAAGAAGAAACGCTGTAGTCGAGATTTCTCGACAACGAGATACTATGTACCTCTATTGTCGCGGCATGCCGTTGCCGTTGGGTGAGTAAAACATTAACTGGTCACATCTTCTATATTTCGATCTCGACGTAATTTTGCATGCACATGCCTAACAATCATCGGACTATATATTATGTCTCTAGATTCTAAAATTTCGAAGATAAAGCTTTTGGGAAATATATAGCAAATGCGAAGGCGAAAAGGAGCAGGCCAACAATTATGAAATTACATAATCTGTGTTTTAGTTAAACGGACCTAATGTTAAAAGAATTTTGTCGATAGCTCTTATTTTGTCCAAGTTATGGTCAATTAAGTAGAGGCATGTACAGGTTTATGCATTTGTACTAGACTTCTGCATGAATTCATCCAACACGACAAATGAATCACCTATTCTAGAAGTGGGCACACTTTTTTTTTGCAGAGTATATTTGGCTATAAGTGAGTGGCTCATAGTTGTACAGCAAAATTGGTGTGGAGTAGTCAACACTGTACAGTGTTTTGGTGTGCAGTTGACTTACTGTACAGTGAGTGAAATTTCATGATTGGCACATTTTATAATTCTAACTTCTTAAGCTGTGTCTCTGGCACTAAATAAAGTCAAACATACAAGGGACAATCAAAAACATATGCAACAACACATAAACTTTGTTACAAAAAAAACGAGGGCAACTATATACTTTACTCACTCGAAGTGAGTACCCTGAAAATGTTGTGACATAATTTTCTGTCCTATAGAATACTGTATATTTTAAGTACTCATAAGTAGTCATACTCATACTACTGTACATAACTGTCATGCTACAAATACATCCATGCAGAAGTCTAATTTATACTTTTAGGTATATGTTATAAAAACTCGTACAGCACCAGCAAGCGCCTATTCAATAGATTTTATAAGAGTTATCAAGGACAATGCAGTCCTACAAATCTGAAAATAGAATTAATCAACCTATGCACAATCTAATCGAGCTTAAAAATTATACCCCAACGAAGTTTGCCAACGATGCATCATAAAATCCAGCTCTTATTTGGACCTCCCGCTGAGATCGCGTAACAACAAAAGCCAAGGATTTTCGAACCTTTGGGGTGGCCAAATTCCAATTTGAAAGGCGTACAGCAATATCCACCTGAAGACTCTGAAATAACAAAGTCAAAAATAATTTTTGCTCTGAGTTTTCTTTTCATACATACCTCAACTTTGATAATCTCACCACCATAGCAGTACATAAACAATTGCAACATGATGGAACCGAAAAATGATAAGTACACCAAAAGGTCCATAACGGAATTCATGTGCTAGAATCAGTTTCCGAAATAAATTTAACAATATGTAATTTGTCGACTACAAATACCCTATTCTTAATTGTCCTATCATGTCATACTAGGAGCATACCGATCATCAAAACTATGAGGCTGATCAAGAACGCTTTCTGTGTTTAGAAATTTCATTTTTATTGTTGGACCATCTGGGAACTCGACTGTAGAAAAAAGCGATTGTCTCGAATCTACGAGTTGTTTGAGCTATTATTGCAAGTTAATTTTTACAAAAAATTATACATTGTTAAGAATGGTAGGCTTTATTAATTTTCATTAAGATGTCATTAATAAATATAAAACATATCAAAAAACTAAAAATTTGCTCTTTGATGCAAATGTACGAATATTAGTACTAATAATGCACTCACCGTAACAAGTTGATAAATGATAACACCGACCTGCAGCGAAGTAATAAAGAACTGTCCAAAAACTATAGGGATGTACACAGCCCGCAAACGCTTGGAAAGAAAGAGTAATTCCTCATGATAAATCACAAAGGATTTCAATCTCGATTGTGTCTCCGGAACGGACCCAGCGTAATTGAACTGTTTAATAATACGCTGCAAGGTCTTGAAATGTGCTCGTAGATTAATAGCAAAGGAAATAAACAAACCGTCTACTGCCGAGGCATAAGCTACGACAGCAGCAGTTACGAGTACAATATACAAAAAGCTCAACTCGTATTCCGGGCTATCCTCATGGTTGAAAGGAAATCTAAGACAGGCGGATGGAAACAAACTCAATTTTCTGCAACCAAGTAACTCACTTCATTGGCATAGGTAGTTCGCGAACATATGTTGAGCCCCGGCAGGTGCTGGATACAATCTTTACAATGGGTCCCAGCATGAAGTATAGCCCCGTAAATCCGCAAGAGATAAAATATGCCCTTCCAAGTAAGGAGGCCAGCTTATTAGCTGAAGACACGTAGTCGTATCCGTCCCTGAATCTCGGACTTGCTGCTAAAAATTGGAACTATAAATACAAAGTATTATTAATAAAATGGGCCTACATTTTACATACATTCCTTGTGCATGTCTCTGAAACATTGCATCATTTGCCAAAAATCGCGTTTGTAAAACATAAAAGTTGTTAATTTAACCACGGTGAGCATATTGGTAAGCACAACACTCAGGCAAGCTGTAATTTGTTCCATGTCGTCTCGTTTATAGACCATAAACGAGATTAGAGGGTACTGCGCTGATACAACGAAGAATAAAGACACAATATGCCGTACGCTAATGCCTTTTCCCTCGCTGGCTTCCACGGACCCGTGCGGATAGGTGTGGCCCATGGCACGTAAGCAGTTCTCTTGCAGCTGAAACATGCGACCCATAGCTCCACTTTCTTGAATGTGTTTTTTGATGTTTGCACTTGTAATATATAGGAGGCCATATCATATTAAAAAGTTAATTGTCATATTGATTAAATAATTATTTATTGTTCAAGAGTTTGTCAACGACTTACCACTAATTACCTTCATTTTTAATGTAACGTCGATGTGTTGACATGTTAATTGGGACATTCCCGGCATTGAGAGGAAAATTGTACGTTGTTAAATATCTTTGCAGAAGACGCCGACTCGCCCACGAAATATCGTCGCGGAGAATATTAAATTTCAAACGAAGAAACGTTGTAGTTTTATCCACAACGAGATACCATGTACCTAGTTTATCCGTTTAACCAATTCAACTACAAATTACAGTTGTACCATACAGTGCATTAACAGACGTAAACCAAGACGTCATCGGCAATTGACACTGAAAATGAGTGGATAAAAAATTAATTGACCATATCTTTATTATTTATTGTCGGATATGACTCTAGATCCATTCGGCTGTTTATGCTGATCAAGAGTATATTTTCATTGTTACGTTGGAGATGCATTCTTCACACAGTTTTATGCATTTACCCAAATCCAAAAACCTCTCCTGTACACGAGAATTAGGAATGAAAACTAAATAAGTCTTGGATTTCTCCTGTTCGACTTACAAATATTTTAGTTTTTATACCATTAAGGTACTAATGGTATATAAAAACATGTCCTTCTGTCTGATTAATTTGTGTAATACTAAATTTTCTTTCGTATATGTTATTTGACAATATCTCCATGATGGTAAGAGCCAGAGACATAATACTTTTTTTTTTTTTTTATACCATGTACCTTAAGGTACAAATGGTATATTAACTTTGTGCAAACGTATGTAACAGCCAGAAGGAGACATCTCCGACCCCATAAAGTATATATATTCTTTATCAGCATCAACAGCCGAGTCGATATAGCCATGTCCGTCTGTCCGTCTGTCCGTCCGTCCGTCCGTCCGTCTGTATGTATGAACACCTCGTTCTCGGAGATGGTAAGAGCTAGAGGTCTAGTTCTTTTTGCTTTTGGTGTATTATTATTGCAGGCAGATCAAGTTTATTTCAAATTTTTGCCACGCCCCTTTCCGCCTTCGTAATTTGCATAAAACTGAATGTTCTTCGACACATTAGCCCATAACTTGCACAAAATAAGAGGTAGAGACCTATTTCTTTTTGCATTATGTTCGCTTAGCAATTACGCAGATAATGGTATTATTGGATTTTTTCCACGCCCCTTTCCGCCCTCGTATTTGCAAGAAAATCGATATCTTCGAAATGGTAAAAGCTAGATGCATAATTTTCAGTCCAATAAGTCCACTGATCGTCAAACACGTTCCTACTTGTTTTTTTTTTTATTGTCGCCGAAATCGTTCAAGGCCATTTGAGCTTAACCGGACGTTTGGAAGGAGGGTGAATATGGTACATATGGGAAATGGGCCTAGACTAGAGACATAATACAATTTGAAAACAAGTAGGAACGCTGTAGTCGAGATTTCTCGACAACGAGATACCATGTACCTCTTTTCTTTATGAACCATTTCTTTGATTTTATTTTTTTTTTTCAAATAATTCACAAAATTTTCGTTTGTGTGCGGCATGCCGTTGCCTAGGGAAGGGGTGGGTAAAACTTTAATTGGCCATATCTTCTATATTTATTGTCCGATCCGTACGTAAATTTGCCCGTACGTGTTTGACGATCAGTGGACTTATTAGACTGAAAATGCATCTAGCTTTTACCATTTCGAAGATATCGATTTTTTTGCAAATACGAGGGCGGAAAGGGGCGTGGCAAAAATCCAATAATACCATTATCTGCGTTATTGCTAAACGAACATAATGCAAAACAAGTAGAAACGCTGTAGTCGAGATTCCTCGACAACGAGATACCATGTACCTTTCTTGCCGTTGCCGCGGGAAGGGGTGGGTAAAACTTTAATTGGTCATATCTTCAATATTTATTGTCCGATCTGAACGTAATTTTGCATGCACGTCTAAAACGATCAGCAGATTTAACAGACTTAAAATTAAGTCTCTAGCTTTTATCTTTTTGGAGATATCGATTTTTTTGCAAATACGAGGGCGGAAAGGGGCGTGGCAAATATCCAAGAATGACATTATCTGCGCAATACTTAAACGGACATGTTGCAAAAAGAAATAGGTCTCTAACTCTTATTTTGTCCAAGTTATAGGCAAATGTGTCGAGGAACATTCAGTTTTATGCAAATTACGAAGGCGGAAAGGGGCGTGGCAAAAATCCAATAATACCATTATTTGCGTTATTGCTAAACAAACATAATGCAAAAAGAAATAGGTCTCTAACTTTTATTTTGTCCAAGTTATAGGCAAATGTGTCGAGGAACATTCAGTTTTATGCAAATTACGAAAGCGGAAAGGGGCGTGGCAAAAATCCAATAATACCATTATCTGCGTTAGTGCTAAACAAACATAATGCAAAAAGAAATAGGTCTCTACCTCTTATTTTGTGCAAGTTATGGGCTAATGTGTCGTTATGGGCTAAAGGTACATTCAGTTTTGTGCAAATTACGAAGGCGGAGAGGGGCGTGGCAAAAATTTGAAATAAACTTGATCTGCCTGCAATAATAACACACCAAAAGCAAAAAGAACTAGACCTCTAGCTCTTACCATCTCCGAGAACGAGGTGTTCATACATACAGACAGACGGACGGACGGACAGACGGACAGACGGACATGGCTATATCGACTCGGCTGTTGATGCTGATCAAGAATATATATACTTTATGGGGTCGGAGATGTCTCCTTCTGGCTGTTACATACATTTGCACAAAGTTAATATACCATTTGTACCTTAAGGTACATGGTATAAAAAAAACTGAATTATTCCGGCACAGCTTGGGGCATTATTGCCTACTACTCCCAAAACTAAGGAAATAAACTGTTAACAAATCTGGAGATTTTCATAAAAATTTAACAATAAATAACAACGATATGGACAATTAAAATTCTCCCCGACCTTGTATTTATTTTTTATGTTGTTAATTTTAATGTTTTTTTATTTTTTATCTGGAAACGAACTATTTTAAAGCTTCAAACACTTTA
Organism: Drosophila ironensis; assembly: GCA_021223825.1. Classification (NCBI taxonomy): domain Eukaryota; kingdom Metazoa; phylum Arthropoda; class Insecta; order Diptera; family Drosophilidae; genus Drosophila; species Drosophila ironensis. The sequence continues at coordinate 7,884,395 of JAJJHQ010004697.1, forward strand.
TAATTTGGTATCATAAAAGTAAATAAAATTTAAACTTAAGCCAAAACCAAGCATTCGAACAAGAAGCAACAATAGTCCACAAGCCGTATTTTCATAATTTCAGTTCAAATTCAACAATGGTTTATTTTTTCTAAAAAACACAACATTAACAGAGGGATCAGTAATTCTATTCCGGGATCCCTACTCAACTGCTCAGAAATTAGGCGGCAGGTAAGCGTTTCCAGTATGTGATGCAGCTGATCCAGCAGATACAATTTGACCAGCCCCAGTACCCCCGATGCCAGAGCCGGCTTCGGCATGGCCGTCGTTGCCGCCAAGGGCACCGATCACGGAGGTAACGGGAGCCACGCCTTCATCGGTCAACTGGCTACTGCCGCCGAGGGCATCGTACTGGGCCTGAATCTGTTGCTGTGCGTGAGCGGCCTCCTCATTCGTTTTGTACTTAATGAAGAACACCTCTGGTTTGCTGGTGGAGCTTGCCTGCTCAACAACTTCGGCATTCACGTCGCTCTCGCCCTTCTTGCTCAGCACATAGATAACGGTCTTCTCCTCATTAGCGGCGGGGCTGATCTTAATGGTCTTCCTATTATTGCGCTGCGGCGACTTTATGAACACCACATTGTAATTACGCTTCGGTACTCCCACAGTAATGTGGCGTTCCTTGTAGTCCTCTGCCTCCTCCGGAGCAGAGTGGATAAAGAAGCGCTTGGAGACAATGGCCTGTGGCTGCTGTTGCACCTGCTGCTGCTGGTGGGACTGATGGTGAGTCTGCAACGCAGGCTGCTGGTAGAAGGACGACTGCTGATGCTGCTGAACTGGCACCACCTGCTGCTGGGCAGCGCCTTGATAAAAGCTGGCCCCGCCACTGGATGTGCTAATGCCTCCGAATGCCGACGGGCCTGGGTTGTAGTTATAGCCCTGGGGTGCGGCCAGCGCTACGGCGGATAGACACAGGACCTAATGGTGTCGATGAAATTAAAATAGTTAGGATCGCCAATCAGTAACAACTCTAGACAGCAATTTATCCTCATCTTATTATCTTCCTTACAAGGAATCCAATCATTTCTTGGCTAGGCTGAGCTTATTGAGTTGGATGGAAAGGATGGGAAGGTTGGGCTTCTTCAGAGGCTTGCTGGTAACTGCATGACTTGTAGCCAGTTCCAGCGTCTTTTATACGGGGCTCACATTTTCCAACTTGGCAGCCGACTCTGACTCCGACACTGGAAAGTTAATAGGTTAAGTTCAACAATAATCCGCATAGCCTCGATTTGTTGCATGTTCATTATATTTGTTTTAGTTCGCTTCGCCTTTTGTGAAGCTCATCTTCGCCATTTATTATTTACCATTCGCCTTCGCATCCCTCATTAAATGGCAAGACTTCGTTGTAGTTGCTGGCTATACATGGCCAATTAGCGTGGTTCCCCTGGTTTGGTCTTTGTTGTAGCGCCTAATTGTTAGCCTCAAAACAGCAAAATTCCAAAGCACCGATCCGCCGTAGCCATGGCGCCACGGCGCCCTAGCGTTTTCTTTGTGTTGCGAGTTTATATTTGCCCAATGGATTTCGAAGCCCTGCTCCACACCGCACTTCGATTAAGTATAATTAAATTTGAAATTTCATAAGCATTTTCAACATTCGTCTGGCATGTACCTAGAAATGGAGCCTCTCACCCCTGATGAGTTAATCAGCCAATCAATCCGGCCGGACAATCAGACTATGTCGGGAACGCTATACTTATTCAAGCCCATAGAGGCTCCAATGCCACTTCGAGGTGTCATACAAAGTTAATGTTCAATCGGGCTCAGTATTAGCCAATTACCCTCAAGTCGATCGTTTTCTCACTATCAATTTATCATGTTGAAATGTAGGTTCCAACTTGGAAACGCTTTGGAGTTTCATAAAACATTTAGGTTCACATATAAAGTACCGATATTGGCTATATATTGGCAAATTTCAAATCTGCAGTATTAAAAGTGTAGAAGCCATAGAAATTTGTGGTTTGTGGATGAGCGGGGAGAGGTAGCGGATTAAAAAAAAACAAGTAAGAACGATTATAGTCGAGTGTCTCGACTATAAATACCCGGTTGTAAGCTTCACCTGGTTTTTGACACATTATACCATTGAAAATTTGGGAGCAACAAATTTTCGTAATTTATTTTGTAGGTGTGTGTTTGTATGAAAAGTGTTTCTATGGAGAAACTTGTCATTTTTTCATTCAACGCAACTCATTTTTGTCATTTTCGCTAACAAAAGTGGGCGTAACCGGCTGATTTCCGCAACACAGATATATAATGGCCCTACCAATGTAATATCCAAACAAAATTTTCGGGGCTGCGGAGGGAGGTAGCCGATTTTTAAAATAAACTTGGGCTGAACTGGTATCCCTAGAATTAGAATGTGCAATTAGTTTTTCTCTATCTATTATAGTTTCCAAAATCTAGGCGTTCATACGGACAGACGGACGGAGAGACGGACAGACGGATATGGCTAAATGGACATATTTGACATTCGCACGAATTCAATATACCCTTATTCTTTAAACATTCAATTATATGCAGGTTATTTGTTTTAATCTGCAAAATGTAGTTCTTCAAGCGACCAGGTACGCGGTTGTGAGGCTGCGGAGGGGAGTGAAAGCGTGACTTTTTCTACCATGTACCTAAAGCTACAAATGGTATAATTTTGAGCAAATGTATGTAGCAGGCAGAAGTGAAGTTTTCGACTCCACAAATTACATATATTCTTGATCAGCATCAACAGCCAAGTCGATATAGCCATGCCCGTCTGTCCGTCTGTCTGTATGTATGTACACGTCGTTCTCGGAGATGGTAAGAGCTAGGGGCTTAATTCTTTTTGCCTGAGGTCCGTAATATATGTACGCAGGTCAAGCTTATTTCATATTCTAGCCTCCTTCGTAATTTGCATATTTTCTTCGACATATTTGCTCATAATTTGTACAAATTTAGATCTAGACACCTATTTCTTTTTGCACTAACAATTACGCAGATAATATCAGTCTCGCGTTTTTGCCACCTCCTTTCCGCCCTCGCATTTGCAAAACATCGATATCTCTATATAATTGTGGATGCCACAGAAATTCGCGGTTTGCGTTGGTGCGGGGGCAGGTAGCCGATTTTGGAATCACAGAATTCTGATTATGCAAATTTTACTCTATCTATTGTAGTCTCCAAAATCTAGGCGGGCATACAGACGAACATGGCAAAATCGACTCGGCTGTTGATGCTGATCAAGAATATATGTATATATTTCATGGGGTCGGAAAAGCTTATTTTTACTTGTTACATATGTACAATCGTACGAATTCAATATACCCTTGTTCTTTTAAGAACCGGCTATAAACGTAAATATATTTTTAAATGTATCTATCCAAAGCATTAACATTGTATTGATAATCACATAATTGAAATGATTGACTAAAAACATGATATGAATCAAGTAAATAATTTTTGTTTATATTTGCACCATTAGCCCAGTGTTAATCTGTAATGCACGACGGTGCCCAAATAAGAAAGTGGTTGTAAAAAAAACATTTTGCTTAAAACTATTGCGAATACCAAATGCCACAAAAAAAAAAAATCATATTTTCTACCATAAGCTGTATACATTTTGTATAGAGTGAAGAGAGTCAGGAGTGAAGGATTGCATAATGTGAACGAGAGCGTGATATGGAAGTCGCACGCTACCCGGTCATTGAGGTGGATTGGGTTGTATGTAGACCCCTGCCAAGATTTTGATTTATTATAAATCTCCAGTCATACATCAAAACATCATCATCATTTATCTTGAATGCAGGGTATATCAAAATATATGGGTCACATTTCCAAGCGATTGTTACAAACTCAACCCTTGATTGACGACGGCAGCGACTATTTGGCAAAAATGACCTTAATTGCTATCTAAAAGGGCAGGGCCTATACCGTAGTCATGCCTTGCAATAAGGGTTATATAATATCTACATATGACAATTAATTAAGGAGCCCATCCACTTGATACAAGATCGTCGACAACTGGGTCATCGGAAAGCAAAACAATTTGCGGTTGCAAATCATCACCAAAATACAGTTGAAACCGTTACTAATGAGATTATTATTAGATGTATGTGTACATGTTGCCATTTGAGATTATAAATCCCAAAGGTTCGTCAACTTTGATAGAGCAGTAGCAAGCTTATAAGAGTCAGGAAAATTGTTGGTCCACAATGGAGCATAACACGCTCGTATCGCATATGACTTCCGGCTAGATGGCTTTTTTTTTAGGTCTGGGTCTCAAGTCTGGCGTATGTACATACATACATATCTCGAAGAAATGACGCAGAGCTTTCAGTGAAGCGGAGAGTTCGACAAGCTAGGGATTTTTGTTATTTTTTTGTTTTTTGGTAACTGACCACAATAGTCACCGCTATCTCAAGGTTGTTTGTGGAGCGCAACGGGTTTTGTAAAAAGCAGTGGTTCGGCGGCTGCTCTTCAGCCGCATCTGCGTGATTTTGCTGTCGCATTTGTGGTTTCAGTTTCATTTGACCATTTTATCTCACCAGGTGAGGGACACTTCCAAGACAACGGCTTATAAGTCCAGACGATCAGTGATTAGCATTTAGTCAATATTTGATTGCAGAGAGTTCAGGTGACTTCGACGCAAGCGGATATGCGTGTCCTTATTGTAGGTCTTTAGAATGGCTGCATTCCCTGCTTCAGTGTAGCAACTTATTGAACCATTTTTTGTGCAGGTTTTTTGTCTTCTGGGCATAGCCGTCGCCGTGCCGCAGGGATACAACTACAACCAAGTGCATTCGCAGCAACCAAATCATAAACAGCTGCCCGCTATTCCCCAGATTTCTGGCCTTGCTGAACAGACGCTGATCCAGCAGGCTCTTCAGACACCTACAGTGCAGCAAGTGTTGTCCAGTGGTAGCAATGCACTACCAAGCCAGCAGGCCCAGCATCAGCAAGCTACCGTGTACAAAAATCTAATGCATTTGAATGGAAACACCCCCTACCAGCCATATCAGCCACGGCAACAGGAACACTTGGTTTCAAAAAATATCTACGTGCACGTTCCTCCTGCTGAGGATCAGGATCCCCTGATCCATCAGCAGCCTGTCCTTCCACCCGCGCCTCCTCGTAAGCACTACCGGATAGTATTTATCAAGACCCCAACGCCCAGTTTCAGCAAAGCGGCTTTGCGCATTAAACAGGCCCCGGTGGAAGAAAAGACCATCATCTATGTTCTGACCAAGAAGCCCGATCCTCTGGATCTGCAGACTGCCATTGAGGAGATCGCTCCTAAGCAGCCCAGCAAGCCGGAGGTCTTTTTCATTAAGTACAAAACCCAGGAGGAAGCCGCGCATGCACAGCGCACCATTCAAGGTAAGCAGCTCCCGCATCTTCGAGACTCTTGAATATAATAGCTCATTAGCATACGACAGCAATCCCCACGTCATCGTTCGTGCTGTGGCGTTGTGGATATTTCAATGCCAAGTGTTGCGGCTTTCCTCAATAGTTACTTATTTCACGCTCTATGATAGGCCTATGTTAGTTCAAACGTTGTAACAAAATTATCTTGCAGCGCAATACGATCAGCTTGGTGGTACCTCGCAGATTTCAGACGAAGGAGTCGCTCCTGTGACCTCGGTGATCGGATCGCTGGATGACAAATCTGGAGCCGGAGCCGTGGCCAATAAGTACTTGCCTGCTCATCTGCGCACCTAGGCAGCGGAAGTTGCTGATGCCATTTAAAAAGGACTGCCGTATATTTAAGTTTTCATGTTTAGATAGGCATCTGCCAACCTTGTTGCCAGCCCATTATAAACCGCTACTTACGAATAAATAATATTAAAGACAAAAATTGTATAGCCCCAGATTCCCACTTATGTAAAAATATGTATTTCATTTTGCCTATATTGCCACACCGATTAGCCCATTGATCTAGTAACTAATGGACACAAACCTAATCGCCGTCTGGGGAAACCGGTCATATTAATTTACATATGATTAGGCTTGGTTGCGTAACACATATTGGGTAACATAAAAAGTTGGTTACGATGGCGGCATCTATCTGCTAATGGATCATATACATATGTCAAGATTTGATGGTGAAAAAAATTTATTGTGTTGTGTAATAAATTGAATAAGCCTTTTTGGTCATATTAAATTATATTCCTTAGTATAGGCGTAAAAAACTATTTTCCTTTGCATTCAGACAGTACCAAGATTTCCTAATGCATATAGTATATAAAATAAGTACTTGTGAATTTTCAAGACCAGTCTTTTTTATACATTTATTTATTTAACTTTGACTTTATCAAGAGCAATAAATTATAGTAAGCTACAATGATTGATAGATGCGTCATGTGCAATGATATTATTACCAGATAATTTAATCTGGTAATCATTTAAAAGTCTTCGACGGCACATACTTCCTGGCTGACAGAGTCGGTGTGAAGGAGGTGATCTGTGGTTGGATTGCCTGGCCTGCAATGACTGGGGCTTGAATCTGAGGATGCTGAACCACTGTCTGTATCTGCGGCAATGCTTGGGGCACAAAGTTATTAAGGTTAAGCGAGCCTCCAGAAACGCTAGTAATTGGAGCAACACCCTCGTCCGAGATATGGGTTGCGCCACCCAAAGCGTCGTACTGTGCCTGAATCTCTTGCTGAGCACGCTGTGCTTCTTCCTGAGTTTTGTATTTGATAAAGTACACCTCAGGTTTGTGTACTTTTGCCTCCGACTGTGTGACCTGAAGCTGCTGCTGGATCTCGGTTAAATCGGGCTTTTTAGATAGAACATAGATGACAGTCTTCTCCTCGTTGCTGGACTGAGCGCGCTTTAAGGCAGCTGCAGTGTACTTCAGGTTCTGAGACGGCGCCTTAATGAATACGATCCGGTAGTTCTTGCGAACGGGCACATTTTCCAGCTGAGGCTCGTCCTGACGCAGCTCCTCGGCCTCCTCGGGTGCAGAGTGAATGTAAATGTCTTTGGTGACTATTGCTGGACGCTGGACGAATTGAATCTGTGGAGCCTGCTGCTGGTAGACAACTTGGGGCTGTTGGATTGGCTGTTGGATTGGCTGCTGGATTGGCTGCTGAATTGGCTGCTGGAAAGTGGGGTTCAAGCTCTGATGGGGCAAAGCAATCGGCAGAGTTGGAATAGATACAGGTGCAGGAGCAGGAGCGGGTGCAATAGTCTGGACGGCTTGGATGACTGGCTGCTGAATTGGAACGGCGACACCAGAGTATATACCACTTGGTGAGGCAGGCGTTTGTGGACGCAGATTACCAATGGGCAAGGCAGGCACCTGGGCTTGATATTTGTAGCCCTGCGGAGCAGCTGCAGCCAGAGCCGCCAAACACTGAAAGGACAGATATATCCATAAGCTGATGCAAACTTGGGACTCAGGTTTTACAACTTACCACTAGAACAACAATCTGCTTCATTTTGACTTCGAACCGTCTGAGCTACAAAGTTAAACTGATGCCCATCTTTCCGATGGCAATGTTTTTATAAGACTATCTGAAGCAGGCGCCTCATTGGAAATGCTATTTCGTTTTCCCCAAAAAAAGAAAAATATAGTTGGGCACTACAATAAAACGTTTGAATCTTTTATCGCCCAGACGTCATTCAATGTGTAACTTTCCACTTAAAGTGGTTGCCAAATCACGGATCTATGTATATATGAAAAAGAAAAAGCGTAGGATCGACCGTGCTGTTATATAATAGAAGTGAACACCAATACGGTGTTCACATTTGAATAATCGTCTAATATACTCCATTGTCAACGCTAAATTCAAATAAATACAAAATATTAATAGCTGGACTCCACTGCGGCTGACAACACGGGAAAAAAAAGAAAGTAATATATGCACTCGGAAGTTGTGGGAAACAATCTGAATTCATTATGATATGGTGCGAGCATCTCAAGCCAGATTTGAGTATCAACGACTAATCGGACACCACGACTTGCTAATTCAAAATTGCATAAATTTAAATCTTATTTGATACACTTTGTTACCATACAGTAAACTCTATTTATTAACACATACAGTTTTTTTAAATGCTACCATCTATTAAGTATTCTTTGTAATTTTTTTTAAACATATATCGTACTACGTATATAATTCAAATTTAAAGAAAATAAAAAAAACGATATTATTCAATTAATGACTAAAATGAAAACGCCAATAAAATAACATTACCTAATTTCCGCTTAAAACAACAACGCTTCATAATGAAAACCCCTGTAATCCAACTAGAGGGGGTTACTTTGGAGCAGACATCGCAAGCAAAGTATCTTGGAATTACACTGGAGAAGCGCCTTACCTTTCGGCCACATTTAAAAGCCACAGAAATGTAACCTAAGGATCCAGCAACTTCAATGACTTATACAATGACAAAGCACTTTGCCGCTAAGATGCAAAAGGGCAGTGTATGCGCATTGCATTCTGCCAATCTGGTTAGATGGTATTCAGATTTGGGGGATCGTAGCCAAATGGAGATAGTAGCCAAATCCAACTACAAATCCAAGTATTCAGGTGTTGCCGAACCGGATACTATGTAACATAACAGACTGTCCCTGGTACGTGCGTGGCACAACGCTCCATAGAGACTTGAAGCTACACACTGTGGTAGAGCAGATTGGGAGACACACAAGCCGTTATATTGATAGACTTGGAAGACACCGTAGCTTGCTAGCTAGGAGGTTACTTCCAGCGAGACCATTGAGGCGTCTTCAACGGCAAGGCTTTGCCAAAATAATTAGGCGCCAATAAAGCTGATATATAAATATGTAATTCTCATATTGGTTTTGAGGTTTGGTTAATTTTAAATACGAGTATTTGCTAACCCTGTGTTATTATAGTACATAAAAAATACTGTACAGATTCTACACTTAATAATAAACTAAACTAAGAAAAAACTATTTTTACTATAAACTGTTTAAATAATTCAATTAAATTACATATGTACGTATGACCCAAAAGATGGGTGCGATGACCGTATCGGGAATTGTCACTGAAAAAAGAGAGGGTCAAATTTTAAATGCCCGTATCGTCGTTATTTATTGTAAAATATTATGAAACCTTTACTTCATATTGGCCAAGAACTTTATTTTTTAATAGTAGGAAACACAATTTCGGTCCCAGAGAACACCATTCCGGAGATATAGTCAAATATGCAGAAATATGCGGCTAGATCGACTCGGTTATTGATGCTGATCCAGCATATACATACATATATAGTTTTTCGCAACAACTTGATATACCCTTTGTACTTTAAGGTATATGGTATAAACATACTTATTCATCGATGGTATTATATACAAATTACAAGACATTTACTCATAGCCTTTGAATAGTAATTATTTTCCAAAGACCCTTTGGTTTGATTCATTCGCCTTTCAAATCAAATTAAGGAATCAGCAAATGGCACTCATGGCAAAACAAGCACACTGACATATCGACGATCTGACAAACTGCGCGACAAGCTGCTGATCTATAATGCCATACTTAAGCCTAACGGGACATCCAATCGTCCAATCAGTACAAGATTAACCAACACCATTAACTAAGAGAGAGTGGTTTAAGACTTCTGCTGCTCTTAGTTTTTTATGTGCTTTCCTCGTTTGGTTGTGATGCAGACATAAATTCGATGCATTGGGTAAGAGACTTTAAGATAATCAGATTTTTTTTTGCATGACGGAGACTGAATAGATTTATTCTAATAGATTTGGTAATGCGAGCGTGAGAGCGAATAAAGTCTTCTTGCAGCCGTGGCTTATCGCTGTATCTGTTTGTGTGCTTTTTAATCAGATCTTTGACTGTATGCCGTAACTTGCAATAGTCAAATTCAAGATTCAAGTTTAAGGAGCTGCAGGTAAGTGTTCTAATGTCGCACCACTTTTGAAATATTCGTTTAGTTTCTCAATACATATCAATATATAGTGACATATACGATGTATTTTACAATACTTCATTATAAGTTCTTGATACCCAAACAATCTAGCCATCAACCTGCTGGACAACAGTTCCACAATTCGCCGCCTTAAACGCACCCACCCTCTGGACAATCGTTTAATTACGATACCTGAATGATTTGTTTTTATACCATGTACCTTAAGGTACAAATGGTATATTAACTTTGTGCAAACGTATGTAACAGCCAGAAGGAGACATCTCCGACCCCATAAAGTATATATATTCTTGATCAGCATCAACAGCCGAGTCGATATAGCCATGTCCGTCTGTCCGTCTGTCTGTATGTATGAACACCTCGTTCTCGGAGATGGTAAGAGCTAGAGGTCTAGTTCTTTTTGCTTTTGGTGTATTATTATTGCAGGCAGATCAAGTTTATTTCAAATTTTTGCCACGCCCCTTTCCGCCTTCGTAATTTGCATAAAACTGAATGTACCTTTAGCCCATAACGACACATTAGCCCATAACTTGCACAAAATAAGAGGTAGAGACCTATTTCTTTTTGCATTATGTTTGTTTAGCAATAACGCAGATAATGGTATTATTGGACTTTTGCCACGCCCCTTTCCGCCTTCGTAATTTGCATAAAACTGAATGTTCCTCGACACATTTGCCTATAACTTGGACAAAATAAGAGTTAGAGACCTATTTCTTTTTGCATTATGTTTGTTTAGCAATAACGCAGATAATGGTATTATTGGATTTTTGCCACGCCCCTTTACGCCTTCGTAATTTGCATAAAACTGAATGTTCTTCGACACATTAGCCCATAACTTGCACAAAATAAGAGGTAGATACCTATTTCTTTTTGCATTATGTTCGCTTAACTATTGCGCAGATAATGTCATTTTTGGATTTTTGCCACGCCCCTTTCCGCCCTCGTATTTGAAAAAAAATCGATATCTTCGAAAAAAAAAAGCTAGAGGCATAATTTTGAGTCCAATAAGTCTGCTGATCGTCAAACACGTGCATGCAAAATTACGTTCAGATCGGACAATAAATATAGAAGATATGGCCAATTAAAGTTTTACCCACCCCTTCCCTAGGCAACGGCATGCCGCACACAAACGAAAATTTGGTCAATTATTTGCAAAAAAAAAATAAAATCAAAGAAATGGTTCATAAAGAAAGGAGGTACATGGTATCTCGTTCTCGAGAAATCTCGACTACAGCGTTCCTACTTGTTTTTTAATTGTTTTTGTTATGTTTTGTTGTTTTTTGTTTTTGTTTTTTTTTTGTTATGTTTTTGTTTTCTTTGTAAGTTAGACCAAACTGCAAAATTAAACAACGAAGGTTTTACAACACACAATTTTATGATTGTCCCATAGGAGGATAGATTTAAAATACATGCTACGAGAGAGAGAAAAAAAAAAAATAAATAAATAAGTTCTTGATAATCATATTCACCCGAAAGAGATTATTGCTGACCGTAAAAAAATCCTAATGGAAATTTCCACTTATTCGAATAACCCAAAATTTCCATTATCCACTTATTCCAAACCCTTGGACATAAACTTGCGTTAAGTCCAAAGTCCGAAATCTTTATCTAAACAAACTGAACCCCAAAGTTTAAAGGCCAATCAGGCCACAGCCAGATTTGATGCCCAAGCAATTCGACTCCTTGAGCCTAGCTGCGACCGTGAGAACCACTACGCCGCACCAAATGTAAACAGAAACACCGGCAGATGCAATAGCTGCCGATATAACGCAACCAATTAAAGAGCGCAGTCTAAAGAGCAGCAACGAGAATTGAAACTCCAAACCATCGAGGATCAGCTCTTAAGCCGAGTCGAAATTATTAACTCAGCCACTCTGGCAGAGTCAGTATTATTCTTCACCCCAATTCATAATTCCTTTACATAAAAAGGTAAAAAATCGGACGCGATAAACATAGATTTATTTCGCTATTCCGAAATCATTTGAAAAATTAATTACCTGCAACACCTTTGTAGATCGGTAATATCTCCCTACCAACACGGGTTTAAAAGCCGACGATCTACTACCACCAATCTTTTGAAACTGACTTCCTTAATAATCAGCGCTTTCAAAAAGAATCGTCAAACAGATGTCATCTATACCGACTTCAGCAAGGCATTTGAGTCTGTAGACCATTCCCTGCTCCTATGTAAAATAGATGTACTAGGTTTTCCATTATATCTTCTTAGTTGGGTTCGTAGCTACCTGAGTGGTAGGACGCTACCTGAGTGGTAGGACGCAACGAGTCTTATTAAAAAATTCTTTGTCCGATGTGCTCAGCGTCACGTCCAGTGTCCCACAAGGGAGTCACCTCGGCCCGCTAATGTTCACATTGTTTATAAACGATCTTCCGCTCACTATAAAAGAAACTCTTTAGTCCTTATGTACGCTGACTTTGCTATCAATATAGAGTTGATCCAGAAGTAAATAACTTCCAAAAGAGGTGCTCTGCTAACTACAATGGCTCTAAGTGCAAGACAATGACCTTCTGTCGTGTTTGCTACTTATTACCCAAATGGTGATGCCCTGGATCGTTTAAAGCTTATTGACGATCTTGGCATCCGCCTGGATACCAAACTTAAAGTTATCGACCATATATAGTGTATGATTAACAAAGTGTACTGGGATTTGTCAAAAGATGGTCGTTCAATGAGTTCAATGACCCATACCTTACTAAAACTTTATATAAATCATTAGTTCGTCCGATTCTGAAATACGGGTCTTGTTTCTGGAGTCCCCAATATGGGGTTCACATAGACAGCATTGAATCGGTGCAAAAAACATTAAACATTAGACTACCATAGAAGACTACTTTTACTAACCGTAAAAAAAATAATGACGTCATCGGATATATGCAGAGGCATTGCACATTGCGTAGGCGGAAAGGGAAAATGAACTTGTTCTGCCTGCAAAAATTAAACACCGTAACTCCCATTAGTCAAATGCAAAAAGAATTACCCTTCTAGACCTTACCATATCCGAGAACGACGTACACACAGACAAGATGGGCAGGCGGGCATGACGATATCGACTCGGCTGTTGATGCTGATCAAGTATATACGTATTTATGTATAAAAGAATGAGGGTTAGTTTGATCCGCCATTTTATATTTTTAACGCGCAGCTAGTCGCAATGTCCTTCTTCACGTCCGATCGCTTCTTGCTCTTCATATCTTTCCCATCATTGCGCCACACTCAGCAGGGCTTTTGCTCTCCTTCCCCACCGCGCTCTCATTCCAGAAGCTTTCTCTGTCTGTCTCTCTCTCTCTCTCTCATTTAGAAAGCTCGTTTATTTCTTATTAAACAATACACTGAGGGACTTAAAATTAATAATTGTACCCAGTGTTTCAAATCAAGTCAAACTCATCTCAAGCTGAAGGCCTTCGTTGCCATTGCTTTATTAATAATAGTGTTAGTATTAATTTTAATTATAATTTAAGCTTTTTAAATAAATAAATAAACTCATCTCCGACATACATACATACATATGTACTTTGTGGGGTCGAAGACGTCTCCTTTGGCCTGTTACATACATTCGCACAAAGTTAATACTAGTATACCATTTTTACCTTAAGGTACATAGTATAAACAACTTTTTATTTTCAAGCAAAAGTTGTTATTCCGTTTATTTGACCCCACAAATACAAACAAATTCTCACACAGTTAAAATCGAGTTTTATTAAAGTCAGATGAAAGGCCCCCGACAGAGATATAACAACTCAATTTATTGATAAAACAGGTCGATTTATGCGAATATGAAAAAAAACTTTGTGTGTCAGTGTCTTGGACATTTCGTTCCGAAAACATGTTTACTTAATGTTTTTAAAATTCATAGATTCAAATTATCATAGCAATAAAAAAAATCGTCTTTAATTATCATACTTAAAAAAAAATCGCCTATAAATGACTCTCCAACTTTGGAAGCGGCGCTCAATCCATTTGAACTCCGAACAGAATGAAGGCAATTTACGTAAGTTCGGCTATTCCGTAGAACAAAAAAATGGTTTTTAGTGATTATGTTTTCAGCTGGTTCTCATTCTTTACCTAATAGCTTTGGTGTGTGCCGCACCAGTAGCCCAGTCTAGGGGAGACCCTACCGTATCCGTGCTACGATATAGAGATGAAAAGGATTTCGAAGCCATTCAACGAGCAATTATTGCTCAATACCAAAAGGTCGAGGGAAGCACACAAATCCACGCCCCACAAGTGGCCAGCGTGATTAATCCAGCCGCCCTGCAAATCCATATTTAATGTTCCATACTTAAATAAAATAGCTTCGTATAATTTAAAAAACCTGGAGCTTGATAAGGCAGTTTTCGGTTATAATGAGATCGTTTAAAGCTTTAGTCTGATCCCGACAATCGGCGCGTTTGCAGGCTATCAAGATGGCTTGCTTCGGGCATCTAATACTTATGGCATTTTTAAACCTCTGCTTCGCCGATCGCTTTGAAGTCCTACCCCCACTGACTCCGCAGTACAGCGGTCCACTGCCCCCCGTCAAAGCAGCAGAGATTAGATTCCCCATAGATCGCGACATCCTCTTTCCAGAATCTAAGGAGCGGGTGCAGAGAATGTGGTACAGGATAGCCGATTTTCGATTCGACCGGACCGAGAATCTGCCCCAACCCAAACACAAACTTCGCCAACCGCCACCGAGGCCGGGACAGCCCTTTCCACCCGCTCCCGGAGATTTCAAAAACAAAAACAAGAATCACAAGCGTCGTCGCATTTGCGAGAAGAGTGAGTTATTCGCCGGCTTTGAGACCCGTTATTTGTGAGTCTTTAGTTGTCTCTTTGTTCCCAAGAATATTCCGAATATGTCGAGCGAGTCTTTCCCAACGACACCGCTGTTGTGGCAGATGCCAACGACGCTGACTTTGATGGAAGGGTGCTGGCCCGTCCCGGTGAATATCCCCACATGGTAAAAGTCTATCTGCTCGAGACCGTATAGCGCTGACCTCGTTGAATTTAAATTTGGATTTTCAGGCCGCTGTAGGCTTTGAGACTGAGTCCGGCACCGTTGATTACAAATGTGGGGGCAGCCTGATAAGCGAGAAATTCGTGCTCTCAGCTGCTCATTGTACTTCCATATACAAGTAAGCATGTGGAACTCAAATTAAGAAATCGCATGGTACGCTGTAAATGTCTACATATAGTATGTATTGAGCAGCATCTAAAGCAGGGACAAATTAATCAGTCCGTAGAAAGATAAAAAACGCCCCTTACCTATATACCGTCGCATCGATCATTATTATGGTGCTTCTCAAGCCAATACGCAATCCTACCTATTTAAAGTAAAGATCTAAGCCTTAATTTATAACGATTAAAAGCATTCCAAATTTCAGATATTAATACCGTGAGCAAATTACCAAAACTTTTATACAAAATATGTAAACAATTGAAAGTCAATCTAAAATGTGCCATCGGTATGAATAATTGCCATTGATAATAGTTTTGCGGCTATTCACCAAAGCCGTTCACCAAAGATAAAACCCGAGCGTTAGGATTCATACCCTAACTTATTGTCTTACATTTTCAAACAAAAAACAACTAAGAACGATTATAGTCGAGTGTCTCGACTATAAATACCCGGTTCTCAGTTTCTCCTGGTTTTTGACACAATATAATACCTACCTACTTTTGGAAGCAACTAATTTTCGTAATTTATTTTGTAGGTGTGTGTTTGTATGAGAAGTGTTTCTATTGATAAACTTATAATTTTTTCATTCAACGCAATTCATTTTTGTCATTTTCGCAAACAAAAGTGGGCGTAACCGGCTGATTTTCGCAACACATATAGATAATGGCTTTACCAATATACAATCCAAAAATAATTAATGCCTGTAGAGCTAAAATTGTGGATGTCACAGAATTTCGCGGTCTGCGGGGCTGCGGAGGGAGGTAGCCGATTTTTAAAATAAACTTGTGCTGAACTGGTATCCCTAGAATCAGAATGTGCATTCAGTTTTTCTCTATCTATTATAGTTTCCAAAAACTAGGCGTTCATACAGACGGACGTGGCTAGATGGACTCGACTGTTAATGCTGATCAAGAATATATATACTTTATAGAGTCGGAAAAGCTTCCTTGTCCCTGTTACATATTTGACATTCGCACGAATTTAATATACCCTTATTCTTTTTTTTAAAAGAACCGGATGTAAAAATTTTAAAATCAATGTGCTTTAAGAGGTTCTTAAAAATAAAAATAAAATTTTTGTTCAGAGGAGGTATTTTAAAATTACCAGAGTATATTAATTTCTTTGGAATGTATTTAACAATATAAATACGTGTTTTCTCACCACAGCACTGCGCCCAAATGGGTGCGCATCGGCGATCTTAACTTGGTTGCCGAGGAGCGAACAGTGGTTCCACAACTTATCGGCATTCATGATATATTCATCCATCCCAACTACGATAAGGAGATGTTCTATCATGACATTGCTTTACTAAACCTTAACCAGGACGTGGAGTGAGTAATCTGACCGAACATACCGGGTCTACTTCTTAACTATGCGCCAATTCATCTGACAGATTAAGTGTGTACGTCAGACCAATCCGACTGTGGGTGTTTTCAGAGCTGCCCACTACGATAGCGTTTGCCATGGGGTACGGGGCGACAAGCTTTGCCAAAGCGATGACAAATCGCCTTACAAATCTTAACCTGACCATAGTTCCAAATGATGAATGTAACAGGGAACTGCCAGCACTCGCAGAAACACCCAGTGGTGTGCTGCCGAGCCAAATCTGCGCCCAGGACTACATACTTAATCGAGATACCTGCCAAGGTGACTCTGGAGGACCGCTGCAGCTTAATTTACCGGGGCGCCGTCAACGCCAGCGAATCCACTATCACCTAATAGGAGTCACTTCGTACGGCGTCTTCTGTCGCAGTAGTTACCCATCGGTGTACACAAGGGTGTCGTCCTATTTGGACTGGATTGAACGGACGGTGTGGACTGATATGAGGTGAACGATACCTATAAAAGTAAGGGATTATTGTAAATGTTAAATTGAGCAATAGAAATTTTAAGCTAATAAAAGTCATTTTATATTGATTTTGAGTATAGTTCCAAGCTATTTATTCTCTTCAATGTTTAATTAAAGTCATTTTTTAATGAAACCCTTTTTTGGTGCACATATTTGAACTTTTTCTGATCCTAGACCTTATTGTAGGAATCCAAAATTTCTTGCTTAATAGCTTCATATGAGGGAACGTTCTGTGGAGTAAGGCCAGAGGGTTGAGAGATTAAATGGATATAAAAGTGATAATTTTTAACATACATTCACGAGCTCTTTACAATTAAAAGGTATTAGCTACCATCATTTGAATTAAAAAAATGGATATCAATGTGCATTCCGAACACATATATATAGCGTACAAATTGTGAAGAGTAACAAAAAAGAATTAATCAACTAACCTGCCAGTAATCATCTTCCCAACCGGGAAACATGCGCTTAAAAACGCGGGGTTCCCGGCTTTGGACCACGCGAATAATGCTCACAGTATCGATGGTGCGAGCGGTGGGATCCAGCTGTATATAGCGCTAATAACAAAACTCAAAGTTATAAATCAGGGGAACAAATAAACAAAATGCAATTTACCTTAGACATATCCAAAATCCTGCCACTCTCCTCGGCACTAGCACCGAAACCTACCCAAAGATAGAGTTCGTCACCGGCATCCAGCAACATGATATCGTCGGTATCTAAGTCTTCCTGCTCATACTTGGCCACTTCTTCGAGCTTAACCTGTCCGTGAGGAGTAAGCTGGCAATGGAAGAGCCGCGGCTCTAAAAGCGGTGCTCCCTTGTCACCCAGGCTACGATCGTACTGGCCCTCCCCATTCAACTGCTCCCAGAACTCTTCAGGCTCAGCGCCTTCTTCCAGTAATTCGATCGTGGCGTCTTTCCAATAACTCCCAAAACGCTCAACAGCGGCACTTTTCTCAAAAAACGATGCGCCAAGGCCATTCCAAATGTAAATCTTATGGAAACTGGGCAATATCAGTGCGAACACGTCGCCAGACGCCAGAGAACTACTGTCAGCCGGAACCTCGCTGGCGTGAACGTCGCTCTCGACGGTGCCGCGGATGCGGAATAACTGCGCGGTCACGGGCAATGAGGTATAGGAATCCAGTAGCTTACCCTTAAAAATCTTGTAAAAGTGGCGTGGTTCGTGTCCTTGATTGGTTAGCACAAGCATAGCATTTTGAGCGACAGCGAGGGCGAGTCCATCCTCAAAAGCGCGTTCTTTCACTGGGACCGTTGCTTTGGCGCCCTGCCATACGTACACGATAGAGCCCTTGTCGCCGTTATTTGCCTCGTAGTTGTATGTTAAGACGTATGAGCCGAAGCCCAGCAGCGGAAGATTTTCTACAAAGGGAACCGTGCTCATCTGAATTTCGCCAGTGTTTGACCTTACAACGTATTGATTAATAGTTTCTATAGGGTTATTCCCGTGATCTGGCATGAACCTTATGGCGCGACCAGCACTCTTCTTCAACTGCGTCATCACAGCGTCAATTTCATCCACATCTAGCGAATCATCGGAGCCTATGCTAAGTGCCGAGCGAATGAGACGAGTATGTGCCATTCCAACATCGCGCCATGTTGCGAAGTATTGCTTGAAGGGCGCGGACTCTGCGCCCTCGACAATGCGATGTATTTGAGTCCAGGCTGGGTATTTCTTAGCGTGCATGAACTCTTGGCCCTTAGCCATGGCATCCGTCTTCTCCTTTTGCGTAGCCCCTTTTCCGACCCAAACAAAAATGCCGGAGCCCGTATCCAGGACAAAGCAGTCGCGTGTATCTAGCATTGCCTGCGTCAGCGGCTTCTGCCTAATGGCTTCCACCTGCAATTTTCCACTAGCATCGCTAATCTTGTAAAGAGTCACAGCAGCTGCGTCAGTCCTCTCAAAAGCGCCATCCTCGTCAGCAGTGGACTCCTCGGGCACTTGGTCAGCAGATCCGGATCCAAGCACAGTAAAAAACTGCTGTTTATCGGAGTCGGTGCTAAAGTCGTCTATAATTTGAACGCGGGCGCGACCGGCATGGTCCTGATCTCTTATCTGATTCGCGGCGCTAATAGCTTTTAGCTTTTCCACACGTTTTGCTTGGGAACCCACATACACGTAGATATCGCTACCTGCATCCAAAATGAAGCAATCTCCCCTGTTCATTGAAGATATTGAAAGATTTACTTGACGGACGCGTACATTGCGCTTGCCCTTCACTTGGAACAATCGCTTCGTCCCCTGAGCATTGGTTTCCACATGTTTAAATCCGGTACCGACACCGCCTTGTTCATAGCGGACTCCTGGAATAGTAAACGGTTGAATAAAAACGATTCAAGGGTTGCAGGGTTTCTTACCGTTTTTGAAATAACCGAGGAACAGTTGTGATTCATGGTCTTGCACTTCGCGGTGTTGTACTGGAGCGCCGTTGAGTAGATCATCCAACTGGACAGTGAGGATAGCGGCCGCGCCAGCCTCGTCGGTAGATGTTTCTGATCCCAACCAGAAATGTACATCCCATGACAGCTTATTGTCTTTCTTATTTTCTATAGTCTGAAATAAGATTGTTAATTCGTTATCGTGGAGAACGTACATATGTGTATTAGCCAGAGCTCGCAAATAACTGTCGACAGTTTTTACTCTTGCGCTCTCTTTGCAAGCACAACCAGCACAATCAATTTCCGAAGACCTCTTGTATAGATCCGTCTTTCAAGAGGAGTTCGTAAGGACCTGAACGAGAAACGGTCGCACACTGAGAGTCAGCAAAAGATCGAATGACCGAAAAACTCACACAAACAGAATAGAAAAAATCGGTTTCGTTCTGAGAACGATCGGTTTCGGTCTGAGAGCCGAAATATCGGTTGCTCTCTGAGTCTTTTCGTAAAGGGGGAGAAGACACTTTATTTACAGACATAGAGAAACGGTCGACCGTTTTTTGCGAGCTCTGGTATTAACAGAATAAAGTAAACGGCCTTTAAAACTCAAATTCCCATAAGCTATAAGCATGATCAAAGCCGAGTCTAAAAAGCCAATTTCGACCGTTCGTTTGTGCGTCTGTTCGTATAATGTCTTGGATTTTGGGGACAACAAAATTTAAGAAGATATTTACACTAAATTCGGTCACAAATCGTTTAAGTAATATTAACCGTCGTATAGTATTCAGACTTAAAATTCTTTAGTGACAACTACATATATTTGTATATGTATTTTATATATTTATAAGTAGTTGACTTTAAATTAAAACAATTTTAAACTTTCTAAAATTCATTTATACGAATAGGGCCACAAACCCCCAAACCCACAAGTTATATAGGCTTGCCGCCCTATTTATAATAGGAAATATTTTTACACGATAGTACCTGTGGACAAAAACAATGTTTTACTTACATTTAGAACAATAAACGAGTCTCCAGTAAAGAATTTTCCGTAGTTATTTTTTGGGTAGGCGACCGGCTCAAAGTTCTAGACAGAATTAAATTATAAATTAAAAAAAAAAAAGATTACATATTCTCCAGTTTTAAACAAATATGCGATTTACTTCATTCTATTTTTGAACGAAATCAATATGTATGTTTGCATTCGTTCATCCTGCTTTGGACCTAATAAATTTACATGATATTCTAGTTAATTAACTCAAGAAAACGGACGTTCAACAGCTCGATTTTATATGTATATAGGAATATATTTGGACATGTGGCAGCCACATTGCCCGATTTCAACACCACCACCACTTTTCCGCTTTTCTAACAATATACTATGCGGGGGCCGCGATCACTGTAAACAAATGTCAGACCCAAGGCACTTTATTGGTAGCTATTTGACGTATTTGGGCTTTAAATGCAAGTGTCGTATAACGAAAAGGACGTAAATTCACAGTTGCTTAAATAAGTGCTTAGTGATATGTTGGAAATATTTCACCAGAAAGTCAATCATATAAATTATGTTCCTCCTAAAAATAGAGGGGCACACTTTGACTCCACCCATGACATTCATCGCATTTTAAAAGCAGTTTTAAAATCACTTCCAAATTCACAAAATAACCAATAGTACTCACTTCAATACGCCAGATCTCAAGACCTGCAGAACGGCCAGCATTTGCGAAGGCGGGATGCATAATTCGTCGGGCAGGCTGTTTTGCGTTCTGTGCCGATTGCTGGATCTGTCCGGTTTGTATGGGGAACGCAGGGCGAGCGTTTAGCGTCCCTGATGAACAAATAGTGCACAATAGTGTAACCAAAAACAGCCTGAAATGTTTGTTGGGTGAAAATCGGAGTACTGAGTAAGTAACAAAAAAGTTGCTACATTGAAAATAGGAGTACTAAGTTAAACATAATAGTAGCTACAGTTAAATAACTCAAAATGAGTCATTCCCTTAAAAGGCCACAATATAATAGGCGCCTTAAACTTTGATAATTCTATAGCGTTGTCAACAGGGACAATTTAGCAATTACCCACTTTGTTTGCCTAATACGATTTATAGTTAGCGAGTTTATTATTGACTCATACAATTTTGAGCTGTACAAACCGACTTTAGAAAAAAAGGCGACTTCTTATAAACTAGCGAACTGCTCGATTGCATTACCTCGAGATGACTGTCATGCTGGTGCTGCCCAGCGCTGCCATTTTGCGATTTGGGGTTGTCGCGTATGCCGGCAAGTCAAAAGCTTTGTTTTTTGTTGGGAAAAATGTATAAAGTAGCGTAGCGTATATCGAGTAAGCTCCGATGTGTGTTTGCGTATTCGTTGTTATTATTTGTTCGCCTCTGTTTTTACCAGCGCTTTTGTCGTCAGATAAGAGATCATCAGCATCAGCGCGAGAGTAACCTGTAATTATTAAGAGAAGCAACATACGTATGTATAAAGAACAACGTAATATTGGATGCGTAAGAATGTATTTAAGGCGAATAAAAAAACTACCCAATAAAGTAAATACATATGTACATACTTCAGGCTTGTTGGAGCCTGGACAATTTCGTTGAAAATTCACTAACCCTCACACACTCACAATTCGGGAAATTGATCTATTTCTATCAAGGCGACATCTGTTGCACCCGTTAAATGAGAAACTCTGTTGCGTCCACAACTTTAAAACCACTGGAAACATGGCATTCTTTGTTGAGATTCACGATGATCTCCGAACCCCCTCAGATTTTCTCTTAAAACTTATCATAAAATTTTTAGTTTATTCAATTTCTTTCTATTGTAATTTAAACCATTTAAAGGAATCGATAAATACAAATTTTGAAAGTAACGGATTTGTTTATGTGTATATTTTTTTGCTCTCATTAAATAAACAATTTAATAATGCCAAAATTTAGTACTAGGAGTAATAATTTGAAAATTTGTTTTTAAAACTAAGATTTTCAGTTTACCGAGCCGTTTTTTTCTATTTATTAAATTAAAATCGTATACACATTTGAATCCTTGGCTTACAGTGAAATAAAATAGGTACATTACTCTAATTAATAAGGTGTAGTAAAAACTAGGCGCGTCAAGGAATGATATCATTGTTTTTCATGCCGAAGAGACAAACCCATTAGGCCCTTCCCTGAAACTGGGGGACAATCATAAAACTACAAAAAAGTTGTGTTATTTTCACGTTTAGGTCCGTATCTACATGAATATGTCTGAATTTTTGAACGGATAACGAATTTTAAGTATGCTCAACAAGTGGAGAATTTAAATATTTTAGCACAATTATGACACAAGCCATTAATAAAAAAAAAAAAAAACCCCAAGTCGTCATCAAAGACGCCCTCGTCATATTAGAGTTGAAAATTACGTTTTAAAAAAAAAAATATTATGGCATGTTAATTTAACTTGTTTACAAAAAAATTCCCCCAATAGCACTGATAACAGTATCCGCTAATCACCATCGAGTATTGTTTTTTAGGTTAGGTTTCAACCCCTGATCTATTTAGAAAAATTTGATAAGCCAATCAAGAGTCTATAAATGACCTTACAAAATTCCCAGCCAAGCGAATTGACTTGAAATTGCACAGATAAAATGCACTTGCGTTACACCATGTAAATTTGATCGGGAAATAAAACCAAGAAACTTGGGCTTGGTTCCCTAGACACCCTATTTTGACAAGTAAAATTAAGGCAATTCAGTCTAGCACTTACGCAAACCCAGACTTTTGACAACCAATATGTGACTTAACAGCGAGATCTCGGGGCGATGTGTGAGCGCCAGAAAGTAACTTGAGACACTGAACGAAAGGCAAAGCTCGTCTTTGCATTATAAAAGTCCGATCTAAGCTGATTCGTGTTCCCAACACGTCGCTCTCTTTGTGCCGCTGGTGGTGCACATAAGTCAAAGCTCCGAGCGATACAAAAGACTGAAAAAAATAAGTAGGACAAAAGAAAAGATGAAAATGTCTTGCAATATTTTAGTCAATTTGGCACCCATTCCTTCTTACAGACATTTTCATAAATATATGTATGTATATTTATGCTTACAGGTTAAAATATTTATCCATATGCTATAGTGGGCTTAGAAGTATAGTAAATCAGCTTAGTAATCAGCTGCAGTGTTGGACAAATAGTCACGACGTCCAATGTTTGAAGCCTGCTTGCTTTGAACGGCCTCCAGTTTGGGACACTCGGTAATGCGATGTCCCAGGCCACCGCAGTAGCTGCAGCCGTGGGAGTCACCTAGATCCAAATGTTGGTGCTCCGCCTCCGACGCAAGCTCGTCTAGGAACTCTGGCACCTGCTGCTTGGCCTCGAGAAGCAGATGCTTAAGGTCCAGCAATACAGACTGCTCAGTAATTTTGTTAATTAGCGTAGTGGCCAATCCCTTTGTGTTGGAGCGGCCTGTGCGACCAATACGATGCACATAGTTCTCAATATCATCTGGCATATCGTAATTGATTACATGCTGCACATTTGGAAAGTCAAGGCCCTTTGAGGCAACATCTGTAGCTACTAGCACGTCCTTTTTGCCCACACGGTAAGCGTCGACAGCCCGTGATCTTTCTTCCTGATCTTTGCCTCCATGAATGGCGACAGCTTCTACTCCCTTTAGCAACAAATATTCGTGTATGCAGTCTACGTCTTGTTTTTTTTCGGCAAAAATAAGCACTGGCGGTGCAGTCTTTTGCAGACACTCGAGCAGATAGACCACCTTAGCCTCCTGCTTTACGTACTCCACTTGCTGGGTAACATTCATGGATGCGGCTCCGGCACGACCAACGTTTATGGTGACTGGCTTAACAAGTGCTGATCGGGCGAAATTCTGAATCTTCTTGGGCATGGTGGCTGAAAAGAGCAAAGTCTGGCGTTGGCCCTTGAAAAAGGAGAATATGGTGCGCACATCTTCTTCAAAGCCCATGTCGATCATTCGATCCGCTTCGTCCATACACAAGTATCGGCACATGTCAAGTGTGAGGATTTTTTTGTCCAGCATATCCATAAGGCGGCCGGGAGTGGCGACTACAATGTGCACTCCGCGGCATATTACGTCCAAGGCCTCACTGACCGGGAGCCCGCCCATGGCAAGGCAGGAGCGAACTTCTGGCATGCCGCACGCCTGCAAGTGCTTGCTGTAGTGCTGTATAATTTCATGCGTCTGTTTAGCCAGCTCCCGCGACGGGCATATGATTAATCCGTAGGGGCCTTCATTCCGCTCAAAAGGCAGACGGTACTCTTGCTCCAAAGCAAACATGACAATGGGAAGGACGAAAACGAGTGTTTTTCCTGAACCGGTGAAAGCAATACCAATGAGATCCCGACCCGCAAGCACCGTGGGCAAGCCTTGCACTTGGATTGGTGTCGGAGTTTTGATCCCCTTGGCTACAAGTCCGTCGAGGATACCCTTGGGAAATTTCATCTCCCGGAAACTGCAAATGGGAGGGCTGGGGTTTTCGCCCTCCACGAGGATCCGCATCTGCTTGCGAATGCTCTGCCGCTCCTGCTCAGACATGGTTTCAATGTAGCGGGGCGGTTTCCAAGAGGTTTTAATAGGCTCGTCGTACTGTATGCCCTTCGCCAACTCCGCCACTCCCATAAGGGCCTTCTGTTGGGCGATGCTCTCCATGATTTTCTCCTCCTCGCGCAGTTGCTTCTCCACGGCACTCAGTTTCTTAGCTTCGGCGATTTTCTTTAGCTCGGTGTGCTGATCCAACAGGCTGATCTTGTACTTCCTTCCCCAGGTCTCTGCGTCGTGAGCTCCGCCCCCCTGGGAGTCCTCGTCGTTCTCGTTCTCGCTCGATGATTTTGGCTGCGCCGCCTCCGAGGCCAGAGCCACAACGCGACCCAGCTTCATCATGTGCTGCTTTTTCCGCTCTTTGACCGGCACATATGGCACGTAGTCGTCGTTCTCCGGGTCCCCGTCTTCAGACGATTTGGACGATTTCCTGTACCGCTTTAAACGCGACATGCTATTGAAGTAGATTCTTGCCGTAAACAAATTAATATTACTTCGGGAAGGAGCAAAAGAACATTTGTGTATCGATATTTAAAATACCAGATTGAACATTTATATCGATATTCAAAAAAACGATATATAAAATTAAACAAATGTAAGTATTTTAATATATTTACAATGTACGTAATACGTATACTCAAAACATTTCTAATCCATGACTAACTATCTTGCATTCATCTAAAGTGTTAACATCGTCTATGTATATTTCGATTTCAAGAGTGAACCATCTGACTATATTATTGTATGTTATAAATTTGTAGTCCAGTAAAAACCCTATAATTTTATAAAAGTTTATAAGCTTATAGTTTTTAACTCAGTTTGAATGGTAATACATTTAAATAATATATATATTTGTTTAATAAGTAATACCAACAAAATTCACAGACGAAACGCAACGATAGGAAGATAGGAAGACACTATCGATAGCCGAGTAGCTTATCGAAAGACGACTTTAATTGAACCGTTTTGCGTTGTTTCCTCTTGGAATTTCACAAGGTTTCCTGAGTATTGAAAGCGTGCAAATAACTCCGGAGAGTGTGATGTCGTTGATGCGCAACACTTCACGACTGCTGCGCTCGCAGTTGATTAGAGTGCAAAGCGTCCCGATTGCATTATATCACGAAAATGTAAGTTCCTCAGTCCTGTGGCCGCTAGTAGTTCTTTCGTAATATCTAGAAGCATTCACGCTCACTATGTATGATTACATTGGATTGGTTATTTTGGCCAACGACAGGTCGTTGAACACTACGAAAACCCGCGGAACGTTGGCTCGCTGGACAAGAAGGACGCCACGGTGGGCACTGGACTGGTTGGCGCTCCGGCATGTGGCGATGTAATGAAGCTGCAGATAAAGGTGGACGAGAACGGCAAGATTGTTGACGCCAAGTTCAAGACCTTCGGCTGCGGCTCGGCAATTGCCAGCAGCTCGCTGGCCACCGAATGGGTCAAGGGCAAGTCCATTGACGAGGCCGGAAAGCTGAAGAACACTGATATTGCTAAGGAGTTGCGCCTCCCACCCGTCAAGCTGCACTGCTCCATGCTAGCGGAGGACGCAATCAAAGCCGCCCTAGCGGACTACAAGATCAAGCAGCAGAAGAAGCAAGAAAGCGGTTAGTGTGGAAGTGCCTTTCCGTATTCAATTGAAACACTTGAAGAATATGCAAAATAGAATATAGATTTAAAAATATGCATTCTTGCTTGGCATAAGAATGTATACTTTGGAGCTCTGAAAGTGGTGAGTTATGAAGGCTTGAAGGAAAGATGCATATTTTCACATTTATTGACGGTTAATGATTATTATGGGAAATTGCAAAAAATACTGCACTCCCTTTTACCGATAAGGAAAATATGCAGCACCTAGCCTTAATTTATGAATGATGTTAATTAATTGCACTGCATTTTCAGATAGGCCGTGTGTAAAAGTATGTAAAACAGCTCGCCTATTTGGCGGATGGAACAGTTTTTGAGTGAATTTATCCTGCTACTTGCTAATCAAATTTTCTGTTGTTAAAAATGTAATCTTACAAAAAAAAAAAAACGTTCCTTAAGAAAAACACGTGTATATTAATGTTACATTTTTAATATTTTTGCAATCAACATGGTCTTTAGGAAAGCCGTACGCTTACTCCGCCACCGCATTCTCCTCTCGACTTCTGCTCGAAAGCTACAAGTAGACAATGGTTATTTTAAACACTACAATATTTTTACGTGTTCATACGATCGTCAGAGTGCTGGCAATTGTAGTTGCTCATCACGCATTGGCTGCCGAAGGTTATAAGTCGCTCCTTGCTGCTGTTCTTGGCCTTAGCGCAGATTGGCTCGTAGGCATCCCCACAAGCGTGCTGACAAGAATTCGACGGCCTTTTAGTGTCCTTAGCAGGGCTTGCCCCAACGAAAGCCAAAACGCAAACGGCTATATACATGCATATGTATGTAGTTAATAAGATAATTAAAAAACAAAAAAAATTGATATTTTTTTTACTATAATCCAATTTATTTATATATGTATGTAGATTTGGTCTTATTTACATACCCATCAAGGCAAAAGTATTAAGACGCATTTTAAACAATACAAAAATTAAATCCCAAATCACAGTATATAATTTTTCAACTATCGCTTGCAGTCGCGTTAGAAGTCAACTGACGGACAACGAGATTGATCATCTTTATATATGGGACTAGCTCGACGAATATTATTAATGTGCGACCGACATTGTATGTATACACAAAAGAACTGGTCTCTAAACAATAGGGTGGGTCGGTCAATAGATTTAAAAGAGAGAAATCTGTAGAAAATATTCACTTTTAATCTGAAATCGTATTAAAATAAGTTGTAATAATATTTTCAAAATTGTATATGTTTTAAGTGACCCGTACGCAAGCGAGTAGGTAGGTTACTCCGAAAAGTGTTGGTTGAATATGGACCAAAACTCTGGAAAATCAGTTCTGACTTAAAACCCAACTTTAAAACAATATGTCGACAAGTCCATTAACCATTCTCATTAAAAGAAATCTAAAATTTTACCATTCGCCCTGGCACGCTTTCACGAAATTAGCTGGGAACTGAAAGTTCCTTCATTTTTTTGTTTCTCACGTATACCTTTTATAAATAGTTTTAAGTCTTATTTTATATTTTGACAGGGCGGTTATATTAAAAATCCAATTTGAAATTCTGGCGTTACATTTTTGTTGTATCTTTAAGATATGAGGTTTTGAAATACACACATATGTATATTATATTGTACGCAATATGCTGTGAGCAAATTTGTGATTATATACCATTTTAAGATATTTTCGTTTTCGGCAGGTACCAGTATGTACCTGCACCATTTACATATGTATAATAATTACTACTTTTTATTAACACTAATTTGTATTTGTTCGCTTACAATTACGATTCTAAACGATTTCTGTAGCTATGCTCTAAAAATTAAATTCATCAACAACTTTTAAGAGGGGTCATTATGCACTATATGTAGGTACATAGTTTTCCAGACTCGTTTGTATTCGGACATTACAAAACGTTCCTGGGCCTCTTAATAATAATAAATATGTAACCAGAAAATTATACATATAATTTTTTTTATTAAAATAGCGTTTTGTTTTTGCAATGGTTAAGTCAAACAAATTCAAGACATATGATAAAATTTAAGTCATAGTATTTATCTCTCATCCGACCCGGCAATAGCGAAATTCTCCCCATAAGTCGCTAAGAGTTCTATGTACCCGTATATATGGACATATGTATATCGGACCACCCTCATAGAATTTCATATGAATTAACGGTGTACATACATATGTATGGACTAAATATGCAAATACGGACTAAACCAATTTACTTAAATATGACAAAAACATACATATATTTAAGTATATTTGTATATTCAATTTAAATCAGTCCACAGGTTATCAAATCAGCGGGATAATAATGGGTTTACGACGTGATTATAACGACGCTATATGTCTATATTTTCTGCCATATACTATGTACAAACATACATATTTATATACACGTATATGATTTTAAACCAAAGTAAAAATTTGACTAAGCACGCCAACAGGCGCTTGTCAAAATTTACTGATTTCCAAACACAACTGCGCCTAAAAATTATATATTGTGCAACAATGACAGAACATCACAATTGCAATTACCTTAAAATATTTTGACTTTAATATCAATCATCATAGCATCATTAAATGATGGTTGGTTTTCAAACCTATTAATGAAAACTTAACAAAATGTTTTCTACTTCCGATCAGCTGGTTGCAGAGAATAAATCTCCTGACTATAGACACCAATTTCATTTTTAGGTAGCGCAGAGTCATTATGTACATATGTGCCATATTTACCTTTAAGTTTAAATGGTATATGGTCTTTCTCCATGTGGTAAGAGCTAGAGTTGAAATGTTTTTAGTTTTTGGCTATGCATGTACGCAGATCAAGATTTTTTTGCCACTCTCCTCTGTGCTTTTACAAATTTGACTGGCAGTTGAGATATATATATTTTGTATAGGTCCGTTTAACATATGCACATATGCAATGTTAAATATATTTGCGAAAAAATCTAATAAATGGTTAAGAAAATTCAGCGAATGAAAAATGTACTGTTTTTTAAGTTATTTACCTATTAAATATGAGATGGGATTTTCTAGATAAAATTAAATAAATCATTTTCAAGATATTGTTTTCGGAGATATTTATTGGTTTTAATATTCTTATGAACATTTTTTTTTAATTATAACCCTCTGAGGCACAGAAGGGGATGGATGGTAGTGTAAGCAGGACATTTTAAAAAAAAACATCGATAAGGAAAATCGCTTGCAAAACATCGTAATCGCCGATAGTAGCATTGCCGCTTCTACTGCCATAGCTCAGCACATCACAGTCATGGTGGAAAATTCGAGACGAGCGTACCGAGGCGCAGAGGTCAAGCGAGCAAGATAAAATTATCGATTAAAATTTCTGCTAAAAAAAATATATATACATACATATGTAATCATTTATTGTAAATGTCCTAAGTTAAGTGATATAATTCAAATATTTGTGTAACGTTTAATTCAATATAACCCGTCGGAGTACAACGAGTAAAGCCAAGCGCACAAAAACGGAGTACTTGCGAGGGATAAACGGAATCAAAGCAAAAACAATACGCAAGGACATCATAAACCAGAAAAGCTGCGCAAAAGACGGTGGTGTACATAGATACATGAGAGTTTAACGAAATCCGAATCAAGTGTGTTAAAGTGTGATTTTTTAGCCTTTGTTATTGGAGAGAAAGCTTTAAGCGAAGTTACATGCAAACGCACGTATGCGTATGTACGTGTGTATATCGAAATACGAAGCCAGCCCGTCGCCATTTTGAAAGTGATTTAATATACATACATAACTATAAATATATATAGCTAGAAACACACACATCCCTATCTACGAACATCACAAGATAACGATTAAAGACCTAAACCCCAACAGCTTCCGCAACAGCTTAAAGTGAATCACTGAAAATCGAAGCATCTTTTAACCGAAGCCCAATTAAAAATTTGTATAACACTTGTCCCCTTCATTTGGGTACAGCAGTGTAGAGAGAGAAATCCCCAAAACCCGGAGCTGCGTCGAGAGCGATCGATACCTGCGCTATAAACTCTCTCTCTCTCACACACACACACGCAGCCGACATACCGTTCACTCAGAGGTCTATAGCAAAAAGTAAGTCGCAATTAAAGTGTGTATGTATGCTCCTTACGTATGTATGGCTGCATGTTGATTCATTATTTTCTGGTATTCTCTTACAGCGTATGTATGAGTGGCTGTGACTAGCGTTGCCACTATTTTTCTATAGGAGAAACTATTTTTAACGGAGAACCTGACTCGCGTAAAAATTCTGGTATTTTCCTTTTGCTGACACTTTTTTTTCGTTCTGCAAAAATTTCCATTACGTACATAGATATGTACATATGTATAGTTTCATTTGAAGAATCCTGATTGTTTTGGTGCTCTTTGAAACTATTTTAGAACAGTTTTGCAGTAGCTTGAAGCTACGATCCAAACGCACATATTCTATAAACACTTAAAATTTTTTTAAATTATGTAAAACAGATTCGAAAAATACTTCGAAAGCTATACAAAGAGATATGTACATACGGTACATATGTATATACATATGTATAAATAGGCATCACTGGCTCTGACGATATTGCCGACGTCGGCAAAAGCATTCAAGTAACTTCGTAAATACGTACGTACGTACATCCATACATGCATACATACATGCATGCATACATACATGCATGCATACATACATGCATGCATACATACATGCATACGTACATACATACATACAAAAGTATTCGTTACAGGGGGAAGGGGCTAAAAAAACTTAAAAAATGGATTTATATTCCAAAGATATACGCATTTATTTGGCATTTAATAAAAAAAGCACAAAACTATTTCAAGTTGAATATACGTATAAACTAAATAGATATTTAGTCACAAAAGTATTCGTTTCTCATATTTTGTTGTATGTTTTTGTTGTTGTTGGGCCTCTTTTTTAAGGGGATTCGGTTCTGGTAGAATTCGGTTCTGGTAAAATGTCAAATTTTCTGCGTCGTAATGGGCTACAAAATGCCGAAAGGAACAGAGTTAAACGTTTCACAAAAAAAAAATTTTTTTACACCTATTCAATGAAGGTCAATCTATTGAAAACATTTGTGAGATGTTTGATAGGAGTCCTTCTACCATAGGAAGCATTATTTACCGACTGAAATCCCGAAATTTCTTGTTAAATCTGCCGCGTGACGGCCGCGGGACGGCCAAAGTCCCAACCAACATATCAAAACGACCTTTTTTTGCTAAAACGTATTGAGACCGATGTTGGGACTATTGGGATCAAGTGATATTCAGTGATGGAAGTAAATTTAATGTTTTCGGACCTGACGGAGAAGGAAAAGTTTGGCGCAAGCACGGAGAAGCTCTCAAGTTAAAAAATGACACAACGGTTAAGCACGGCGGCGGCTCCGTTCTTGTTTGGGGATGCATGTCCGAACGAGGAGTGGAAATTGTGACATTTTTAAGTCGAAATGAGTAGTTCCTTTGAAAAAAACAGCAATGAAGTTTGTTTTATTCTTATAGTTTAATATCTGTTTAACCCTAAATAATAAATGAGATGATCAATATGTTAAAAAAACACGTTTTTGTCTATGAGGTACCTTGCAACGAATACTTTTGTGACTCACTGTATGTATGTAACAGCCATAAAATATTCGGAATATTCAAATGATTTATAATTAATAATTGATTTTAAGTTATAAATCATGACTTAATGCGCAATTCCATGACGTTGACTTGATTGTCTCCAAAACCACTTCTTGTCCAATATACTTGTTTGTTTTGGGTTGTCATCCTGCCAAAACGGTAAGAACGTTGACATCTTCCCCAAGGCATATGGTGTTGTTCAATTTTTACTCAATATACTGTACACACTCCATAGTATGAAAAGTTTGTCCTAAGTTTAATGAATGATCCGTCGATTTTTACTGTTTCGAAAGTATTTTTAGAGAAAATATAGTTAAGGTTGACCTTATAAACTGCTAAGGTAGTAAGGTATTTGACCCTGAGACGATCAAATGGTAATATTTTGGGCTTAGATTCCGCAAGTTTTTTATGTTCTCTGGATCTATTTGACATTATCCCAATGATGCTGTTTAAGGGAATTTTAAAATTTAAATTGATATTTGGAGTTTCCGAGTCCTGGTTGCCAAAATTTATCTGAAAATTTTAATAGCACTCATGTCTGATAATTACTCCGGCTACATGGGGACAGTTTGACGATTTCTTGGTAGTAGCTGAAATTGACTTGAATTCAAACGATTTAACAAATTTTAGTTTTTTGCTTAAAAGCTTTTGAATAAGGGTAAGACAGACAATATGTCGTCATTTTGAAAATATGAGGGTTTTAAATTTCATTTCGGCTTGCATGAAATAAGCTAAGACCCACTGTGTGTAAATTTATGCAGGACTACACGCAATATTTTAAGATCGAGATATAATGTTTTATTATACATTGTACCTTAAGGTACTTAATGCAAATATATGTAACAGGCAGAAGGTGACGTCTTCGACCCAAATTACATATATTCTTGATCAGCATCAACATACGAGTGTCCGTCTGTCTGTATGTATGTATGAACACTCGTGCTCGGAGATGGTAAGAGCAAGAGGTGTAATTCTTTATTGCTTTTGGTATGTTATTATTGCGGGCCGATCAAGTTTATTTTAAATTAGGTCTATTAAACTATTGCGCAGATAATGTCATTCCCGGATTTTTGCCACGCCTCAATCGATATCTCCAAAATGGTAAAATCTAGAGACAGCATTTTAAGTCCGTTAAGTCCGCTGATCGTCAAACACGTGCATGCAAAATTGGGTCGATATCGGACAATAAATATAGTAGATATAACCAATTAATGTTTTACCCACCCCATCCAACGACAACGACATGCCGCTGCACATGCTGGGTGACGTTATCCGTCTCTTTTTTGACGTCTATTCGTTCGCGCGTGTATAAATACAGAAGTGTGTGTATGTATGCTTAATACATACAGAAGTGTATGTTTGTGTGCACTTGATTGTTTAGAATCTAAACTTTAAATATCAACAACAAGACTAAGAGTTATTTGAAAAAAAAAGGTTGATGAAGAAAGAGGTACTTGGTATCTCGTTGTCGAGAAATCTCGACTACGGCGTTTCTATTTGTTTTTTGTCTCAACAGTTGAGTCTACACTACATTTACATTTTGTGGTGGTGTAAGCCAGATAATTTTTAAATTTCCATTTTCTTGTAATTTCCAACGATACAAATTAGTGTGTTTAACATTTGGCAAATAAAACATTTGAAATATATATGGTTTCGGACGAACTTTACTAACCACAAACAAGTAGGAACGCTGTAGTCGACAACGAGATACCATGTACCTCTTTTCTTTATGAACCATTTCTTTGATTTAATTTTTTTTTTTTTTTCAAATAATTCACAAAATTTTCGTTTGTTGATATCCAAAAAATCAGCAGGTGCACACATACACACACTACTGTATGTAAACACGTGCGAACGAATTGAAGTCAAAGAAGAGACGGATGATGTAACCCCAGCGTGTGCGGCATGCCGTTGCCTAGGGAAGGGGTGGGTAAAACTTTAATTGGCCATATCTCCTATATTTATTGTCCGATCCGTACGTAATTTTGCACGTACGTGTTTGACGATTAGTGGACTTATTGGCTTTTACCATTTAGCTTTTACCATTTCGAAGATATCGATTTTTGAAAATACGAGGGCGAAAAGGGGCGTGGCAAAAATCCAAGAATGACATTATCTGCGCAATAGTTAAACGGGCATATTGCAAAAAGAAATAGGTCTCTAGCTCTTATTTTGTCCAAGTTATCGAAGAAAATTCAAATACAGTTTTATGCAAATTACGAAGGCGGAAAGGGGCGTGGCAAAAATTTATCTGCCTGCAACAATAACACACCAAAAGCAAAAAGAATTACACGTCTATCTCTTACCATCTCCGAGAACGAGGTGTTCATACATACAGACGGACGGACGGACGGACAGACGGACAGACGGACAGACGGACATGGCTATATCGACTCGGCTGTTGACGCTGATCAAGAATATATATACTTTATGGGGTCGGAGATGTCTCCTTCTGCCTGTTACATACATTTGCACAACGTTAATATACCATTTGTACCTTAAGGTACATGGTATAAAGACCCTGTTCAGCAAGTTTCTAGAATGCAATAATGTTAATGTACAACGTTTACAAAATGTATCTAAAATAAATTAAACCGAAATAAATATATTTACTAACCGTTTTAAACATTCTTTTTATTTTATTTTTTTTTCAACCAAAGACAGGACCAGCCCTGCTTGAAATGCTTAAAACACCAGCAGCTGGGAAGGAGTTTGTGAAATTATAGCTAAGGATAGCTTACCAACAGTAAAGGGATAATCAACAGACTGATAAACAATACATACGTTACAAGTTAAACCATATAAGCTAATCAGCAGCTGTACATAAATCGATACTCAAACCCGACATTGAAGTAGAAGCAGCTACGTGTTTGGCCACCTGTCTCGCCTGCTCGACGGTTTTTTTATTTGGATTTTTGGAGAAAACAAAGCAAGAGACGATCTTATCAATAGGAGCCAAAGAAAACCTTTAGTGGAAACTCAAGAAGCGATAAGCAGCCAGTCGCATCCGACGCAGAGAGACACCGAGTTTGGTTTCGATTATCCAATTGATTTAAGTGCGTGTGATATTTAACATTAAGCATTAATTTAGCAAAGCAACCAAAAACAAAATAACAAAAAAAAAAAAAAAAAGGAAAAGCAAAACAGCAGAAACTTTAAGAGAGGTGTGGGATATTGACGGCGAAATTACTATGACATACTCGCACAATAACGTTAGAAACAACATTAAAATGACAACCGCAGCAGCCACCAAGTCCATACGATTGAAAAAGGGAGCAGCTCATGCTGCATCCCCCCCGGTAACATCATCCCCGTCTCCCACGTCAGTATCCTCGTCCATATCCACGCCAGCCACGCCCTTGGTAACTGCACATTCCAACAGCTTCGCCAGCAGTACAAACAACTCCAATTTCCTGAGCTGCTCGCCCCCTAACTGTACCGCGGACCTGGGCCTGTCCACGCCAAACAACCAACAGCATCGGCTCAAGCAATCCCAGTCTCAGTCTGCTGGATCGCAGCGACGCCAACAGCAGCAGCGACAATCGCCCCAACAAGGCGGCGGGTCAGGTGGAGGAGGGGCTTTCTTTTTCGCCAACAACAACCGGCGAACTGGAGGCGGACGATCGCCGCAAGGAGGTATTGCTGTATTGCACCACTCGCCGGCCACTATCTTGGGCGGAGGATTCTCGCCAACGACGATGGCTTGTGGAGGAGGCTCGGCTCGCAAGCAGCGAAAGAGCCCACCTCTAGGCGGAAAGGTCTCGCCCCAGCTGATACACCAACAGCACCAACTCATACCCACCGCGCTGACGCATTTCGCGGGCAGCAAATGCTTCGACGCACCGGCCCCTACGGCGCTGCCCAAACCACCACAGCACTGGACGCTGTCTAAGTCGGAGGAGAAGCAGATTAGACCAATGGTGAAGTTTCAGATGCCGATGATGCAGAGTCGCTCCTCGAAGCGAAATCTTCTAGACGATTTCGACACGCACAATCTAAAGCTGTTGCTTAATGTGCAGTCGTAACGCAGGTGTTGGAAGGAAAACCTTTGGATCTACATCAGGAGCAAAAGAACTGACCAATATGCGACCGACAGAAATGGATTAAACTCCGGAGGACCCCGAGCCCGTCAATGAGAAAATTAATAAAAATTTATTTTAGAAGAACCAAACGAAAAAAAAATCATAAAAAAATGAAAAACAAAAAATAAAAAAAAAAATATACTGAAAAATTGAACTTCAACAAAAATGTAATTGCTAAAAGAGAAATGTTTGTGATCTCAAGTGTGTATCATAAAACAAAAAATCGTGTAGAACAAACGAACATTGTTCCCGGAACAACTAAGAAACCAAAATACAAAACAAAAAATACAAATATTACACAAGCGACAAAAGCAAAAACAACGACAAGACAAAAAACCATAATAAAAAATTCAAACTTCCCCGTTGACCGAATAGAAAAACTAACTTGCTAACTTCAATATGCAAATTTTTTAAAAAGCCAATCGACAAACTGAAATTGAAAACCCATAACAAACCATTGACGCCTGGCTCAAAACAAAGATAATATAAGTAAAGAAAGGATTAACTTTATACGTCTAAATTCGGATACTTCACAACTGAAAATTGTTTTAAACGTGATACGCAAATAGACTTGAAAATTAATTAATAAGTAAAATTACAAATATAATCATATTTACGAGTAATTCAAAAAATGTACGCTAGAAGCGCAGCATAAAATACAGTTTGTGTTTATCCCTAAAAAAGCGGACAAAATGTGCAACGTACCTTAAATGTTAAAGAATTAAAGCAAAATTAATTGAGATCACAGAATATATTCAAGAGAACATGATAATATCAGAATAACTTATAATAAATCTACTAAAAATCGTATACCCACCAAATCACGAAGACTAATTCAACAAAAACTTGACTAAAACTCAACGCCTCCGTCGCTGGATCACGGCCAACAATTACTACGGCAGCGACGCAGCCGAGAATCAGCACAAAGACATTACACGTGCCTAAACAAAAAATGGCACTGTAAAGCGATTTTTGTACGCCTTCTCCTCCACCTTAAAATGTAGATTCCTGCACTACAATTTTAATTATCTAGATACTTCCATTAATTTTAGTTAAACGCCGCGAGAGAGTAGCCATTGACCAAAAATACTGGGATACGCTAAAAACTTACATACTTGTAAAACTATTCATAAACTGTAAATGCGAACAGCTTTAAAAAATTGTAATTTAACAATTCTTGGATTGTACATAAAAGGAAATTTTTTTAATACAATTTTTAAATACAATTTTCTAAATTCCATAAATAAACTAAAAATAAGAAATGGAAAGTAGAGAGTAAAACGTCCATACTTAAAAACTGAAATTGCGTCGTACCGACTATTAAGTGGCGCATTACTAAATTTAATAATTTCCAAAATATGATATTGCGATCAGCTGTATCTACTGTAAAAAAAAAAAAATACAAATTAAAATAAACATTTTCTGGGACAGATTTATATGGCGAAAATAAAGAAGATATGAACTACTTGTGTAAACTATTCGTTGATGCTCATACTGAACACTTAAACCCAGTACCTTATTTTCATTTTTAGAGTTACCTTTTAATTGTTAGCATTAATATGTATGGAAATTATTTAAGAAACCATAATTTACCTATCCATAATGCCACAAACCCCTACGGAATCAAACGTTTTTATGAGAGCGAGAGAGAGAGAACTTGGCAGCGTGAGTTTTGTTGTGTTTTTGCTATATGAATTAGGCTTCAGGTACTAAGCCAATAACAAGAACTCAAATCTTCATTGTTACACCGAAAGTCTAATAGGCACATTTGATTTTTTTTTATGTATATTGGTTACACCTTCCTAAAGGACTTGAATTTGTGGAGATGACGGAGATAGAGGGGTACTATGAAAAAACTCTTGATAGTTGTAAAAATGTTGAAAAGCCAAAAAAGTCAAAGCACTGTTTAGGTTTACTGAGAAATTTGTCATACATTGGTAGCTGTAAAGCTTGTATCTTCAAGTTACACGTACATTAACCCAACCCCACCCCACACATTTAACTATCTTCTTCCTAGAGTATTGAAAGAAGCAAATGAGCAGCGCTCAGGTCCATCTTCATATTATCTACATTTCACCACATATATAAGAAATCCCAAACTGTCGCAGAAATTTGCATTTTTTATGAGTAAGTTTAACGTTTGTTGCTTACTGTACTTTAGTTTGTACAAGCGTTAAAATACCCATTTTGATTAAAAACAAAAATTAAAAAAAAATTATTTGAAGTGCAGAAAATTGAAATTGAAAAAACATTTAAACAGGCTAAACTCAACAGCAATGCCTTGTTTTGCCGACACAACCGATGCGGACTTAAGTATTTTTCAACACCAATCAGTACAAATTATTTCCATTTTAAAGTTAGAAAGCCCACTTAACATCAAAAGGGTCTTAAAACGAGTCCAATGTGATTGTGCCGCCATTCAAGACAAATTTAGCTGTTGGCCTCTAAAGTAAATTCATTTTATTTTAAAGAATAATTACGTTGCGACGAAACTTATACAGTTCGAATATTAATTTTACCCTATTATATTTTACTTAAGCTAAAATCTTGCGTCAACAAAAATAAAACAGTAATTAACAAATCACGTAATATTTTTCTAATAATTTCCCATTGATCTAATTATTGTATACCTTTTAATTTGCAATTTTGTTGTGATACTTCGCTATACGTTTATTTCTGGTATACATAAAAACATTGGAAAAAGTGTTTGATTACCCATATATTTATTGTGATGGACCATTTTAAAAAGTAAAATACACAACTCCATACTGAAATAGTAACGATTGTAAAACTTCTGATGAAATGTGTAAAGCAATATATTTACTGTGTCAAAACCGAGTAACTTGTAACAAAATAAGTCGAAAATCAACCAACCACAAAACAATAGAAAAAATAAACAATTGTACATGGCTTTCATAAAGTAATTTATAAAAGCTATGTATAATTAAAACAAAACAAAAAATAGTTTTATTTGGCTTGAAAATGAAAATTAAATGTGCTTATATAGGGGAAGGTGGGGTATAACCGACAACGCGGGAGCATGGAATAGGGCGATATTTTTTTCCCTAGGACAGGTTGAAAGCTGCAACAAACTGCAATCGGCTCGTCTTATACTAAGCTCACTTTCTAATAAGCACTTAGGCTGTGAACACGATGTTAACTTTCTGCGACAACAAACCGAAATTTAGCATCACGGAAGTTTTTAATCAACTCTGTTTACGGTTGATTTGTTCCACTTGTGTCGATAAATACATCCAGGTAAATATGTTTATATTATTAGTGGAGCCTTTAGGCTTCGACACGCAAAAGAAATTTTGCACGAATTTGCATTGTTTCCATAATTTACCGCTATTTTGAAAATATGAGCTTGCGGGGAGGCATGGACATCTGATAAGGACATCTGATAAGATATATTGGTAAAAAATACCGCTTATTGGAGCTAAAGCAAGTAAGGCTACGTGTGTTTGAAGTTAAGGTCCTGTTTTATTGTTGTTAATTGCTATTCAATGTTTTAACAATTGTCCATGTCAAAAATTAACACTTGTACTAAACTAACATTGAAAAAAATATGTTCTAATTAATTTTTTATTTAAGGTGCATAAATATGCTAAATTTGTAGCTAAACGTTATTAAAAAGGTACTAAAGACAAATTACCATTTACAATGAGCTTTTTGGTTTTTCGCTCTTCTACTGACCATCAATGAGCGAGCGTTCAGTTGAATGGCTGTCTCTAAGTTGTTAAGTGAGCATAACAAGAACCCTGCAACTGAGAACAGTTAACCGAAAACCAAAACAAAGAGCAACAAAAAGTTCTGTTCAGAGCGAAAGAACACAAGCATAGCCTTTTTCGGCCTTGTTAGGGAGCAGACCACTACACGAAAAACGGTCAACTGTTATTTGCGAGCTCTGGTTTCTATGAAGAAACTTGTGGGCGCAACACGTTTTTGTCATTTGGGCGTAACCGGCTGATTTTCGCAACACAGACACAGAATGGCCCTAATAATGTAATATTCAAATTTGGAGCCTAGTTAAAATTGTGGATGCCACAGAATTTTGCGGGTTGCGGGGGGAGGTATCCGATTTTTAAAATAAGCTTGTGCTGAACTGGTATCTCTAGAATTAGAATGTGCAATTAGTTTTTCTCTATCTATTATAGTTTCCAAAAACTAGGCGTTCGTACGGACAGACGGGCAGATGGACGGACGGACAGACGGATATGGCTAGATAGACTCGGCTGTTGATGCTGATAAAGAATATATATATGTACATACTTTATAGGGTCGGAAACGATTCCTTCTTCCTGTTACATATGTACATTGCACAAACTTAATATATCATTTGACCTTAAGGTACATGGTATAAAAAACATTTTGTTTCCTTTAAAATAAGGTATGTACTTAATATAAATTGTATGTTCGTGACCTGTCTTTCCATGTGCAGTTAATAAATGTGTTATTTAAAAAAAATTTAAAAATAGCAACTTAAAAGTAGCTTTTACAAAAATTGCAGATAAACACAGATAGATAATGGCCCCTTTCAATGTACTATCCAAAATTAGTGCCTATAGAGCTAAAATTGTGGATGTCACAGAATTTCGCGGTTTGCGGGGCTGCGGAGGGAGGTAGCCGATTTTTAAAATAAACTTGTGCTGAACTGAATCAGAATGTGCAATTAGTTTTTATCTATCTATTATAGTTTCCAGGCGTTCATACGGACAGAAGGCCAGACAGACGGATATGGCTAGATCGACTCAGCTGTTGATGCTGATAAAGAATATATATACTTTATAGGATTCATACATTCGCATGAATCCAATATACCCTTGTTCTTTTTAAGAACCGGGTATAAAAAGACTTTGGATTTCGCAAAAAAAAACCAACCTGAAAAACATTTTGGAAAACTGAAATTTTCCGAAATAAATCTGTATTTAATTTACTTGGATTGGTTAAATTTTACAAATGGTGAAATACCAACAAAAAGCTGAAAGAAAAGAGTGCTTTAAAAACAAATAGGCGGAAACGTAATGGAGTGCGGGATTATAGTGGCAGGTGGAGTGGGGAATTTAAGATTTATTGGTAAAAAA
The DNA here is from genome assembly GCA_021223825.1 of Drosophila ironensis. Taxonomy (NCBI): domain Eukaryota; kingdom Metazoa; phylum Arthropoda; class Insecta; order Diptera; family Drosophilidae; genus Drosophila; species Drosophila ironensis. Next base: position 7,925,707 of record JAJJHQ010004697.1, read on the forward strand.
TTAATAAAGTGGAATATGTAAACGTTCTGAAATCCAATTTACTTCCCAATGTTTATTAATTGAGCTTGAATAGGATGAAATGACAGTTCGATCTGTCTACTAGCCTCAAGTATTTGACAAGAATGGCTCCTTTATAACTGTAATCAGCAAAGAACATTTAAAATCGCCGGATGTCAAAACATATCTGACTTTTGATTGAAACGAAAATTCGCAAAAATTAAATAACATCCAAGAAATCCCTAAAAAAAAGGCACAAAGGATGGGACAACATTACCAGTCAAGAGACTTTATATTTTGTCGCAAGTATGCGAAAGTGCTTACAAGAAGTAATTAAAGCTTTGGAAGGTGCAACAATGTTTTAATCACCTTTAAATTCTAGTTTTCTTCCTTTTTATTACAAAATTTTCTATTGTGTGCCAATACTTTGTTGATGTTTTCCAATTAATTTCCTATCGTTGTTTCTCCTCCATATACATATGTATACAAATTTGTTTACTTAAACAAATGTTTGCTTTTTATTTAAAATATTGAGTATATAAACATTTTTATTGAATCAAAGTGGAAAAACCATTGATCACTGTATATATTTTTGATCAAATTCGAAGAAATGCACGAGTGCCTACTAGTTATTAAATAGTAGTCACATAAGACCCGTAGTGTAATCATTTTCAGTTAAATTATTCAAATTTTTTATGAAAAAACTGTTTATAGTGAAAACAGGTACATGGTAACTAATTGCCAAGAAATATATACTACAGCGCTTCTACTTGTTAATATTTCCATCATGGCCGGATTTCGGATTTCTAACAAAAAAAAAAAAATCAAATCTCAGTTTTTTAAGAACCGCGAAGAGGTTGCCTTAAGGTACAAGTGGTATATTAACTTTGTGTAAATGTAACAGGCAGAACGAGACGTCTCCGACCCCATAAAGTATATATATTCTTGATCAGCATCAACAGCCGAGTCAAATAGCCATGTCCGTCTGTCTGTATGTATGAACTCCTCGTTCTCAGAGATAGTAAGAGCAAGAGTTACACCATTTTGCTTTTGGTGTTATTAATGCAGGCAGATCAAGTTTATTTTAAATTAGGTCCGTTTAACTATTACGCAGATAATTTCATTCCTGGATTTTTCCCACGCCCCATTCCGCCCTCGTATTTTCAAGAAATGGTAAAAGCTAGATGCTGGAGGGTTTAGACTCTAAACTTTAAATGTCAACAACAAGACTAAGAGTTATTTGAAAAAAAAGGTTGATAAAGAAAAGAGGTACATGGTATCTCGTTGTAGAGAAATCTCGACTACAGCGTTTCTATTTGTTTTTTTTTTTGCTGTTCATTTAAATGTCAAATTTTTCAAAATATTTGAAAAATGTGAAAAAATTACGTTACCCCGAATTAATGTAAAAATGTTTACGGTAGTGAACACAGATTTTTTTAAAAAATTTGAAAACAAACAAAATTTAAAGCACCGACTGATGTACTATGAGCTTCAGCGCAACTAATATTAATAATCACGAAATACCCAGAAAATATTTAACTTTAAAATCTATCTTTAATTTGGCTTAAAGTTACGGAGTATTTTCAACACTTCGATTTGAAAGTCTAGCTTGCGGTCGGCACCCATCTGTTGCATGTGAGGCTTGATGCTATCGAAGAAGGCCTGATCGGGATCAGCAGAAGTCGGTGCGGGGGCATATGTATAGGCATTTAAATCTCCTAGTGACGTGGTCATTTCTGATGTGATCTGAGACACACCTACCAGGGCTGTCGACTGGACATTTTCCCTCGCCAGTGTGGGGGTGTGCTCCAAGTCTGATTCCATTTTATGACCTCGGTCCAGAGAATTTCGCCTTAACTTTGGAGTTCTGAGGGCGGCTGCTGGGCGTCTTCGCTTTACAGGCACTTTAGGCTTATCATTTTGTTCAAATTTGGCTGGCTCCTCGTCGTCTTCGTCAGTTTCTGCTTTAACATCCAGCAGAAAGCTAAGCTCCGTCTCGTATATGTATGACGCCCGGGACACCTCTTCACCGCTTTGGCGCAGCCGGTTCACGCGTAAATAGCTGTCCCGAGTGTTCTTCCAACGCTTCAACAATGTTTTCACTGCACAATTTTAAATTTAGAATACGTGTTTCAAGTGGTCCCAACAACATACCAATCTCTTGCCTCTCCTGTTCACTGGCCGTCCCGAAATTGTTACACAGCTCCTGTCCAATTTGCTGCCAGGCTAGGTCCCTCAGCTCACGATTGTGAAAGTTCGGGTGCCGGCGCTCCCAAATGATTGAGCGCTTGCGGACGGCTTCAATAAACTCGTACATGGAATACCGCAGGTTACTGCCCGCTGTACGCAGTACCTTGTGATTACCTCCCATCATTTATTTACTTTTAAGTAAGAGATGGACATGCAAGCATCGATGCTTACCATAACAATTCCGTGTTCGACGGCGACTATCGATGTTCAATAGCTACTATCGATGAGTCGAGAAATGCAGTCATTATTTTTATCCATATTATTTTTCGATGTGTTTAGAAGAAAGATATTTTTGGCGAGTATGAAAAATAAACATAGCCGAAAACTAAATAAATTTTTTTAGATTTACACATGGGATTTATGATGGGAAACAAAAATTCTTTAAAAACGTTTCTCTGCCAATATTATGTTAAAAATATCGATGCCTTATCGATTAAATTGTTTCACGCAAGTTTCAATATGTGCCCTCACTTTGTGGAATGGATTCTGACAAAATTGGCCCAACAGTTTTGGTTCTAGAGATATTGAAGAACAATGTTTTAGATCCACCCTGTCGAGATTGAAACAGTAATAGTTTAGAAATATGATTTTAGGTGTTTATTATTAAATAGAAAGGCCAGATCATTATTCATGCTGTCGAAGATGCCGCCAATTAAATGCGAAGCTATAATGAGTAATACGTGTACAAGTTAAATAAGAAAAATAAGCAAGTGATTTGATGGTTTAGTTTCGTTAGCTGGAGTTATGAAGGTTTTTTTTTTACATGGGCCTGCCCATTCCACGCCCCATTCCCATAGGTCCTCCTCCCGCCATTGGTGGCTCTCCAGCTTTCGGGCTCTTTATTGTCTCGTCCACAGAGAGCACCATGCAGGCAGCCTCAGCGGCTGCAGTCAGTGCGTTGATCTTAATGATCGACGGCTCCCAAACGCACTGCTCGAAGTTGTCAGAGATATCCTCCTTGGTAATGTCCACGCCAAACCACTGTCCACCTGTTTAAAAATTAATACGGAATGGTAATTGTTTATTTGCATTTTATAACTAGTCAACAAAGTAAAGCGTGAATACAATATTAAATTTTTTTTTTTTTTTTTCAAATGTAAATTTGTGTTTGAGTAAATAAGTTTATCTTACAATGTTTTTCACAACAAAGTCTTAAAACAAATATTTCTATATTATTATTTGTAAATATATTATCTAATGAATTTGCTACTTCAAACAGTTATCTAATAAATTGATTTAGTTCCGATTTTTTTATTGAATTATTTCGAGCAGACCGGCGCAATTCGAACATGGTGGCAACTCCAACAGTAACCCGCGCAACTCGCAGATTGCTGCGGTGGAAAAGAGCACACACTACACACCCACCTATCGAGCGAGCGAGAGAGATTTAAGACGCCACAGCGAAACACGCGCTGTATTTTCTTTCTTTTCAGTTTTCTCTGCCGCCGCAGCGCTCGCAGTATTTCTAGCTAACAGGACAAACAGGGATTCGGAATGTCTACCTCGGGCAGGAAGCGCAAGCAACAACTAAAGCCGCGGCAGGACGATCACCGATCGCCGATTAAGCGGCGCACCAGTTTTAACATCAAAGCGGACGCGCTGGTGGCCTCCGCATATCCAGCACTTGCGGACTATGATTTGAGTACGGCCGACATAAAGCCGGACTTAACAGAGCTGCAGCTCCAGCTGGCAGCGGAGGGGGAGGGGGGGCGGCGAACAAAGAACCATTTTGCCCAACATGATTTGCTAAACGACCAAGAGAGCGACTCCGATGAAGACGGCTATTCCGAGCTCAACTTCCAAGCAGCTGATGTGTTTTGCCAGGGTAAGAGCATCGTCTGCATCATCACCCCACTCACCTGCTTGTGTAATTAAATGTCTTGCGAATAGATGAACCCGACGAGTGCGATCCGGAATGGACATCCCAGCCGACAAGCACGAGGCTGCTATTCGAATTTCAAACGCCACCCCAGCAGACTGGACTAAAAGGTGAAGCTTTGAGGCGCTGCCATGGCCCGCAGCACTACTTCAATCAATTACTGGGCAGCCGCAGCAAGTTCTTCACTGCTTTTGCCAAAAGTTTTAACGCTCGAAGCGCCGCAGCCGTAGCCACCAATGCTGAGGAAATGGAAACCTTCGTGGGCCTCTCTCTGCTAATAAGCGATTTAAAGCTTAATTTATCAAAAGACTACTGGTCAAATAACACCTATTATGGGTTTGTCGGCTTTGCGAAGAAAATGTCCGCGGATCGATATCGACAGTTGTTGCATTGGCCTAACTTTGACTGCCTGACAAAGTCCATAAATCGTCAGGAAAAGGTCGATTTTCCACTTTTAAACTTCATAAACGAGCGCATGGCCGAACACTACGTGTGTGGCCAGCAGCTAGTGCTTAATGATCCGGTAATCCTCTGGAAGGGAAGATTTAGCTATCTTCAGGATCTGCCCAGCAAGTTTCGTTGTAATTCCTTACTTCTTCACATGTTGACGGAGCAAAGTGGTTTGATTGTAAAAATGCAAGCAGAAATTGTGCAACCTGAGGACTCCTCTGTGTGGGTCCGTAATTCACGTCAATTGGTGCAGCACCGAAACACTGTAGTTTTGAAGCTCTTGGAAGATCACCAGAACGGGCACACAGTGTTTGCCTCCAAGTTCTATGGCAGTTATGGTTTGGCCCACGAGCTGGCTAAGCGAAATACCTACTGCACTGGCCTTCTGGACAGAAACAGATATGGAAACAGTAAAGCTCTGGTGCACCAACAATTGGAACCCAATCAAATTGCGACCAGCTACGCCTCTCCACTAATGATGGGCAAGTGGCGGAGGCGCGAGAAGAGTCTCTACTTCTTCAGCTCCGACTGTTTGGCCATCTATGCCAGGGAGATGTCTATGCAAAAAACGAATGCAAGGCCCAAGTTGATTCAGGAGCTGGATTGGCATTTGCAATCGGGTAGCCAGAGCCGCCAACAACTTATTCAATACCAAGCGGAATGCCAGGATCTTTCGACGGAAAAAAAGTTGGTCATCTTTCTCATAAATGTTTTGGTCTACAATGCATATCTGTTATACTTCACCAACGACCAACAAGCGAAAGCAGGGTGCTTAAAAACCTACTCGGAGTTTCGATTGGCTATTATCAAGTCACTTTTGCGAGAGGAGCCGACAACGGAACCAGTTCCAATCAGCCCAAGAAAGTTGGAAGAACAAAACGAAAAGAGGCCAGTACTTTTGACGAGCCACCGGCACCAAGCCGTACTCATCCAGCACAACGGAAAGCCGGCAAAAAAAAACTGCCGTAATTGTCATAAGGGAGGAATGCTGCAGTTTAGCAAGTTCATGTGTAGCTCATGCCCTGACAAACCGGGTCTTTGCCAAGATCCATGTTTCCGGCTCTGGCACGAACAGCTTAAAAAGTAAAACAACCACTAGAACCGATCTAAATAAATAAATAAATTTTGAAAACCAACCGCTTCCTTTTTTCTAATTTTGCGATTTTTGAATACATATATATAATCCGATGTATTCATTGAAAAAGAGACAGTATTTTTGGATTGCGTTAGAATATCAGAAAGGCATGTAAAAAAGATTCGTAATTTCGTCAAAATGTTCCAAACGCGCTTTTGACTGATAATGAATTGCGCTGAGTTTAATGCGACTCCAAAACAAAGCGTTACAGTACATATTTTGACATTCCAAAGGTGGCCTAATATCCTCCTTAAAAATGGTATTAAGGCGTGTAAATAAGTGATTTTTTTGTATAAATATAATATAAAAAAAAAACATGGCATAAAAAAAAAGCGAAGTAAAAGAGGGTTTCTTTTTTACGCTCCCTAATGTTCCTAACTATATTTTTTTTCAAAGTAAGCTCATTTTTCTATTAGGTCAATACCACAGAAACAAATCGTACTCACCCTGGGCATGTTTCTGGCGTAGCTTGTTGAGAATGTTGGTGGCATCGAAGCCAGCATTATCGCATAGCTGGCGTGGAATGACCTCGAGGCCTTTAGCGATGGCGGCAATTAGCAATTGCTCCTTTCCAGCGATGGTGCGTGAATAGTCGCGCAGCAGCTTCGACAACTCCATTTCAATCGCTCCTCCACCCGCGACCACGGAGTCATGCTTGATGGTGCGGCGAACTATCATAATGGCATCATGCAGGGAGCGCTCCGTCTCTTCTAAAAACTGTTCAGCGCCACCGCGAAGGATCAGAGTGCTGGTCTTAGCATTGGGACAACCTTTTGGAAGAAAAATAGTTGTATAAAAATTTGTTTTTCTAAAAACACCGAAAGGTTACAGCCATGGTTACCTTGGAAAAGGTTGAAACGTTCCCCGCCAACCTGGCGCTCCTCGAAGTGCTCACAGAGACCCAGCACACTAGAGTTAATGTCGTTAGCGGTGGTCATAACAGCACCGCCGCAGGCCTTCATCGTTCGTTTGAGGTCTTCGTCGGGGACACGGCCGGCACAGAATATATTTCGGTCGGCGAAATACTGTGTGGCTACATCCCCAATGGGCAGCTTCGAAAGCACCACATTGGCTCCGGATTCGTGGATCTTAGCCAGTTTGTTGTAGAGTATTTGCCACTCAGCGTCGACCACCTTCTGGTATTCCTTAACATTGTTCACACGGATCTCAGCGTTGTCCCGTTCTGCTTTTAGTTCCAGCTCTATGTTGAGCAGGGCGATCTTGCACTGGTCATAGGATTTTGGTGCCATTTCAAATCCGGCATACGAGAAAACCTTTTTGAATGCCACTCCTGAAACCAGTTGCGATTCCTCGAGAGATCCTCCAGTAACCTTTTTGATTCCAATCATATTGAGGGGCAAAAGCTCGTCCAAAGAGAGGACAGCATCCACAACGATCTTCGAGAAGAAATCCTTCTGCTGGTGGATCAACTTAGAGGACATCGCCGTGGCAGCGCATTTTTCAAGGAGAGCACGTTGCTCTGCCTTGGATTGGTTGACTATTTGCACAGCCATTTCGTTAATCTTATCCATGCAAAGCAGCAGGGCTTTGCGGATGGCCTTAATGATAACCCGCGCATGAACGCCCTCCTCAACAAAAGGCTTTACCTGCTTTAGAAACTCGCCAGCCAGCAGGACCACACTTGTTGTTCCATCGCCCACCTGAAAGCATTAAAGACAACATAGGTCCCGTGATGTCACGTGCGATGGTTGTTGTGATATCGCTTACCTCTGCGTCTTGAGACTTGGCAATATCCACCAATGTCTTAGCTGCCGGATGAACGATCTCCAAGAGCTTCATGATGGTGGCTCCGTCGTTGGAGATAGTGGCCTTGCCTTGAGCGTCTACGATAAGCTTGTCCATGCCGCGGGGTCCTAGAGTGGTCCGCACTGCGTCCACAATAGACTGGCAAGCATTTATGTTGGACACCAGCTGGGGCTTGCCTTGCGAAGTGTCAGTGCCTTCCTTGAGAAGCACGATTTGGGGTTGCTGCAGAGAAAAAATCACAAATTAGTCACCAGATGTCGTGCCAGTTTGCGAGAAGATTCTTTGCAGGTTATGTTTACATAAATTCGCATGCCGCTTGCAATGGAAAGTTATTTATTTAAGTGCTTCGGCGGAAAGGGACCCTACTTATTTCACTATTTGTAGGCAAACTTACCATTTTTATGTGATAAGATTTCCCGTTTACACGAATATTCAGCTTAAAACCATCAATTTCCTAGCAGACAGTGGCGGTGGCTTACAGTTCACGTTTTTGACAATGAGTAAGAGATGAGGTGTGACCAAGACCAGGGCGTTCAAACATACCAGCAAAATAGGGAGTGTGGTTACACCTATCTATCGGGAAATACATCGGCTTAAAAAAACGGTGTACGAGTATATCGTATTATCATTATATAGTATATCGTATTATATCGTATTATATTCAATTAACATAAAAATAGTAGTCGGGCTTAAATGGTAAGTGAAACTTTTTTTTATATGAACTGTGGCTTATTTTCTGCTAAAAAGTCACATCTTAAATAATTATATATGCAGTGTTGGGTACCAAATAAGAATATAAATAAAATACGCCATTCCGTGTTCCATCCGCCCGAAAGTATTAACATCCGTTCAAGATCTTGGGGACCAGTATTGTGGTTTTAGTTCAAAGATTCGACATTTATTGTACGACATTGTACGACGAACGGACCATCATTTTAAATTAAAAAAATGTGACATTAACCCTACGAAATGCGCATATCTGACCGGCATGCAACATTTAAAAAACCTTTGCCATATAAATATACATATGTACATAAAAAAGTATATTTGTGATTGCTATTTTTACACATTTGGCGGTTCAAACACTTGCAGTTTGTTCCGACCGCTCAACTTGAGTGAAAAGCACTTGAGCGACCATAAAAAATGTGGCGGATACTTGGAGGGAAAAAGTTAAATCCAATTCAGCCATGTGGAGTCATTTCTTTTGCATCAATTACATCAAATGCATACCTACTAATTTTAATTCAAGTAAGCAAGTGTTGGTTTTTATTCCCGGTTATTTTAGATTTTGGAGAGATTTTGGAGAAAAACTAATTGCACATTCTAATTCTAGGGAGTTTATTTAAAAGTTTATTTTAAAAATCGGCTACCTCCCTCCGCAGCTCCGCAAACCGCGAAATTCTGTGACATCCACAATTTTAGCTTGATAGAGACTAATTTTGAATAGTACATTGGTAGGGCCAATATCTATGTATTGTGAAAATCAGCCGGTTACGCCCACTTTTGTTCGCAAAAATTACAAAAATGAGTTGCGTTGCATGAAAAAATGACAAGTTTCTCCATAGAAAGATTTCTCATACCCATACAAACATAAATTACGAAAATTTGTTGCTCCCAAAATTTCAATGGTAGGTCGTATTATCTTGTGGTCGTATTATCTTGTGTCAAAAACCAAGTGAAACCGAGACCTTCAACTATAATCGGTCTTACTTGTTTGTTTATGTATTTATTTTTTTACAATCTGTTAGTAGACCAATGAAATTTAGTACCTTTTGATTAAAAGACAGGAATAGTAATATTTCACTAAAGCTTACAATTATATTATCTACTATTATATGATTTTACAAGTGAGGGAGATCAAGGATATGTATTTTTTTAAGTCTTCTTACTTCTTGATCAGCTGGTATCAGCTAAACTCAATTATTTTTTGTTAAGGCGTTTTATTTCTTTTTGAATATAGGGAATGTCATAGTTTTATATAGTCGAATTTTGTTTTCCAAACTGGGCTGGGATTTTCGACCCATCAGCCAGTGCATCTATTTCGCTTTGATAGTAAGCTTTTGCTGCTTAGCTTTTATATGATTTTTTCTCGTCAGTGTGCTATGAAGATGATTTAATTTATTTATTTATTTATCTAAAGCTAACAAATATTTCAAAACTAAGAGCTAACTTAGGGCTAAGAGCCATAGCAGCTAAGGCCTTCGGCTCGCAGTAAATCTGAAATCTCTTACGAAATTCGAATAGGAACTTAAGGATGTTTTCTAAGGGATTGGCTATTGTGGAACGAGTAATAGGGTTGTGGAGTAGGGTTGTATAGGGTTGTATGGAACGTTGTATGCTAAGGGCGGATGGAGGCAAAGATATTTTACTGAATTGCCTTTTGGAATTACCGTGTTGTCAAAGTGAATGTTATTTGCACAGATCTTTGAGCATTTACTCTAACTATGGGTGAAGCTTCCTCCAAAATTATTATTTAAGTGGGAAGCTTCCTCCTTTGTCGAACTTGATGCTACTATAGCTGTGTCATCGGGGTATGTTGCAACAGTTGTATCGTTTGACACCGTCAGCTGTATAAAATATAAAATAGGTCCTATAAAATAGGTTCTAGTACACTACCTAATGGAACTCCAGCATTTATCTGGACCATTTTATTGCACATAGAAGAAACGATGCTCCAGGTACGATTTTAAGAAGAGGTAATAAGGTGTAACCATTTCTTTACTTTATGTAGGATGCACTTATGCCAAACTCGATCTTAGGCTTGTTGGACTTCAAGAAAAGCTTCCGTACAGTATTTCTTGTTTTTAAAAGCCAACATTTCTTTTCTAATCTGGTGGCACTGCTATGGTGTTCCGTTGCCTCTTCTGAATCCAAACTGATGTTCGGATATAATTGCAAGTTCGTCCAAAATTGGCAACTCTCTTTAAAAGTATTTTTATACCATGTACCTTAAGGTACAAATGGTATATTAAGTTTGTGCAAAGTATGTAACAGGGAGAAGGAAGCGTTTCCGACCCTAAAACGTATATATATTCTTGATCAGCATCAACAGCCGAGTCGATCTAGCTATGTCCGTCTGTCCGTCTGTCCGTCCGTCTGTCCGTCCGTCTGTCTGTCTGTCCGTCTGTATGTATGAACACGTCGTTCTCGGAGATGGTAAGAGCTAGAAGTGTAATTTTTTTTGCTTTAGGTCCGTTATATGTGTACGCAGGTCGAGTTTATTTCAAATTTTTGCCACGCCCCTTTCCGCCTTCGTAATTTGCATAAAACTGTATTTTCTTCGATAACTTGGACAAAATAAGAGCTAAAGACCTGTTTCTTTTTGCATTAGGATCGTTTAACTATTATGCAGATAATGTCATTTCCAGATTTTTGCCACGCCCCTTTCCGCCCTCGTATTCGCAAAAAAATCGATATCTCCAAAATGATAAAAGCTAGAGACTTAATTTTAAGTTTGTTAAGTCTGCTGATCGTTTAAGACGTGCATGCACAATTAGGTTCAGATCGGACAATAAATATAGAAGATATGACCAATTAAAATTTTACCCACCCCTTCCCACGGCAACGGCAAGAGAGGTACATGGTATCTCGTTGTCGAGGAATCTCGACTACAGCGTTTCTACTTGTTTCAAATACTTTTGAAAATGTTGACAACAAGCTAATAGGGCGGTATGAAGAGGAGGGTTCAATTTCAGGTTTCTTTGGCTTAAGCATCATGATAACCTCTGCACACTTCCAATGGCTTGGAAAGTAGTCGAATCTAAAAATTGAATTATATATCAGCGTGAGGAAACGGATGAATTGAGATGGGAGGCTTTTCGTAGTTAAACTTTACTGGGCCTGGCGCTTTTTTATTTCTTCAACAACTTCCTTAAAACGAAGGCGGCGAATGTAGGCTCATTTGCCAGGGTGATCTTAAAAAGCTGTCCACTTTCCTTTCTACTGAGGCGTCAAACATTTTGGGCTGGAACCCAGGGTTTAGGTGTTGCGCGAACGCTTCCACCATGAATGTTTTGCGTTGAAGTCTCCGTCAACAATAAATTTAGCTCCAAGTCAATGGAAAAAGTTGCAAAACTCAGCCTCTTTTAGTGTGAATCTTAACAATGGCCGCTTGTGTACTATTTTTTCTGATGGTATCCATAATTTTTATACCATGTACCTTAAGGTACAAATGGTATATTAAGTTTGTGCAAAGTATGAAACAGGGAGGAGGAAGCGTTTCCGACCCTAAAACGTATATATATTCTTGTTCAGCATCAACAGCCGAGTCGATCTAGCCATGTCCGTCTGTCCGTCTGTCTGTATGAACACGTCGTTCTCGGAGATGGTAAGAGCTAGAGGTGTAATTCTTTTTGCTTTGGGTCCGTTATATGTGTACGCAGGTCGAGTTTATGTCAACGCCCCTTTCCGCCTTCATAATTTGCATAAAACTGTATTTTCTTCGAAAACTTGGACAAAATAAGAGCTAGAGACCTGTTTCTTTTTGCATTAGAACCGTTTAACTATAATGCAGATAATGCCATTTCCAGATTTTTGCCACGCCCCTTTCCGCCCTCGTATTCGCAAAAAAATCGATATCTCTACAATGTCGATTTTTTTGGCATAAACTCTAAACATAGAGATAAACGTGTAATTCTTTTTGCTTTTGGTGTGTTATTGTTGCAGGCAGATCAAGTTTATTTTAAATTTTTGCCACGCCCCTTTCCGCCTTCGTAATTTGCATAAAACTGTATTTTCTTCGGCACATTTGCCTATAACTTGGACAAAATAAGAGCTAGAGACCTATTTCTTTTTGCAATATGTCCGTTTAACTATTGTGCAGATAATGTCATTCTTGGATTTTTGCCCTCGTATTTGCAAAAAAATCGATATCTTCGAAATGGTAAAAGCTAGAGGCATAATTTTGAGTCCAATAACTGAAAATTTATCGTCAAACAATTACGTACGGATCGGACAATAAATATAGAAGATATGGCCAATTAAAGTTTTACCCACCCCTTCCCTAGGAAACGGCATGCCGCACATGCTGGGGTGACCTCATCCGTCTCTTCATGCCTTCAATTCTTTCGCACGTGTATACATACAGTAGTGTGTGTATGTGTGCACCTGCTGATTTTTTGGATGTCAACAAACGAAAATTTGGTAAATTATTTGAAAAAAAATAAAATAAAATCAAAGAAATGGTTCATAAAGAAAAGAGGTACATGGTATCTAGTTGTCGAGAAATCTCGACTACAGCATTCCTACTTGTTTTTTTTATTTATATCTATTTTTTTATCATCTTGTAAGTGGTATTTACTCAGTTTTTCGTAAACCCAATCAGACACAATCGCTATGGCGAAACTCGAACGAACCTGAATATTGTGGATTTGTAAGAAAAGGGGGACGAACGGGGAAAATGTGTACAATATACAGTTAATAATACACAACTTGATCTTCAATTTCCATTATTAATCTTGAGTTTGTTCGAACAGATAATTTTTAATTTCACGCACAAACGTAAACAAAATAATTTGGTGTCAATTTCTTAAAGCTAAGCAGCTGATCAATTGCATTCTTTTGAAAGATCATACAAAGCTTCAGTGAAGCTTTTAAAACTTTATTATTTAAGTTTTTAGAAGTATGATGTATTAACTTTAAGAATTTAAAACCAAAAATACAAAACATTAACATACAAATTTCGACTTTATGCCAAAAAATCCGACTCTTGGACCATATGCAATGGTAAAAGCTAGAGACTTAATTTTAAGTCTGCTGATCGTCAAACACGTGCATGCAAAATTACGTTCAGATCGGATAATAAATATAGAAGATATGACCAATTAAAGTTTTACCCACCGCTTCCCACGGCAACGGTAAGTGAGGTACATGGTATCTCGTTGTCGAGGAATCTCGACTACAGCGTTTCTACTTGTTTTTAATTATAGGCCGTTTTTAATTTATACAGCAACGCCTCCGTGAGCTCTGCCTGCTGGGTGGTTAGCTCTAATTATGTCATATCTGAAAACTCTAAAATACGATTTGCTGGTAAAGTGAGTTTCAGACAGCAGCATGAGGTAAATTTCATTAGTTTTTAAGAATAGTGTTATTTCATTAGCATGATTGGAAAGGCCGTTGGCATTCCATAATCCTATATGTATTTAAATTTAGTTGCATTATTTATTTACTAAAAGCATGATCATATTTAGTAGGTTGTTGGTTAGCTCAAATTGCTTTTCTAATACCGTAAAAAAAAGACCATAAAAAAAAATAGAACAAGTAGAAACGCTGTAGTCGAGATTCCTCGACAACGAGATACCATGTACCTCTCTTGCCGTTGCCGTGGGAAGGGGTGGGTAAAACTTTTATTGGTCATATCTTCTATATTTATTGTCCGATCTGAACGTAATTTTGCATGCACGTGTTTGACGATTAGCAGATTTAACAGATTTAAAATTAAGTCTCTAGCTTTTACCATTGTGGAGATATCGATTTTTTTGTGATTACGAGGGCGGAAAGGGGCGTGGCAAAAATCTGGAAATGGCATTATCTGCATAATAGTTAAACGATCCTAATGCAAAAAAAACAGGTCTCTAGCTCTTATTTTGTTCAAGTTATCGAAGAAAATACAGTTTTATGCAAATTACGAAGGCGGAAAGGGGCGTGGCAAAAATTTGAAATAAACTCGACCTGCGTACATATATAACGGACCTAAAGCAAAAAGAATTACACCTCTAGCTCTTACCATCTCCGAGAACGACGTGTTCATACATACAGACGGACAGACGGACGGACGGACAGACGGACAGACGGACAGACGGACATGGCTAGATCGACTCGGCTGTTGATGCTGATCAAGAATATATATACTTTATAGGGTCGGAAACGCTTCCTTCTCCCTGTTACATACTTTGCACAAACTTAATATACCATTTGTACCTTAAGGTACATGGTATAAAAACAAGTAGGAACGCTGTAGTCGAGATTTCTCGACAACGAGATACCATGTACCTCTTTCCTTTATAAACAATTTCTTTGTATTTATTTTTATTTTTGTCTCTTAATTGACATACATGCACTTTTGTATGTATTGTGCATACATACACACACTTCTGTATGCAAACGAATTGAAGTAAAAACAAGTAGGAACGCTGTAGTCGAGATTTCTCGACAACGAGATACCATGTACCTCTTTTCTTTATGAACCATTTCTTTGATTTTATTTTTTTTTTTTCAAATAATTCACTAAATTTTCGTTTATGTGCGGCATGCCGTTGCCTAGGGAAGGGGTGGGTAAAACTTTAATTGGCCATATCTTCTATATTTATTGTCCGATCCGTACGTTATTTTGCACGTACGTGTTTGACGTTCAGTGGACTTATTGGACTTATCGATTTTTTTGCAAATACGAAGGCGGAAAGGGGCGTGGCAAAAGTCCAATAATACCATTATCTGCGTAATTGCTAAACGAACATAATGCAAAAAGAAATAGGTCTCTACCTCTTATTTTGTGCAAGTTATGAGCTAATGTGTCGAAGAACATTCAGTTTTATGCAAATTACGAAGGCGAAAAGGGGCGTGGCAAAAATTTGAAATAAACTTGATCTGCCTGCAATAATAACATAACAAAAGCAAAAAGAACTAGACCTCTAGCTCTTACTATCTCCGAGAACGAGGTCTTCATACATACATACAGACAGACGGACAGACGGACATGGCTATATCGACACGGCTGTTGATGCTGATCAAGAATATATACACTTTATGGGGTCGGATATGTCTCCTTCTGGCTGTTACATACATTTGCACAAAGTTAATATACCATTTGTACCTTAAGGTACATGGTATAAAAAAACCGAAGGCGTCATCCCAGCGTGTGCGGCATGCCGTTGCCTAGGGAAGGGGTGGGTAAAACTTTAATTGGTCATATCTTCTATATTTATTTTCCGATCTGTACATAATTTTGAATGTACGTGTTTATTACAAATGCGAGGGCGGAAAGGGGCGTGGCAAAAATCCAAGAATACCATTATCTGCGTAATTGCTAAACGGACATAATGCAAAAAGAAATAGGTCTCTAGCTCTTATTTTGTGCAAGTTATGTGCTATTGTGTCGAAGAAAATTCAATTTTATGCAAATTACGAAGGTGGAAAGAGGCGTGACAAAAATTTGAAATAAATTTGATCTGCCTGCAACAATAACAAACCAAAAGCAACATTACTTACACGTCTATCTCTTACCATCTCCGAGAACGAGGTGTTCATACATACAGACAGACAGACGGACAGACGGACATGGCTATATCGACTCGGCTGTTGACGCTGATCAATAATATATATACTTTATGGGGTCGGAGATGTCACCTTCTGCCTGTTACATACATTTGCACAAAGTTAATATACCATTTGTACCTTAAGGTATAAAAATTACTCGTGTTATATTAGTTGAGATCCAGTGTGCTTAAGAATACGCAGCGTCTCCTCATAACACCCGTAAACAGAATCCCGTAAATTTAATAATAAAGCATGTCCTAGTCTACACTCAAAATAGGGTGCGCCCATATGGACATGTATTTTTATCGATAACTAGTAAGAACGCGGTTATAGTCGTGTATCTTCGATGACTCTAGCTCCTTAGTATGATTTTTGCACCAAAGCGAAAAAAGCTTTTCCAAACAATAAATTGTAAAGCTCTCTTTAATTAAATGAAAATATGAAAGAACTTGCAAAAGCTATAAGAGCCGAGTCAGTCTATCGGTAACCAGCCGAAACGAAAGATCCCTGCTATCGGCCCACAAACGAAAAATGTATAGCAAGATAGGAATATTTTTTTAAAATTTTTAAATTCGTTTCTGATACATCCCTCCTCGACTGACCTTAAAAGAGGTTGTCAAATCGAAAACGGAGTGTAGCGAGTATTGTCAATTATTGGAGAATTGTACCACTTGTTGAAGAACTGTACCACTAATCGAAAATATTTTCCACTTTGCCTGTGCGCGAAAAATTAACGTATTGACGTCATAGCACAAGGGAAAAAATTACACTACTATAAACTGTGGTAAACACACCAAACTGTTTACATCATCGGCAAAGTTTAGTAAGTAAGTGAATATATTCAGATCGCGCTAACATCGTGGCATGCCGAACTGTGGTCAAGGATTTCAGAGCTAATGGTGCGTATGCATGCATTTGCACATACATACGTACATATATACATATGTACACATAATATACACGTTCTTAAATGATGTAGCCGTCTGTTTACGGGGCAGCTGTCAGACTCATCGTTTTGCAAGATTTCGATGGGGCCGCATCAAATTGAGATATAAATGGGCACTTGTATGAACATACATATATATGTACGTCTGAAAATAAGAATACGCCGAAATGCTAATATTTTTATAAAAAGGAAGCGGGTGGATAAAAGCAAATTCATCCCAAGCATGCCGGCCACACTAAGCTCGTGATGTCACTGTTGCGTGTGTCGACCCGAAATAATTTATTATCAAATACAATACAAATAATTACATACAATCAAATCTTTATAATATACCAAAAGTATAGCAAATACATCAATCGAAGCAGAGCTATGCAGAATATATCAAAAACATAAACAAGTAAGAACGATTATAGTCAAGTGTCTTGACTATAAATACCCGGTTCTAAGTCTCATCTGATTTTTGACACATTATACCATTGAAATTTTGCGAGCCAAAAATTTTCGTAATTTATGTTTGTAGGTGTGTGTTTGTATGAGAAGTGTTTCTATGGAGAAACTTGTCATTTTTATTCAACGCAACTCATTTTAGTCATTTTCGCAAACAAAAGTGGGCGTACCGGCTGATTTTCGCAACACAGATAGATAATGGCCTTATCAATGTACTATCCAAAATTAGTCTCTATAGAGCTAAAATTGTGGATGTCACAGGTTTGTGGGGCTGCGGAGGGAGGTAGCCGATTTTTAAAATAAACTTGTGCTGAACTGGTATCCCTAGAATTAGATTGTGCAATTAGTTTTTCTCTATCTATTATTGTTTCCAAAATCTAGGCGTTCATACGGATAGACGGACGGACAGACGGACATGGCTAGATGGACTCGGCTGTTGATGATGATCAAGAATATATATACTTTATAGGGTCGGAAAAGCTTCCATGTCCCTGTTACATATTTGACATTCGCACGAATTCTATATACCCTTATTCTTTTTTAAAAGAACCGGGTATAAAAACAAGCACGATTTTAGTCGGGTCTTGACAAAAAATACCCGGTTCTAAAAGGAACAGGGTATTTAAAATTCGTACGTAAATATGTAACAGGGAAAAGGTCTGCGAGCCAACAAAGTATACATACATACTATATGTACAGTGGATCGCAGCTAATTTCGTGCAGTGACGTAAAAAAACTTTATGTCGTTATTGCGTCGAAATAACTACCCAAACAGTTGTTCGTTACCACTGCCTAAGTGACAATATGTTTGGGTTCTAGACGTTGATTTTCTAAAAACAACTGCATCAGATTTTCATTTGAATTGATTATATTTTTGAAGATAACCCTAAATTTATCCTTTTTTGATCAACGGTACAAGTATGTTCACCGGCGACCAAGAACAGCGCAGAAAACCCAAAAACTTAAATTTGCAGTAAGGCATGGCAGTGGTCACTGTTTGGCTCTGAATTGTACCTTTTAGGGATGTAAACGTGTTTTTATACCATGTACCTTAAGGTACAAATGGTATATTAAGTTTGTGCAAAGTATGTAACAGGGAGAAGGAAACGTTTCCGACCCTATAAAGTATATATATTCTTGATCAGCATCAACAGCCGAGTCGATCTAGCCATGTCCGTCTGTCCGTCTGTCCGTCCGTCCGTCTGTCTGTCCGTCTGTATGTATGAACACGTCGTTCTCGGAGATGGTAAGAGCTAGAGGTGTCATTCTTTTTGTTTTAGGTCCGTTATATGTGTACGCAGGTCGAGTTTATTTCAAATTTTTGCCACGCCCCTTTCCGCCTTCGTAATTTGCATAAAACTGCATTTTCTTCGATAACTTTGACAAAATAAGAGCTAGATACCTGTTTCTTTTTGCATTAGGACCGTTTAACTATTATGCAGATAATGTAATTTCCAGATTTTTGCCACGCCCCCTTCCGCCCTCGTATTCGCAAAAAAATCGATATCTCCAAAACGGTAAAAGCTAGAAACTTAATTTTAAGTCTGTTAGGTCTGCTGATTGGCTAACACGTGCATGCAAAATTACGCTCAGATCGGACAATAAATATAGAAGATATGACCAATTAAAATTTTACCCACCCCTTCCCACGGCAACGGCAAGAGAGGTACATGGTATCTCGTTGTCGAGGAATCTCGACTACAGCGTTTCTACTTGTTTTTTAACGTGCTTATGGATACTAGGGTGTACCTAAACCTTGTTCAGATTGCGAAATATACGGTCAATATCCATTTAGCCTACACAGCGATCCGTATCACATTGAAGGCATTGGGAAGATTTGGCTCGCCTGCAGCTGCCCCAAGTTGTTTGATCCACCAGCACAGACAATAGGTACTGTATATTTAAATGTTCGAAAAAGGATGATTTCGAATGAAGACGTCAAAAAGGGTTTTTTTCAGGAAGAATATCAAATAATTCCATTAAAACAAATTTGGTAAAGTTATCTAAAAGTCTACAGGACCTAAATGAAGTGTACGAAAAAGGCGGCTGCACGAAAAATTGTGTTTTTGTTGTAACAAATTTGTTTTTATAGTTAGTTTTATAGTTTGTTTCAAATAAAGATATTGCGTTTATTTTTTTGATATCTTGTTTAGTTTAGTCGCAATAACGACAGTTTTTTTTTATTTTATTTTTTTCTATTTGCTTTTGGTGCATTATTAATGCAGATCGAGTTTATTTCAAATTTTTTCCACGCCCCTTTCCGCCTTTACTATATGCATACAACTGTACATGCCCCTGCATACTTAACCGTAACTTGGACAAAATAAGAGCTAGTGACAAAATGTTGCATTAGGTCCGTTTTATTAAGACGCAAATGACGCTATTTTCACACTTTTGCCACGCCTCTTTCCGCCTTTGCATTTTCTATATCCTTTGCAAGAAATGTTAAAATCTAGAAGCATAATTTTAAGTCCCCTAAGTCTGATTTTTAAGCATGTGCATGCAAAATTACATTCAAATCGCATAATAAATAAATAATAAGATATGCCTAATTACATTTTAACCCGCCTTGCCAAGGCAACGGCATGCCGCTAAAAATGCCGCCAAACACGGGCTAATTGTCAATACATACATACACATCTGTATGTATAAACTAGCTGCTTGTTCATACATACACTTCTGTATATACATACGTGCGACGAATCGAAGTTAAAGAGGAGAAGGATGACGTCACCCGGCAATTTCAGCGGGATGCCGTTGCCTTGGACAGCGGTGGGTAAAAATTTAATTGATAATTCGGAGATATAGATTTTCTTCAAATGCGAGGGCGAAAATGGGCGTGTACAAAATCAGCGAATCATATGATCTGCATAATTGTTAAACGAACCTAATGCAAAAAGAAATACATAGGTCTCTAGCTCTTATTTTGTCCAAGTTATGGAATAATATGTAGAAAAAAATACAGTTGTATGCAAATTATGAAAGCGGAAAGGGGCGCGGCAAAAATAAACTGAAATAAACTCGACCTGCGTGGCCATGTTATGGTTTGGGCCTGTATGGCTGCATCTGGGGTCGGAAACTTAGTTTTCATTGAAGGAACAATGGATGCTAAAATGTACCTAAACATTTTAAAAGAAAATTTGCCACAAAGCGCTGATAAATTGGGAATACTGGACCGATTCAGATTTTACCAGGACAACGACCCCAGGCACACTGCTACCAATGTGAAGCTTTGGTTGGTCTGGAACTGTCCACACGTAGTAAAAACCCCAGCTCAGTCTTCAGACCTGAACGTAATAGAGAATTTGTGGGAGATTTTGGACCAGGCGATCCGGAAATGAAAAATAAGCAACAAAAATGAGCTGAAGATTGCCTTACTGGAGGAGTGGAGGAAAATTCCTGTTGAAACCACAAAAAAATTAGTGGAATCAATGGGAAACCGTCTAAAAGCCCTTAAAAAACAAAAGGGAGGCCCAACCAAATACAACAAAAATTACACCTCTACCTCTAACCAACTCCGAGAACGACGTGTTCATACATACATACAGACGGACAGACAGAAAGACGGACAGACGCAAATGGCTAGATCGACTCGGCTGATGATGCTGATCAAGAATATATATACTTATAGGGTCAAAAACGATTCCTTCTCCCTGTTACATACATTGCAAAAACTTAATATACAATTTGAACCTTAAGGTACATGGTATAAAAATGCTCGTAAAATTACCACATACTAATAAGAACAGAATTCCGGATGGGGGATGACACATAGGCAGCCGTGATACAGAGACTTTATTATGAAAACCAAAATTCTCTATTTATAGGGAATAAATTAGAAAAACCAAAATACACTGGTGAAGTCAATCTGTGCATTATTTGATAACAGAAAACTAATAAGATTTTTTTTATAAACGTGCCGGTCATCCTATAGTCGTATATTTACACAAAAGCTTATGCATAAAAGCTTATGTAAATCAATAATAGTTACCTATACTTGTTGATTAGTACAGAAAAGCGCTAGGAAGTCGAAGCCAAAACAAAAGCCATAGAAATGTTGTGAACTCAGCGGTACATGCGAAACTATCTAATAATGATGAAAATCAATTGTTGATTTCTATACGAATTAAAATTTAAAGTGATGAAAATTGCAGAATATTTTATAAGGTTTTTAACGCTTTAGGGGATTTCTTCATAATTGATACAAAAATCAAAAAAAGGTACTTGGTTTTTCACTTTATATGCAGATATCTACAAACATTATTAGAAATTCAACTAGGCAGTTGATCCTGATTAATAATATAAAAATATACTATACTAACACCCTTTGTGGGCTTTAAAAAGTTTCCCTTAACCTAAAATGTGCAAAAATTCAACAGATTTAAAACAACTTTTGGGATGTTTTGAAAGAAAAATATATATATTGAAAATGTTAAATTGTAAAAGCTTTTCCCTAGAAAATGATAACATTATTCGGATTTAATTTCGTGATGTGACAGCTATCTACCATGTAACTCTATTTTTAAGTTATTTCTTTAACTATTTTTTCATTTTTCATTCTTACATTTACGCATATTTCAATGTTGCGAATCATATTTAAATACATGAATTCTTTTGCATTTTTCAGTTTTAAGGAAATTCATTGATGACCTAGGGAACTAGGGCAGGGACTTTTTGTAGGCTTGGACCGCATAGCAATTACAGCAACTAAGAAAAAACGACGGCAACATTTTTATATATTGAAGGTACATAAAAATGGCTGAAAATCAAACAAAAACGACCTCTAGCAAAAAAAATATTGAGAGGACGGCCCAAAATCCCGTACAACATGAGAAGGCTACAGTGCACGTTTCATTGGATTCTAAAACTACTCCTAAGAGATGCCAGGGGGAAGATGCGAGTCCTAAAGACCTTAAGGGCTTGCAAGCACTGGCAAATAATAAATTAAAACGAAAAAAAAAACTGAGTAGTTCGCTGACTTCAGTGGGAGATACAGTCAATCAAGAAAAACGCACCCGCATCGAAGGATTTCAACTGCTCTGTCGTGGGAAATTACAGGCAAAAGATATCAAATCATTTGAAGATGTCAAGGCACCTGTTACCCAATTAACGATGTCATCGCTAAAGTTCGACAGAGAACGCGAAAAGAAACGCCCTGTGAATATTGAAAAAGTCACCACTACAGATCCGCCCCAGCGGCTCAGACGAAAGCTTCAAGAACATCTTGGCACCATCCAGAAACTGAACGCCCTTACTGAACAGCTTCGAATAGAAGTGAACGAGTTAAAGGCGTGCCTAACTACAGAACGAGCAGCAGTAAGAACCTTAAGGTAGGATTTGACACCTTTGTTTGCTAAAACCTAATACTAAAGAAAAAAAAGTTATTAATATTGGGGTAAACCTATAAAGGTTTTAACACTGGTTAGGATAAAAAATGAATTAAAATTAAAAATTTCTGTTAATTGTAGTCGAGAGATGTAATTTTTTTTGTTTTAGGCCCTTTATATATGTTTTATATTTATTTTATTATATGAACCCGACTGAGATTTATATACTTATTATACTTCTGCCTATTAATAAAATGTTTTAAAAGTAGCTTTGTTCCTCACAAAGTGTCTCGCATGATATGCGTACGTTACATCCGTATAGATTTTTAATTAAGAGGAAAAGCGTTTCTAATTGTAAGTAGGTAAACAAACATTAACAGACATGGAAAAATTTATCTATAACTCAAAATTAATCAATATTCATGTAATAAAGCCGTAATATATTATAGTAATATTTATAGCAATTTATAGCTTTGTTTTTGTTTCATTGCCAGGGCACAACATGACGCAGATAGCCGTCGCTGGAAAAATGAGGTGAAGAAAGTTCAGCACTCTTTGGATATTGCTAAAAAAAGCAATGGAATAAAAAAGCTATTTGAATCGGGTTCTGAGTCGGGCGGCATATTTGCAACCGCCGATGGCCTTAGGAACAATGAAATAAAAAAACTGAAAACGGAGGTAGCCGTGCTACACGAAGAAAGCCAAATAAATGAGGAGTACCAGGTAATTGGTTAAATAGCTTTATACATTTTTCGCTGCTTTTTGCGCGCCATCGTCTGCATGATTCTGTTGCAGCTTTCCTATAGCCCAACTATAGTTATGGGTAATGTGTTCACACAGTTGAACTACGCATGCCATACCGATCCCCACAAGCCAAAGTGAAAATACGGCATGAAAATGCTCCAGTTTTAAAACTACAGGATCGTCGTTGCTACTGCCTCGTCTTTTGTGTTCCACTCTGGCACCCGATTTAATAAAAGCTGCGTTCATGATGCGGTCCCAGTACCGTTCGAATCCGAACTCATGGGAGCTCCGGATAAGAGAGTCCAAGTATCCGAGATAGGGCGAGCCATAAGGTACAATATATACGGCGTGAAAAGGTACCAGACAGCTTTTCATTAGGTGAAACAGTGGTCTTCCAAGGTGCATGTGCATTCGGTTATTTACCTGAAAGCGGGCGATGTGGTACTTCTCTAGATAGGCGTAACTGCGAATAGTTTGGATTTTACCATTTTCAAGAATTCTCTAATTACTTACTTTCGATTGTTGTTCTTAAGCTTTTCATATATTTCGGAATCTGTCATTTCCATCATTAGCTGTCGAATCTTTGCCTCGTGTTGGTGACCCAGGGTTAAAAAATGTTGGATATGTTTAAGATGTCGAGGACGTATTAGAATGCGATAGTGAGATTTGGAAAGATCGCCTAAATCGTTAATATCCGGCAGATATGGTTGAAAGACCATTATACTGGTCAGGTTGCCTCTGAATGCGGAACTTATAAGCACCCCAAAGTAAAGCCAAAATATGAGGAACATTCTGAGGCAGTGATTACGTGGTATAGTATTAAGGGGCATAGTAAGTACACCAGCAAAGAGCTGTATCGACACACTACCCACATTGGGCTGTAATAAGTAGCAGAAGATATTACCCATGAGCAAAGAAACAAAGATCAGGGCCCAAACTAAAGTGCTAAAGGATCGAAATATATTCCAGAAAGTTGGCGCAGCTTTTCCCTTGGGGACAATCACGCACAGATCGTCGCGCATATGGGACACTGTGTTTTCGGCTAGTTTCCTAAACGTGTCCGGTGCCAAAAAACGAATATTCATAGCCACATCAACATACTCTTTGATAACTTCTAACAAACAGATGTCTGAACTGAGGTTGTGGTTATTGTAGGAGTGTGGGCGGGTGATCATCATAGTTGCATTCAGTCTCTCCGCTAAATAGCTGGACAACAACCCATCAGTCCCGAGGATAATTCCCTGCTTCCCGAAAATGGCTCTCACATCATCCTTGTAGATACACATTCTTAGCGGCTTTCTTTGCATATTGGGAATGGTTTTGGGAAACAACTGTGATAAAGTTGGCACCTCCTGATTGGGCTCATGATTTACTGGAATTAAATAGTTGTCCAAAAATGGGTTATACCGATATGCATGCAGCCTCTTATCCCGCCAATAAAGAATAACGATGTTTAGCAACCAGATCTTCCAGAATTGGCGAAAACTGGCTCGCATCCAGGCATTGGAAACAGTGTCCGCATCTCGCACTAGAAGGAATACGTGAGACAAGTGCTTTGCGGCAGATTTTTTTCGGATGAGCGACAGTTCCAGCGGTTGTGAAATATTCGTAATGATCATGATCATGTACATGAGTATTCCATCGTCTTTGACCGCTTCCAATTTGTTAATTTGATTTCTGTCAAAAAACAATAAGCGTTAGCCTTGAATAAAATAACCTGAAACAATTTTTCGCCTAATCAATCAAGTCAAGAATTTAAAATTTTGTAGATTGGAAACGTAGTAAAACTCGAAGCGACTCCTATACGAGTGGACTCGTATAGTGCAGCAATAGATGTCATATCTCATATTGTCGATAAATATATTAAAGGGTTTTGAGTAGGGTTTCTTTTTCAAATCAAAATATTTTTCTATAGATTAATTATAGTTTTATAGTTTACAAATGCCTTTTTTTAAATTGTAAAAAGCAAACGGGAAAATAGGAAAATAAAGATTCACTTGATTAGTTTAGTCGATACGGCCAGTCTATTTGTCCGTTAAACATAAGTAGAAATTGCATTTTTTTATAAGACATTTTAAAAAGGTATATGTTTTTAATAATTTGTTAAGTTTGTTATAAAATAAATAATTAATATAATTAAAAAAAATAAATAAAACAATAATACAATATAAAAAATTATTATCTGTCCCTATGCGTAGTTCCCGAAGACTAAAATATACAGAGAAAAATGAATAAAATTTGCTGTCACTTTTGGAACCAGATTAGATTAAAATTGTTTAAAAAAGTTCCAGGAACCTTCATAAATAATAAAGAAAGGATATTTTTTTTATGTTTAAGGTAAATATATTTAATAGTCTTATCTGCGTTTATGCTATAAACTTTACCTAAGCGAAATATAGGATATGTCACACTTTGTCACTTCCTGTAGAATTTGACCCGTATGTTGATGCGAGGTCACGTTCTCGAAATACACGTATAAAACTTTGATCCGAGCCTTGCAGAGAATCTCGCTCACCTTTACCATTATATGAGAACTTTTTTTTAACTTAAGCGGGAAGTTATTCCTGCCAGCCGCGCATAAAAGTGCAAGCAGCAGACAGATTAAGATTCGTATACCCCACGGAACAGTCATTTCAACCCAAACGGCTTGTCCCCAATATTGGAGCTTTCTTTTTATAGTTACCCGAAACCCATTTGATATGGCAATTTCACTAATGCTCGCCTTATCAAGCGAGGACGTTTTACAAATATTGCTTTATAACCCCTCACTTTATTATGCCAATTTGTTAAGTTATCAATTATCCCCTTTCACATTAATTTCACATTACTCACAAAAACAAGCTTGTTTTCCTTTACAACCACTTTTGTGTTTAAATCATTGGTATTGACAATAAATTTATTTTACGAATTTGTAGTTTTTCTGGGGTTAACAAAGGTTAGGGTTTGTTATTCCTTGTGTTAAGGGTATTAAGGCTTCGACTTCGACGGTGTACTAGATGGCGTGAGGTTTTTTATCCCTATATTGTCTGTCTCGTCGGGCTAATGGATGTGCCACCTAATCGTTAAGCACCACCTAATAGCATGAACATGGCTGTTAGAGCTCTAAGTCTAAGGCAATATGCAAAGTGCTTTGATGATTTGTTTCAGATTATGGGACCCAATGATTCACGCAGTCGCAAGGATGTGGAGTTATCGAAGAATGCATGTGACTACTTATTTATCCAGTTACAGAAATCAGCTAAAACAGAAATAATACGATTGGTAAGTTTTCGGTATTAATCGTTCGTTAATCGGTCGCAAAAAATATATTTAACCGGCAGAAGCAGTAAATTCCTAATTACAATTTTAATTACATTTAAACATGGATATAAAATTTCTGCCCGTCGCAGATGTTTTCGTTTGCCTATAATAAATATATAAATAATTTTCTCTTTTGGCGAAATTTTATTTATTATTATTGCAATTGTAACTTCTTGAAGTTTATCCTATATTTAACAAGTACCTACATTTAAGACAACAATGTAAACATTTAAATTTAAAGAATGTGAAGATATATAAAGAACACTTAAAGATAATGTTTCTTTCCGTGGAATAATAGAAGTTTGTTGTGATTCCCAAGGTGCACAGAAAATAACTGAATACATGAAACAGCTTTAAAACACAAAATTATATATATGAGAATATATGTACATAGGCACATATATACAAATTTATAATACAAATTTATAGTACATGGAGGCATGATTTTTTAAAAATAGGTTAAAATTACATAAAAATAATCATGCCAATATTAGTTATGGTTGTTTAAATTCGTATTTAACAGAAACCTTTTTTACAGCTAGAGGAAATCAAAACCAAAGACCGTAAAATAGATCAACTGAAAAAAAACTTGTTGGCATCGCAGAATCCCATGAAGCAAAAGAAAAACGACTCCCAATTGCCAACAACGACGAAATACAAAACGAACCCCATCGAAACCAGCCAGAGGCGAGAGAAACCGCCAACGAACCTAACAAAAACTGAGGAAAAACAAGTAAGAACGGCTATAGTCAATTGTCTTGACAATAAATACCCGGTTCTCAGAGTTATCCGGATATTTAAAGTATGGATAAATATAAAGAACTTGATAATAATACCTATGCTTTTCCCGTTGTTTGTGTTTGTATGTGTGTGTGTCGGGAGGCATGGAGAACAAGTAAAAACGCTTTACTCGAGATTTCAAATAATACTTCAAATTTTTTGTTTGGTGACATCCAAACAATCAGCACGTGCACACATACATGCACTTATGTATGTATCGTGCGGACGGATAGAAGTCAAAGAAGAGACGGATGACGTCACCCACCTTGTGCAGCGGCATGCCGTTGCCGTGGGAAGGGGGTGGGTCTTTTATATTAATTGACCGATCTAGACGTAATTTTGCATGCACGTGTTTGACTTAACAGACTTAAAATTATGTCTCTATCTTTTACCATTTTGTAAATATGGTTTTGTTTTTGCAAATACGAAGGCGGAAAGGGGCGTGGCAAAAATTCGGTAATGACATTATCTTTGTAATAGTTAAACGGACATAATGCAAAAAGAAATAGGTCTAGCTCTTATTTTGTCCACCTTATGGGCAAATATATCGAAGAAAATACATTTTTATGAAATGTACGAAGGCGGAAAGAGGCGTGGCAAAAATTTGAAACTTGATCTGCCTGCAATAATAACACACCACAAGCAAAAATCTCTTACCATCTGCGAGAACGACGGACATGGCTGTTTGACTCGGCTGTTGATGCTGATCAAGAATATATAACTTTATGGGGTCGGAGACGTCTCCTTCTGTCTGTTACATACATTTGCACAAAGTTAATAAATTTGTACCCTAAGGTACATGGTATAAAAACCTTAAACCATTTTTAGAATTTGCGCAGGCGCAGAATTCGTAACTGACGAACCCACGGTCAAGGCTAGATCGACTCGGCTGTTGTTTATTTATGGGGTCGGAAAAGCTGCTTCTCTCTGTTACAGATATTCGTACAAACTCAATATATACTTTACGTTTCCGATCACATAAAATAGATCAGATTAGCATCAACATCCGAGTCGATATAGCCATGTCCGTCTGCCACTCTGTATGTATGAACAGGTCGTTCTCCGAGACCGTAATAGCGTGAGGTGTAATTCTAAACGTTGATTAAGATTATTTTACATTTTTGACGCCTTTTTCGTCTATATCTTCCAAAGCGTTGAGCCTCGAGATATAAATATTTTTGCTTACTGCTAAAAATTCTATCCATGTGCAAGTTTTATAAGTATCGGATGATAAACAATGAAGATACGGCCAATAAAAATGTTCACCTTCCCTTTTATTGTCAATGCTGAAAAAAGTCACATAAATATCAGCATTTTACTTAAATTTGGAGTAAAACAAATATATAAACGGTAAAACTAATTGATCATGTAAATAGGTACATGAAATTTCTATATTTGTTTATTAGTTTATTATT
This sequence comes from Drosophila ironensis, assembly GCA_021223825.1. Taxonomy (NCBI): domain Eukaryota; kingdom Metazoa; phylum Arthropoda; class Insecta; order Diptera; family Drosophilidae; genus Drosophila; species Drosophila ironensis. The sequence continues at coordinate 7,954,397 of JAJJHQ010004697.1, forward strand.
AAGTGTAATGATATTTCGTTGTCGAGAAATCTCGACTACAGCGTTTTTACTTGTTTTTTTTTTTTAAGAGCCCAATAATAAATCTAATATATCCAATGCGTCAAGAACTTGAAGTTGTACCGCCGATTTTTTTTACAAACGAGCATATTTGACCAGCTTTGCGGGCATGATCTATGATATTGGCATGATCTATGACATAATTTGAGTTAGTTATGAGAATGTGCATAAAAAACTATTAGCGTCGATAGTTGGTGGGCAAAATCCGTGGCAAAAATACCAGCTTGACTTAAACGTGATCCCCTGATGCAGTTGCAGCAGCGCAAGTGTTGCAAGTGGAATACTTGTTCTACAGGCAAAATGTGTACACACACATGCGCATGTCTGAACCTACAGTTGTGTGTACATATACATATGTATATCTATTGAGGGAAAAGCCAGAGCGATCGCAACAGGGTGTGAGCCGGTTTTTTTTTTCACCACTCACTCACTTTCTCTCCCGATGAAGCCGCTCGCATGAATGGCCAGGCGTTTGGCCTCAGTTGGGTTTTTTAGTTCACAACCGACACAGGTATCGCAGGTGCGCGTGCGCTGTAAGAATCCGTTCGTCCGGTATACCAAATATTTAAATGACGAAAAATTTAAGTGATTAAATGAAACGAAAATTAAGTTTGAAGTGTGTAAAGTGCGTAACTGTTCGACGTGTGTTCATAACTATAGTGATCGTCCATGCCCCATATAAAGGGGCTAACGTGACAATGAGGTACCAAGCTTTTTTTTCTGTTTGTCCATTATGATTTGTTCCGTGTTATTCTCTACAAATAAAATGGCGCAACTACGTTTTCCAATCCTCCTTTGCTAGATTTGTTCCGATCCATTTAACTTATTCAAATTTACGGATCATTGATCTCGCTTGCCAATAATAGTTTCTATGATGCCACAAAAGTCACAAATTTGATATAGAAGATACAAATAGTGCAGTAGTGCAATAGCTTGCGCTGGATATTTGTAAGTTGCTGGCTAAAGACTGCAGTAATATAACATAAAAGGAATGAAAATGAAATGTTTGAGTGTGCTAGCAATCGACAATCTAATTTGTTCGGTAAAATATCAAGATTATCCTTAGTTTATTAAGAAATACGTATTAATGCTTTTAAGAAGTGTTTGCACATCAAGTATTGAGGTCAGTGAAACGCTATTATATGCTGTTTGAAATACGTTAGCGACAGCTATGAATATGACTACGACCGTGTGTATGTGCTGGCTGTAAAAGAGTATTCATAGCCGAACCATCGCCAAACGACGGTAAAAGCGAAACCACGGAACGGAATGCTGTGTTGATGATGATGTTGCTAAAACAAGACACGGTCGCTTCCAATATGCAAAGTAATCTCAAAGCAAAAAGTTTGCACTAAAAAATTAACGACATCTGACAAAAAAGGGTGTGTGAAATAGAAATGAACCAAATGAAAATATTTTCGTCTAATGGGTCTATAAATTACTATGCTTTAAATAATTACAAAGAGAATACGTAAAAAACAAGTAGAAATGCTGTAGTCGAGATTTCTCGACAACCAGATACCATGTACCTCTATTGCTACGATATGTCGTTGCCGTGGGAAGGGGTGGGTAAAATGTAAATTGGTCATATCTTCTATATTTATTGTCCGATCCGTATGTGATTTTGCATGCACGTTTGGCGATCAACGGACTTAGTGGACCTAAAATTATTTCTCTAGCTTTTACCATTTTGGAGATATCGATTTTATTGCAAATACGAAGGCGGAAAGGGGCTTGGCGAAAAGTTTAAATAAACTCGACCTGCGTACACATATAACGGACCTAAAGCAAAAAGAATTACACCTCTAGCTCTTATCATCTCCGAGAACGACGTGTTCATACATACAGACGGACAGACAGACGGACATGGCTAGATCGACTCGGCTGTTGATGCTGATCAAGAATGTATGTATATACTTTATAGGGTCGGAAACGCTTCCTTCTCCCTGTTACATACATTGCACAAATTAATATACCATTTGTACCTTAAGGTACATGGTATTACAAGAAGAAACGCTGTAGTCGAGATTTATTGACAGCGAGATACCATGTACCTCTGGGGTGGGGAAAACATCTATATTTTATATAGATACATCTATATATATATTTATTATTCGTTCTAAACGTTATTTTGCATGCACATGCCTAACAATCCGCGGACTCAGCGGATCAAATTGATGTATCTAGATTTTACAATTTCGAAGACATAGTTCTTGCAAATGATATAGCATATGCGAAGGTGGAAAGGGGCGTGGCAAAAATGTGAAAATAACATTATCAGCGTTTTAGTTAAACGGACATAATGGAAATTTTGTCTTTAGCTTTTATTTTGTGCAAGTTATGGTCAATTAAGTAGAGGCATATAGAGTTTTATACATATTTCTAAGGCGAAAAGGGGCGTTGCAAAAATGAAATAAAACTCAATCTGCCTGCATTAATAACGCACTAAAAGCAAAAAGAGTTACACCTCTAGCTCCGACCATATCCGAGAACGAATTGTTCATACATACAGACGGACATGGCTAGATCGACTCGGTTTTGATGCTGATCAAGAATATTTATACTTAATAGTATAAATATACCATTTGCACCTTAAGGTACATGGTATAATTAAACATTGTGGTTATTACAGCATTGCCAAAATAGTCATTTGGTCATTTTGAATGGGAAAGTGGCTATCGGCATTAATTTTCCGGCGAGAGTTTTAGGTTGTGAGCAGACGAATTGTATGATATACCAGAGACGGCTTGCGCTCAGCTGGACAGACATACAAGCAAATTTATTTTATTAGCAATGTATGCTAAAAAACTTTCGCTTTCGAAAGATCGAAAAAATGCGCCCCCTTGTTTAGACTGTGATAGTGTCCAACACATATTACATTGAAAAGCGCAGATTTAAGAAAACTTGGGTACCTTACTTGGAAAATTATGCTTGTGGCTACACGTAGTCGTCGGCGAATCGGGGGAGTCGAACCCGGAACGTCGCCGATGCCACTTGCAGTTGCAGTGGCACCAATCGAACTGAAACCTGTCTGCGAAAGCAAAACATTTCACACAATCACTTGCCTGGTAGCTTGTGCAAGTTTATAAGTTGAATAGGACTACGAGTATACAAATATGTACATATGTATGTATATATTAGCTTCTGAGTTGCTTACTGAACACGGGGCAGCTGCTAAGGGCCACATTGAGAATCTAGTACGTGCATGTATGTATTGCCAGTAATTTTAAGGACTGTAGGGCTCATACGAATACAGAATAAATAGTAATAAAATGAAAAACTGAGACTTGACTGCCAAATTCTTAGTAACATATAAACCGCGTTTAGAAGATATGTATCTATCTCGACAACAAGATACCATTTTCATAATCAACCAGTTTTTTCGTTGAAATAGTTGAAGTGAAAATGAGATCTATATACACCCGTACAACCAGCATATATTGAAAAATACATATGTATGTAAGACGTAAGCTAAGGAGATTTTACCATCTCGGAAACACAGTCATGTACATACATATGTAGAAATAATATATAGTTTCTTGAAACTTGCGAAGGCTGACCGGGGGAAAAATATGAAACAAAATCAGCTTTTACTTAGCTTTTACCATCCCTTATGTTAACAAAATGATCAAATTTTTAATCTGCTAATGATTCAATTAAATTATACATCGATTTCAAAAGATTTTTAAGTTTCGGCGCGAATCATAAGATATGTTTTTTTTATTCTAATTGTAATGTATACAACTTTATAAATTTATTATAAATTAATTTATTCCAGTGGATTTTATACCATGTACTTTACGGTAAAAACAGCTATATCTCCGATAAAAGCCAGAGACATCATTTTAAGTCCGCCGATCGTTAGGATTGGGCAATAAGTATAGAAGAGATTGCCAATCAACGTTTTACCCACCTCTTCCCACGGCAACGGCATGCCTCTGCGAATGCCGGGTGGCGTCAAATGTATTTTCTTAGACATCGAATCGTCAGCACGTATTTACATACAGAATTGTATGTATGCGTGCACGCGCTGATGTTTGGATGTCAACAAAGAAAAAATGTAATGAATATTTAGAAAAAAAAATTAATTGATAAAAAAAGTACAGGGTATCTCGTTGTCGAGAAGTCTCGGCTGCAGCGTTTCTATTTGTTATTATTGTATATGGGGTATATGACAAATCCCTATAATCGCACGAAATGTTATTGTACCTTCTCTTGGGATGTATTTTTCCACACACCTGTCTATTGAAGTGATTTGGCGCTTTTAGGAAAAATATGTGTTTCGGGCAAGAAATGAAGTCATAACTGTTAATATACGTAAAAAGAACACATAACAAAGCGGACAGTTATTCTCTCTTCTGTGTCACCGTATTCTATTCTATTTTATTAAAGACCCATGCGAAAACCAAATAAAAACCCGATTCTTTTTAATTGCTTTCTGTATTGTGGACCAAGCTGGTGAACGAAATTATGAGAGTGCCTTAAGGGACAAATGGTATATTAACTTTGTGCAAAGTTATATATGTATATTGACGCATTTCCCCGAAAGTATCGTATGCCGTTTTTTTTTTTGTTCGAAATTGTGATTTTCAATTTTTTTTTATTTTTTTTTTGTATAAAAATACTTCAAACGCGCAAAAATAAATAAATAAGGTATATAATATATATATATACAGCTGTGTTCATTGAAGTAACAGTGCTTACGACCTACCCGTTTTAAAATGCAAAATACTATTTTCAAGTATACCTAAGAGATTAGGTTGAAAAAATGCTTCTCCTGCAAAATTAGATTTTCCTACATTCTTGATATATTCTCTCGGCATCAACAGCCGAGTAGATATTGCCATGTTCCTTTGTCAGTGCGTATAAACACGTCTTTTATAAATACGTCTTTTCCGAGATGGAAAGAGCTAGAGCTGTAATTTTTTTTATGGAATATTGCCATGAATGGAAGAAAGTCGCAACACTGTAGCTTCACTTTGAGAGACGAACTCCATGACGTCACCATCACGGTCGCTGTACCTTGGCCTGCCCTTAGACAAGCGGCTCACATGAAAACAGCACACATAGAAAATAGCAGCTACATGTCGGACAAAACTCAGCCTTGGAAATATGGTGTTTCTGTTCAAAACAATAGTGGTGCCCTCGTTTACTTACTGTATTCAGTTATGGGGCATGGCTTCAGGCCCAAACGTCATGAAAGTGCAACGAATTCAAAACCGGGCGCTAGGTATGATGGCCAATGCGCCCTGGTATATTAGAAACGACGCCTTAGCAAGTGATCTCCACATTCCCTCCATTAGAGAGCAGATCAACCGACTCGAGTCGTAACGAACGCCTCACAGCTCATCTCAACCGTCTAGCTGCGTCTATAGCCAACCAAAATACTCAAATAATACTTAACCGAAGATGGATAAGAGGACGGAAACATTAATTTTTCACTACTACAAAATTCTTTTATTGCATTAATGTTAATATGTCAATTTTTCTATGCTCCACGTATTATAGCCATTAAGTCGACGTGTAGCTAAAATTGCAGAAGGCGGTGGCCTGCGAACAGGCCGACTAGCAATCTACAGTCTGTCCGTTTTTGCCCGTTTTTGGCATTGTGTTGTGCACATGGTTATGGATATTCTGCAGTTGGTGTGTGCCAACATACTGTTTGCTTCCATTAGACCTTTAGCCTCCATTCTGGAGTGTAGGGTGTGTAGCGAGATTGGTACGTTCTTCACTCTGCCGTTTTGGTGTGGCGCTCCTCGTTTTGCCAGTTCTTCTTCCATTTGGTTGCCCTCAAATCCTTGGTGGCTGGGAATTCAGTAGATCTGCACCTTTCTGCGGGTGCTTAAGTGATCTAGTGATTCCCTGCTTGGCAGGACCGTTTTGAATCTCATGGCTTTCGACTGTAGTGCCTTGATAGCTGGAATATGCTGCAGTGGTTTGCGCTTCTTGTTGCCGTTTTGTGTGGCTTTTCTAGGATCTTCAGGTTCGGGTATGTGGACTTTTCTGTTGCTTTCCGTCATACCAGAACCTCATAGAGAAGGATGGGTCGCAGAACCGATATGAATATCCAATGTGTAAGTCTTGGCGATAGGTCCCATGTGCTACTCAGTATCTTCTGCGATGCGTATTGGTTGCCTTTTTAGCCCTTTCTTCCACATTTGGCTTCCAACTCAGCTTGCTAGTACTGATCGTTCCCAAGGTAGTTTATTCCGTTCTTGGGGATCAATGGCGTCCCATTTATTTTTGGCGGAGTCCAGCGAGGTACCTTGTATCTCTTTGTGAAGAGAATGAGGTCCGTCTTGTCCGCATTAATGCTCAACACTTCTTTAAGTGTGTTGTGCATGACCGACCTAATCGTTGATAGAAATTTTCCCACGATAATTATGCCTAAGTCATGTGCGTAGGCGGTTATTGTTGGGAATTTCCGATTTTGTTTTTTCTGAATATTAACCACAATGTTCCATAACAGGGGCGACATTACACCTCTTTGCGGTGTTCCTTTTCGCTTTCATGGATATGATAATGGTTTCCCATTCTGCCTGTATCCGTCTGCAGCTCAGTAGATTTAGAATCCAGGTGTTTACCGATTCTTGGGGTATTGTTACTCTTAGGCTCTGCATTATTTTCTCCGTTGATATGTCTAGGAATGTCCCTAGCGCATAATCTCATGCTGCCCTAAAACTTTTTCACGCAAGATGGTTTACATGATTTTTGGAACGCTTGTTGAGCTTTTCTAGAGCGTTTCTACTTGTTTTTTAATACGAAAATGTATAATTTTTTCTAACATTTATTTTACACAGCAAACCCAGCTCAAAAATATTGAGCTTAATAAAACTGAAGAAAATTATAATAAATTAGCCCCCCAAATGAGCACGAAAATGAGTCAATTAAACGGATTAAAGAAGATTAGGGCTCTTGATGGGATGGATGCCACCACATGGATAACAACTACAAAGGTATATAATAACCGAATAATTCAGTTGTCAGTCGCATATTGCATTTTTTCCCGATTGAAAGGAGCTCAATTCGGATACGGATTCAGCTGTGTCCTCGGCACCGCCCTCAATTAGTCCCCAACCCCCGTCAAGCGGGTCAGATAGCGGCGTAATTTGGCAAACGGTAGGTACCTGCTTAATAACTGGATTCGATTGATACATTTTAAGGTTAAACTGTTGTTTTTTAATTCTGTTTACTAATACACAAAGTCCGTAGTAAGTTGTAATGCGTAATATGGAAGACTTGTCATTGAAAGCGAACTTACTTTACTACGTATTCACACTTCGTTTCAAATGTAGGAAAAAATTTAGCAACAATAATATATATCATTAACGTGAATTAAAACAATATTTTGCAGATTTAACATATATTACTAATGTAGCTTTATACTTATACATAAATCGATGAAATGTTTAATGTTTTTCTTGTTTTAAGAAAATGTATAAGTTTGAAAGATGATACTCACTGTTAATTTTGTTCAGCTACAGGATCTTGATAAACTGCAAAAAGAAGCAGAAATGTACCAAAAAGAAAACGACCGTCTTCAACTGGAGGTGCTGATGTTGAAACGAGAGCTGGAGGGTGCTCAGAAAACGGCGTTTACCGCTATCAAGAGCCAAACCCAGATTGACGAACAGAAGCAATGTATACAGCAGTTGAAGGAGCATCAAACACAATTAACAGACGAATGCCGCGAACTCTGCGAACAGAACGAACTTCTTGAGTTTCGCATACTAGAGCTGGAAGGTGAATCCAATAAGGTAAAGCAGCTGGTAAAAGAGTCACTACACACAGAAAAACTCAAAGCCAGTTTTTAAACTACTGAACCGGCTGACATACTTGGCGGTTGTGTATAAATGAATAAGCAACTCACTCGAGACGGACTTTGGTTGATTGGTTTTAACGCTTTTGGCCGCAATTCTGCCAAAGCTAAGTTTTGTTAGATGTTTAAGCTAGTACGGCGATTATTTAAGTTAAGTATTCTATTAATGGCGATAACAATCCGTTTATTAAGTGTATTTAAGTGAATATCATAGAAACGTGCATTCATGTAAAACGCGTTATGTTAAGCCATACAAGTATGATCCTAAGCATCCCAGTTTCATTCTAGTCAATCAGCAAGTTTGTCTGAGTTGTGTGTTCATGCGTTTTTTTTTTTGGTAAAGATAGATATTGGGTAACTAATAAATAAAATATTTAATTTTGGTAGTTTTAGCGTTGCCGTCGTGCAGGTATTCTTATTATTTGCTTAATTTAATTTTTGGAGCCAAATCACATCTTTTTTTTATATTTTCAGATGGAAATCAGCTGCGAGGAACACTGCCAAAATCTGAAAATCCTGATAGAGCAGAGTTCTCAGAATTTAGAAGATCGGGATAAACAATGTCTGCAAATATTAATGCATTTTTTACAAACGCTGGATTTAGACAAAATTAAATATGGCTTTCAGGTGAGAAAAGCTTAAATATTTAAGTTTACTACAATATTTTTAAGTTAATTGAATTTCTAAAGGTAAAAGTGGCTGGCCTAATATGTACACAATATTAAGTATATCATTTTCATGTCATTAGATAAACACCGAATGCATTGTATCTTGTTGTCCCGAAACCCCCGCAAACCGCGAAATTCTGTATCGTTTACAATAATAACTCTAGAGTCATTAAATTCCGATATGCTATTGTTAGAAACAATAAATATCTGTATTGCAACAACCAATCAATCAAATTCAAAAATAGTGTTTCACCCATTAAATGTTCATCTATATTCTAAAAATCAGAAGGAAACTGAGAACTGGTTATTTTTAACCGAGACTCTCGACTATATTTGTTTATACTTGTTTGTATTTTAGTTTTGATTGCCCAGAAGGCTATGCCTCACAGTTGGTATAGTATCCATAATAACGGGGCTTTATTATTAACTTTTATATCGGCAACTTAACCCTGTTATATTGCGGTGTGTAGCAAGGAATGAAGTATCATCAGAGATGCTAAGGGGCTGGTATTTATGGTCGAGACAATTGAAAATTTGTTTTTCACTAATGGTCGACACACTCGAACTTTTTATACATTACTGGTAAAGATACTCAATTAGTATTTCTTGCTTGTTTATAAAATTCGACTCTAAGTTAGCTCAATAATGTTTGTCAGTTGATCGGAGAAACTCGTATGGAGAATTTTGCGAATATAGCTATAGAATATAAATAATAAGTAGTATATAAATATATTTTGATATATTGATAGCCAAGCCACTCGCGTAGCTTTATCTATTTTAACGCCTCTTCAACATTTTTCGAACATTGAAATCGGCCTGGTCCGACTAAAATTCAAGTTTTGTTTTATTTTTGGTACACAGACACGAAAGGAAGCACTTCGAAACCAAAATCAAAAACATAGTGCGGGCTACCCCCCTAATCAGCGTATTGTCGCCACAGTCCAGCCGTATAACAACTGTCTCACGTCGATAGCCCCACCCACTCCAATCAAGGAGAGCTCTTGCCAGAGTAGGTGCCTCAGCGAAAGTGGCGTCTTTGTAGAGTACGACTTTAGCAGTCCGAGCTTAGCTCCCTCGAACCCCACGACACACCCTCACCTGCAGTTCTACCAGCAACGATTAGAACAGCTTGAGGCAAAGCTACAGATCTATGAGAGTAGTGGGGATACACAGGCTCGTCACCTTGCGCAGAGGCTGCAGAGGGAAGTGCAGTTGGAGAAGGATTTAAAGGAGTTGTCGCACAGAGTCGCACTTTTGGCCGAAGAAAACGCCCAGTTAGAGGAGTCCAAGTGTGAGTTCGAGGAAGCGGAGAACGACACACGGCTATACTTGCAACGCAACGAGGTCGAACTAGAGATTCTCCGCCAACGAAACGTAGAACTGGAACTTGGTAAGGAATCGTTGAGCGCCAAGGTCCAGGACTGCGAAAAAGAGGTAGTTATCTTTCGACAGGCTCTCGCTACGGCAGAAATACAGTTGGAACAGCTTCTAGCGGAACGAAAACACGCCCAAAAAGAGCTGTACTATTTTAGACGATCTCTTCCATTGTTATTGATTTACCGGCTATTGGCACTTACCAAGATGGGCAACAGTGTGTCCTCCCCGGAGCAAATATACCGCCCGTCATCTGGCCAGGACGCTGCTACTGAAAAAGTCACGAAATCCAAGATGCATAAAATGGAATTTAGTATGGGTCAGGGATTGTCTGATGCGACTGATGGCCGAGATGTCGTCTACTTTAAAGAAGAAGTGAAAAATCTGCGTGTCCAACTCAAGGAGCTGAATGCCCGTTACTACGAGGCCATGGAGACAGCAGATTCCCACTGGGTAGACTTGGAGCAGCAATACAAAGATAGGGAGGATGCCTATAGGGCTAAAGAAACTAACCTCAAGCAAAAGATAACTCAGCTACAGGATTGCTTGAGGGACGACTCCCGTGCTGCTTCTGAAAAAATACAGCAATTGGAGGAGGTGGAACAAGGTCTGAAAACCTGCTTGGTGCGCCTTACAAAGGAGCACCGCGATCTACTGGCAGAGAACCGCTCGCTGCAGAGTAGCATGGAAAACGTTATGGCTAAGATGGAGGTGGATACAGATATTAAACAGCCGCTTACCGAGGCACTTGAGAGCGAAAAGAAAAGAAGCAAGGCCTTGATGGATGATTTGACCTTTGCCAAAAAAATGCAGCAAAGTACCGAGGACCAGCTAAGGCAAGAGACAGATTCCCTGCGCGTCCAAATCTTCCACCTTAAAAAGGAGTTCATGCATATCGAAGTGACTAACGGAGAGTTGAAAGAGGAAGTAGGCACGCTGGAGAACAAGATTCGTCAGATGGCGATGCAATTGAAGGATGCGGAGGAGAGGGCGCAGTGTTTAGAGGACGAACTCCGCTCCAAGGATGAGCAGTGTCAGTTATTGGAGCGCAAGCTGGGCGTCATTCCTGATGGATTTAGCCTGGCTGACGAGCTGTACGATAGTCCAGTAAAACGTGCCAAGATGGGCGAAATACCCGACTTGCAGACAGCAAGTCTGGGGTTAGGTGCAGCTCTAATGGATATTGAGGTAATATCTTAGATTCCTAAAAATGTATGTAATATTACAACGTCTTTCTATATATGAGAATTTTGCATAATCAGTTCATAAATATTTGGAATGCTAATCTGGGGTTTGGTTGAGATGGATATGAAGGTAGGATCTTGGAATCCAAAAAATGTTCACCGTACTGCTAAATATCAGAATTTTCAAATCTCTGTTTATAAAGGCTAGGCTCACATTGGCCCCCTTGCTTTCAGGGTATGGGTTATAATGTCCATCTTGTGTGAATGTTAGAGACATTTACATATCGCGGGAGCGATTAAGATGGTAGATTTTTGAAACAAACTATATATATGGTGGACGCAAAGTTGAGTCGTATATTTTGGGGCATGTATAAAAAATGAGCACATAAAGATAACTTCCACTGTCGCTGCCGTAATAACAGTATTCAAGAATTGAAGATTGGAATCGAATCAATTCTCCTACCCTTCTTACATTTATAAGATTTATAAACATTATATAAAGTGTCATGTTCTGTAGAAAGGAATCGAAAAAATTGGTTTCTTTACGTTTGCTCTCCTGATCTTAAACTTCTTTTTGATTGCAGCGCCGAGAGCGGGAACTACCTACACACAAGGATTTTCAGGCAATCGCGTGCAGTGTTAAGCAGCTGGCGGACACCCTACTATCTCAGAGTCCGTCCGAGGTGAGTCTTATTAAAAGCCAGAACGGTTCCGAACAAAACGACAAGATCTTGGCCACACCCATTGGCTGCGAAGAAAGAGCAAGTGGCGGCTTGGTGGTGATGAGTGGGGCAAGTAAAGCGAGTGAAGGGAGTAAAAAAACTAGTTTCACCAGTGTTAAAAGATCATCGTCGATTCGCCAAAACGTATTTAAGGAGCCTAAAGTTGGCGGCACGGCTAGACGGTCCCGGAGCAGACTGGACAGCCGTACAAATTTGCAAGTATTGTCCATTTCCGATGATCGAGACGATAATATCTGCAAGGTTCCATCAACTCTGCGGCATTTGATTTATGGGAACGCTCATTTGGAGCGGGAGGTAGAGCGTCAAAAGAGAAATAACAAGAAGCGAAAGAGCACACCCGAATGGGATTTAAGGAACAGCTCTTTTTCAGTCGGTAGTCGGCGTCTAATGTTGCACCGATTTATATACCGACGACTTCAACGCGCACGTATGCGATTGGGTTCCGCCAAACGCGCTCCTGGTCGCAAACTACAGCTGAGTCTCTCCTGCAACAGCTTCCATTCGGCTGCTTCTGTGCATACGGTCCATTCAGCAAGATCGGGAATCTCTCTGCATTCCCAACACGCTAGCGTGTTGAACGTCGAATGGGAGCAGTTGGCCAGCGCTTCTTTTTCCCAAACAGATCGGTCGGATTGTTTGGAGGAGTCAGTTCAAGTGTCGCCAAATAGTAGCGAGCAGGAGGTACAGGTTCACCCGGAGAGCATAGATTGCGCCTCTCAAGCCGACGTTGGTGTAGAGCAACGGCTGCTTCTTATGCCGTTGAAAACCCGCTGTTTTGTGGATCTAATTCAAAGCGCTGTCAGTGATTACTTAGATGTGGCTGCCTTCCGAAAGAGGCTTCTTCAGTTGTGGGAGGGAGATGAGAACTTTCGAGAACACATCGAACTGCTACCGGATTTGTGGACAGACAGACAGTTTCCAGGAGCCCTGGACAGCTATGAAGGATTTGAAGCCGCTCTGAATTGTATAAGAAGTTTGAAAATAGCCCTCATGCCCGGATCTTCTGCATTGTTGGAGAAAATTAAACAGCGCATTGATGCACGCTTGGTGCAGTATCATAATCGGAAAATGGAGTCGGAATTCTGTTGTACTATTTACTATCCTGTAGAGCGACGGAACTCCTTGTCCTTTAGTGGTCCCTTTTCATAGGTCGATCTCACACTTGTACGCTCTACCATGATGTGAATATTCTAAACATAAACGCAAATTGCCAAGTGAATAGTTCATTTTTATTGTATCAAAGTTTTTATCGGACTGCCTATTTAGGAAGAAAAAAAAAGTTGGAAACCCATAAAACTACCAGGCACTTTCGTGTTTCTTGTATAAAAATCTATACCCTGGTTGAATGTTCAAAGATAATTCAAATTTATATTTGCAATTGATCGATTTGAATATAAATTACTAATAAAAATTTACACATGGCGGCGGGGGTCTGGAATTTTTGATTACCTTTTTATACAAATGGTATATTAACTTTGTGCAAATGTATGTAACAGCCAGAAGGAGACATTTCCGACCCCATAAAGTATATATATTCTTGATCAGCATCAACAGACGAGTCGATATAGCCATGTCCGTCTGTCGGTCTGTCTGTATGTATGAACACCTCGTTCTCGGAGATGGTAAGAGCTAGAGGTCTAATTCTTTTTGCTCTTTGTGTGTTATTATTGCAGGCATAGCAAGTTTATTTCAAAACTTTCCCCTTTCCGCCTTCGTAATTTGCATAAAACTTTATTTTCTTCGACACATTTGCCTATAACTTGGACAAAATAAGAGTTAGAGACCTATTTGCAATATGTCCGTTTAACTATTGCGCAGATAATGACATTCTTGGATTTTTGCCACGCCCCTTTCCGCCCTCGTATTTGCAAAAAAATCGATATCTTCGAAATGGTAAAAGCAAGAGTCATAATTTTCCACTGATCGTCAAACACGTACGTGCAAAATTACGTACGGATCGGACAATAAATATAGAAGATATGGCCAATTAAAGTTTTACCCACCCCTTCCCTAGGCAACGGCATGCCGCACAGGCTGGGGTGACGTCATCCGTCTCTTCTTTGACTTCAATTCGTTCGCACGTGTATTCATACAGTATTGTGTGTATGTGTGCACCTGCTGATTTTTTTGATGTCAACAAACGAAAATATGATGAATTATTTGAAAAAAGAATAAAAACAAAGAAACGGTTCATAAAGAAAAGAGGTACATGGTATCTCGTTGTCGAGAAATCTCGACTACAGAGATTCTACTTGTTTTACTATGTTCTTTAAGGTAAAAATAAGTATATTATTTGTTTGTGTTCTCATTTAGTGTATTTTTATTAAAACTGTGTTTTCTTGTACGTATGTATTTGACCATACCTTTGGTATAGTAGGAGCTAGAGATTCAAAAACTACAAAGACATATTTGACTGGTCTTATATATCAAGCTAGGAAAACATTCTTGATGATAATAAAAAGGATACGGCCAATTAAAGTTTTACCCGGATTCCAATTTATGATGACATAATATGTATGTTTAATTATTTAATCTTAAAAACTATTTGATAACTAAAATATTACATGGTATCTTGTCGAGAAATATCCCTTAGCTTGTTAAATTGATTTCGTTAATATTGAACTTATAAAAGTTACCATGCCAAATACGGATTTTTCCAACAAAAAATTTAAAATTTTCTTTAAAATTGTTAGATTGTGTAGATCAGTGTTCATCGCCTTTTTTGAAAGGTCCAACATGACATTGTAGTTACTTGAAATTTCGGATTTGTCAAAATTAGTTTTTGTTGAAAATGATTGGAGAGATTGAAGACAAAGACACCTTCTATGATTGCCGCAGTGACGATGAGGATCTACAGGATCTGGGGCTGGCACACGGCGATGCTGTGGTTTGCAAGAAAGCGCCTCGTTTTGATGATCCAGTACAGATTCGCGCTGTGCTGGAGCGGGCTGCCACCGCTACTCTGAAACTCTTAAGGTGCTACGGCGGGACTGAGAATGTGGTCCCTCGTCCGTCGCTGACGCATTTCTATCCTGCAACTTTGGAATTGATCGCCCGCCTTCATACCGATGATCATTGTTCTTGTCCAAAAAAAAGACAATTTAAGCTGACGGGAGACCCAGTGATGCTCAAGCTACCAATTGAGTTAAATCCGAAAAGCTGCCAGGTTAAGGTGAACATATTTCAACCCAAGTCAATGACCACAATTTCTGGGTTCAGCCCAGTTCCTGATGACAGAAACAAATTAAAAAAGCGAAAAACCAACCAACACTGTGTGCGTTGGGGCGGCAAGGACGATTTTGGCCCCTTTTGCGAAGACCGTTTAAAAATATAAATTCGTAGTTCTTTGTCTCTGATTAATCCTAATACGAGTAATTTTATTTCCTTTAGAAATTAAAGTACACATTAACAGATTTCTTGGAAGTAAAGTATTTAAATTTTTTTTTAATTTATGTGATTTGGCGTTATCCATGTGTATTCTGCAAGCTATGATACTCGTATACACGTAAAAAATGTTATATACCTTATTTTGTTGTTTGAGTAAACATCTTCTCATGCTTCAGGCGGATGTTATTTACCGATTTTTAAGATATGTGTGAGGGGAGTACAAAACAAACCCACTGTTTGCGATGTGAGAGGCAGTGGGCAAAAGAACGCCGAGCTAAGAGATGATATGGCGCCTGCACATAATGGTCGGCTTGGAACGCGTGACCAAAAATACTTCTAGTAATGTTGAACTGGCGAACGCTTTTTCGCTCCTCTTTTTGAATATTTTTCTCCTAGTCAACAGTAATAATAAGTTAAAACGCTGTAGTCAAGATGTTTCCACAACGACATACCATGTACTTTAATTATAAATTAGTTGAATTTAGTTTAAATAATTCCTGTCTAATATACTTACATATGAATGACGATATCAGAAATGGGTGAAATTACGTCTTCGGGAATTGACACTGATAAAGGGCGGGTACAACATATTTGCTCATATCGACATTATTTATGGTCAAATTTGTATGAAATTATACAATGTATAAAATTTTATGAAATGATAACTTAATATTAAGTAGTAGGTATAGCCCAAGAAGATATAGTAATATTAATATGATAAGGGTGAATATATAAATTTAAATACATTGCATGTAGGATGCCCCCATTCAATTGGAGCGGAGTTTATTTATGACGGAAGTGACCCAAAGATGAAATGGATAAGATGATATCATTGGGCATTTTTATTGGCAAGGGTTGGTAAAACTTTAATTAGCCGTATCTGCTATATTTATTGTCCGACCTGTATTCACTTTTCACTTATACTTTAGACGTTAAGCCGATATAGGCAAAAAATGAATGTTTTTTAAAAAAGAGATAGTAAAATTTGTTTTTTAATTGGCGGTACAACGAACCGCACCCGTATCAGACGCAAGGGTTGAAAATTCTTGTCATAGGAAGCTTTCGCTGGTAAGCAGATGGATCTCGAAGGAGTGATTGACGATGCGAACGGCCATCAGTTTCTTACCGTTGATACTTTCTTGTTAGCGCGCAGGTTAGGCACTCTACGAAGGGGCACTAGGCCTTGCGAACACGCTTGTTGATGTACCGCCCGGTGAAATGGGTCAGGTACCGGGTCCGAAAGTTATCGTCAAGATACCTTAACCAGCGTCTGACCAGCTTGACCTCCAGGAATTCGATGAGATGCTCGGTGCCAAACTTCCAAACGAGGGTCAACGAGAAGAAATTGGGTTAGCTCAATCCCAGATGAGCCGGTCCCGAAGACATGTTTGATAAATAGTTGTGTAGACAAATCAATATGCAAATGTTTATCCAAATCATTGGCTCGCGATCCACTGTGCTCTGCTTAGACGCACTTCCCACAGATCACGGCGGCGTATGTGTTTATTTATTGGCCCGTATTGGTCAGCGCGTTACTTGCTTTTTTAAAAACAGTCCGATCAAGCACATTCGTCCACACGCCATGGACGAAGAACGCGGCAACCCGTCCGGTGGGGAAACTGTGGCGGCGTTATCAATTTTTGAGCTTCCATTAGTTTATAGCAGCTTCGTATGTGTTTATTTATTGGCCCGTATTGGCTTAGTATCGAAATACAAGGTTTATATCGAATTTGGCAACAATTCGCGAAATACAAAGGTTCGGCCAAAGATAAGCAGCAAGACAATGCAAAATCTCAAGGAAGAGCTATAGAAGCACAATTCTTAAGTTCTCTTATATAAATGCTGTGACAATATTTATGATTTACGTTGGGCCCTAATTTTGGAAACACAGAGAATGTGCCCATAGCGTTAAAATTATGGATGCCATAGAATTTTGAATTTTGCGGTCCGATTAAAAAAAAAAACTTGTGCTGGACTGGTATCAAAGAATTCTGAATATGCAATTAGTTTTTCTCTATCTATTATAGTCTCCAAAATCTTGACGTTTATACGGTCAGACGGACGGACAGCAGACATGGCTAGATCGACTAGGCTGTTCAAGAATATATATACTTTATGGAGTCGGAAAAGCTTCTTTCTCCCTGTTATTTTTAAGAACCGGGTACAATAACAGGCGCCAGCAGTCAGGTACTGAATTTTCATCATTGCGTATTTTCCAATGCATACAATATTGGTTAATAATAATTACAAGTCTAAGCAGTCATAAAAATCGGGTAATTTCTTTGCAGCAGGTCAAAACGGTTCAAGCCAAAATAACAACAAGACAAAAAATACAACAAGCGGCGGTCCATTCTGTGACGCCTTCTTAGATACGTTACATGTTCGAGCCAGCAAGTCGTAGCTGGCTGCTTGATATACTTGTCTTTTGTTAACGAGTCTTATCGGTGTTTACACCATATTCGGGAATTGCTGAAATTTTTTGTTTTGAAGTCATGTATTTATTTTGTAGGGTCGAATATGTTTACATGTGCCTGTAACATACACCTGCACCAAGTTAATACATTTGCACCTTAAGGTTTGCTATCTATAAAGTTGACAAGATCATTTACAATCTTTGTTCTAACATTGCATTGATCAAAGCAGCTGTTTTTATCTGTCAACTCTACAGGAAACCTCAGTAACAAGGATTTGGTAATCTCGAGCGGGACACACACCATACAAATTTTAAGTCAGTGCGTTACTTGCTTTTTTAAGAACAGTCCGATCAAGCACATTCGTCCACACGCCATGGACGAAGAACGCGGCAACCCGTCCGGTGGGGAAACTGTGGATCGTAGCATCTCTTCCAGAGGACTCTTTGCTGACCAAATCAGTAATGCTACATCGCGTTTTGTGCACAGTGGGGACACTACTCGGTTGCTCTTCATGGGGGATAACTTCCACCAAGGTCGTAGCGACCAAGACATATTCTTTGACTGTCAGAGCAATAGAGTGGTCACCCCGATGGAAGGTCGCAGTGCCTCCAGTCTGTGTAAACTTGACGATCCGGTGGCGATTCGGGAGGCGCTTGTCCGAGCTACTAACGCCACGCAGGAGTTGCTCAAGAATTTTGATAAATCCGGAGGTTGGAACAATCCTTGTACCGTGACTTTGGAAATCACTGTCCGTCTGATTGACCCTGAGAAATCGAAAACTGGATGTCCTATGCATGGAAAGCCCGTCACCGTACAGATGCCTCTGCAGTTTAATCCACAGGGAGGTGGGAGGATCACCTGCTGCCGGAAGAAACAGCTATCCCGTGCCTGCGATCATATCAGTGAATCAATTTGCAGATCCCAGGCCACTTCGAATGCTCAGAAACCAAGCGTAGGTAAATTCGACAGTCAACTGTCCCAAAACAGCCAATCACGCACCGTTGCCTCTGTCTATATGAGTAGCGAATGCACAATCTGTCCAAACCAATGCGATCCGGATGCACGGGAGGTAATTTCTATTTTTAATCTACCAGTACCCGAACACGACCGTAACTTTGATGACCAAATGCCAATTTTGGAACCACTACCGATTTCATCAGATGTAACAATACAGGAAGCGGATGTAAAGGATTCACAATTAGGGGAACCACTTGTAGATCCGGAAAGCATAAAG
Source organism: Drosophila ironensis (assembly GCA_021223825.1). Classification (NCBI taxonomy): domain Eukaryota; kingdom Metazoa; phylum Arthropoda; class Insecta; order Diptera; family Drosophilidae; genus Drosophila; species Drosophila ironensis. Next base: position 7,973,277 of record JAJJHQ010004697.1, read on the forward strand.
AATGAAATTATGAGCGAGTTGAATACTGAGTCTAATACTGAGTCAATCGACTCATCTGAGCTGAAGGAGTCGGCCGAAGAGATGCTCATGCCGGACACTCAATTGCCAAGCGGTAAAAAGTACTACCTTGCGCTACCGCAGAACAAGGAGTTTTCAAATTGTTCGCCGTGCCGCTTCGACCCCAGTCCGATCATGGATGAGGACGGCAACGTTTTTTGCCCCGGAAATTGTGGCTGCTGTATGTGTCCTTGGAAGCGTCGCACTTTCGACGAGAATCGCCTACACACCAATGTGAAAGTCTGCCGCTGCGTCCAGCGCGGCACGATCTTTACCAAGTTTGATGAAAGGGAGGTCTGCAGTCAGACCTCTTACTTTGACTTTTGCCCTTGTCGCGAGAAGGCGGAGGCCAAGTTCCTGGAACTATATCACAATGAGATGTGGGGCCCGACGAGCATAACTCGTGGTCGCGAGATTAAGCTGTCGGAGATCAAAGAACTTATAGTACCTTTTCGCCAATCAGAATAAAGTGTGTCCTTGCCAAACGAATCAAATGTGCATTATAAGGGGGGAGCAAGACCTGAACTATACTTTGCTATATTACGGTGTAGATAGCTACTGTTTTGTTTAAATTCATGTTTGGTTGGGTAGCAAAACAGACCGAAAACGATCAAGCGGAGAGCCCTAAGAAATCGTTTCTTTTAGTTTTAAAATGCTGACCCCAATGTAATTTCACTTAATACTTCTATATTTATTGTTGCATTTGTAAATAATAATTTTATTTTGCTATGTTCTTTGTTCATACCCGACTTTATTTTTTTGTGAATAGAATGCCCGGCTCTGATGTATGTGCAGTTCGGCAGCGACCCCAACTCCCACATCCAGCAGACCGAACAATGATATATAGGAGACCTAATGATGGTAAAGTGACGCAACGAGATCAATGTCAGCTGACTCGCTGACCCGCTGCCAGCTGAACCGCCATCATGTGATTTAAAAAACATTGTCGGCTCTGTCGTCCTCCCACTGGTGCCTATATTCATCGGAACAGTACAACATAGGTTTTGGGCAGATCTCTTGTATCTGTCAAAGCAGCATTGCCGGTGCATCTAAGACCTTGCCAGGTGTCTCAAAGGGCGAAGTGAATATAGCAAGTAAGCATTTGTAAAAACTATTCTTGTGTTCGGTGTTCTGTAAAAGTAGTGGTCAGACTTCGTACTCGCTTCGAATTCACAGATCAACGAGTTCACAGAGCAAAATTGGTGACAGATCTACACATCCCTGCAATCAGCCATCTTTTGTGAATTGTTAACTTTATATGTATCTTGAAATTAAAAAGCTTGTAAAATAGCTAGTTAAATAGCCTTATAATTGGCTCCTTGCGAAATTGGCAAAAATATGTTGCGCTTACAAGATTATTTTGTTTCTCTCAGAAATACTTTATTGACTCAATTATCATGCCATGGACTGTGTTCTAGCCGAAACAATGGCGAAGCTAAAGGTAAATGTCCTGGATGTCACTCCTTTATTTATATATTCAAATCTTTAATTAATTACGCTTTATTTGTAGGACGTAAAATCAAATGATATTTAAAGTTGCTCGGCTATATACATATGTCCAGCGGCTATATACATATGTATACATATGTCCAGTGGGATCTTGTGGACTGTCGCGTTGTAATTAGTATGTTTCCTTTTGGCAGATATACGTGGACGGACGTTTGATATACAGAATACTCTTATACAGCTTTCGGCACGAAGCCGCTATGAACCAACGTTGATTTGACGAACCGGCAACAGACTGTATTACGAGCTCAAGCCGTTTGTCAAGATTTCCCAGGCAATGTCCGACTACCCCAAAAATTCTAAATCAACCTTGTAAGGTTGTCAGATCCCACACATCCGGAGCTAGAGGCTATGGTCGCCTTTGGTTTTCTACTACGACACCAACAGCGCTGCGGCGGAAGGCGGAACATGTTGCTAGTCAAAAACCATAAATTACACATGGTCATATCACAATTAACGAAACAAAGAATTTGGTAGTTTGCACACTCTAGAAAGATAACAATATTATTTAATTATCGAATTGATGAATGGGAGCGCTCCTAAAATTAAAAATATAATGTTATTTATATGTAATTTAGGTGTTTTTATAGTGCATTCAATTGTAATTCTAGCTTCTAATAAAACGGCGTAAAAACGCGTATGTTCAAATTCATAGTATATCACCCCAATAAAATAAACAAAACACGTGTTTTTGTTATACCATGTACCTTAAGTTACATGGTATATTAAATGGTATATTAACTTTGTGCAAATGTATGTAACGGCCAGAAGGAGACATCTCCGACCCCATAAAGTATATATATTCTTGATCAGCATCAACAGCCGAGTCAAATTGCCATGTCCGTCTGTCTGTATGTATGAACACCTCGTTCTCGGAGATGGGAAGAGCTAGAGGTATAAGTCTTTTTGCTTTTTGTGTTTTATTATTGCAGGCATAGCAAGTTTATTTCAAAACTTTCCCCTTTCCGCCTTCGTAATTTGCATAAAACTATATTTTCTTTGACACATTTCGCCTATAACTTGGACAAAATAAGAGTTAGAGACCTATTTCCAATATGTCCATTCTTGGATTTTTGCCACGCCATTTTCCGCCCTCGTATTTGCGAAAAAATCGATATCTTCGAAACGGCATAATTTTCAGTCCAATGTTTATATATATGTATGTACATTATGGTACAAATGGTTTATTTAGTTTGTGCAAATGTTGGTAACAGGTAGAAGGAGACATCTACTTGATCAGCATCAACAGTCGTGTCGATATAGCCATGTCCGCCTGTTCGTATGAACGCCTAGATCTTGAAGATTAGAATTGATAATTGCATATAGTGATTCTGGGAATACCATGTCTGCACAAATTTGTTTTGAAAATTGGCGACAAATGTGTTGCGTGGGGCCTTTTTTACACGCACTCCTAATATATCTTAGGCTACAGCTACCAAATTTTGATATATTATAAGTGTAGCCAATATCTATCTACGAGTATAACAAAAAAATTAAGCACTTATTCCGCACCCCCGTAAACCGCGAAATTCTGTGGCGGCCACAGTTGTAATACGAGACACTCTAAATTGGGATATTATATTGATAGAATATTTTGTTGCAATCGACATTGTTGACTAGATCAACTTAATTCTTACATTGCTTTGACTCTGCGTTACTTGGATCTTGGAGGCCGTTTTTAACTGTCAACTCGACAGAAAACCTCAGTAACAAGGTTTTGGCAATCTCGAGCGGGACACACACCATACAAATTTTAAGTCAGTGCGTTACTTGCTTTTTTTAAAAACAGTCAGATCAAGCACATTCTTCCATACGCTATGGAAGAAGAACGCGCCAGCCCATCCGGTGGGGAAACTGTGGACCAGAGCACCTTTTCAAGAGGACCCATTATTGACCAAATCAGTAATGCTACATCGCATGTTGTGCGCAGGGGGGACTCTACTCGGTTTCTCTTCATGGGGGATAAATTTAATCAAGGACGCAGCGATCAAGACATATTCTTCGACTGTCGAAGCAGCGAAGAGGTCACCGCGATGGAGGGCAGCAGTACCACCAGTCGATGTAAGCTTGACGATCCGGCTGCGATTCGGGAAGCTCTTCAGCGGGCTGCTAACGCCACGCAGACGTTGCTTAAGAATTTTGATAATTCCGGAGGTTGGAACAATCCTTGCGCTGTGACTTTGGAAATCAGTGCCCATTTGGTTGACCCTGAGAAATCGAAAACTGGGTGTCCGATGCATGGAAAACCCGTCACCGTACAGATGCCCCTGCAGTTTAATCCTCAGAGCGGTGGAAGGATATCCCCTTGCCAAAAGAAACAGCTACCCTGTGCCCCCCGCAATCTTCCTAGTGGATTTATTGGCAGATCCCAGGCGACTTCGAATGCTCAGAAACCAAGCATAGGTAATTACGTCAGTAAACTGTCCCAAAATAGCCCATTGTTTTTTCTAAGCTGGAGGACTCGGCCTAGGAAGAGCTTATGCCGGATACACAAAGGTACTACCTTGCTCTACCGCATAAAAAGGAGTTCACAAACTTTGGGCCTAGACCGTTCATGGATAAGGACGGCAACAATTTTTCCTGAGAACATCGCCAACATAGCAACGTGAAAGTCTCCAAACAGTTCAAAACTCGATCAAGCGATGGATCCTAACTCATTTATTTTTTATTAGTTTTCATGTGATGACCCCAATGTACTTTCACTTGATATTTCTAAATTAATTGTTGCATGATTAACTAAGAATTATACCATGTACCTTAAGGTATAAGTGGTATATTAACTTTGTGCAAATGCAACCGGCAGAAGAAGACGCCGAGTCGATATAGCCATGTCCGTCATTCCGTCCGTCTGTCCGTATGAACGCCTAGATTTTGGTTTTAAAATTTGACTACCACATCCCGTACCCTCGCAAGCCGCGTAATTCTGTGGCGTCCACAATTTTATCTCTAGAGGCACTAACTTTGGGTAATACATTGCGAGGGCCCATATCTATATGTGTTACGAAAATTAGCCGGTTACCAGCACTTTCGTCTGTGCAAATGACAAAAATATTTAGCGCTCACAAGCTTCTTCATTATATACATACACAACACATCTACAAAAAAAAAATTGAAAAATTGTTGCACCCACAACTTTAATGTTATTATAATGTTTTTAAAATCAACTGGAAACTTAGAACTGGGTATTTATAGTCGAGTGTCTCGACAGTCGACTATATTCGTTCTTATTTTTTTTTATTTTGTGATGTTTTTTTTCTAACCGGACTTTATCTTCTATGTAAACAGAATGCCCGGCTCTTATGTATATGCAGTATGAGCGGCAGTCCGACAGCACCCAGCAGACCGAACAATCCTACTTGAGAGACCTATTAAAGTCGAAACAAGATTGCACCTTGGGTTCCGATGATCTCTGTGCTAAGCCGTCCCAAACCGAGGCCTCTTATCTATGCACTCACCATACGCCAAAGTACCAAAAGTCTAATGACTATTCAGGTAAATCTACTTATCCGTTTACCCCAATGAGGTCAAAGTCAGCCGATCCACCACCTGTCAAGACCCTACCATGTGCCTGTACAAAAAAAAATGATTCATTTGGAATTGCTAGTAAAACGCTTTTTGCAAACGATCAGCGGGAACCATCTCCATTTTGCAAGAAATGCTCAAAACAAGGCCAACACAAAGAAAAGGACTCATTCAAGTCGGCTCTGTCCTCCTGTACAAAACAAATTTTGAATCCCGGCATGGGTGGCGGGAAATCCCCATATTGGTGGGAACAATGCAACCTACTGCCAACTCAGTCTTGCAGCAAAGCAATGCACATAAAACAAATATCTGCGGCAGAGACAACTTGTACATGCAGAACTGGTGCCTCTAAGAGCGAAGCGAATTTAACAAGTACGCAATGTCCCAACAAAGAGACGTTCTTATGTGATTTAAGGGATGCCGATAGTATATCCAATTCTTATAACCAAGGGACAGACCATGCGGGGCCCACTTCTGCACAGAAGGTATCCTGCGAATGTAGTTATCAGAGCAAAAGTGGTGACAGATCTGGACATCCCTGCAATCAGCCATCTTTTGGAATGGATGATGAAACTTCCGCAACGACAAGGTCACAGTCGATTTTGCGAAAGATAACTTGTTTGTGCGAATCAAATAAGCAGCAAAAAATAGACCCGGATTCTATGTTTTTAGATTGCTCAACCTTCCAAGTAATAGAATGTCGTTCCTACGAGGATCGGAGTCAAGAAAACCCCAGCTATTTCATGCCATGCGACTGTACGAGGATACACCACCCATCTAGCCAGGGCGAATATCTGAAGGAATCTCAGATGGGCATTTCTGAGAAAGCTGCAAGTGTCTGTTGGAAAAAAGTCAACCAAAAATCTCACGGGGACGATTTCTGCGACTGCGTTTCAACAGAATCCGCTCCGGCGGAGGTAAAATCTAATACCATTGTGACTAGTTTGCACACGCAACGAAGCATTTCTGGCTGCAGTTGCGTTAAAGAGGATTACAATCAGTCTGACCACTACCACACTCCTTGTGCTTTATATGCGGACTGCAAGAAAGACGTAGAGACGTCAAATTACGACATCTCAATGCTTGAATCTTGTCGCGATACGTCAAAGCGAACCGATATGTGCAGTTGTACAGATGGATCTGGTATTCAGGATATGTCAAAGCAAACCGATATGTGCAGTTGCACAGAAGGATCTGCTTCTCAAGATATTTCCAAGCAAACCGATATGTGCAGTTGCACGGATGGAACTGCTTTTCACGATATGTCGAAGCAAACCGATATGTGCAGTGGCACAAATGAAACTGGTTTTCAAACCCCACAAGAGAATATCTCAAATGCATGTACTACACGTAGGGAGCGTATCATAAAACTCCTAAACCAATTGAACAACTCGTGTTGTGATTGTAGTTCAGTTCGAGCCCACCGAATTCAACAGCTGTTTAGAGAAATCACTTTACTTCTGCGTTCCGAAAAAGAGAGTGCAGTTGCTCCGATTGATGAACCCTGTCAACCTCGTCTGCCTTTTGACGATTGCTGCACAATTCAGCAAGATCGCGGGGGTATCAGCCCTCCGGAAAAGCCCAAAACAAAGAAAGAGTTGCGGCGCCTAGAGTGCTTCGAGGCACTGGAAAATATGCTCCAAAAATGTTTTCAGCCCCGTCAGGATCCTCAAATTCCTATAACAGATCTTTATGGATTTGAAGTAGATCCAAACTTTTCACCGGATGGTGTATTATTAGATCCTCAAAAAATGTTTCTGAATTCTACAGATAAATTTCATGACATCGGCGATACACGAACATGTGATGAGTCTGAACAATCAGTGCAATTAGATGGTGAAATCTATCAGGACTGCATAGAAGGTGATGCCAACGACGGACGCTGCTTGTTCGAAATGGATGTCAGAAACAATAAGGATTGCCATGAAACTTATAAAAAAGATTATGACTCAGAAATTTGCAATAAACTTAAAGCTTTTTATGAAAGAAAAAAAAAAGAGATGCTCGAATCAATAGAAAATACTCCGGACGAAAAAGCCATAGACACGATGAATAATCTTTTACCGCCTGGCGAGCTGCCGCCTGAAATTCGAAGCATTTGTGAAGATCTTCTTCGACAGGCTCTCAAGGACTGTCATATTGGTGACGAACAATGCGATTGTAATGATTCTCAATCCCACGATGATTGTGACGAATGCCCTGATGAATGTCTTACGTCCAAAGGCGAGGAGCCACAAGGATGTCTTTGCTGCCACTGTCGCGCACTTATCTGCGACGATGACGGTTGCAAAACGGTTGCCAATACTCTTCGCTCGGCAATGTGCGATCCCCTCTGTGAAATGGTATGTACCAACACTCGAAACATACATAAATAGCTTCTTTACATAATTATTTTAATTTAAAAAGCTTTTTATACCATGTACCTTAGGGTACAAATGGTATATTAAGTTTCTGTAAAGTATGTAACAGGGAGAAGGAAGCGTTTCCGACCCTATAAAGTATATATATTCTTGATCAGCATCAACAGCCGAGTCGATCTAGCCATGTCTGTCTGTCCGTCCGTCTGTCTGTCCGTCTGTATGTATGAACACGTCGTTCTCGGAGATGGTAAGAGCTAGAGGTGTAATTCTTTTTGCTTTAGGTCCGTTATATGTGTACGCAGGTCGAGTTTATTTCAAATATTTGCCACGCACTTTCCGCCTTCGTAATTTGCATAAAACTGTATTTTCTTCGATAACTTGGACAAAATAAGAGCTAGAGACCTGTTTGCATTAGGACCGCTTAACTATTATGCAGATAATGCCATTTCCAGATTTTTGCCACGCCCCTTTCCGCCCTCATATTCGCAAAAAAATCGATATCTTCAAAATGGTAAAAGCTAGAGACTTCATTTTAAGTCTGTTAAGTCTGCTGATCAATATTTACTTTACCGCAAGTACAAATGCAACGAAGTTAATTTTAAATAAATAAAAAAAACCGAGTAACTTCAGAAAAAAATTAATTTCCGAACTCTTAAAATTTGGCAAAAAATGTATTTATACCCATCATCCAAAATAATTTGTCTCTATATTGCGAAATTGAATATTAATTTCAGAATTGATTTACCTGCTAAATCCTGCGAACCTAGTTTAAAATCATTTCCGTTGTCACATTCTTCAAATTCGGCCAATTGAACGCCACTGTCCGTCCGTATTAGGAAACTGGCTTATTACAAGTTGTGACCGAAAAAAAGACTATTGGACCGTTCTGGCTTCGACCTCTCGACGGCATTCAAAACGCGAGTCCTCATTGACTCCAAAAGGCAAGGGTGGTACTATGTCTGCGCTTCCGAAGTCCACTTCTCCTAGTGTTGTCCCAGTAAGACCCGCTACTACAATAAATACTCCGAGCGCCACGTCCCCTTCGAAACAGACCTGCAAAGTCCTTCTTGATCAAATGCGATATCTTTTGACCACTCTTCGGTTCCTGCCAGCGAAGGCGATGACGAATCCGTGACTACAATGCAGGCAAAGTATAAGTACGAGAGATGCTCAACTGATTTTAGTGAGACGCCAGCACTACGACACAGTAGCCAACCCCGGTCATGACTTTTTGTGGGTGTAGCCTGCTATTTTTGGATGGGTCCTCTTTGGGCCGGTATTGGCCTTTCCCATGAGCGCCTCAGTCAGCCAGAAAAGAGGTTTAAAAGTCATTTTGCCAAGTGAAATATGGCTACTTCTTTCGATATGGAGCCTTACCTTACAGACCCATGGCGAACATTTCGAATCGGTGGCAAAGGGAGAATGTTGCGAACCGGCAGTCTTTTTGGCAGTGAATGCACAGAGCTCCACAAAAAGAACAAATGGATGATTCAATCTAGGAACATCCAATTCGACGACATGGTAATTTTCCAGGAGCATAGTCTCCCTCAGAACATGTGGATACTGAAAGTCTACGCTGACGACGACGGCGTTGCCCGAGAATTAAAACAAAACATCCACGCAGCTCTCGGTCGCGGGATGACATACATCTCCGAGGTACCCAAACCTACCGCTGCCGTAGCTCCAGTGTAGCTCCATTTCTTCCGCTTCAGTCCTGAGAAGTGTTGACAACCGGCTCCCGGACCGGCTCCATTCCGCCTAAATTTCGGGACTGGCTTTCCTGTAGCACTACAATAATTTTCGAAATATTTAAATCTTTGCAAGGGGAGGGAGAATATTCACGCCACGACAGCATACTGTCGGCTGCTAGCGTTAAAAGACTCCTACTCTCGCCCGTTTTTGCATAAGCGAGCGCGCTGGCTATACGCGAAGCTTTCTGCTCGCGGGCACGCTTAGCGTCGCCTTTGCATTGTGCTATACATGAATTTAAAAGCTTAAACAGCGCACTGACTGACTAAAAAGAATTATGAAGATCGAACTACCCCCAGCGCCCTCTTCAATTGTATAACCACCGCGGGATTTGAATCCGGCCAGCCTCCACCCGAAAAAACTTTATCTAAAACTATCGGTTTTCGTATTAACGTATCTGTGACTAAATTTTTCTGATCCGTAAAATTTTTCCGACCAAAAATCTAAGTTTAGACGTATGAACGCCTAGAGTTTAGTCCAGATTAAGTTTGTTTAAAAAACAAAAAAAAATTAGCCAGTAACTACAACTCCTCGCGAAAATAATAAAAATGTGTTGCGCTTACAAGCTTATTTTGTTTCCCCCAGAAATATTTTATTGACTCTATTATCATTGATATGCATGCCATGGACTGTGTTCTGGGCGACAAAAAGGCCAAGCCCAAGGTAAATATCCTGGATGTCATTTTGGTACTTATATTTATAAAGATTTATTCATTTTCTCTTTTTTTTTTTAGGACGTAAAGTTAAACGATAGAACAAATACTGCTCCCGGGGAAAGCTTTCCAGTGACAATTGTCTCCGTTTGCAATTTGGGTTGCTCAGCTCTGTATATCCAGTGGGAGGTAGCGGACTGTCGCGCTGTAGCAGGCTATGAGGTACAAAACTACTCTAAGGTACAAAACCGATTTTTGGAAATTAAACTGATTTTTCCTTTTGCCAGATTTACGTAGACGGACGTTTGATGAACAGATTATACAGCTTTCGGCACGAAGCCGCCGTTGTAACCAACGTGGACGTGACGAACCCGCACCAAATTGTGTTGCGAGCTCAAGCGGTTGGTCAAGAATTTCCGGGTGAGGGCGATGGAGTTCCCGAAAAATGCGGTTGTCAAGTAGTAGCCCCTACACATCCGGAGCTGGCGGCCGGAGCCGAACGGCCATGGTCGCCTTCGGTTTTCTACTACGACCCCAATTGCGTCGCGACGGTAGGCGCATGTTGCTAGTCAAATACCATAAATTGTATATTGTCATGTCACAGTTACCGAAACAAAGAATGCGGTAATATCAATAGATTTTGTTTTTAGGAAAAGTTTTGTGACTTCTAAATCTTATAATCAAATGTAAATTTATATGTAATTTAATTGTTTCTATAGCCCTTTCAATTGTAATTCAAATTAACAAAAAAGGGCAATACGTGTATATTACAACTCAAAGAAATGAACCTAACAACAGCGTCATGAAAATAAAAATCTTACTTTTAAGGATTTCACGTGTTTTCTTTAAGCCTTAGGTTTTTTAGCCTGAAATATACATGTTACCACTACACAATATATTTGCGATTACCATTTTACTGAAATACAAATCTCTTGGGTCCGTTCTAAATTTGTAGTTTAATATAATTTTGCGTTTCATTCTGGTTTTTACCAATATTACTCGAGTACAATTTCCGAGAAGTATGCAGACGGATTTGACTGTTGCTGGTGAGTCTGCTATAGCTTGTAGTATAATAATAGGTGGGATATATTCAATTATAATTGTCCTAATTTAATTGCACACATAATATGTACACATATTTACAAGACGGAAAACGAAGGCAGTAAAGAAGACCGAGATAACGAAAACGGAACCTACCCTGAATAATAAAGGAAAAGAAACTTGGTAAGAACTACAGCAATCGACTTTACTTAATTATACCCGGTTCTTGAAAAAAAGGGATAAATCTTGCTCCTATTGTATGTAGCAAAGTCCTAAGTTGCAGGCCACTATGCTGCTCAACATGCCGGCCGATTCTTTTTCTGGAAAGGCATTGGGTAACAAACGATTCGCGATTCTTTTTGCCAAGATCCCGGTGGATGTTTTCGTTGCGAACATACCAAGGTGCCCCGGTGATAGTTCTCAGGATTTTTGATTGTGCGCGCTGTATGATATCTATGTTGCTGCTGCTCGCGTTCCCCCACAGCTGGGAGCCATACGTCAAGATAGGCTTTAGGACTGAGTTGTAGAGTAGTAACTTGTAGTCCAGGCACAGTGGTGATCGTGAGTTTATGATCCAGTGGAGGCTGCTAGCTTTTAGTTTTAGGTGGTTCTTCTTGCATTCGATGTGCCTACGCCAGGTTAGTCGTCTATCAAAGTGAACGCTTAGGTAGAGTTAGGAGCACAGGCGAGTGGTCTGATGATAAGTCCGAGACAGCTCTAGCACTTATTAGATTGCGAGTAGAGCATCTTAGTAGAGCATAGGCATAGGAGAAGCCGTTTGTAGTGTTTAGGGGGCCGAATGAGGAGCTCGCAGCTTTGGCGAAGAAGACGTCTTGCGTAGTTTTTTTTGACGCCCTGTACGCATTCTGTGGATTTTGGTTGCGCGTTGCGGTCGCTTGTCGCATGCGACTCTTCAAATCTTTTTAGACCACACATCCTCTATAGTTTGCCGTCTGGTTGCCTCCGCAGTTTCCACATTTCTTCACGGAACTGTCCTTGTTTTTAGTGCAGTAAGCGGAGTTGTGTGCGTCCCCGCAGACTACACATATGGCCCGGAGTGTACAGTATAACCTAGTCTTGGCAGTTAATGCATTGCACTGGACCGTTGCGTTTATGTGGCTCTTCAACAGTGATTCTCCGATGCAAAAGATATTGCAGCTTGTAAATCGGGTGAACTTCGTTTTTCTTCAGCGATTTGCTTTCTGGCTCGAGTTCGACCTTGAAGAGGGGTTGTGGCTTTCTGTCTTTATTTAAGATGTTAATAACATTCTTGGCTGCGAAGCCCTTTTCTTTAAGGGCGGTTATTATTTCCGCGGCGGTAACATCGGGTTCGATTCCCTTTATAACCACTTGTAGGCCCTGGCTGCTTTTTAGCTGGTATGTGTAATATTTGTTATTAGCATTGTCTAGAAATTTTGACACGGTTCGGAAGTGCTCTTCGGTCTTAGTTTGTACCTTTGTTTCATGTATGTTCTCTTCGATAAGCGGGACAACATAAAGTTGTCACCGCTCCCGATCAACGCCTCAAAATGGTTGACTAGTGTTTTGGAGCTTTTCTCCCTGATATAGATTGGAAGGGGCTTTGGTTTTTTTGCGGTGTCTTGCGCTGGTTGGTTTTCCTCAACCTCCTGCAGTAGGAAAAATCTGTTGCTACTGGATCTGCCTGGTTCTTTGTCGATCTTCTGGACGCGGTTTATTTTTGTTTTATTGCCTGCCGGATTACCCAGCGGGCTAAGCTTGCGCTTAATTTTAATGTAGCGATCCATTCCAGACTGTGTGGCCGGGGCCGCTTTGGCACTTGCAGAAGTTGTTGTTTTTGTACTCTTATAAGGGGCGTTCCGCCGTGGATGGGATTCCAGTTGACTGTCTAACTGGTAGCCTAGTGGTGTTGAATGACGAAATCGTGGAGCTAGTATTCGGAGTCATCTGACTATATAAAGCGCTCCATTGGAAATGTAATGTTGCTCTCCATGGGTTTGGCGAAAGCCCTTTTCCCTTCCAGCCTTAAGCACGTGTAACTTTAATCGTTGCCAAGCCAATTAAGGCGATACGGAATTCTCCGATCACTACCCTGTCACATTTTCAGTTCTCTGGCGCAAGGGGCCACCAGTCAGATTTTCGTTCTCTATGACACTCTTGGAACCGAGGCCGCGGCTCACTAAAAAAATAAATTGTTCAAAGCATAAGGGAGAAGGTTTCCCGAGCTGGGTTCCAATGGGATCCGGAAGAGATCAGTGATTTTGCCCCAGTGTATTTGAGCGATGGCAGGCCTCGCCGCTGAGATGAGCCGATCTTCTATACCCAGTGTTAGAAATTAGCGAATGCAGTATTATCCCGCCACATCAACGATAAAGTACCTTGTAATAGGGCGCAACCACCACTATCGGATGGTTTAAGAAGGCGCATTAACTAAGAGTCGTATTTCTTTTTCGAACACGATGTTTATATTTGATCTTATTTAGATACTAGAACCACACATGATAGTATTATCCACGCGTATATATATTTGAGTGTAACAAAGTAATATCATTTTTTTTTTACAGTAGTGATAATTGGCACTACAGTAGTGGTCGCGGAGGCAGCATAAGGGAGAGACATCGCGTGCAACCCTATCTCTCGCCCGATACTATAGCGATGCCACCTTCACACTGCATCTGATCGTTACACAAATTTGGTGTTTCCAGAATATATACAGCTTTTCGGGTAGCTGTAAAAACATTGAAAACACTTAATTGCCAATTTTGGCACCACCAGCTAAAAGAAGACAGTGCCTATAGAGTAGTGCCCCAAGGAATCCATTCGAACGTACCGAAATCACAGAACAGGGATTTAATGACTACAGATTAGAGGTCTTTAACATATACTGCCCCAAAAAGACTGATTGGAAGAACATTCAGGTTAACGAGGATGATAACGAAGCTACAATAAATTATAAAACTAGGCAGAATCACTTATGTCAATCTTAAGCAGGATGCAAGAATAGCAAAGTCCCTAAATATAACAAAACTTGGGAGATATAGAGTCACTGCCGAACGTGCTTGAATTACTTCAATGTCACAGATGCCACTCATTCGATAGTCATCGAATTTGAGTAAAGCCGCGTATCGATCGGCGCTCTGCGAATTCGCGTTTTTCGTCGCTTTAATTGGCTAAAACGGACTTAAAAGTTAGCTAAATCGCTAGGGCAATGAATGCTTATCACAGTGAAAGTCGTCGCTCGAGTGAAAGTGCATTATCTTTTGCACAATTCGCTTAAGTTCTTTGCGCATTTTGGTGTTCTCTTTTTTTCCCCTTTTGTTATTGTGTTCTGTGCGTTGGCGCTTGTGGATCGCATTGAGCCGCAAGAGAGAAGGGTCTGAGAGCAGCATAACGCTCCAAAATAAACAAGTGCCACGCAATGAACTCTACGAGCAACGATAAAAAAAACGAACGTAGAAGCTCAGTGAACCAAAGAAACGGCTTCTACGCTTACTTTTCTACCCGCGATACCGAAATGGAAAAAGACGCGCTTAAGAGCAACGCGGCTCTACTATCCGCTGAAAGCCAAAGAGCACGGTCTTGCTCTCCCGCTCTGCTCACTCCGACTCCCGCATCATGGAGCTCGCAGTGTAAAACCCCCCCTCCAATGATGGAACCAAATCTCCCAACAACAACAAGTAGTGCTACAATTTCAGCAACAGCAGCAACAACCACTGCAATTCAAATTACCGCGACGCCAACGGCCACAATGAGTACAAAAACAAGTAGAAACGCTGTAGTCGAGATTTCTCGACAACGGGATACCATGTACCTCTTTTCTTTATGAACCATTTCTTTGATTTTATTTTTTTTTTTCAAATAATTCACCATTTTTTCGTTTGTTGACATCCAAAAAATCAGCAGGTGCACACATACACACACTACTGTGTGTATACACGTGCGAACGAATTGAAGTCAAAGAAGAGACGTCACACTAGCGTGTGCAGCATGCCGTTGCCTAGGGAAGGGGTGGGTAAAAATTTAATTGGCCATATCTTCTATATTTATTGTCCGATGCGTACGTAAATTTGCATGTACGTGTTTGACGATCNAAATTTCTTGACAATGCTAATAAAAACAAAAAAGGAACGCAGTAGTCGAGATTTCTCGACAACGAGATACCATGTACCTCATTCTTTATGAACCATTTCTTTGATTTAATTTTTATACCATGTACCTTAAGGTACAAATGGTATATTAAGTTTGTGCAAAGTATGTAACAGGGAGAAGGAAGCGTTTCCGACCCTATAAAGTATATATAAAGTATATATATTCTTGATCAGCATCAACAGCCGAGTCGATCTAGCCATGTCCGTCTGTCCGTCTGTCTGTCCGTCTGTCTGTCCGTCTGTCTGTCCGTCTGTATGTATGAACACGTCGTTCTCGGAAATGGTAAGAGCTAGAGGTGTAATTCTTTTTGCTTTAGGTCCGTTATATATGTATGTACGCAGGTCGAGTTTATTTCAAATTTTTGCCACGCCCCTTTCCGCCTTCGTAATTTGCATAAAACCGGGTGTTGTGGTCCTTCTCTGGACCCTCCCTACCATGTAGACTACCCCGGAATGAGGCGGTCTACCCATATCCGTTAGCCATGATCAGAGCCGAGGTGCTCTAGAGACAAAAATACCTATCTGAGCTTCATATCGTTATAATAATGAATATACGAAGGTGACAGATAATCTTATGCACAACAATGACCTTAACCGATTAATTAAAAACTAGTTAATAACTTGTCGCGATTTTCCTATTAATNTATAGAAGATATGACCAATTAAACTTTTACCCACCCCTTCCCACGGCAACGGCAAGAGAGGTACATGGTATCTCGTTGTCGAGGAATCTCGACTACAGCGTTTCTACTTGTTAGTTAGTTAACTTGCTTATCCTAATGCGTTTATTTGTTGTGCAAAATTAAATTACTTCAAAAGGAAGGTGTTCTCGTGTTTCAATTAAGCCCAATCCTGTGGGACCCAGCCATTAGCAGTCCTCAACTGCTGACCCCGGTCCTAAGGGCCCGCTGGTGCGGCTCTTTGATTCAAGCTCGGCACAAGGAGCAATATGTCGTTGAGGTTTGCCTGCTTTGGCAGAAAAAGGGAATATTTCGATACTAAATTTGCGCAGGACAGGGCCTGTTGGGTTTTGGTCAGTCGAACAGCAGAGTCATGCTATGTGGCCGGATGATTGCATTTTTATATCAACTTTCCGCTACATTTCACTTCAATGGCCGGACTTGATTTCCGGCTCACGCGCATCTGGTGGGGTTTCCGCCTCGAATGGTGTTTGATTGAATTATATTGCAATTTGCAATTAATTGCATTGGTCAGTAGTCGACAATTGTTTTAAATAATATGTATGACATTTGTGGCTTCTTTGNTTCTGTGAATTGTTTTCGTGATGTCTTAAAATAGTTAATTTGTTTCAAAAGTGTCTGTGCATTATGGAGTATAACTAATTTTCTGTCACCTTCTGTCACCATCTGAGTTTGCAGAAGTATTAATTTATTTGAGAGTGGTGCTGATAATCTTATTAAAAACTTTTGCTCCTTTTCCTATCGTTGTCGATTTAAGACAAGGTCGAGTTCAGTCATTGCACACTTTTTGACCTTTGGCTGCGCAGCAATAAAAACAAAGACGCTGTATCTGATTACATTTTGAAAAACTGACCATAAGAAATCTTAACTCGGAAGCTAAAAGCAACATTTTGAAAAAAGTTTGAGTTTGGAAATATATGTTAGCCAAAATGTAGCTAAATACAATTTCAAGCCAAAACCAGAAAGTCTTCAATATGGTGTGAGCCCACTGCACGCATGGATTAGATTTTTGGAGTTTGTGTTGAACATAGCATACAGAATTAATATTTGTAAGCGAAAAATTAATTATGGCGGCAACTTAAAAGAATATTCAAGACAGAATGCGAAAATAAATGGGGCTAAATGTTGACAAGGTAAAACAAAATGGTAGCAGAAACACTCAGGACGGAAACCCGGCTAGAATGGCATTTAATAATTGTACAATTGTACAATTTGTACATTGTACAATTATTGGCAGATATTTTGAAAATTGATTTTGAGGTATTTAAAAGATTTAAGGTTATTCCTTTGAAATATCATGTGAAATTTCGATCAATACTAAAAAGTTTGATGACTTCTGTGCAACAACTTTTAAATTGTATCTATCAAAATATCAGTGGAACACAGCGAGTCCAGCTCCGATTCGAATGCTTCTTTTTCGTTGGAACTGGACGTAGGAATAATATAAAAAAGCATTCACTACAAATAATATTAAGTTAAAACATTAACAACAAAAAAAAGATATATAAAATGTCTTCTAAAAATATCTATGCGTACACGAGTTTTGTTAAAATTAATGGAATTGTGGTAAGTGTGGGCGTTGTCGGATTAAATTCAAACTTTGGCTATAACTTTGTGGTGATCTTATCATCAATTGTGCCAAGTTACAACACTGTAGAGTAATTTTTGGATTTTATGCAAAAAAATCGGTCAATCCGGCCACTGTGCGCTGGAACCAACTGCAGATAATTGCTTTGATAACAAGCTCTTGCATTTTCAGGCACACATTCGGTCAATACACTAACGGCGAGATTCGTCAGCAGGTCAAAGCACTTTTAGGAAATAGGACATTTTCCTATTCGGAAATGGTGTTCCNTCGGAATTGTGTGGTCTTTTCCAGGCTTCGGTATCATTATGATGATGCATTTCTTCCACTTTTTTGGGAAATAGCCGAGATTAATGATCCCATTAAATAGTTTACAGATGACATCTAAAGCGCATTTTGGAAGTTCGATCAACATCTTTGGCGCCAGTAGGTCACCGCCGGGAGCCTTTTTATACCATGTACCTTAAGGTACAAATGGTATATTAACTTTGTGCAAATGTAACAGGCAGAAGCAAATGTCAGCGTCAACAGCCGAGTCGATATAGCCATTTCCGTCCGTCTGTCCGTCCGTCCGTCCGTCTGTCTGTATGTATTAACACCTTGTTCTCGGAGATCGGATATACTTAACTCGGAAATTTTTCCGAATAAGTACTCCATTTTTAGGCGGGATCGTCCTCACCGAAGAGGGGGAGGAGTACTAATTGCTATCGACTCCAAACTCGTTTCGGATGAGGTTAATCTTGAATTCGGAGATATCGAATTCATTTGTATTCAGATTAAATTTTGTAAATTTAGATTATTCATTACTTGCTCTTATATACCCCCTTCGTCTGAGTTGCCAACATACTGGCACCATTTGGGAGCGATTCAATCCGTATCCAACTTATTGTCTGACACGGACCATTTGGTTGTTCTGGGAGATTTTAATCTACCTGAAACTTCCTGGTCCACTTCTAATAGTTTACCTTCTTTAATTCCCACCGTACATCATGACTTTACTGCGGGCATGTTAGACATGTCACTCTCACAGGTTACCCATATTAAAAATTCTTTAGGTAGGTATCTAGACTTATGCTTTGTCTCGGATCCGGCAACCGTATCCTTATCCAGGGCGTCACCTCTCATTTACCCCGAAGATCCTTACCATCCCTCATTAGAGATGAGGATGGATATAAAAGTTGATTCTGCAAAAAAGTATGAGGCAGTCAAGAAAACTCGCTGTTTTCGAAAGGCTAATTTTGAGGAACTCAACTAAAATATTTTAACGTACGACTGGTCCGATCTATACAACTGCACAGAAATGGCCGTTGCCATACAAATCTTCTACAGTGCAATGAACTCTATCTTTAATGACTGTGTTCCGGCGCGGTATCCACTGACAAGTGACGATTCGCCTTGGTATACCAAGAACCTAAAAAACTTAAAAAATATATACTTAAGGTTAGGTAAAAAATTTAAAAAGGAAGGGAGTTCTGCGAATTTCTCACAGTACTCAATAGCCCGGTCGAATTTTACCGTGCTGAACGCGCGGTGTTACAAGGATTATATTTCTCGTTGTCGGGTTCAGTTCACCCAGGACCCGAAACAGTTTTATAACTTTGTTAACACCAAACGTAAACCTTCCACATCCTTAGCCTCTCTCATGTTTGAAGGTACAACAGCAACGAATGATCAGGCCATGTCCGATCTCTTTGCCAAATTTTTTCAAACAACTTATTCACCTGTAGTTGACCCAACTCAGCCTTATGCCTATGATTTACCAAAATTGAATCTTATCTTCTGCCCCTCATTATCCGAGGAAGGGATACTAAAGGATCNAAAACAAAATTCTTGACTACATAACTACCAACCATTTCAAAAATTATAAAATATCCGATTACATATTATCTAATAACACAGAACTCAGTCTCGATAATATAAACATTTTATTCAACTTCTGAGTTCCCCTTAATCTGGAAGGAATCTTTCATCATTCCTTTACATAAAAAAGGTAAAAAAATCGGACGCGGTAAACTACAGAGGTATCTCAAAGTATCCGCTATTCCGAAACTTTTTGAAAAATTAATTACCCCTCACCTGCAGCACCTTTGTAGATCGGTAATATCTCCTTACCAACACAGATTTATAAGCCGAAGATTTACTACCACCAATCTCTTGGAACTGACTTTCTTCATAATTAGCGGTTTCAAAAAGAATCGTCAAACAGATGTCATTTATACTGACTTCAGCAAGGCATTTGACTCTGTAAACCATTCCCTGCTCCTATGTAAACTAGATTTGCTAGGTTTTCCGTTAAATCTTCTTAGTTGGATCCGTAGTTACCTGACTGGTAGAACGCAGCGTGTCCTATTAAAATACTCTTTATCCGATGTGGTCAGTGTCACGTCCGGTGTCCCACAAGGGAGTCACCTCGGTCCGCTTTTGTTCACATTGTTTATTAATGATCTCCCACTCACTATAAAAAACTCCTTAGTACTTATGTTCGCTGACGATGTGAAGATTTGCTATCAATACAGCGTTGCGTCCTACCAATCGGAATTACAATCCGACTTAACCAATCTCCAGAAGTGGTGCTCTAATAACGTTTTAAACCTTAATGGCTCTCCAGAAGTGGTGCTCTAATAACGTTTTAAACCTTAATGGCTCACAAATAATGCCGCTGCGCATCCTCGTGTGGAACGCCGACGGCGTCTCCACAAAGCTGCCCGAAGTTGAGTGCTTTGCGCAGCGTCATAACATCGATGTCCTACTGCTGAGTGAGACTCACTGCAAAGGAACACACGCGCCGAAGTTATACGGGTTTGAGGCATATCCTGCCAACGACCCAAGCGATAGGAACGCGAAGGGAGGAGCGGCTATACTTATCAAGTCGAGCTTGGTCCACTTCCCCCTAAACCCACTAGCCACCAGTAAAGTTCAACTGGCGTTAGCAGCGATTCAGACAACACTCGGTGTAATCAACTTTGGAGCGGTATATTGCCCTCCGAGGTTTGTATGGACAACAAGCGAGTTTGAAAGCATTCTGGACCCGCAGGGTGCTAAATTCGTAATTGCTGGTGATTGGAATGCCTCCCACTGGCTTTGGGGAGCGGGAAGATGCAACCAAAGAGGTAGTGAGCTGGCAAACCTTGTCCTGAACAGCGACATAGACTCACTAGCTACAGGAGGACCTACGAGGTACCCGTACGGCAGCAGAGGATCGCCCAGCTGCATCGACTTTGCACTCACGAAAGGCATACTGGGCACTCACGTAGATATTCAGTCGAGCGTTGA